>CM076185.1:1516109-2723351 GCA_038277355.1 Encarsia formosa | reverse complement strand
AGATTTTTGTAGTTACCTGTTTAGTGCACTTTCCCCTCTGGTAGTTTATGAAGAAACGATCGGTGTTAGGTTTTTTCGGTCGCAGCATAAGATACTTTTTGACGATGGGGTAGTGCTCCGAGCCAACGACAAAGGCCCTGCAGCAGAGGTTCGTCTTGGAGTCGCGCACCATCACCCGGAACGCCTGACCGAGCTCGTGGATGTCCGTCATGTTTATGTTGACCAGCTGATGACGATTCACAGAACCGTGGATGCCGAAAATCATGACGACCTAGTTAGAACAAAACGTGGTTTCGCTTATAAACTTTTTTATTATTTCATACGGAATTTAAATATAAATCAGTGCCTAAAGTGAGTCGTTTTGTATGCACGCTAAATGAATAAAAAAAAAAAAATTTTTCTTTCAAATGCTTTTTAAAATATTTTTTTTTATAGAAACCAAACATGAAAAATCCCATTATTATTTTAAAACTCTAAGATGTATAAATCGATACACTAAATAAAAAAGTGAAGTTCAATAGAGATGCAAAAAGTACGTTATTTATCCCTAGGGATCATAAACTATATTTTAAGGATTTTCATTACAATTTAAACTTGAGGTTTCAACTTTTTTCTCAAAAATTGGCTTAAAAATTATCTTTGAAATAGTAAGCACATCGCACGCTAAGATTTTCTACGTCGCAATAATTGAAATTTTTCCACCGACTGAGAAAAAGTCAACTTCGAACAGCAAAAAAAAAGTTTTAATGAAGAAAAAGGCCAAGCTCGTAAAAGCCCCTTTGTAACACAGTCGCTCGGCCTCGTGTGAGCATAAAACTTTTCGCAGTAGTGGGTATACAGCTGTATACACTCGGCCCCATACTCGGGTTCGCTTCGCGTCGCGTAATAAAAATTAAGTGCTTACATCTCGCTAAAAGCGAGGTTTTCATTATTATAGTACAAGCTTAGCTAAAAATAAAAAACAGCGGCGGGAAAACAAAACGACAAAGTGGTACTTTTCAAATTTTTTTTTTTTTTCACACCAGTTACTTCCTATGAACAAAAAAAAAAATTGATATCGAATTGTAGAAAATTTTTTTCTTCAACTATTAAAAAAAATCATGGAGTTTTTCAAAAAATTGTAGGATGAAATAAATTTAAGTGGCTAGGGCGTAAAGTCGATTATTACTACCAGAGACTTTTTAAATTCTTGATGCCAATTAAAGATAAATCAAATTCCGAAAAATGCACCTAAAGGTTGTTTAGTATCCCGAACGCGTTAGGATTTAAATTTTTCAGTACCCGGGAAGAGTTTATAAACTTCATTTTTATCGAACGGCGCGCGACTATTTCCAAAAGGCCATGGAAATGCGAGTCATTTCAGCCCAGTGAGTTTATTTTCAATAAAATTAAAATTTCTCTTACGAGAGAAAGAAATTTTCAAAAAACTTTAGCCTTGCAATGTAAAATAACCGCGTTAGATACGTATTCTAGCGTACCGTAAAATATTTTATCGAGCGAGTGACTTCAAACCACCCCGGTGGTTTGATGGCCCCCTCGGGGCATCGTTTAAAGTCTGGTGTTAGCGTTGCAGAGGATCGATAAAATTTTTGTTTAAATTTTAAGACTGTAATTCTATAGATTTATTTAAATTAAGTTACTTTGAAATAGATATCAAACATCAAGAAATAAATTATTGATTGCATAAAAACGCTATTTTTTCAAAAAATTCTAGGTCATGTAGGAAAAAGGACTATAACCCCACTCCAAAAATGTACAATTTAATGTATTATTTATTATACATACTTTGATTGCTAAATACTCCTTATCGGGTGCCTCCATCAAAAATTTACGAATTTGTTCCGGAGTTAATACTTTACAATCTTGAGGACTCTTGTAACCTTTGTTTTTATCTTTTAAAAACTGTAGAAGTCGTGAATACGTGCTCAAATTTTTGCCTTCTCTATCCTGAAGGATTAATTTTAACTTTGAAAACGTTGACCACAACGTTGGAGGCTTGTGATCTTCGGACATTTTCTTGAAATACTCCAGCACAGTATCTTCGTTTTTCTCAGTCTTGTTATTTTTTTCAAACCAAGTTTCAAAGCGTCTGTATTCCGCTTCATAGGCTTCGATTTTGGTTTTACCCTTGATAAAATTTGGTCCTTTGGGTTTAGGTGGCGCATCATCTTCCGACGATTCTTCCTGGTCACTCGAATCGCTACTTAACTCTGTAAAGTAAAAAAGTACTTTGAAGATATTTATTTGATTGTATTTCTGCTTATTACTTTCAAAAGTTTAAATTAAAAAGATTTCACGCCCTTTATTGATACTTAAATGACAATATTGTCAAAATGATTTCTTTTAAAAAATACAAACCTGTACTGCATGGTTCAAATTGCACTGGACTGTCAGTTTGGGGATCTAAAAAAAAATAAAAATGTATTTACAAAATTGTAAAATTTATACCACATTTTTTTTTAAGAAAAACTAAAGTAGACTTGAACTTAATATTATTTATCAATATCTAATCTTTGAAAATAAGATAAATACAAATAAATAAAAACGAAATATAATAGTACCAGAAGTTTTACGTCCTCCTTTAACACCAAAGTAACCTCGCGAATTTGATCTTAAAATTGTAGCTGTCCTGCGATAACAGTGACCTGAGTAAGATTTTGCATTTGGAAGCTTTAGAAATTTTGCAATTTGCTTAGGAATAGATGCCATTTTGTTTTTACCCATGACCTGAAAAATCATAATCATTTTATCAAGTTATTAAAATTCATTCTTACACTCGGTGTAATTACAATTCAAAATTTTACCTGTTTTGTACAGTGTCCATCTCGGTAAGTAAGGAAAAATTCATCAGTTGGTAAATTTTTAGGTCGTAAAGCCATGTATTTCTTTACAATCGGATGAAATTCCTCGTTAATTATAAACGATCGATTAGTCATTTTATTTTTGGAAGTGTCAGGTATGTTAACGCTAAACATTTGACCATGCTCTTTAACGTCTGAGGTTTTTATAATCTTTAACTCATGGGATTTACAAGCTCCGGCAACACCAAAAATCAGAAGAACCTTTTAACATAAAAATACAATTAGCTACAACTGAATAAAACATAGTTTTTGAAACTATTCATCTAATATGTTATTTTGATTTACTGTTTACAACCAACTAAAAATTAAAAATAAGAATGATTACCTTATGTATCAAGTAATCCTCATCATCAGCATTGTTTATGAAATCACTGACATTCTTGGCAGTTAAATGTTCAGCCTTTTTAGACTTGAAACCGCGTATTTTATCTTTGACAAAATTGTACAATTTCCAATAGGAAGTTATATCAACTTGTTCTTTTTTCATTAGCATGGTCTTTAGAATGGAATAAGTTGACCACAGTGAGCTAGGTAGATGATCTTTCGCCAATTCCTCGAAAAAACTCAACAGTACGTCTTCCGTCGAGGCGGTCGTATTCAAATTTTTTCTCCTCCATTCGTCAAAGTTTTTGTACCTGCTCAAGTACTGTAATCTTGATTTTTCAGGCAGGTTGTCCAAGTTAGTCTCGTCCTCGGGTTCGTTGTCCTCCTCCTCGTCGGACTCTGGCGAGGAACTGTTGTCACAGTCCATTTCTTCCAGATCACCCATGATTACTTCCCTTTATTATTGTTTACATAAGCCTACAATCGATGCTTATTCATCAGGTAATTGATCTGCACTGCGATCGGCGATCGGGAAGAATTTTATTGGTTAGGATCACAGTTTTTTCGGTTTATCTTGTTTCCCGTTCGTACTAAATCAACACACCACTACACCAGTACCGTACCACAAGTGCACTCGAGCGGGGCCATCAAAAACTCCCTTTAGCTCCCTTGGGAGTTTAGGGCTGGGGGTTCGCGAAAAACTAAAAGATGCTGCATTCAATTCGAAACGCCACACCGCTGGTACGGTACCAGTGTCCAGTAACCGTCACTGACCGTAATCTCTAAAACAGCTAAATTTAAAAATTCGTATAGGTAGATGTATACAAACTACGGATAAAAAAATTAAAATTTCTCAAATTGAGCTGTTGACTATAGGTTGCTTATATACTTATCTCATTAGTCATAATCAAAGCATGATAGAGAGATTCAGAGCCATGGCTCTGAATTTGATACCATGCATGGTATCAAATTTCATATTACTCCTATCTTTTCTCATTTTTCTTTCTCTGATTCTTATTTAAATTTTCTTAAACTATAAAAATTAAAAATACAAATAAGTTGAATAAAAACTTTTGTTTTGAGATTTTCTAAAATTTGGATAGAAAAACATATTGTAAGTAATCATCAAATTTCTTCATCATAAAAGAAACATTTCCGCTCCAGAGATTTAAGTTTTAAAACATAATAGTAAAATATAGAGTATGCAGGCTAAAATAATTTGAAATCAAAGAGCAAAACGCAGTTTTTTAATAAAAATTATATATTTTATTTTTTCACCAACTAGTAGTAAAACAACATACTATGTCATATATCACCATATTTAATCTTTTATATTATTAACATTAAAATTCTATCTATTATTACAAAAAGGGTCAGCCTTATAAAACAGGTTTTCCATAACTAATTAATTAATCAGTCTTCACTTTCAGAGGCTCCAGAATTACTTAATTCTTCTTTAATAAAACACGACTCAAATCGTAATGGATCTTCAGTTGGGGAACCTAGAAAAATTTCATTTTTAAAAATACGTTTAAAAATTGATGAACGTTTTGAACTTTTATTACCTTCCGGTCGAGAGTTTTGCGATGAATCTTCAGAGTATTTTTTAACGAAACCCCTTTTCCTAATTCTTTTTTTTTCATCGTTAATAATATTCACTTTGAATTCCGCTCGAATATTCACAGAAGTTTCACGAAAGGAATAACTCGTGTAATTTGAAGCAAAAGGAAGGTTCAAGTACTCTGCAATTTGTTTCGGAGTATTTGCAATTTTGTTCCTTCCAATCGGCTGTAAAAATAAAGTTTATTTATTTAAAATCACAAGTTTTATCACAATTTATTTATTAAAAAATTGCATGATTATTACGTTTCTTGAGCACCTTCCATTATGGAAGTTCAGAAAAAAATCGTTGAACACGTTATCCTCGGGGCGAGAATCTATGTATCGCTTTACAATCGAGTAAAATTTTTCATTTACAATGAAAGTCCGAGCGGCTCTCGTTTTGGAAACAGGTATGTTAACACAAAAAATTTGACCGTGCTCTTCAACGTCTTTCATTGTGATTAATCTTAGTTCGGTCGTCTTGCAGGCTCCAGAAATACCAAAAATCAAAATGACCTGCAAATAAATTATCAACTATTAGGTACTTTTTTAATATTATTTTTTTTTAATTTATTATTTTTTTATTTACCTTTGCTGCAAGGTACATTCTATCGGGAGCATTTTTTAAAAAATCACTGACGTTTCTTACTGTGAATGCTTCCGCTTTCATTGGTTCATAACTGTTTGTTTTGTATCTTAGAAACGACTTTAGCTCAGTATATTTACTAATGTCGATATTTTCTTTTTCCATAAGCTCCGCTTTGAGACTTGAAAAAATTTTATACAACGTGGAAGGTGTAAATTTGATAGACTGCATCTTGAAATAATCTAGAAGAACTTTTTCGTTAGTAACATTTTTTTTTACGGCATCTTTCCACTCGACGAACTTTTTGTATCCATTTTTATTCAAAGAGCTAGATGTTTTCGAGATATCAATTTTATCATTTCCGTCATCGGAATCGCTCATTTCGTCATTTCTTGTTACCAATTTTTCATCCGTGGCAACTTCAGGTTCTGATTGTAAGTCATCAGTAAAACCAGCTATCGAAACTTTTTGCTCTTGTGCCAAATAATTTTTTTCACAATAATTTTTTAAAAATACATTCAAGATACTAAAGAACCTGATGTCTATTTTATCTTTTTTCCACAGCGTTTTCTTAATCGCACAGTAGGTATCCCATAATTTATCCGAGTCTAACTTGTGCGATAAAATCGCAAAATAAGCCAGCAGTGTGTTTTCTTTGGTCTCTTTTATAGCTATACTTTTTTTCCAAGCCATGAGTTCTTTATACTTAGTGTTGTAATCGATTTTCGTTTTTAATGACGAACTTTTTTCTTCACTGTCGTTGTCTGATAAATCGAAACATTCCGGTACGCTTTCTGTAAAAAAATATTTTTAGGTACTGAAATCATTGACTTAATATAATTAGAATACAAACCTTCTATTTCATCGTCTAATACTGATTCATTTTTAATGATACACGTCTCAAATTGAGAAGTTTCTTTATTTGTAGGAATTTGAAGTGGATCTGAAAAAAAAAAAATTTTTAAGTTAAAATTGAAATTTTAATATTAAAATTAGTAACACTCAAAAAGTATCAGTAATTTGGAATTTTTTTTTTTAAATAATTTACCTGAAGAATTTTCATCTTCTGAAGATACATCTTGAGAATTTAAAAACTGATTAGCATGTATATTGGCAAACGTTTGACGAAAACAGTGTCCAGTGTAAAAATTCGCATTAGGTAATTTTAGGTATTCCGCCACTAGTTTGGGTACGGCTCCAATCGTGTTTATTCCAATTTGCTGCAAGTGAATAAAAATAATTTTTCAGTATAACTTATAATTGGATCCACATTTACTCAAAAGAATTTTAATTGCATGAATATCTACTTGTGTGGTACATTTCCCATCTTCGTATTGAAGAAAAAAATCCACAACGGGATTCGAAAAATCCTCGATCTTAGGCCGTTTGTTTATGTATTTCTTAACAATAGGATAATATTCCTCATTAATGATGAATGATCGTTTCCTTTCAGTGTTAGTTGCTGCTATGTCTACGCAAAACAGCTGGTCGTGTTCTTTGACATCGGTAAATTTAATACGTTTTAGTTCGAGAGTTCTGCAAGCTCCAGTAACACCAAATATCAAAATGACCTAAAAAAAGACGCAATGTTACCATGATCGCAAACTTTTACAATACGCAACTCCTATTCTGTGTATATTTACCTTAGCTGCTAGATATTTTTTATCAGGAGCATTCTTAATAAAGTCACTGACGTTTTCGGCAGACAGATGTTCGGCTTTTCTCGGGTCGTGATTTTCGAAATTTTCTTCAGAACTGTCAGATTCAGCATCATCATCGCTGCGTTCTTCTTCAGAAACACTCATATCAATCTTTGGTTTCAACAAATCTTCACCCAAAGTAACGCTTGAAAAGTTTCTAACTATTTTTTCTTCCTTTGAACTACTTTTACAGTTACTTTTCAAAAACATATTTAGTTCGTCGTAATGCCTGATGTTGATTTTTTCTTTTTTCCACAGCATTGTCTTTATGGTCGAGTACGTCGCTAACAGTTCATTTGGTTCTAGCTTATTCGACAGTATCGTGAAGTACGCTAGCAATATGGTTTCGTTCGTCTCCTTGATGCCTGTAGACTTTTGCCAATTTACGTATTCCGCGTACTTGTCGGTGCATTTTTTTTTTGATTTTTTTGCGACTGGCTCGTAGGCCTCGTCATTGTCGTATTCGGGTTCACTGGCTACCATTTCTGGCATTGTACAACTATCCTCTACATCTTGAGCAAAGTGGTTATTATGGTTTTGGGTAGATCCAAGGTTTTTTTTGGTTTTCTTGTTTTTAAAACTCCTTGTAACACTTTCTAAAAGTAAATTAATTATTACATTATTAAATAAAAATGAAGAAAATTATTTAATGACTGATACAAACCATCATTTTCACTACCTGATGAAGCTTGTATGTTAAAGTGAGATTGAGATAAAGATGAGTCCTCATTTGTGGAGAATTGAAAGGAATCTGTAAAAACCATTTATTCAAGTTTACGTAAAATAACATGAAAGTAATTTAAAAAAAAAAAAAATCTTTAAGATTTTGTAAACTGCAATTTTACCTAATAATGTTTTGTCTGTTAATAAATCTAAAGTGTCGAAATTTTTAGAGGAACGAATATTGTACGATGTTTGACGGAAACAATGACCTGTGTAGATACCAGGATTGGGTAGTTTGAGATATTCTGCTACTTGCTTGGGTATAGTGGCAATTGTGTTCCTTCCCATTTGCTGTGAATAAAAAAAAATTTTTTGTCTTGCATAGTTTTTCTTTAGTTATTTTAATTATTCAAACATTCACCTGTGTTGTGCATACTCCATCTTTGTAGTGAAGAAAGAAATCCTGATGTACTGGAATTGAGAATTCTTCAGCAGGAGGTCTTTGACTTATATACTGTTTTACTATTGGATAAAACTCTTCATTGATGATAAATGATCGACTTATTTTACTTGCAGTTAACGGTATATTAACCCTAAACAATTGTCCATGTTCTGTAACATCTGTAATTCTAATGCGCTTTAATTCAAAAGTCTTGCAAGCACCAGCAACACCAAAAATTAAAAGTACCTATCAAAAAAGAGCATTAACTAATTATGTAATGAACTTGGTGTCATGGTTATCAAAATAATAGTCTTTGAATTTAAATACCTTGTGAGCTAAATATTTTTTATTAGGAGCATTCTTGATAAAATCACTGACATTTTGGGCAGTCAAGTGTTCAGCTTTCTTAGACTTAAAACCTTTAGATTTCATACTCAAAAAGTTCTTTAATTTCATAAAAGGAGCTATGTCAATCTGTTCTTCCTGTAGTAGCATAGTTTTTAGGATTGAATAGACAGAATACAGCGTACTTGGCAAGTTTTTCTCAGACAACTCTTTGAAATAAGTCAACATTACATCTTCTGTTACAATGTTTGTTTTATATCTCTTCTTTCGCCACTCTCGAAACGATTTGTATTTAAGTATGTATTTGAATTTGGATTTTGTAGGTAATTCTGATATTAACGATTCTTCTCCTTCTTCTTCTTCTTCTTCTTCTTCCTGTTCATCTTCGAGGTTATCATTGTTTGATTCCTGCTCATGTTGGAATAAAAAACAATTTTTTATTCCTTCATGTTCCTGCCAGAGACTTAAACTAGAGTCGTCGATATCTTCTAAGCCTTCCATTATTACAATTTAAAAAATTACTTTTTAAACGATTCTAAATATTAAAAACTCAGGGCTAATTATAGTTAATGTCAGCTCATACTGCTAAACAACAAATTAACACAGCAAGGCTTTCTGAAGCAGACATTCACATTTCATATATATATATTGAGTCACTGTTTTACCGACAGTAAATTTTCACTCCTTACCTCGCGCGATAGCTTCACTATCCGAAATAACCGCACTTTAATAAAAAATTATAAATGAAAAATTAAGATTTTGACATCTATTTTGTTTTACAAATGTCCACTCGAAAAGTAATTAAATAAATAGAAATATTTATTAGTAATCGTAAAAATTTTAAATACTCGGGTAAAAAAGCGTCAGGTATAGTTAGGAGCGATTAATTAAAGATGTTAATCGTTATATAAATGATTTTTCTTTATTTTATAAAAAATTTATACACGTCTTTGATCTCTCGTTTTATAATACTATATATGGCTCATTCATCTGAACCGATCTATATAAAATAACTCTCTACATCTCTATTTACATTGACTGTTTTTGGAGTAGTTTCTAATTACAGTTTTCATCTTCAGAGTCTGATGAATTTACTTCCTCTTTAATGTAACATGACTCGAAATGGAATGGAGGATCATTTGAGGTACCTGAAAATATAACTCATTACTGACAGGTCAGATCATCTTCATTGAATTATAGAATTTACATCGTTACCGATTAATCCGTTCTTTGATAATACATCTTCAACATAGTTTTTCATTGAACTAGTATTATTTTTTTGAGTTTTGTTTTGTTTCGAGTTAATAATTTTTATCTTCAAACTCGACCGAATTTTAGAAGTTTCGCGAAAAGAGGAACTTGTGTATTTTTGTGGGTTGGGAAGCTTCAGGTACTCTGCAATTTGTTTTGGCGTGCAAGCTATTTTGTTTCTACCAATGGGCTGTAAATTTTTTTATTTTTCTCGTAAGTCTTTTAAATATTTATTTGAGTAATAAATAGCTGATCATTACCTGTTTCAAACATTTTCCGCTTTGGTAATTTATAAAGAAATCTTTGAAAAAATTCTTTTTAGGACGCAGATTTATGTATTGCTTTACAATTGGAAAAAATTCTTCGTCGATGATAAACGACCGACCGATTTTTTTTGATTTCTTGGTAACGTTTACGCAATAAATTTGACCATGTTCTTTAACATCTTTAATGGTGATATTCTTCAATTCCGTTGTTTTGCAAGCACCAGAGATACCAAAAATCAAAATGACCTGCAATTACAAAATTTGCTGTTACAAAATTTCGGATTAAATTTAATTATTTTACTGACGTGTTACCGACCTTAGCAGCTAGATATTTTTTATCGGGTGCGTTGTTGATAAAGTCAGTGACATTTTGAGCTGTAAACATCGCTGCCTTAAGTGGTTCATAACTTTTGGATTTATCTTTTACATAAGATCTTAACTTGGCAAAGTTATTGATGTCTATTTTTTCTCTTTCTCTCATAAAAAGTTTGAGCCCAGCATAGACCGACTCAAGCGTGCTCGGCTTAAAATCACGCAGTACAGTACTAAAATAGTTCAATAAAGTATCTTCGTTTGTTGTAGTTATTTTCATACTCTTGCGCCACTCGCAAAATTTTTCATATCTCGTCTGATACAACGTTTTTGATTTTTCTGTCAACCAATCGCCTTCACCAGTTTTCTCAGCAAGATTAATCACCAGTGGACTCTGATTAGTTTTACGTTTTTCCATACAGTTTATGATTTGTACCTCGGGGTTTAAATAGTATTCATTTTGAGAGTTGTTAGAGCTGTCACCAGCAACTGAAAATTAGAACCAAGAATTTAGATATTGAAAGTTATTGTAATTGTATCATAGATTAGATCTATAACTTAAAAAAGTAAAAAAAAACAAAACAAACCTTCACATTCATTGTCTGATGAAGATAATTCTTGCTTAACAGTACAAGACTCAAGAGTACGCAAATGATCACGTAAAGTATCTGTAAAAATATGTATTTTTTCGAAAAGATTTACAAATTTTTCTCTACGATAATCTATATATACCTATGGTATTTTTAAAATATTTACCGGAATCAGTTAATCTCAAACATGTAAAACATACCTTTGTCATCTATTCCTATAGGATCCTGATTATTTAATGGATCAGTGCTAGGCCCCAGTTGTTTCAATTTTATCAGATGAGTTCTTACAATAGCCACATCACTTGAAGACGTTCCTTTAAATCTGTGCCCTGTGTAAGATTTAGCGTTCGGAAGCTTTAAAAATTCCGCGACCATGGTTGGCAAATTTGCCATTTTATTTCTACCTATCACCTAAAACAACAAAATTTCATTATTTTGATGTGTTTTAAAGTGCAATAAAAAAAAGAAGTTTATTTATTTTAATTACTTGTCTCGTGCATTTTCCTTTCTGATAATTTAGAAAAAAATTATCGTATCCAAACACATCTCTAGGTCGCAAACTAATATACCGTTTAACGAAGTCATAAAACTCTTCGTGAATGAAGAAAGTTCGACTGAACTGGTTCTTGGATATCGGCACCCTCACGCGAAATATTTTACCGTGTTCTTCGACGTCCGCGGGTCGTATGCGCTTGAGCTCCGTGTTCCTGCAGGAACCGCAAATGTTGAAAATCAAAATCACCTGTTTAAAATTCAATATAAAATTTACTTTAACGTTCACATTTTTGTATTTACGTGTCATTTGTTACCTTAGCAGCGAGGTACTTTTCATCGGGTGCGTTCTGAAGAAAGTCGCTGATGTTTTTGGGTGTCAGAGCCTCGGCTTTTTTCGGCTCGTACTTGTCGAGTCGGTCTTTCAAATTCGAATTCAATTCCCGATACGAGCTGATATCGACGTTCTCTTTTTCCTTCAGTATTGCCTTCAACATTGAAAATATAGCTACGAGGGTGCTCGGTTGAAACTCAAGGGACATGACATCCAAATAATCCAGCAACAATTTTTCATCCGTTATTCTTACTCCGGCAGCATCTCGCCACTGAACGAATTTGTTGTACCTGCTTATGTAAACTGCCTTCGATTTTATTTCAGAATATTCGGAATCTTGATTTTTATCAATTTCAATGGTCATCGTGTCGTCGTCGCTGTGCTCTTCAGAGTCGCTCATGTGTACCTCTGGTGTCGGCAAGTTTTCATCCGAATAGTCGTCGTCGTCGTCGTCGTCGTCGTCGGCGGAATAATCGCTAGCGATGCGAGCTTTCGGCGCTTCTTCTTTTTTTGGTGAATTACTCTTG
The DNA here is from genome assembly GCA_038277355.1 of Encarsia formosa. NCBI lineage: Eukaryota > Metazoa > Arthropoda > Insecta > Hymenoptera > Aphelinidae > Encarsia > Encarsia formosa. The sequence continues at coordinate 2,711,056 of CM076185.1, read as the reverse complement.
CAATTACGTTTCGAAAACGTACTGTCATCGGGATAATCGCAAGCTTTTGGCGTTTCTTCAATTATTGGATAATTATTTTGGTAATTACGTTTCAAAAACGTATTCAATTCCTCGTAATATCTGATGTTGATTTTTTCTTTAGCCCAGAGCATGGTTTTGATTGTCGAATACGTTGCCAACAGTAAATCTGGCTCCAGCTTGTTTGACAAAATTGCGAAATAAGCCATTAACGTGGTTTCATTAACTTTTAGTCCCACAGTTTGTTTCCAGGTCAGAAATTCTTCATACTTATCTGTGCTCTTGTTCTTTGGTTTTTTTGCAACTGGAGTGTAATCCATGCCACTGTCACTTTCTGATTCCTTAGCTTCCATCTCTGGTTCTGCCCTCTCTTAAAGAGAAATTAGAAAATTAAAAAACTAGTTTTAAAAAATTTATGAAAAAAGTTGTTATAAAAAGAAAAAAACTATCAAAAATTTTTGTAAAATATTATTTTTCATTTCTTAAAATGATACCAACCATCTATTTCACTATCTGAAAATTCATCATTTGTAGAGGATTGCAGTGGATCTGTGAAACGTGTTTTGAACTATCAAGTTACTCTCTACAGAACATGATCAAGATTTTGAAAAAAAATTTCTTACCAAGTAATTCTATGGGTTTTCCGATCAATACATTTTTAACATCTGAATTTTCATTTGATTGTATGTGCATTGATGAATAACGCAAGCAGTTGGATCGATAACTATCAGGATTTGGTAACTTAAGATACTCAGCAATCATCTTAGGTACTTCGTACACAGAAGGTCTTCCCATTGGCTATAATTTAAATACATTCATTTTAACTTAATTAATTTTTCTCAGTGCAAAGGTGATAAGTGGACTAATTACCTCTTTAGTGCATTTTCCATGCTGGTACTGAAGAAAGAAACTATTGGAGCTCCATTTTAGTTCTTCTGGTGGAGGGCGTTTGTTTATGTAATCTTTGATAAGCGAGTAAAATTGTTTGTTTATGGTGAAGGAGTGACTTCTTTTTTTTGATTTGGTAGCTGGTATTTTTACCAAATAAATTTGATCATGTTCTTGAATATCACTGATTTTTACTCGTATGAGTTCTGAAATTTTACAGCAACCGGCAATCCCAAAAAGTGAAAAAACCTGATGAAAATAAAGTAATGTACATCATGATCAATAAACTTTAATATATCAAAAGGATTGTTTACCTTGGCTGCAAGATACTTTTCATTGGGTGCATTTTTTATGAAATCACAGATGTTTTGGGCTGTTAAAACTGATGTTTTCTTTTGCTCAAGACTTTCAGAATTTTGTTCACTGCTGTCAAGTTCATCCCCTTCATTTGACATTGTTTTTTTAACACATAAAAGAAAATAACGAAATTTTTTTTTCAAATTTCAACCAAAACCGGCGAAACTTTTAATACTGTATTAACTTATTACCTACTAGCTAAAAATAACTCGATCTATTTTGAGTTTCATATCATGTTTTGTTTTTTTCTTCTGTCTTTTGTTTCTCGCCATTCAACCTTTTTTTCGTTATCGAACGGTTAGCTGTAAATTAACTTTTTTATAACTGGTGCGTAACAGAAGCGATTTGATACCAGGTCGAGGTTAAGAAGTCGAGAAACTTAGATGTAGACACCGAAAACTATAAATAAACACTAGTAATAGCGCGGTTGCTGGAGTAACATCTACCTTCTAACTTATTTCCGCAATTGTTATGACTTCTCATAAATAGCATGTTGTGCTAGTGGTATGTTTGCTTTTTATTTGCGCAAGAGTACAATTAAAAACACACATTTTATAGCCGCAGTGCAATATAGAAGCTCGGAAGGCCTGCGCAATGATTTTTTCTCTTCCTTGTCGCGTGGAGGGGAGAGGTTGGGATGGTGGAGGGGGGAATTTATTAGTATCGAGAGCATAAAATACGATATTTCACGCTCAGAATATTTAATCCATACAGGCAATAGGGAACTTGCGTGGGTTTAAAAGTAAATTTTTCAAAGTATTTTATCGTTAATTTAAGTTCAATAAAACAAAATTTGATACAAAAAGTTTTCTTTTTAATTTTAATTTTTGAAATATCGATTTCATGAGAAAAATAGAAAAGTTCTTAAAATTTTTTTGTCTTTGTGCTAATTATTTACTGCTATATCTGTAAATAATTTTAAAAATCACGCTAAATCAATTAAGCTTATACTTTGCGATTCATTGCAATGAGGGTAGTGCACTAGTGTATATTTACACTAAAACATTAAAATGACTACATAAAAGAGCAGAGTCACAGAGTATTGATAAATGATTGGTTTATATTTAGGACAAAGTGTATTTATTAATAAATAATTATTAGCAATGACAATATTATCGATGCAATGATATCTTTGCTTGAAAGCTAGACATTATCTTATAAAGTCAATTGAAAACCAGACATAAAACAATATTTAAAGTATAAAAAATCTTTAATTTGCCAGTTGTCTGATGGCCAGTTACTTAGATACTTCATTATACATTAAAAATCAAGTTTTTTTTTTTTTTTCATACCCTATATTTTCATTCTAAAACTGTGAGCTTTATCTACATTATAAAAATATTCCAAATTAATAAAAAACTGTTAAATTAAATATTACTCATTCTAATAAAAAAAAAAAACTCTTAGCTTAGTGAACACAACAAATACAATGCAAGTTATTCTAATTCGAATCACTTTTTAAAATACAAAATTCATCTATCGATCAAAACCGTATCAGTCTTTGAGCTAAATGCCTGAAACAACAATAAAAAAAAATTAAAAAAACAAAAACTTAAACAAATTCTTCAAACTACCTATATTTCATACCTCTTTGGCGATACTTTTCAGGTGTTCAGCCAGTGCGCCACCAGTTTTCGCGACCATCTTCGTGAGCCAACCGTCGGGCTTCTGCAGCAGAACGTGGGGGTGATCGTACTCCAGAACTTCTCCGCCTTCCATCACCAAGACCTTGTCGCTGTCCATGACAGTGTTGAGCCTGTGAGCAATGGTCAGAACCGTGCAGTCCTTGAAACTCGACCTGATGGTCTTCTGAATCAAGCTGTCCGTGTTGGGATCCACGTTAGCCGTGGCCTCGTCCAGAACCAGAATCTTGTTCTTCTTGACCATAGCCCTGGCCAGGCACACCAGCTGACGTTGTCCGCAGCTCATTTCGCTTCCGACAATCTGATCCAGAGACTCGAATTTGTCCTTGAGGTCGAGCTCCTCCAGGGCCGACCACAGAGCGAGGTCACTGCACTCGTGACCCAGATCCAAATTATCGCGGAGTGGTACCGAGAACAGCACCGACTCCTGGGGTATTATGGAAATGTTCTTGCGGAGAGTCAGGAGACCAATTTCCTCGACGTCCACCTCGTCGATCAACAGAGATCCTTCAGTTATAGCCAGACGGAATAGCGCGGATACCAGGGATGACTTGCCGGCACCCGTGCGTCCGACGATACCCACCTGAAGGGGATAAATAATTTCAGTTTGTTGAAAATTTTTTTATCAAGATTAAATAAATTTTTGGTTTTTGATTTACAGGTTTAAACACTTTGACTGCATCTAAGTGAGTCTTAATAAATTAAACAAAGACAATAAAAAAATTATATCACACAATACCTTTGTTCCTGGTTCCACAACGAAATTGAGATTCTTGAGAATCGGCTCGTCGCCATCCGCGTACCTCAGGTACAACCCCCGGAACTCAATCTTCCCCAACTTCGGCCAATCCAACTTTGACCTTGCATCGGCATCCGGGGTCTTCTCCTGGTCCAGTTTCAAAAACTCGCAGATCCTCTCCAAACTGGTCATCTGAAGAAACATGAACGCGATTTGCATGGCACCCAGCTGCATAACGTTGAACAGAGCCAACGACTGGGATATACCGAGAGCCACGTTGCCCGCTGCGGGTTTGAACTCGTTACCGTCGAGTACCAAAAAGCCGTAGGTCACCAGAACGATGAAGCCGGACATTACGAAGTCCAGCCAGACGTTGAACGCCGCCGATGTAGCGAGGATCAGGGAGTAGGTCGCGGTGTGCGAGTCCTGCTTCGAGTCGAAGTCCCGGCAAACCGTTCTCTGGGCACCGTAAGCCCGAATCGTCGTTAGGCCCGACAGTGAGGAATTCGCGTGGAGCAGTACTGGACTTTTGTCTGTTGGAAGTGGGAAATAGGGTAATTTACCTCAATGATTTACATTTTTTAGTCTTTCATACTCACTCGCTCCTTCGAGTCGATTTATGTCCCGAACGGCGTTCAGGTAAGCTATGCAGAGTTTCAAGCAGCAGTACCCAATGATGACAAGGGCGAATATCATCCACCAATCGATGATCAGGACTTGAATGATTATACCAATCAGCATCGATATCGGCCGGAAAGCTTCGATGGTTATCTTGGGTAATCTATTGTCTGCAACGTCGATGTCTTTGGAGAAACGGTTCAGGATGTAACCTGTTGACAATAACAACACATTCTACAAGTTATAGTGAAGAATATTGAGAAGCTTGTTTACCGGAAGAGTTCGCGTCGAAGAATCTCAGGGGAGCTTTGATGATTCTGCTGAACATGCTGTTGTGAATGTTCTCCACCGATCTCATGCAGATTTTGAAGTACAGGAGATTCGTCACGGTCAGAAGCAGGATGTTGGCGATGGTCAGAGCTCCGTAGATGTAGAGAGATGTCGCGGTGTCTTCTGATTTTTCGTAATTCGTCAGTGCGTTTAAGGTCTCGGTGGTCAAGCAAATGGTAGAGTTTGTCTGGATTAGGTAATTTTTCAACCGCTTTTCTTCCTGTCTGGTCCTAAAGATCAGAACTTAGATAAGTCTTTGGTCTTGATTCTTTGAGTATAGACTTACCAATATCCAAGCCAGTAGTCCAAGCCGCTCCATGCGAACTGGGAAAAAAAGAACAACGTCCCTACCAGGACCAATAAGGGGTAAGAGTTTGTCGCCTTGAAGTATTCCCAGTACAGGAACCTTGATACTTCGCCCTTGGCTATCAACTCTTTGGTCTCTTGGGGTTCGTCCTTTTCGTCGCATTCGTTCTTCAGGCTTGGAACCAGCGACAGTCGAGACTTGCCTATGACTTCAAAGTCTTCAAGCTCGTTCTCTTCAATTTTCTCCTCCGAGTGCAGCAAACTCAAGTATTTGTCCTCGGTGCTGAAATCTGAAAACGAGCCTTGAAACTCGACGCGACCCTGAAATCAATTCGTCAGCGATCTGATTTTTTGATAATGATCCAGATTTACGTAACACATGTGATTGATCTTACGTTACTCAACACTACGATAACATCGGCCTGTTTCAAGTACTGCATCTGATGAGTTACCAGAACTCGCGTTTTGTTCTTTAAATATCCCAGCAAACATTCTTCGAGCAATGATTTACCGACCTGGGTATCCACGGCAGATAGCGGATCGTCGAAGAGATAAATGTCGGTGTCTCTGTAAACTGCTCTGAACAAGAATACGATATCTTGTTATTTTCAGAAACATTATTAGGTAAGAAAATATAAATTTTAAAAACTAAGAGCTTGAAAGAGATTCAAAGTTTTCCAATTATCCAAAAAAGTTTGTTCTAATATTTTTTTTAACTTTTTACTTTTTTGCAAATCGAAGTATACTTTTTAATGTGAAAGAAAGTACCTCGCTAAGTTTACTCTGGCGCACTGTCCCCCACTTAAATTCGTTCCTCTGTCACCCACGAGTGTTTTATCACCGTGGGGTAGCTGGACGAAGTCTTTGGACAAGGAGCAAACTTTCACGACCCTTTTGTATTTCTCTTCGTCGTAAGGTTCTCCGAATAAAATGTTACTTCTGATGGACCCTGGAAACAGCCAAGGTTCCTGACTCGAGTACGATATCGTACCGTTGACCGATATGTGACCCTTTTTTTCGGGGAGCTCGCCCAAGATGAGCTTTAGTAGAGAACTCTGAAAGATGAAAAAGTGTTTATGAATTTTCATTATTAGGAATTTGATTGAATAATTGATAATTTTCATATATTTTTGTACCTTTCCTGCTCCACTAGACCCTACAACGGCGTAAAACTTCTTCTTGGATACGGAGATATTGATATCGCGTAAGCCTTGAGACTCCAAGTCTTTTGACCAAGAAACCTCGACGTTCATAATCGAGATGCTAGCATCACTGTCTTTATTAGCTGATACAAATTCAACATTCCCTCCAACTTCTTCCAACAATAAAAACTTCTGTAAAAACAATTCTCAATCTGAGTCCAAATTTCACAAGAAAAAAACCATTCAATCTTACCTCAATTCTGGACACCGCAGCTCTAGCCTCGGCAAAGTCTTCAGCTCCTCGAGAGTAAGCGTAGTAAAGAGTCATTTGCAGGGTTATCAGGTACATGTACGTGGAAAATACAACCTGCGCGGTTATTCTGTTCCCGCTAAGCACGTAAGCCGTAATGGTGAAGAACAAGGAAACTCGTTCGGAAAACAGAGCCGTGGCTACGTTCATACCGAGGATGTAGGACGCAGAGCTGAGCGATCGAACTTCGCGCCTGGATGTATAAACCACGAAAATCATTATTTATTCGATTAAGTTTTTGATCTTGTAAGTTACCTTCTTGCGAGTCTGACGAGTTTCTCGAATGGCTTTTCCCAGGTGTACATTTTGATTACTTGGATTCCATTGATCACTTCCGTCAAAAGCGCGATTCTTGTGTCCGTCTTGGCTGCGACTTTCTTGCGTAGCCTCGCCAGCAGCCTGACGAAGAATGCTAAAAATCAATTTTTATGTATGTTATCTTCTTAATGAATGGGATTTGGATTTTTATGAGTTTTTTCTACTAACTCTGCATGGGTACGGACTGCAGGGTGAGCGTGAACAGACCGACGAACGCGGCGATGCCGAGATTGTTCCAGAGCTGGTAAGTTATGACGATACCTTGCAGGGGCATTATCCAAATGGTGTGCAGGTTTACGAAAATCTCGTCGAACCTGGATACGTCACTGGACAGCAGGCTTATGACCTGGCCCTTGACGTCTTGGCCGCATGTGGAACTCGACAGTCTCGTGAGCTAAAAGATATTACCAAATTTCTCAAATTGAAAGTCTAAGTTTTTTGTTCAGAGAACTTAAGAAACGTCTTTAAAAAGTTGTCTTAAAGTACATACTTACAGTAACAATTTTGATAACAGTGCTTTTTATAACTTCAAAACATTTTTTGTTAGTTCTCAACAAGAAAATTCATTAAACTGTACCTTTCGAAAAATCAGGGAAGAGCAGGCGATCCTCAATCTCATTCCGAGTTCTCTGGACGCGTAAATCGCGTGTCTAGCCACGACAGACTGCACCAGGGTGCCAACGACCAGGCCGGTGGCGAGCCAGTAAGCTTCGAAGCTCGATGTCGAGGAGCATGGATCGAAGTGGAATATCAGAAAGTACAGCAGCGTTGGTAGAAATGGTCTGAGAACAACATTTAGTTTTTATTAAAATTTTTCCGATGAAAATTTTTGGTTCTCACTGAACGAGAAGAAAATGAGACGTTACAGAACTCTGTAAGTGCAATAGGGTTCAAGCACGAATTTTTTGAAAATGAGCTAAAAATACAAAAAATGACCTAAGACGATTCTACTTGGTTAGAAGATATCAAAATTTTAAGACAAGCATGATTATTTTAAACAAGGATTCAAATTTGACTTGGAGGGTTCCTTAAAATTCTAGTAGTTAAAATTAAAAAAAAAATTTTTTTGAAAATATTTTTTGTTGTGCGATTACCTCATGATTACCATGTAAAACAAATAATGGATGGCATATTTGTAATAAGACCACCCGAATGACCTGCGCAGGGCTCTGACCAGACTTGGTTTTTCTTTCAGCTTCGACCAGTTGCTCAACTCGCGATTCCAAAATCTTAAAAATTATTAAATAGTTGTAAATCAAATGAAAAAAGAAAAACTTTCATTTTTTATATTTTTTTTACTTTTCTAATTTATTTCCAAGGTATCCACTGAGGTCACCGGGTAACGTGTCGTAAAGATCGTCGTTTTCGAGATCGTGAGATTTTGCATAGCAGAAGAATGACTTTAACCACCTGTAAGATGCATTAAAAAAAATTTCTAATTTTTGACGCTCTTTTGTATATTAAAAAAAAGTCTGAAAAGTGATAAAAAAAAAATTGAAAATTTTAATTTTAATCATGTGAAAAAATAATCTCTTGTGTAATCGAAAAATTTGAAGTTACATAAACTAAAAACCAAATTCATAAATATTAAATTACGCAATTCTCATACAAAACGAGGTTTTGATAACGACATTTGAAGATTTTTACTTACCAAAAACAAATTCTATTGATTAAGCCTGCGGATAGTCTTGGATTAGGGTTTTGAGACTTTTTATGGCCCATTTTATAAACGCTATATTTAACTTTCTTCCCAATTTTATTTGAATTTGATCATTTTATACTGATTTTCTGGAAATGAGTAAAAAGATCAATAAAACTTGAAATATTTACAAAAACTGAAAAAAGGAAAGTATTTAAGGACTGGTGGTTACAGACTGACGAGTTATTCAACTTTTCTTCTTCGTTTGAGCATTTTTGACTGCCAATAAATCATATTTGATTAACAGATTAATCAAATCGGCGGCTAAATCACCGGCGCGGTCTTTTTTTCAATCTTCAAGTGCGTTATTTAACGCCTGAGAGCATTGTTTAATCAAACTCGATTAGAAAGTCCGATAATGAAGTTCCGAAATTAAATATTAAAAAATTTTTTATTTTAATTTACCTACAATATTAGTACGTTTAAATTTTTATCTGCAGTTCACTCTGAAATCTTGTAAAAGACTAACAAATTCTTCACATCAAGTTGATTTGAAAATTAAAAAAAAAATTTTTTTGTTTAATAAATTTATCTTTATTAGCATTATTTATGACCATCTTCATTAATGAATATTTTTATCATACCGAGTTGAACGATTAAAATTTCAGTTTTTTAAAAAAATAGAGGTTTTTTTTTGCACAAACCCGACATTTGCATAAACTACTTTGTTCATTTATTTAGCACGTATTACTTTCAATTTTATTCCGTGGTTGCGTTATCTTATTAAATCTTAATTTACACTTTATAATCAAATCTAATGTAAACTAAGCGACAGATACATACATTGAATCAAGAAGTAAGTAAATTCAAAAAATTATTATGTACAGGTGAAGCTTAAAATTAACAAGTGCTTTTCTGTATAAAAAATACCAAATTCTTACTTGAATCATTTTTCAAATTCAAGCAGATGAAGCGGACATATAATTTGAAGTTGGCGCTGTAAAATTGCCTTGGGTTTAATATTTTAATAATCAGTTAAGATCTAAGAAATATGCGTCAAGTCACATCCGTAGTGAACTTAAAAAAAAAAGTAACAAGACGTGATCACGTCTTGGTTCGAACCAAGATCTATTAGAAAGGAGGTTGCGAATACCTATAACTTCAATTAAAATGCTTATGTAAATAGTGTAGGTTTTTCAAATTAAATTAACAGAAAAACTAATTATCTTAAAAAATTTTTTTGAATTAATGTGATTTAAAAATCTTCAAGTAAAAATTTCAAATAAACTATTTAAACTTTCTCACGTTATTTTAGTGTCGTAACGGAAAACTGGGATGAATATTTTTGAAGTTATTTTAGTCAAAATTTTCGTTGTAAGTATATTGTAAAATATAATCTTCATTTTTTATGTCATAAAGAAGTAAAAAATTAGAGAAAAGCTAATGAAAAATAAAATACTTAATTGATAAAATTAAAAGAACATAATATATAAAAGTAATTTGTTAAACACTTGTTAATTTTTATAAAAAAAAAATTTTGAAGATTACTTACTTCGGATCAAGAAAATCTTACCAACTCCAATGTCGACTGTCCTGCAGTTGTGAATTTTACATGCTATCGACACGATAGACGAACGAGGAATGAATCTAGGGGAGAGCGAGAGGAAAAGAGTTTATTCTTTTCTGCGTACTCGTGTACTAAGAAAATGCTTTTACTTCATCTTTATGAAAACGCGGACAATGTTTCCAGATTAGACGTTGCTTTGTGCCATACAAGAACAATTTATTACAAAAGATTTATTAGTTAGCCTAATTTATAGGAAAGCGCGTATCGCTGACTCTTTCAAACCTTAAGTAGCTGAAAAATTTAAAATTTAATTACTTACATTGATTTTAACGTAAAGAATGTATAATACACTGTAATATAAATTTACTTTGTACACTCTGAAGTAAATAATTAAAAATTATTATCATTTATATCGATTCAATTATATTAAATAGAAAATAAAAAAATAATTAACTGAAACGTATCGAAGTAAAATACTTACAGGGCGCTACCAAGTCAAGCTCGAGCTATTAATATTCGAACGTTTGAGTATGTTTCAAACTCAAATTTGAATCTTTTAAAATAAAATCATAATTTTTTTCATTTTTCATTGCATTTTTAAAAATATTTTAGTCAGGTTTGATTTGGGGTTCGAACAGTTCGAGTTTAAGTTCGAACTTTGAAATTTGTACACGGTAGTGTCCGAGTCGTTTAAAAACTCGAACTACCTAAAATGTTCGGAACTTTTAGAGGTCTGCAGGATAATTGTGAAACAAACGACGATTATTTTACATCAGTCGCGCTATATTTTAAAAATTAAGGAAAATAAAAACCAGAAATTAATGACTCAAATAACTCAAATTTAAATTATTAACGAAACTTTTTCCTATTAGAATAAGAGAAAAAAAAAAATCTAAATCTGTTTCAGAAAAACGAGTCTATTTAATAAAGTATTTAAAACAATTAAGAAAAAAAAAATTAGGTATCTACCTCATAGTAACTATCAAGTTGAAAAGTTTTAGTTGAAGAGAAAGTTACAATTTTGTAAAATCCATTGACGACGCAACTGTTGATTATTAAGCTGAATTTAATAATTATTTTAACCAATAGCTGATAACAAACTTTTTAAGTTTTTATTGTCGGTGAATACTGATAACATGAACAGAAGATCGGTAACATGTCGGTACAGTAGATGTAATTAATAAAAAATCATAGATTGGAAAATTCGTTTATTAATTTTTTTAAATTAATTTAATACTTACTGGATCAATAAAGACTAAACTATATTTGCTAAAATAATAAACAATTAAGGGTTTTCATTTTTTTATTCTTCTTTCAATATTGAAGAATTTATATAATTTATTAGGCAATGATAGGAATATATATAAAAAAAAAAAAAAATAATAATTTTTTATCACAGAAATAAGTGTATTGAAAATGCAGATCCATACATCCAAAATACGGCATACGTGGACGAGTGTTAAACTTTTGGACACTACTTACTACTAACATATTAAAAATTTGTTCGCACTCAACTTTCAGAGTTAACAAAACACTTTGAGTACATATAAAATTGAGATTAAAAATATTCTAAATTCTTCATTATAATTAAAATAGATACATTTTTTTTTCATTGTAAAAAATTTTTGTACCACAGGCAGTTTTCAGGTCGAAGCTTCTTTTGCAAACGCTGCAAAGTATATAAATATTAAATTTTTTTTTTTTTTTTTACTTACACTGGCTTTAAAAATATATACAAATATCAATCTTTTAAAATCACGTTAGACATTTGCATTCAAATATTTCTTTTACAAAACTTGTATTTAAAATTGAGTATTCAAAAAAAAAAAATTTTTTTAACTAAACTATATTACATGCTGCATGATTATTCTATTTTAGCTAGTGGGATCATCAGGAACTGAATCTGTAACGGTGGTTTTTGAGTCTCCATTGAAAGCCTGCAATCAATAAATATTCGATAAATTAATTTTACCATAGTTGCTTTGATTAAAAACAGACCTCATTCTGAAAGAACCCGTTTTTAGAAAAAAAGTTTACTAAAAATCAAATGTCCTTTACGTACTTGTTCAGCGATGCTTTTCAGATGCTGAGCCATGGCGTTGCCCGTCTGCTGGACCATGCTCGTGAAATACCCATCGTTCAGCTGCAACAAAGTGTGAGGATGATCGAACTCAACTGCCTCGCCACCCTCCATCACCAAGACCTTATCGCTGTCCATGATCGTGTTTAGTCTGTGAGCAATGGTCAGTACCGTGCAATCTTTGAACTTCAACCTTATGGTTTTCTGTATCAGTGCGTCCGTGTTCGGATCAACATTGGCAGTGGCCTCGTCCAAGACGAGCACTTTGTTCTTCTTAACTATTGCCCTGGCTAAGCACAGGAGCTGACGTTGTCCGGCGCTGAGATTACCTCCTCCTTTGTTGACCGTGTGGTCTAAAGACACGAAACTCTTGTTGAGCTCGACCTCCTTCAACGCCGACCAGAGCGTAGCGTCGTCGAACTCGCGGAAGGGGTCGAGGTTGTCGCGTAAGGAAGCCGAGAAGAGCATCGGCTCCTGGGGTATTATCGATATCTTGTTGCGGAGATCGCCCAGGCCCACCTTGGCGGTGTCTACCTCGTCTATCAGTAGAGAGCCGTCGATTTTAGCCAGACGGAAGAGAGCGGTTATCAGGGAAGACTTGCCGGCACCCGTGCGACCGACTATTCCGACCTGGAAGTTTTAAATAACATTTTTTATTTTTAATATTCTCAACTACCTTTTTGGGACGGATATTTACAAGTTTCCAGATATATTTTTTATTGAAAGTTCGTGGTTTATTACAAATTGATTTTATGTAAGATTTTTGAAGTTAATATTTTATTGAAAGTCTGATTTTAGAATAATTGCCTGACTAGTACCTTCATCCCAGGTTCCACGACAAAATTGAGATTCTTCAAAACGGGTTCCTCGTCGGCCGAGTATCTCAAGTAGACTCCCTTGAACTCGACCTTTCCCTTTTCGGGCCACTCCTTCCGCGGCTTCTGTCCGGGTTCGCTCTCGAACGGTCCCTCCTGGTCGAGCTCGGTGAACTGCAGCATCCTCTCGACGCTGGTCATCTGGGCGACCATCTCGGCGGTCTGTCTCATTCCGTACTGGAGCATGCCGCAGAGTATGAGCGACTGGGATATGGCCAGACCCACGTTGCCCGCAGCCGGTTTGAAGAACGAGTCCGCGAAGAACTCGTTGCTGTCTATCACCACGAAGCTAAAGGTTACGAAAGCCACGAACATAATGGACACTATGTCCAGCCAGAAACCGAAGGCCGTTGATGTGGCCAAGATAAGCGAGTAAGCCGCAGTGTGAGTGTCCTGATAGGAATCGAAGGAAGCGCAGACCATCTTCTGAGCGCGACAAGCGCGAATTGTCAGGAGGCCCATTAACGAGGAGTTAGTGTGGGAGAATACTGGACTCTTGGCTGCGAAAATCGATTTAATTTTTATGTTCCGATGGTTTCTGATGCTTACGAGGAGAGGTCAAACGAAAAAAGAGGATTGTAGCTAGTATTTTTGGAAACTTGGTTCAAAAGGCCAAAAATCATCGGGCAAAAAATGTTAATAGTTTACTCAATCATTTAGCTTAAGAAAACAGCTCTTAATGTTCCTCTCCTTGGTAGTTAAAATATTTGAAAGTTAGCTTACCGTTTCCTTCGATTCTTTTGATATCTTGAGCCGTAGCCAGGTAAATATTTCTAATTTGCATATACAAAAATCCCATGACCAACATAGGGAACACAGCCCACCAGTTGATTATAAGTACCTGAAGCATTATACCAATCATTACTGAAAATATCTGAAAAGCCTCGAGCATGGCCATAGGTAGACTTTCATCCACTGCTCCTGTGTCCTTTGAGAAACGATTGAGGATTCTTCCGGACGGATTGACATCGAAAAATCTCATTGGTGCCCTGAGTAAAGACGAAAACATCGTGTTGTGGAGATTCTTGCTCGCGTTCATGCAGATCTTGTAGAAAAGTACGTTTTTAGCTGTGGACCACACGATGCTACCTAGGATCAAGAAGCCATACACGTAAAGAGCCGTTTGCTTTTCGAGATAACCAGGGGGCTTGAAGTCCTTGAAGGTCGAGTTGGTAGAGTCGTCGAGCGACTGTTTCGACAGACAAAAGTCCGTCGAGTTCGTGGCTTCTAAGTACAACCTCGTGCGGGTTTCTTCCTGCCTCGTCCTGAGAAATAAATTCGAAATTGATCTACTGTGGGAAATGAATTTTTTATTTATTGAGAAAATTCTTACCAGTATCCGATCCAGTAATCGCAGCCACTGCTCGATAGCTGAGCTAAGATAAAACACAGGACCAGCAACAGAAGCACGAATATCGAGGCACCGGCTCTGAAATACTTCCAGTACAAAGATCTCGCGATGTTTCCTTTAGCCATGAGCTCCTCGGTCTCTTGAGGCTCATTTTCCTCGCTCTCGTCGGGCGTTTGATTAGTTACTATCGACACTTGGGTTATGTTCGGATCTATTTCCTCGCTCGGTGACTTTTCCGATTCTTCGGTGGACGATAAGTGCTGTAAGTACTTCTCCTGATTGTTAAAGTTGGAGTACGATCCTTGGAACTCGACTCGGCCCTGATGTTAATAAGAAAAAAAAATTCATTTTTTAATTTAAATATGTTGTACACGTAAAAAAAATTATAAAACTCACGTTATTAAGTAGAATTATATTGTCGACGTCTTTTAAGTACTGAACCTGATGGGTAACGAGAACTCGAGTTTTTCCCTTCAAGTAACCATTGATGCAATCTTCGAATAAGCTCTTTCCAACGTGAGTGTCGACGGCAGACAGAGGATCGTCAAACAAGTAGATGTCTGAATCTCTGTACACAGCTCTATAGAATTAAGAAAAAAAATTTTTTATATGAATATTTAGCAATATTAATATCATCGACGTTCGAAAATGTATCTTCAGTTTGTAAAGATAATATATTTCAAATTTTAATAAATCTTTACCTCGCTAGATTGACTCTAGCGCATTGCCCACCGCTGAGACTGGTGCCCCTCTCGCCAACCAGGGTCTTGTCGCCGTGAGGCAGTTGTTCAAAATCTTTGACTAAGGCACAAGCTTTTGTAACTTTTTTGTACTTTACTTCGTCGTAAGGCTCGCCGAACAATATGTTGCTTCTCACGGAACCGGGAAACAGCCACGGCTCCTGACTCGCGTACGATACCGTTCCGTACACGCTTATCTGACCGCTGGAGGCTCCAAGTTCGCCTAGTATCAGTTTCAAAAAGGAACTCTGAAAAATGTTTTAAATTATTACTATACCGTATTAGATTAATTTAATTTAGCTAAATTAAAATTTAACGAACCGAAAAAATTTCTCATTCATTCATAGATGATGTTTTAAAATTGTTCTATTAATTAAAATAGTTAAGAAAATTTTATACTTTTGAAAATTACGTCTGCAGTGATCCATTAAAATACACAATAGTTATAAAAAATAATAAATAAATAATACCTTTCCTGCGCCAACAGGACCCACAATGGCGTACAATTTCTCCTGAGGAATAAATATGTGAACATCATGAAGGGTGTTGACGATTGATTTTTTGGACCAAGATGCGTTGACGCTCTTTAACACAATGCTCATGTGGTTGCTGGGAACCACTGGCTCGACTTTCGGTTCGTACTCTTCCATAACTAAAAATTTCTGTAAAAATTGATAAAAAGTAAAAAAAAAAAAAAAATTTATAATTCGTAGTTGTCAGAGTCGTTATCTCATTTAAACATCTTGTTTGCAGACACTGTTTGTTACGAAGCATTGTTTACTAAAATAGTTGATTTTTTCTATTAGGCTCACCTCTATCCGTTTTATGGAAATGTTCGCCTCGGCGGCACATGTCACAGCTCGGGGGTAGAGTATGGCCATGGTGAGCTGCAGAATATTGAAGTACTGGGCCATAGTGAAAGCTTTGTCGGCTGAAATAGTGTTCCCCTGAAGTACGTAGGCCAGTATGGTGACAAAAAGCGTAGTTCGCTCAGTGAATACGAAGGAAGCGAAGTTTATGCCTTTTAAGTACGACGTTATTGCAAGTACATCAACCTCGTGTCTGAAAGAATATGTGAAAACTTTAAAATCTAATGAAATAGTCAGCAGAACTTTTAAAATTCTCAAAAACTAAATTTTTGTTTCGCTTCCATACAAGGGGATACGACATGAAAAAAATAATTCTTGAATATTTTTAAAGTAAAAGAATTTTCATACTTTCTTGTAACAGACACCAGCTTTTCGAAGGGCTTCTCCCATGTGTACATCTTGATGACCTTTATGCCATTTATTATCTCGCTCATGAGAAAAACTCGCTCGTCCGTTCTCGTGGCTACTTTAGCTCGCAGACTCGACGTAAGTTTTCCACAATAAGCTAAAAAAATTTTTTTATTTCTATTAAAACTATAAAATAGTTGTATTAAAGGTGCGAGTCTGGTCTCATAAACCGAAAAATTTTTAAAAGAGACACAAATATTTGGTTACTCTGATTTTTTAATAGTTTAATTATAAAAAATGCACCTTGAACCGGTATGGTCTGCACGGTCATAAGCATTACACCGGCCAGCGACGCAACTCCGACGTGCCTCCAGATGAGGTAAGCTATTACGGCGCCCTGCAACGGCATAACCCAGGTATAGTGCAGGAACAGGAAGAGCTGCTCGAATCTGGCGACGTCGTTGGCCAGCAGGTTTATTATCATACCACCGGTTGCATGAGCCGCTGCGCTGCATGACAGTCGGGTTATCTGTAATTTACAAATTTTTTTTTACTTATTTTGAATTCTACTAAAAATTGAAAAAAAAAAAGAAAAAAAAAAAAAAAAATTTTTGAGACCACTTTTTGGTGTAATTTTAATTTTAAAAAATCCTTTCTTTTGCTGGTAACCGATAAAAATTTAAAAAACAGTTATTAAATGAATATTTAACTCTTGAAAAATACCATCACAGAATTAACTGAAGAAATTCAGAACAATAGCCCTTAAATTGTATTTTTTGTTACAAGCAGAAAATTTTTTCGGGAAAATAAGACATTTTCCTCGACATTTTCTTGCATGTTAGTAAAATTAAATGAAAAAAATTTTTTTATTTAACAAATTGTAGCTGACATCGAAAGCTTTTTAACTATAATTAATTTTATGTAGAAATATGAACCAAAACCAGAGTAATTACGTAAACTAAGAGCTTCGTAAAATTTTAAAAGTTTTAATTAGTTTTCTCTCCATGGGAAAGCTTTCCAGTTTTTCAGTTATAATTTTTTTTTTTTAAACTTGATTTTTTGCTTAAAAATTAAAAAATTTTATCCCAGAAAATAGAAATAAAAAATACGATTGAAGTCAAGTTCATGCAAGAGCAAGATTACGACTTTACAAAAAATTACTCTGGAAGTAACTATACTCATCGTGAACTAAAAAATTCATTTTCGTTCCAGAACGAGGAAAAATCTGGATAATGTCACTTATCGAAAACTCAATTAAAACCAATTCAAAAGTGGTCTCGCTACTTTTTCAAACTATATAATCACAGATCGATCGGGTTAAAAAAAAAAGAACACAATCATTAACACGCTAACAAAAAAACTGTTCTCAAAGTATCCTCAAAGTGAGTGACTACTACATTTAAAAAAAAAAACTAGTTTTAATGCGTACCTTGCGGTATATGAGGGACGAGCAGGCTATCCTGAGCCGCATGCCGATCTCGAGCTGGCCGAGGTTCGAGTGGTGTCCGACGATCGCCTGCATGAGGGCCATGACTATGACACCCGAGGCAAGCATGTAAGCTTCGGACGTCGTCGTCGTCGCGCACGGATCGAAGTGGTAGATCAACACGCCCAGTGTCAGCGGTTGAATTACCCTGCGAAAATATTTATTTTGATTTTTTTTTTAATTTTTAAGCTGTAACGACGTCGTTAATTATTGCAATTTTTAACTTTTCGAGTATTTTGTACATATGCATCTTCTATTACTCAAGCGACCTTTGTAAAATGAACGTTAAAGTAAAAGAAACTGATAATAAACAATTTACTGATTTTTTTTTTTAATTTCAGAAAATGAGCTTAAATTGTACGTATTTGATGCTTTTAAAAATATGGCTAAAGAAAATTGAAAATTTTTGCTTTATAGACCGTAAGATTACTTCAAAAGCATCGATTTATTTAAATTTTTCTTTGTTTCTTTACATTTTTTGCAAACTATATTCCTTAGAGCAAATGATTAAAAAAAATTATTTTTTATGAGCGGTTCTAATTTATTTACAGATTGAGAGGGTAAAAAAAATATTTTTAACAAAGAAACTATTTCCAACTTTACTGTGACTTTTAAAAGTCAGAAACACGCAATGAAACAGTTAACAATCACATGATCTAAGTAATTAAAAAATAATTTTTTCTTAATAATAATTGTCTCAAAAAATAATGTTATTTAAACATTAAAAAACTGAAAAAAAAAAAAATGTATTCTATTTTTTTTTTTAATATAGTTTTCGACGACAAATCCAAGGACAAATCTCTGAATTTTAATCAATCACAACTTTAAAAGCATATCGGTTTATTTTGCTACGAAAAAAAAATTACAAAATATTTTTAAAATGCTTATTTTTTATCTTACATCAACGCTTAAATTATTGAAAATTTTTAATTTTTAATTTTTCGGAAAAACTCGCAGTTTACATCATTCCTCTCAAAATAAAAACTATTTCCTGAATAAAATAAACTTCCAAATGTTTTCTAAATTACAAATTCAAATTCTCGAAATAAATAAGAATGATTTTTAGGTAGAAAAGTGAAAAATTAATACACTCGAGTATTAAAAATTTCTTAATGTTAATTAATTTAGAGCAGTTTGAAATTGAACATAAAAAGTTCAGTGATTTCGTTCGAAAAAATTTCGAAAATTCAAGATTATCGCTCGAGTAATTAAATAGTTACAATACACTATTTTTTATTACATATCGTACATTAAATTTAATTTACACTATCGATTATCGTATTTATTTGTTGCAATTTTTACTACCCTCGTAAAGTTAATAAATCTCAGATTAAAATGCGACATTTTGAGTTTTAAACTTTCGATAAATTTTTAATTAAAATTTAAGAATTTTTAAATAAGGAAAATAAATAGAAAAATATAATGACTTACTTAATGACTATCGTGAGCATAAGTACGTGAACCGCATACTGTAGGTACGACCATCCGAAAGTTTTACGAATCGCTCTCAGCAGACTCGGCTTTTCCTTGGTTTTATTTGTCCAATTGTCAACCTCGCGCTTCCAAAATCTATTATGAAACAATCAATTTAAATTTTTTTGCAGCTTTCAAATTAACTCGCAACGGGTTTTTTTTCGTAACGAAATTTTCTTATTCTCTAGGGCAGAATTACTTAGTTAAAAATAGTTGGTTAAAATTGCCGTCATTATACTTAATTTTATTGCAGTATTATGTTTTTTAAGGGTTGTTGATTTTATTTAATTATATTTAATTTTTATGATAAGTGCAAAATAAAATAAAATTAGTACCTTTTATGTAAAAAAATTATTCTCAGAAATATTTTTAGATTTATTAAAAATTATTATTATTTTTTAATTATTATTATTATAAATAAATGTATACAAATTAAGAGTATGAAATCTTTTGAGGAAATCATTATTTTTAAATACATATGTGGCAAATGCAAGATTTAAAAGAATTTTTTAAATAATCACTTTTAGTTCGAATGATTCAAACATACAAGTCACTGAAGAGATAAATCCAGCATTATTTTTCATGACATTGGATCTTATAATGCAAAATTATCTAAAGCATGATTAAATAACCTCTGAAAACTTTACATATAAATTTTTTTAAACTTGCCTGTTTTCCATATTTTAGTATAAGTTTATATTACTTTACAATTTATAAATTAAAAAAATTATCAAGTTTTTTTTTTTTATTACTTTTCTAGTCTATTGCCAAGCTGCTCACTGAGATCATCAGGCAATGCATTGTAGAGATCCTTAGCTTCGAGGTCATGCTTTCTTCCATACCAAAATAATGGATTAAGCCAACTAAAAAAAAAAAAATAGTACATATGTTATGATTCAAATCTATCCATCATTGTTATGAAGTGGGCTGAAATAAAATTCCTTTTAATTTGGCCAATTAAAATTTTATTGACCAGATTAATCAAAAAATAATTGATATTTAATAAAAAAAATTTTTTCTTTTGATTTGAAAAAATTTTTAAATTTTTAAATTTTAAATGTAGAAAATAAAATATGATGATATCTATTCATTAATTTATTAATTTTTTTTTACTTTCAATAGTAAAACTGCTTGATTAGTAACTCTGAACTGATTTTTCTTTACTTGATTTAAGCAAATACATTACAGTTGGATAAGATAAAACTAGAATACTGGTGCTATAAATGATTTTTATTAAAAAAGCAAGGGAAATAATTAAAAAAGCAACCCTTAATAAATTTTTTATATATAAGATTTTATTAATATTAAAAAAAAAAAAAAATTAACATTTTTTATAAAAAATACTCTAACAATGATTTTAATAAAAAAAAAAAAGATATTATAATAAAGTCAAAAACCAGCCCCTTCATAAGTTTTCAGAGTGTTAGAATAAAATTTTCTGACATAGATCCGCATTTCCAACCAAAGTCTGTGCCGTCACCCTAAAACTACATGCCATGGTCAACCCGTAATAAAACCGTCTGTTGCATAAACAAACGGGCATTATGCCAAAACTCAAAAGCCCCGGGTTTTAGTTCCAACTCTGATTTCTGAACTATTCAAACAAAAGCTACCGACTGAGACACACCTGTGGATCTCACTCGTATAACTTACATATATCTATATAAAATCTGCCCCCAAGGCACACAAACTCACCAAAACAAAATCCGGCTGAATAATTTAGCCGACAGCTTTGGGTTCGGCTTGTCGCGGGTCTTGCCCTTGCTGGCGGCCTGCATCTTTCTCACTGAACTACACAACACATTCACAAACCGTCATTACTATAAAGTAACAGTCGAATAAACTAAATCAATGGTAAGTAGTTTTCACAACGACAGAGTTGTAGTCGCCTTGGCCGCGGCTCGGCCGCAACTGAGGCTCGCGTGCTCTTATGCTAGACGAGAAAGAGTAAGAGAGAGAAAAAGAATCTGCCTGCTGCAGCTGTTATATATACATACACGTGACGGAACAACGGAGTTGTAAATTTGTAATACCGCCGCGATCGAATTATGCGTGCATGAGTACTATTGTTAGGAATCCCGATTGTTTTCTCGAAATCCAGCCGATGGAGGGTTGTTTTTTTTCAAGACGGGGGGGGGGGTGGTTTTAGAGGTTAGGGGGGTGGAACACCGGCGCGATCGATTTGAAATATTATATGGATGAATCACAGTCGTGGAAAAGTGTAGGCAATCTTTTTTTTTTTGTACTTCAAGTTTTAACTGGATATTGGGAGATTATAGAGAGAAGAAAAAATTACTGTGTTCTTGTGCTTGAATATTATTGGTAAAAAATTGTTTTTTCGAATGTTACGGTTTATTAACAAATTATACATTAGACCGTGTCTAAAGTTCAAGATCTTAAACAATGTCGATATATTACGTAACATTTGTCATGTGATTCATGGCCAATTTTTTTTCACCCAATTGATAAATTTTAGAACTATTTCAGCTGTTGAGTAAATTTTAAAGTTTTTTTTTTTACAGTTTGTAGATAAGCGTGACTGTTAAAATGAGCCCTTTACTCACGAAACTATAAATGAATTATAAATGATTAACTATGTAATGTTAAATTTTATAAATTCTTTATTATATACTAAAAGTAATAAATATGCATTCATTAAAATTGCATCAACATCGTACAGTCATAAGTTATAAATGTGCAACGGAAGTAATTATTAAACCTGATATTGTAACTTATGCATGTAACAGTAAATTGTAAATTAAAAATTTTTTTTATGTATACATAGACGTTTCCGTGCAAAAACAACGCTGCGATTTGCTTGCTGCAGGCCTTCAAAAAACTACGTGCTTACGGCGGAAGCACTTACGTGTATATAGTTTGCTAAAATTACACGAAAAAAATTCAACTGCTGCAAGTTATACCAAATTCCACGTGTAATTTGTATATCTATAGCTATTCCTTGGATGTCCGAATAGGAGATTCATAAATTATTTAAAATTTTTAAATTTAATGTTCGAAAAATTATCCTAATCATTTTTATGAATTCAAACAAAATATACGCAATATTTTGGATTTTTTTTTTCTTTGTGGGTAGTTTAGATCAATTTTCAAACAGCAAAGCTCCCGTCGTTTAAAAAAAAAAAAAATAACATCGACTTAATTTACACGATTGACAGGCAAGATTAATCGGCCTTGTAACTTCTCCCGAGCCCTCGATTAGTTTTAATTGAAAAAAGATACAATTATTGTTTGAATCACACTACTATAAAACTAGAGAGAAAAAAAATGCGTCTCTTAAATTGATGACTACATTTAAACTTAAAAAATTTCCGAGATGACACTTGTTTAGTATTAAACTAACTTACATGGCATCACTATCGCAAAGTTGATAAATAACTATCACCGGGACTTTTTTTCTCTCAGAGGAGTGTATATAGATACACTTCTACGGTTCTAAAATGTAAATTTAGAATTCAGAAGATGACGTAAAAAAAGAATAATAATTTTTCAAACTAATTAATGATCGAGTCCGGTGGTCTTGTCAAATTACCGTAATAAACAATTTTTTCCTCTGGTTGAAAACCCGCAATCACGCGAATCTCCGGAATTTCGTAAATAAAATTGCAATAGTTTACGCGTTAAATCGATATTATCTTTACGCCCGTCGGTCGTGATATTTGTTATACGCGCGGTAATAAAGCCAGCTTACATCATACATACAAGCTCAAACTTATCGCTGAATGAAGTACACAGCGAAACGAAATTTTTTTAGTGGTTTAAAGTTTTTTCTGAATTGTCTATAGCGAGAATCTCAAAATGAAATCTAAAAAATTGATTCACTCGAGGCGATGCAGGCAGGAATGCATTTTATATAGGCGTCGTGTTCCATCAACGCCGCGGTTTTTTTTTTTTTTTTTCTTTGACTGTGTAGCGGACAGTTGACTCAATTGCGAGTTATTCATAAATTTTATGTTTCGAAATCGTGTACGCGATATAAAAAACTATGTTCGGCTTCTAAATTTTTGAAAAAAAAAAAAAAAATATATATATATTATGACGAGAGAATATTGTTTAAATTTTAGTCTAGATTAGTCATTCAAGCTTCAAATCCGTTTAAAAAGGCGTTGGAAAAAATCAAAGTGAGTTTTTATGCTGAAACATTAAGGAACAATGAATCACTTTTTACTTTTTTTAGCGAACGTTTCGAAATATATATTTTTTGACCAACCCGGGCAAAAAAAAGCAGCTGATAAAGCAGCTGCCGATTTGAAACACTTTATCAGCTGCTTTTTCAGCTGCTTCATAAATCAGCCGCTTTATAAATTTTTGTTAAAAATATATTGTTTGGTCTTACTTTGGGCCCTATGGAACTAAATCCCGGGTTTTTAAGTGGGACCCTTATTGTTTGACCCTAGGTTCAGAAAGAGCGGTTATTGTAATTTATAAAGCAGCTGCTTTATCAGCTGCTTTATAAGTTTTTGTTAAAAATATATTGTTTGGCCTTACTTTGGGCCCTATGGACCCAAATCCCAAATTTTTTAAATGGGACCCTTATGTTTAGACCCTCGATTCAGAAAGAGCGGTTATTGTACATTTGGGTGTCTAGCAAAAAAAAATGGTGTCTTACACGAACTTATAAGGCATAAAAAGATTTGTTCTCTTCAAGGAACGATATTTTCAATAAGTATGCATCTTTTTCATAGCATGTATGTATGGGAAAGTTCAGGCATGTACGTAAATTTTTGTGCTTTCTAGCAGCTGTTTTCTTAAGAAAAAAAAAAAATGTTTGTAACTAGCGTTAAGTATAAATTAAAATTTTTAATAAATTTACAATTTCTCGTTTTCTTATCTCAAAGCAGGAATCTTGTCATTGAAAAAATTGTATAGTACTGCTAGTCACTCTAACCTCAAAATTGAATCTTTGATTCGTGTTTTTGGTTACTCGTAATATAAAGTTCTATTTTGGTACTGTATCAAAATATGCAGGGATTCCAGGGACCCCATATATGTTACTGCTAGCGTTATCAGGTTGAATTGGTGATGTGGCCTTTAATAATTAATACCTGACGTTCAATTGAAGACATCGAAGAGAAACTTTTCATTATCATTCAACGTTTAATTCGTTTCTCGAGATTTGTAATGATACTCCATTTCGAAATTTGCTTTATTTCAAATTTCAATTTAATTTGGAAAATAAAGTACAGTAAAATCAAGAAATATATATCAATCAATATATTGCGTATTTATTACTTATTATTTAATCATTATTCTTTTTTATTTTTTGTTGTTAAATATTGAGAAATGCTGCGAGCTAAATATTTATTTTGCCAAAATTTATGGAACAGCTGCTTAATCAGTTGATTTGGCAGCTGCTAAATGAGCTGCTTTAGCAGCTTCCGAATCAGCTGATAAAGTGTTTCAAATCAGCGTCTGATTTAGCAGCTGCTAAAGCAGCTGATTTAGCAGCTGCCAAATCAACTGATTTAGTAGTTGCCAAAGCAGCTGATTTTTTTTGTCCGGGAAAACTCAAAAGGTCAGTTTAAAAAATCCTCAAAATCCAGAAGAGATTTTGAAAAATCAAAAATTATTCTAGAATTCATATTTTAAAGTTTTTGAATTTTTCTAACTTACCGGAACAGCCTCAGAACGCGCTACATACCGTATACTCGAGTTTACACATTCATTTTTTAATTTTTTTACAGAATTTTCGTTCAAAAGTCGATTATTTCATATGCTCTTATCGCATTTTTCGTGAAGTAAATTACATTTTTAAATTGAAGAAATTTTCGTAAACCCTGTGTACAAAATTTGAAACAGTTGTGATGAATCACAGTCATAATTTTTTTTTACTTAAATGAAAAAGATTTTAAATAAATCTAATAAGACATGAAGATTTTCATCGAGCTTTCCTCCTACGTAAAACCTCGACTATCTATTTCAAATCCGAGACAAATAAGTTACTTTTTTTAAAGAAAAAGAAAACGACGAAAAAAATAAATTTTTTAATATGATAGAAGATATTTTGTTGTATAGTCATTTAAAATGTTTCATAAAATGAAGGTATTACAAGCATATTATACATCATTTCATGGTAAAAATATTGAAAATCTCATTTTTTAGATTTTTCACCGGGTTCATGTATGCAGAAGCTTATGTCGTCTGCTGTATTTTTCTTCTGCTTTGTTTTGAAAGCTGAACGCCGTGACAACTCCAATCTTTGTAAACAATGCTCTCATACACTATTCCAAAAAACTTCTCTACTCAAAATAAAGTTCAAAAGAGATAAATCAGTGATCAAAAATTACGTATTATCTATGTTGCCCTTAATCGACGATCGATTTATGCTTTATAACCACAACAAAAGCCGTCGCTGGGGGCCGCTCACCTGCACCTGCACGCGGCAAATTAGGTACTTATCGATTTTTTTTGTGCAGGTGTTGCGTGCGAGGGATAGAAGGTAAAGTGTAAGCCCGTGTGCATGTGACTTGTGAAACAAGTTTTTATTTTGTTGTTGTGAGACGCCGAAAAAGGACGACGCTTCACCGTCGTCTCAATCGCCATGAAGAAAAACCAAGAGGTGAATTCGTTCACGAGAATCTTTAGGAAAAAAGTTTCGCTTTAATCAGGTAAGTTTTGAATTTTTTACGCTCTTTCAAGCCTGTGTTTCAGTACTTAATTCTTGTAAAAGCGATTTTTTATGCAGTCCCTGTTTACAGAGGTTAGAGAAAAATGTTATTAAAAAATATTTTACTTTTGAAGCTATAACAGAGTTTCTGATTTGATTGAAGTTATGTTTGTAAATAATGTCATCCAGTAAAGTGCATGTATAGATAAAAGGTTCTTTACTCAACTTATTTCAAATTTATTTTGTACATGTTTTACAGATCTTGGTAAATATACAATACTCTAGGATGGCTTTTTCATTTCGTGTAGGCACCAACTGGTGCCATGATTTCCCTAAGCTTGCGAGGGAATCAGGATTTTACTTCAACATGCACACAGCCAGAGTGCGAGTTGATTGGAACCGCATCAGTAAGTACTACACACACTATTTTTGATTGGGTTCCATTTCATGATTTACTCAAAAATTTATTTTTTTCAGGTACCATAGATATAGATAGATTGATAAGGGAGAGAGATTTTCAGACTATTGATGAGAACATAAACTATGTTATAGACTACTACTTAGAAAGTGAGTACGATGTCAAAATTCTTGATCCAAATTTTGTGAAACTGTTCAGACTGGCCCAATTGGCTGTTGAGTATTTGTTGTACTGCAAGCAATACTTGGACCAGAGTGTTGTAATACTAAAAGAAGAGCTCAAGTTCAAGCTGGAAGAGAATGTCAAGCTCAAGGAGGAACTGAGAAGCCATCAGAACTTAATAAGGGAGCTGAAAGAAAAAAACAAGGAACTTTCAAACAAAAAAAACTCATCAGAATTGAAAGCTGAATCACAGGGCGAAATTCACCAGGTATGGGCAAAAATTCTAGGAGTAGGCAAAAATATGAATTTACACTGGTTTTATAAATTTTATTATAAAAAATATAATCATTATATTTTAAGTGTCCGCACTGTCCAAAAACCTTCAGCGCGGCATCCTACGCGAGCGCCCACATATTGCGCAGGCACGCGAACATAGAACTCGCGACTGCTTCGCCGAAGCGCGAGGAGTACAAAGCCGAGACCGACAAACTCCACAACGAGATCAAGGGTTTGAAGGAGAGACTCAACCAGACCGAGCGACTGGTAAGAAACGACGCGACCAAAATCTCGACGTCTCTTCGAGAAAACAAGTCGGTCAACGTGCCGGAAGCCGGTGACTCGACTATGGACGACCACTACCGGAAGTACCAGGAGGATATGAGCGATCTTAAATCGCTTTGCACCGAGATCAGAGTAAGCGCTGTTTGAGATAACAATTCAAAATTTAGATAAGCTTCCAGAGACTATCAGATTATGTTTTCAATCCTTGAATAATTTTAAAAACTTGAAGCAAAAAAGCGTCAAAGTAAATTATAAATTTTTTTCCTACGAAAAAATAAAATTCTGTCGTGCACGGATTAAAATTTTTAACTTTCGTATAATACAGGTCAAAATTTTTAATAATCCATTTAAAATGTGTCATAATATTGACATACAAGATTAATTTGCAATTATCGATAAAAATATTTTTTTTCTAAATTCGGTCCGTATGAATCTTTTTTCTAGGCCTTGATATTGAAAACAAATAAACTATTTTCAGAACATCAAACGGAAAGAGATCGCTCCGACCCAGCAAGAGAGCGAAGCCATAAACGAGAACATAAAAGAAGTGATAAGCCAGCAGGAGAGCGAGATACAGAGGCTGAGAAGCCAGCTACAGGAGAACGTAAGTCTATTTAAAAAACCCTGTCGTGCACATTTTTAAGCACATTTTGAAATCCAGTTGGCATCAAACGCAAACGAGGTGGAATCGAAGCTGGTCAAGCAGGAGGAATTCTGGAAGCTGAAGATAGATCAGCTCGAGAGTCAGCACCGAAAGGACATAGACAGCCTGTTCGCTCAGCTTAAGCTCACCCAGGATTCGTCGGTGCGCATGAAGTCCGAGTACGAGGACAAGGTTTCTTTCCTCGAGAAACAGTCGATCGAGCAGTCGAAGCTACTCTCAGCTCAGACAGAGCAGCTGAACAACATAACCAGAGGTATTTTAAAATCTTGATGGAATTTTTTTTTTCATAAACTTTTTTTAAATAAAATCGATTGATATATTTTATTGAAAAATTTTTTAAGTAACCAATGACCCTAATTCAGTCTATAATTATTAATATTTTTTTTTTGACAGTTATTGATTTTAAACTAAACTAAAAGAGTCAAACTTAGGTAAAAGATTGAGTGTCAGACAAATTTCAATCGATTTTTTTGTCGTAGGCATGATGATGCACGGTTACCTGGCGAAGCGTCCGGCGGATCCCGAGCGTGAATCGAACCTCAGCAAGAAACTCATGAGACAGCAGAGCGAGTACGACAGCGAATCGAGTCCAAAAAAGTCCAAACAGTTTCTGAGTAGCTTCAAGTCCAAGCCTAGTTACAGCAAGCTTGTGGCCAGCAAGAAACCCGAAGAACCGCCAATCAAGGATAAAAACGTGGATAGAATGCAGAGGAAAGTCAAGTACTCGTCTCTAGAGGAGTCTGAGAAAAGCGAGACAGCGACGGAGACGGAGACGGAGACGGACGAGGACGAGACCACCGAGAGCGAGGACTCGAGAACCGAAAGCACGAACGACGAGGTTCCCGCGAAAGATGACAAAGCGTTGAAGGTAGATTAGTTAATAACAACAAAATGGACCTTTAAAAATAACATACTAAAAGTAGTTTTTGTTATTTTGTAGATGACAAAATTATAACATAACTAAAGTAACAAAACATTTTGTTAATGCTGGCTCCATGTATAAAATAGTATTCATATATAACATACTAAAATTCTAAGTATAATGAGGATGAACTTTTTTATTCCAGTCTGAAAGTCATAAAAAAAGAAGATCATCCCTGGATTATCAAAACGATATTAAGGAAAAGATTTTGAAAGATTTCGAATGTAAACTGCGAGATTTGGGAATAGATCCAGAGTGGAATGGGGTACCGATAATAACTTACAAGCAAAAAATTGAGGGCGTTAAACATCACCAAAATATCGCTGCTAAAGTACGATTTATCTGCAATTAATTTTCTGGTAAAAATAAGTTTTTAAAATGTCTTTTTATCGTTGTTACAGATGTTTCCAAAGTACGAACAAATAAGAAAAAAAATTCTTGAAGAGATAGCAAAGAAAATCTCAACAAATCAAAAATCGTTGACAAAAGACAAAGACCTCGAAAGAAAATCATTGTTCAACAAAACGGTTAAGAACGTCAAGACCAAAGCAATGCGAGCGATAAACGAATTTAAAGTTCAAAAAGGAGGCAACGGTAAATTTAAATTTCATTCTTAAAAGGATATTTACATATAAATAAAGATTTGAAAAAATAAACCTCATGAAACTTTTTCATACGTACATTATAAAGTAACTTTCGAGAATATTTTATAAAACTACTATAACTTTTAGTTACTTATTCTAATAGTACAACTTTTCAGAAACATCTACGTCTGTCGCAAGCTCGAGAAACTCGTCGCCCAAAGACTTCCACCCGCGTCGCAAGTTCAGTTTCGAGCTGTTGCCTAAAAAGCCCACTCAGCAGGACATCCAGGAGATAAGGCGTCAAACCAGACTGGACCCGGAAAAGAAGGAAAAACCCAGCCTCAAAAAAGAAGAATCGCCAAAGATCAGCGCGGGAAAATCGGTGACCACCGAGGCAGTGATTGAGGCCCCGAAGCGTCTTCAGCGCTCGTATTTGACCATCGATGACTTCATGAAGGACGTAACCGAGGCTAAGGTCACGTCAACGCCTTCTAAGACAACCAGCAACGTGCTCCAGGACACGTACAATGAGACGGATTCCGAGGGACAGCTGTCGAAGCATGAAGCCATGTGGGCTCTTAGCTCGCCGAGGAGCAGCAAGAGCGTGCTCAAGTCGACGGGAAACGCGAGCGGATCTGTCAAGAAGAAGGTCCTGTTCGATTTGGAGAAAGACACGAATTCTGAAAAGAAATCGAGGGGAGTCACCGAGTACCTCGACGATTACGGTGGACAGAAGGAACTCAATGACAGCGATTGGAATACGTCGAGGTAGTAAAGAAGAAAAATATTTTGTTGAAAATTTTTAATTTATAAGATTTGAACCTTGTGAATTATTTTATCTTTTGGCTAAAATTTCAGGGGTCGTCTTATAAACACATAAATATATTAAAGAGTTATGATACACGTTGTTCATTTAGTAAGAAAAAATTTATTCAAATGTTTTTTTTTTTCAAACAGTACCATGTCGGAAGAGAAAGAAAA
This sequence comes from Encarsia formosa, assembly GCA_038277355.1. Lineage (NCBI taxonomy): Eukaryota > Metazoa > Arthropoda > Insecta > Hymenoptera > Aphelinidae > Encarsia > Encarsia formosa. Next base: position 2,681,042 of record CM076185.1, on the reverse strand, counting down.
AATCAGCCCGAAAGAAAAAACCGGAAGCACAGAAAACATACAACTAAAAACTTCTCAAAGTGAAAAAATTGCTGAAATTTCCCGAAAGATTCAGGAAAAGGTAATAAATTTAACTAATTTCCGCACATGGAGAAAAAAATACTAATAAATTTTTCTTTCAGTTGGATGCTTCACGACGCAAGCCGGCGGGATCGATAGAGGCCATGTTTTCCGCGAAAACTATTTCTGGGACGGACAAAGAAGAGGTTGAAGTTTTAAACAAACGCGACTCTATGGACAGACTGAGTACCATATTGGAAAGTGTTTCTAGTCACTCGGGGTCAAAGTCCCGAAGTACCGAACAATTACCAAAGCCTGCCCCCCGAAGGCAGCTCCTGTTTGAAACCAAAGATTTAGATAAGGACATTGATGATTTATTAACGAACTATAGATAGATTTATTAAAATAGTGTAGTTTACAGCTGCCATTGGTTAGGTATTCATCAATTGTTATGAGATATTTTTACTTTAAAGTATTTATGAAGTTTGCATGATTAAAGGCAAAACCATTACCAAAGTAGCCTCTCTATGGTCTATTGCGATTTTTTTAGTAAAATATTTTGTTTGATCTTCATTCATCGTAAAGATAATGATAATTTTGTACTGTATTATAAGATAAAATGTTAATAAAATATATTAATAGAAATTTTCTAGACCTAACGAACACACACTCGAAATGTTATAATTTTACAAGTTTTAAAATAATATAAAAACACATATGCATTTATAGAGTGAAAAAATATATATATCTATGAAACTTGCACAAGAATTATGTAATACCAAATATGCATAGCTCAATTTTGTGTGTGATATCAAGTTTTTTGAAATAATATAATTTCTATATTTTAAAACTTAAAAAAATTTGTATTATCTTAATTGTCAAGCAAGTGTGAAGAATAAATGTAAAGGCTTACTGTATTTTAAATTTCACGATCCGTCCAAAAAAAGTGCAAAAAATGATATTTATTTTAGGATAACTAAACAATGTAAAAAATATATACATATCATGTTGTCATAATTATACACTTTTCTAAAGAATACTCAATTTCTATTTATTACTTTTATTGTTCAAGAGAACAGGATTACAGATAAATTTTTTTTTTTTTTGCTCTAATCGCGTGTTTAAATAGAAGCGTGTATGTACAGCGTATGTCTCGTAAACAACTGAAGTAACCGTGAATTATTCCAAAAAATTCTTCAGCATACAATTATTGTTCTTCGCATCTATAAATAAATTTATACTCCACTCTTTGAGGATAAAACGTTCAAGGTTTTACAGTTATAGCTGTTTTTTATAAATAAATTTTATATTGTAGCACATACAAGATTGCTACTTATCAACGTGTCAATTTGACTTTTTCTTTCTTTTTTTTTTTTTTAATCTACACAAAAAAACATGAATACATGTTTGTATAGTAAGTTAACTAAATTGAATTTTTGATTTATTTGAGTTACCATATTTTCTCCGCGTGTAAGTCGCAATTTTTTACGCTTGAAAATCACGCCGAGCATGACACTTTTTTGAATTAAAATTTGATTTTTTCCTGTTTTTGCCATTCTAAAAATTTGTCGCGGCTTTTTCGGGGTTATATATATATACGATAATTAATTCTGACAATAATCAATTTATATTTGTGGAAGCACTTAATTGAATACAAGTACAAAAACTTATAAAAAATAATAATACTAACTTCCTTAAATCCAAGTTACAGTATACACATTCAAAATCATATTTTTCCAACTCTTGACACGTCGTTGATGTATAATCACGGTATTGGAAAAATTCATTTATTAGTACTACATAAAAATGCTGTTGAATTTTTTTTTTTTTTATCAACACTTGACCGATAATTATTGAGGCTACTGTCATTCTTCGAAAAGTTTTAATCTGTTTCTGATTTAATTTAAGATTGATCTAGCGCTGTTTTATTAATCGCGTCCCTACTCATTTGGTAAAAATGAAATTTATCCGTATCCGTAACGTCAACTGCGCCTTTTCTCAGGTAAAATTTTTTAGCTGGATTCCAATCGGTCACAATGAATTCTATTCTGGATATGTTTTGTTCCACTGCCTTCTGCAAACAAATTTTTTTAAATTCATTAAATTTTAATAAATTATTGACAATAGTGTTTGTATAGCAATATAAATTTTTTAAATAAATCTTTATATTGACTGTCCTACAACAAGTAATCACAAGATACAAATATATTATTGTCTTATTATTATTATATCGATATAAATATATCTTGTGTTGACAATATGAATTTGTATAGTTTTACAATTTTGAACATGATACGCTGCAAAGTAATTATTATTGTATATATGTATACATAATATATTTTGTAAAAAGTATGTATTAATGAAAATATACCAGTCAATCATAGCCACACACAAACTATTGTGTATTCGACATAAAAAATGAATTTAATAGAGCGACAATCAGATTTGAAAAAAAAAGTCGTTTATCGAATCGTTAAAATTTTTTTTCAAGCTAAAATCATATTGTCGTCATAAAGTCTGATGAGGTAGGCAAAAATCGCGTTGACGATGCGAAATTTTTTAATTTATCGGTCAGCCTTGCGCTCAAAAGGGGAACATTGTAAATCTCGATCCTCACTTAACCGTACACACTTATGTACATTTGAAAAAAAAAAAAAAAAAAAAAAAATCAACATAGCTTTTTTTTTTGTCCGTAATGATAACTTACTTTGGCAATGGCCTGCATTAATTTTTCGCCGACCTTACGGTTGCGAAACTCATCCTGCACGTAGAGGTCTTGGAGTATCATGGACCTGCCCTGGCGTATCGTGTACGTGTAATTGTAGTGACCGTACCCGATGACCGCGTCCTCGACCACGGCCACGTAAACTCCCATGTTTGGGTTTTCCACATCGAAAATGTCCCTCTCGAGAACTGATATTTTTGAAATTTTTATAGATTAGAAGAGTCAAAACATGATCGTAAAAAATTTATTTAATTGAGTACTCTTTTTTATTATTATTATAACAATTTTGGACCATTTCAGTTAATACTAAAATTTTTTTAAGTAGAATCAAATTATTGTAATCATTTTAAATAATAACGAGTATTTTATCAATTTTTAATTTATTTAGTTGAAAATAAAAATAAAAGAGAAAAAATTTTTGCTTACAGTGAATAAAGTTTTAAAGTCAAAAGATATGATAAAGAACTTTTTTCCTGCGTCTCAATCATAGTATAAATATAAATAAATAATAATATTAATGATAACGAGTATTTTACCAATTTGTGTTTTATAGTCTCGTATTTAGTTAACAAAATTAAAATAATACAGAGAAAATTTTTGTTCGTATCAAAATATTTTTAAAGTTACAGTAAAGAACATTTTTCCTATGTCTCATTTCCCAAGTAGGTATAATAGAAAAATTATATATAAAACTAACAAAAAATACGTAAAACTGTTTGTTTAAAAAAATTTTATGATCATCTGTTGATATTTTTAAAAAGAGGATCTTGCAGATTTAGTAATGTGCAATGAAACTTTTTTTTGCTTACGCATCAAGCGTAACGAACGCAAAACAATTTTTTCCAATCCAACTGTTTTTTAATGCAAAGTTCACAATCACAGCTTATTGTGGATAAAATAAAATAATGCAATCTATATTTTATTGATGGAAGCTAAAATAATCATCACATCATCCGATAAAGAACTTATAAAATTTTTTAGACTATAAAAAACCTTGTTTTAAGGAAATCATGAATTAAATTACTCATGTTACTTGTATAAGTTTGTCAAAAATTTCACCTGATTCAACGATTATTAAAAAAAAAAAAAAATTAAATTTTTTTACAGAAGCCGCTTCATTCAAAAAAATGACTAAATTTTTGATAATTTGTGCTTCTAATTAAAACGATAAAAAAATGATAAGAAATGTAATTTATCTGACATATGTAATAAATTTATAAAATATGTAAAAAGTTTTCTTTGGAATTTTTCAATTATAAGTGTCAGTTTGAAAAATATAGGTACACACCGATTTTTAATTTTTTAAACAAATTTCCAAAAAAATTCTCTGGAGCTTGAAGTTTTTAAAACGTAACTCGAAAGCGGGTAAAAATTTTTAATGAATGAAATACTTATTTACTTAAAAAAAGACGCGATAACTCACCTTTGGGATCCTGCTGGGGGCTGTTAAAGTGCTTGTGATAGTTGGCAATTTCCTAAAGAAAATTAAAAAAAAAATAAAATAAAACTTCGACCACTCAACAAAGAAAGGTAATGAAATCTCACTCTGGACAACTGGACGATGGACCCGCAGTCATCGCGCCTCGCTTCGCGAATCAACACCTCGGCCATGCTTGCGAAGCGGCTGGTCGTACTTGCGGTAATCTAATGTCCGAGTTATTATTAAGTTGGCGTCGCGCGCGGCTTTGATTTTAAGCCCTCCCCACTTCTCGGTCTCGCTACGTTGCATAATGACACTACAATGTATGTATGCATGTATGTATGTACATCGATCGTTTACATGGCGCGGTTTTTTATTATTGCGCAAGGATTATTGGCCAAATTACGATGACCATGTTTAATGGTGACTCACTTGATGGTCTTCCGAAGCTTTTCAGAGCTTGACCGGATTCCCAATTGATACTTTAGATTAGGCACCATTTTTAAAAGCTTTTTAGTTCGAACAATTTTTGCAAAAAAAAACCTTAGCCGAAAATTTTCCACGAATAAAGTGACAACGGACTACGGAGGTACTTTTGACCAATAAAATTTCTCTAAAAGGCTTATTTATTTATTTGGCTTGCGACTAAAAATGTTAAAATGACCTTTGTTACCATGCCATTGATATATTATATACTAAAAAAAAATTTTTGACATATCAGCCGCGAATAAAATTACTCTAGTGACGTTTTATTAGCTGAAAACTTAGAGTCATTTTATTCTCGGTATCTCAATAATTTTTTTTTTATATATTAATGGCATGGTTGCAAAGGTTATTTTAACATTTTTTGTCGCAAGCTAAAGTAATAAATAAAGTCTTTTAGAGATATTTTATTGGTCAAAAGTACGTCCATTGTTACTTTATTCGTGGTAAATTTTCGGCTAAGGTTTTCTTCACACGGGGAATCGACTTTGTCGGATTATATTTTTAAATTTTAACTCTCGTTTACTTTGGTTCAAAATTCTCTATTCCCGAATTTTTTTTTTCCGTAGTACTTTTTAATTTTTTCTAAATGTTATTTAAAAATACTTCTCGCAAAGATTGTCCGAAGTTTTTCGGTCTTCGTGTAATTAATTTATAAGTGATAATCCCCTTATACCAAACTAAAACTGTATTTTTCGTTGTAAAGGCTATCAAAGTAATTACTCTAATTAATTACGGTCGTTTAATTTTTTAAAAACAATTAGGAAAAAATACTTTATTTCTATTTTGCTTTTTACTTTTTTTTTTACAAAATCATTGAAACTTAAATAAAAAAGTGTATCATACAAATAAAAGTTTAAATCAGACTTTAAAAAATCATAGCCTGCGAGTAGAAAACTAAGTCTCTTGCTTCTTCGGCAGTTCAAATAATCTGAACAAGTTCCACTCCTCGTTCACAGTGAGATCCACGGCGCCCTTGGAAACGTAAAACTGTCCATTTTTTTGATGATCCAGCACCCAGAACTCTATCCTGCTACAACTTTCAGCCGCAGCTACCTGAAAGTTTAAATATTAAATTTAAATCGACTTTGTTTCTCTCTTCCGAAAAAAAAAATATTTTCAAACCTTGACCACAGCCGAGATTAAATCATCTTTCATGCTCGATTCGCGCTCGTTAGGCGAGACTTGGAGTTCCTGGAGGTACATGGATTTTCCCTCCCAGGTGGAGTACGAGAAGCAGTAAAGTGCGTAGCCAACCACTGCGTCGTTCGATTCCACAACAATGTATTTGAAGAAAGGATTTTTTTCACCTACTGGATCGCTTTCCGGATTTGAATCTATTTTAATCGATACCTGAGCACCGTTTTTCTCAATTTTTTTATTATTCGTTGACTGAACAAAAATTTTACGCTTTATTTTAAGTAAGTTGACGATTAAAAATATTTATCATTGTTATTATTTAATCAACCATAAATATATGCAGCTATAGAGCCTATAGAGGTATAAAAGTACCTGTACATATAGGTCATGAAAGAAAAAATGTAATTTGGTAAAAAATAAATGTGCGGTAAAAATTAAAAAGAAAATAAAAAAGATAAGATTTTTTTCTCAATAGGGTTAGCAACCAGTACTTTAAAAATATATTTCTTTATAAGTACTTGATTTTTAATGAATTTTAACATTTTTTTTAGAATTTTTAAATCAAAATTGAGCTAGAAAAAAATTAAGAAAAGTTTTTGAAACTACGGGCTGATAACGTCATTGACCCGAAATCCCATTAGAAGTATATCTATATATTTTGAAATTTTAAAAAATTTCAACACTTGTTGTTCCTTTAATTTTGGTTTTTTAAAAAAAAGAAAAAATACGTGTCGATTATTTTTCGATATTTTAACTAAATATAAGCAAAAAAATATTATAAATTTCAAAAAGTTGCCAACCCTATTTACAGATATAGCTTCTAATTAAGAAAAATCAAAATCCTTGGGCTAAGAATTGTATTTAGACTGTAAGACCGATAGAAAAATATATTCTATTAGTTAAAAATAATAAACATATCAATTGATTTTGCCTCTACTTGATGGAAATTGATAAACGCAATGGTTGATAAAAAAAAAAAACTCTGTTTATAGAGTAGTCAAATTTCTACTGATATTTTATTTTTAGTCAAATTTATAAAACAAGATAACCGTTAGATGTTTCGCTACACAGTAGCTTCTTCAGAAATTGGTTGTTTCAAGGTCTTAAATTTGAAATTTGACTACTTTATAAACAGAGTTTTTATTTAAACAACCATTAAAAATAATAAAACATGGTAAAATAGAATTTAATTGAAAAAATTTTAAAATACCTGAGCTAATCTTTTAATAGTGCTGTAATCTTTCAGCTCCGCTTGTCGAATCGTGTAGTCACTGCTGGCCTGACCTAAGATTTTTAAATAAGCTGTAACTTTCTTTCATTCGAATTAATAACACAAAAAAATATTTAAACACGAACTCGAGTTTAATTTTTTAAAAGCGTCGCTCGTAAATCGAAACATGTGCCATCCTTCCTTCTCGGTCAGGTCGACGGATCCTTTGTTTTTGTAAAAGCTGTGGGCCGGGTTCCAACTGAGGACCGAGAAATCCAGATAAGAACATTTTTCCTGAAACGTTTTCTGAAAAACAAAAATCCAAAGTTTAATAATGATTTTTATTGAAAGACAAAATACACTGGAAAAATAGTTCAAATGTCATTGGTTACAAGTGCACAAGACTTGATTTGATTGGATGAGGAAGCGCGTTAGACAACAACTCTACACTTCGAAACGAAAAAAGCTGTTAGACAAATTTTTCGTGAACAAAGACAAAACTTTGTTTTCCGCTAGCTTTTCATGTTTTCACAGCGCTTCAAAAAATTTTTTTTTGTAAAATAATAAGAAAACTATCAAATTTTAAATTATAAAAAATAATAATTAACAATCGTTTTACGAAATTTGTTCTGTGATTATAAACATAAAAGAATTTTTATTTTTTTTTAACTATACAGTTTAACGTTATGTGAAAAATATCACTTTACCTTAGCCACTGTGTTAAAAAGGCGACTACCTATTTTCTTGTTGCGGAATTCCGGGTTAACGTACAAGTCCTCCAGGTGCAGGACTTTTTGGTCCAGTGTGGAGTAGATGTAGAAGTAGAGCGCGTAGCCGACAATAACGTCGTCGCAGACAGCCACGAAACACTTGTAGAGTGGATTTTCGCTTGAAAAACCATCTTTTTCCAAAGCTGCGGCATGAGTAAACAAATTTTTTCGTTTTAGACTGTAAATGGATAAATTGAAAAAAAAATTTTTTATGAACCTACTTTTGGAGTCTATTTTTGGGCCATCCGGCATCTCTTCGCAATCAGCCAGTTCCTATAAAATTAAATCCGATTTAAAAAAAGTCAAGTGTTTATGGGTACTTGTGGTAATATAAATATTTTGAACCAAAGGCGCTGAATTTTCTATCGCGAAAAATCAACAAAACTGCACCGATTTGTGAAAAATTCCAAAAATTTGAAAACGATGAAATGCTCTTTAAAAATTAAAAATGGCATCGAGAGGAGTTTGCAAGTAGTAAAACTGATAAAAAAACAGTTAAAAAATTCAAAAAATTTATGAATTATTAAATTTGGTTTAAAGAGTAAAACAAAACCATTTTTTGGCCTATGAGCTACAAATATTATTTAGACACACGTTCATAGCAGCAAATTGAAAATTTTTTTTAAAATTATTAAATGCAAGTCCATGAAAATAGTAATAGCTTTTAGAAAGTTTATTAAAATCTTAATAAAAGTTTTATTAAAATCCAATTTTGAGTTTTAAATAAATTTTACGAGGTACATACATGATTCTTCATCAATTTTAAGGCCCACATAATTAATCTTCTATATAAAAGGTTTGTTATTTAGTAAGCACAAATAAGGATACAAGGTGTTGTTCCCAAAATTTTAGTTAATTTTCAACGTTTCGACGCTTCATCGAGTGTCCTCTTCAGAAATAGATATTTATGTTGAGAATTAATTTCACCTTGTATCCTTATTTGTGCTCATCATATCCAAATAACAAACCTTTTATGTAGAAAACACTTGAGAAAATTACAAACTTGATAGTAAATAATTAATCTTCAATCGATAAATGAATAGATTAATATTTAAATTTGTATACTTTGAATATTATTCGTACCAGGAATAAAAATTAAACATTGTATTAGTTTCAAAACATTTTTAACGAGCACGGAAACAGTTTACACACGCATAAAAAAAGATGATTAAAAACACATAAAATCTCGTAAACAATGCTGTCGTGACAATCAAGTCACAGCAAGAATTCATTGTACATACACACGCTCGACGTATCAATTAAACACCTGCGACTCACATCCTCGGCAAGTAAACAATCCACCATTAAAAAAAAAAAAACAACAGCGTCCCACAAAAATTCTCCAAAAATCCCTCCCCGCTGAGTTAGAGTTCAAAGCCCCGCGCTAAAAATAGTCTCACCTGAATGAGAGCCCGAATCGCCTGGCAATCCTCGCTCGTGGCCTCCCTGATCTCCACGTTCTTCTCCATGATCTTCAGGTTGAACCTGCAAGCACAAACAAAAAGCACTCAGATTGTTTAAACAAATTTTATCGATAGTTTTTGTGAATGAACTCGTACGGGCAGAAACGCAGCATCCTGAGACGCGTCGCGAGGTACGGTTTTGGACGACTCGGGCTGTTGCCACAGCTGCAGCTGGTCTATGACGAACCAGACGAGACCTTGGATGTGTATCGCGACTAATTGAGCTAGAATTACTTTTTTTTTTTCTTTTTAGTTTAAAGTGGAGCGATGTTTTGAATCCAATGTTTCAGTGACGACGAGTATTTTCAAAATTCCACCTTATTTTTTTTTTTTTCTTTATTGGCCTGCCTGATATACGAGCGCTATCGGAGCGACTTTTTTATGCCCGGGTGTCTTTTAAAATTATGTTTGAAGGTAAATTTAGACGCAAACAGTACGCGGTGAGAACAATCTTTGGACATCGGCAATATTCAAGCCTTCGATTGATTATATAGAATCAATTACGTCACACGTGACTTATCAGCCTGTAAATACACAAAATGTTTACAAATATGTGATTTTACCGCGGTTTAAAATATTTTTGATGTTATGTCAATGATGAATTTAATAGTGAACTGTACTTAACGTTCTAAATTTCAGAGTTTAAAGTTGTACTGAAGTTATGGAAAACTACCTACCTTAATTAATATACAAATAAAATTAACACTGCTTTTATCATACGTAAATTTACCGTGAATACACACACGATTAAAATTAAAATTTTTGCAACTTTCAGTTTGTTTCTACCGCAAGCTAAAAAAGTTGTCACGTTATTTAGAATTTTAATTGATTTTAAGGTTTTCATGACTCAATTGAGAAATTAAATTCAATATGTTTAACTTTATTTCTTGTTCACAGTCAATTAAATCAATCGAACAATTTATTAAACTCAACACAAATAGTTAGTTCAAAGGTATTAAGTCGAAGTTTGAAAATTCGCGCGAGAAGTACCAGTAAGCCGGCCGCATCCGGTCCCGGCCGGTAGCAAACAAGCCCCGGTTATATCTATATATAACCACCCCCGCCCCCCTCCACCGTGGCAGCGCCATTACAAAGATCGCAGCGGCCGCCGGGAAAGCTGCCCACAGCTGCAGTTACGCGTGTGTATTCGTCGCGGTCGAGTTAATTATTTGCGTTAAACCTACCTACATACATAGGTAAACGGTCTATAAGCAACTCTATCTATCTCTCTCTCTTCTTCTCGGCTGAACAACACGTCCAGCACTGGATGAGATACAAACAAGTAAGGATCTCTTATCAAGACTAAGGAAGAGCGAAAAAAAAAGATTAAAAAATAAATGTAGAGAATGGCGGAATTACAAGCCAAAGTGAACATGTCCCTTGGTAAGTGGACGCCGAGGTCGTTGTTACCGAGGTTCAGGAAGGATGTTTGTAAAATTCCGTGAGCTTACGGCTGCATATTTGTTTTTAAAAAATTCTCTTATTTTTTCTAATCGGTACTACTCCGTTTATTCATGAATCACAATAAATATAACCCCTAAAAAAATGGCGGACGCGCGCGGTCGCCGCACGCGCGGTGTGAATTATTTTTTCTCTTCGTTTTATTGTCGTTTCGTGTGTTTAACCGGTCGAATTATCTAATAAACATGTGCTATCCAACAGCGAGCGATATTAATTTATAATATTTTTCTGAACATTTGAACTGGTAGAGTTATTATTGTCGTACACTGGAGAGCTCACCTAGTATATACGGAACGAATAGAATACTTTTTACATACCTGCGACTGGAAAATTTCACCTCAGACAACAGCCAAAGTAAACTAAACTTCAAAACTTGCACAATTCTAATGAAAATTGATCTTGGAGCACTGTTTGAATTGCATCATAGTGCGTGTATGTAAATTGATTATTGCTACGAAGACGCCACCTAATATGGATATGAAATTGCCCGGAAGTTTCGGCGTTTCATGAGCGCAGGAGAAATTTTTCACGTGCCTAAGACGATCGAGAGCTCTCAAGATTGTGCTTTTATCACCTATGGATTTGTTTTTGATTAACAAGCACACTTATGATAAAGTTCAATTTCAAACCAGTTATAATTCAACAATTTTGCATTGACAGAAACTGAGAAAAGAAATGTGCAGTAATAACAACTTTTATTGAAAGAACTCAAAAGAACAAGATACAGATTATTTAAAGTTTATCCTCTGTGGTTTTAACATTTTTAAGAATGGAAGCAATAGACTGTACTACTGCATGAAATTATAAACGCAGAATATTACTCTACCATCAAACTTAAAACCTCAGTCATCCAGACGAATAAATTAATAACAACAAAGAAAAACTTTATCTAGTGACCCACAAGAACAATAGTTTAAAGTGTAAAAAAAACATTTTAGTTTAAAAAAAATAAATAAATAAAAAGATATCAAAATTTTATTTTCACAAAAATTATGATAAAAATTTAGTTTGTTTTAATGTTTCAAAATAATCTTAGTCACAACCTAAGTAGATGATTCCTATCTAGTTTTTGTTCAACAAAGTTTTCTTGGTTTATATTCAATTTTACTCAATTCTATTTTATTTTATTTTTTAAATTAAACTAAAAATCTTATTTATTTTAGTTTCTAATTCATGTAAATTGAATTTCCTTATTCTTAGTAAAAATATTTTTCTAGTGCAACTTTTCACCATGGTGTGTTGAAGTCTTAAGCAAGTGTGAACCACTGAAGTGGTGCACCAGGTATAAACAATGTTTTATGTCCCAAGTGAACCACCACTTTTTTTGCACGCTTCATGAATGCTATTTTTATTAGCATTAATACATGTTTTTAATTTTTTATTTAAAATTAGAAAAAAAAATTTTATTCAGACTGCTGTAGATTTTTACTTGTTACATGTTGATTGTGATTTTTACTATAATTAGTAAAAAGTTCTGGCACAGTCAATTTACTTACAATTTTGACTGTAAAAAATAGTATTTGCTTTACTCATAATTTTTGTGATTTAATTTTGAATGATTTGTTTGGAATATAAAAATATAAAAAGTGTGCTTTGAAAAAAAAAGGAAGTTTTAAAATAGATTTTGAAATTTTTTCAATCAAAGAGATTTTTTAGTAAAAGTTTACTATTAGACATGAAGATTAATATCTACTATAAGTAAGAAACCTAAAATAGTTGGAAGATTTTTAAATGTGGACTGGAAAGATGTTAAATTTCACCAAGTAGAAGATAAGCAAAAATAAATGCCACAGAAGATCACTTAATCATTAAAAAAATCTCTCAAAACCAATTAGTAAATTTGATAAATCAAAGAATAGTCTATTATGATTAAAATTTAAAAAATGATATAAATTTAAGCTCGCTGTTGAGGCTGTATGCTCACAAAGCAAAAAAAAAAAATAACATCCTGCTATTTTCTCCCTTTTAAGATGAAATTATAAAGTTGGAAAGAAAGAAGAAGATGAATCAAAGAGGAAGAGGTCGCAGCACAAGCATGGGGCGCCATCCCATGAGAGGTAGGAGCGCAAGCAGGGGTCGCAACAACCAACAAGGTGGTCGTGGTGGTGGTCGCATGAGAAGTGTTTCACGGGGCCCACGTGGAAACATGCGTGGTGGTGGTGGAATGCGTGGCAGAATCAGCAGACGCGGTCAGAGAAGATTTTCCCAGAATGTCAGGGGATCTTACTCCAATGGAGTTTCCAACGTTCCCAGAGGTAGATCAAGGAGTAAATCCTTGAACAGACAAAACATGAATGGCCCCATGAGAGGCGGTAGAGGTGGTTTCAGAGGAGGCATGATGCACAGAAGCAGAAGTAGAAGTAATGTCAGATTTGGCAATGGCAGACCTGTGTTCACCTCAAATGGAGGATTCAATCAAATGCGTTCTCTTAGTAGAACCAATAGCATGCCAGATCTAAGCGATCCTAATTCTGTTCACAACAGATTGGGATATCAAAATCCTGGTCAAGTTGCCTACAGAAATAGAGTTAAGAGAGCCAAAAACACTCTATTGCAAAGACAAAACAAGGCTCTTCTCATGCAGAATGCTCTGTCGGTATGAATTGAACTTATATTATTTTTTAAATCTATTCACCAGTTGTGAACACTTGAAAATTTATTTTTTTTAAACTTTTCTAGCTTGCAAATAACCACATGGATCAAGACAGAAGGTTTGCAGTTGGAAATTTACATGCTGATCAACTCATGCGCGCACAAAGAAGAGCTCAATTTGATCAGAAACTCATAAGAATAAAGTAAGTTATTATTACTTTGAACACAAACTTGAACAATTTCAAGGATATAAAAAATTTTCAATTTCATATTTTTTTTATTTCAGCAACGCTCGAGGAAATTATCCAATGACCATGAATTACATTAACAACCCCTATGCTCAACAACACCCTGCAATGGCTTTCTATGGAAGGCCAAGATTGCAGTCTCCAAGTCCTCCCAGAAGACAGAGAGAACAGTCACCCTTTCAGCAAAGCTTGGCTACTTTACAGCAGAGCTTGAAAGCAGCTGCTAAAGCTGTGAGTATTTATATTTCTAAATTAAATAAACTTTCAGGATAACTAAGTCCGTAAATATTACATAAAACTTTATAGAGTGAAATCATAATTAGCCCTAATTCAGAGGCCCAACAAAAAATCAAATTTTTTATTTTAAAATTTCTAAACGAAAAAGGTTCTTCTCAGATACAAATAATGTTTAGCTTCACTCTTTTTGCTGAATTTTTAAGTTTATATTTCAGGTCAAATAACTTGACTGATTGAATTCAAATATCTTGTTAAAGTCACCGTACTTGTATTAATAATCAATTTTTTTTTTTTTTTTAGCACCAGCCACCAAAAATGAACGCACGTCAACGACGCGCCCGATCAAGATCACGCTCTCGGGCTCGCTCGAAGGTCCGCGGACGAAGCATTATAAACCTTCACGACGCCTCGGATCTCGAGGATCGATCCTTCAGCGAGGTCATGTACAGCTTGTCAAACAATTTTGGTGTCACCGGACGAACGCTGAACGATCGGTTCAGTCTTTTTTAAGATAATTTGTCATTTTAAGTTTCTGGTATTCAAAAAAAAAAATTTTTTTCTTCTTTTTCTTATTTTTTTTATTTTTTTTTTTTTATTTTTTTTTTTTAAGAGTGAAGCGAGTATCTTTAAATGTGTGTAAATTTACGAAAATATTCTTAAACGTGTTAGTAGTAAAGAAACGAGAGCTTACTTAGAGTCGGTTTTATAGATACACTAGACGCAAAAACCCGTCAAAAATAGTTTTGATGAACAAGTACTTTTTTTTTTTTCTTTTTAAATATGCTTTCACAACCAACATATTTTCCTAAAACTTTTTACATTAAGAACTTTTTTGAGTTCAGGGATTATGTAATGATGCCAATGTACGATTCATCTTATTTAAAAGATATCTGTCAATTTAGATTTACAGATTATGAAATTTCTATACTCTCTTATAAGAAATTAAGGTCTGAAGTAGAGAAAAAACATTTTTTTCTTGATTGATTTTTTAAATGCATGTAGTTGAAAAACATTGAAAATTGGCACGTCTGCATTTGCTGTTTGATTGTTCAATTTTTTGTAGATACTTCATTAAAATTTAACCTTTGTTAGAAAATCTTTTTAATTCCAATTTCAAAGCCTGATGTTATTCGAAATCGGTTTTTAAATGTTGGAATTAAAATGTTAATTCCCTCAAGTCTAATTGTGTAATTTCATTAAAAGAATTATTTAATTACCTTATCTGTTTACTTTTTTTTTTTTTTTTTTCAAACTGCAATGTAAGAAAGTTTTATTTTCATTTGATTTCACTTGCAAATAAAAAATTAATCAACTTTGTAAATACAGCTTTAGTTTACTTAAATTTTATATTATATTTATATTTATTATATAAATAAAAAATTCTCTTTAACTTTATAAATTATTATGTGTATATTTTAGTCGCAAAT
Organism: Encarsia formosa; assembly: GCA_038277355.1. Lineage (NCBI taxonomy): Eukaryota > Metazoa > Arthropoda > Insecta > Hymenoptera > Aphelinidae > Encarsia > Encarsia formosa. Next base: position 2,665,827 of record CM076185.1, on the reverse strand, counting down.
TAAACTTTTTTTTTAATTAAAAAACTTGTAAAAATTATTTACTATCATCATTTAAATTAAAAATGAATTTTTTTCTTTTATTTTTAAATCAAAAGGATTCAGGTGTATTGTAAGTGATGTATTACAAACAATATGATTTTTATTTTGCCACCAAAAATAATTGAAAGTGTGAATATTTAAATATTTTTGAGATGCTGTGTGACATCAACTGACTTGAAATAAAGGCAAAATGAACAAATTTTTAGATCTAAATACATAAAAATATAGTCGTTTTATTATTTTGTGATATATCATTAGAATTTACAGAAAATATTGTAATTTTAGTTTCTAAATTAAGAGGATTAATTCTATATGAATTACAACAATGCTTAATGTTATTTACAAGTACTCTTAACTACGAAAAAATAGGATGAAGATACTCTCATTTAATACCTAAGTCCAAATGTAAAATGCCCAAGTTCAACTTTTATTTGAACTTTTATTGTTATTCATACCTAGATTATTCATTTATACTTTTTGTAATCTTGATTAAAAGTATTTTTATTTTACAATCTGCTATAATAATAAAAATGAAGATTGCATTTATCCTACATAAGTTCATTTTTTCATCTGTAAAATAATTACGCAAAAAATAGACGTCTCATGCGAAATGATAAAAAGTGTTTTCATTCGAAAAAAAAACCTTTCAATTTACAATTAAGAAAGACCCAAATCTTCGTTGAACCGAAATATAAAAATAAACTTTGCTAAGATAAAATACGATGAAATGTGTACGTTAATTTGTGTAATATTTGCGAAGAAGAAGCCGTTGTCAATTTTATCGACTCAGTCTTTCCATAAAAGCGTCTCGAGAGTCAATACACCGCACCTTTAAACAAAACACTGTTTTACGTTTATTTCTTATTTTTTGTAAAGTAAAACATTTAGTTTTTTCGAAATAATTTTTACTTTTTTTTTTTTTTTTTTTTGGTATTAGTAAAATGATGTGTTGAAAATTTTTATATAAGTCTAAGATGATAAAAACATTGGCAAAGTTTACTTGTAGAAACGGTTACCTGAAAGTAAGTGTCAAAATTCATTAAAATTTTTTTTGGTTATTGAATTTTATCGTAAACATACGCGCGTCAATTTTTCGAATTGTTTCGATTCTTTCAATTTTTTCAGCGTTTTATTTAATTGTTTATAATTTAATTATAAAAAATTTTGCAAAATTACCTCTTTACAGTAAAAGAACCATCATAGTTATAAAAATAAAATATTGAATGCATTCTATAAAAAGAGTGCCAAAAGTTTTAAAAAACATGAATAAACAATAAAAGTTAAGGAGGGCATCTCGGTATGAGATTTTTTTTATTGTTTATTACATTAACGAGGAGGTGGTCTGTCCTTTGATTCATTTATTGCATTTTTAGCTCATTTTTAAAAAATTTGTGCTTTAAGCCTATCGCAGTTACAGAATTCTCGAACGTCTCATTTTCTTTGTTTTTTTGTGATTTTTAAAGGAAAAATATTTTTAAATGTAATTTTTTTTATTTTTACTATGTATGATTTTTTTTTTTTTTTTTCTAACACTAAAAAACGCAAAAAATTACATAGGTAGTTAAATTTACCTTAAAACTCAAGTATAAATTTAAAAAAATGCGAGGTTCCAGGATTCTGGAGGTGCAATAGCAAGAATTTTTTGAAAATTGATTAAAAAACCATCAGGTTATAAAAATATCATTAAAAATCAAGGATCACCGGTATAAAGAAGCGTTGGCGCAAAATCTGTAGAAGTGTCATGAAAATCTTTTTTTCAAAGGGCAGATCATCTCCTTGTGAGTGACACATTGCGCTCACTTTAAAATTTGACGATGGAAATTGACGTATTTTTGATTATGTTTGTTAGGAATAAAATATAGTTGAACAATGAATATAATATATCGTACAAGCCGCACCTCAGAAGGGGAAAAAACAAGTTTTTCAGTTAAAATTTAATTAAATTAAAATCCCGATTTTCAACCGCCTAAAATCGTATTGCGGCTTATACGGTTATGAATTTGCAAAATCTTCTAATTTTGACGAAATGTATTTAATTATTTAATTGCTGCTTTATAAGGGAAATTGAAAACCCTCTCGAAACGTATGAATAAATATTTATTAATTACGACTTACGACCATTACGAGGTAAAGTTAAAAAAATGATGTCTGAAAAAGTCTTCAGCAAAGACATGCCTGCAAAGGAGGTTTCTGAACATCCACGAGAACCAGGCTTACACGGTGCTGAGGGAGGGCGGAATTCCAACCCCGGAATTCGGGGTGGCCAAGAGCGCCGACGAGGCAGCCGAGATTGCCCGAAAACTCGACACCCGGGACCTAGTGCTCAAAGCCCAGGTTCTCACCGGAGGACGCGGCAAGGGATTCTTCAAGGGCACCACCATCAGCGGGGTCATCCTGTGCGAGACGTGAGTAATGCGAAACTGGGTTTTAACTTTATTATTTTAAGTGAATAAAAAAATTATTTTGACAAATTTTAGGCCGGAAGAGGCCAAGGAGTACTGCAGCCACATGATCGGCAACACACTGGTGACGAAGCAGACGGGACCGGAGGGAAAACCCTGCCACTCGGTCATGATCACTAGACGCGTATACGCCAGGAAGGAAATGTATCTTTGCATCATGATGGAACGCAGCTTCGGTGTAAGTCTTCTTCTTTTTTCGCGCTATCTGTAAATTTTTTTTTTTTTTTTACCGAGGGAAACGAGCTTTTATCGTTGTTTGAGTAACGTTTGTTACGTCAGGATTGTTTATTCCGTTGACATTGTCAAGATTAAATTTTTACAATGATAATCATCACTCTAAAGAAACAACAAACGTCGCAGAATTAGTGTAGATTTTTAAAAAAATCCAAATCGAATTAACTGTGTCAAAATTCCATTTGTTTATAAAAAAAAGAATTTAAAAATAGTGGCCTGTCTAGATCGAGTATATAATTTTATCGTATTTCAAAAAAACATTTTGACAACCCAGTCCCTAAAAATCTGCTGGTGTACCAGCTACAAATCAGCTGATTTACCATGAAAATTTTGAGGTGAAACTATCTTTTAATTTGTAATTAAACTTCAAAAATAAAATTAAAAATAAAAATTTTTTAATGTGGTACCAGCTGGCAAATCACCTGGTAAATCAGCTGATATAAAAGAGTAAAAAAATCGGGTTTTCCAGGGTCCAGTGGTGATAGCTTCTAGATACGGCGGGGTCAACATCGAAGAAACCGCCCAGTCCTATCCGGATTCCTTAATCTACGTACCCATAGACATAACTAAAGGTCTGTCTTCCGAGGACGCGGACAAGGTCGCGAGAACTTTCAAGTTACCAGAGGGGGACGTCGACGTCGTCAAGGACATCGTCTCAAAACTCTACAATGTTTTCGTCAAGAGAGACGCCACGCTACTCGAGATTAACCCTTTGGCTGAAGATCTTAACGGAAAGTGTAAGTTTTCTTTAACCAAGCATTGGATATTACTGTTTTTTATTATTCTGCAGTTACAATTTTCGCTTATGCCCCGTCTACACCGGTGGTTTAATCGCGAATCGGCTTAAATTTGTTTAAAGAATTTTGCAATGTTGCCATTGGAATTGAAGTTCAAGATGTAACCATCTTAATCTTATAAATGATTTCCTATTTTTAAAGTACAAATTAATCCTTAAATCTAACGGCAACATTGCAAAATTCTTAAACCGCCGGTGTAGACGGGGCATTAGGGGTTCCATATTAGGTAAAATTACGTTTATAACAACAACAATAATAATAAATACATTGGTAAAGGAATAGTGAAGAAAAAGATAGGATAGTGAGGATATAAAAGTGAGGTTATAGGATTGGCATTAGCCCCCTCACAGAGGCAGTGGGGGTGCCCCCGCTACAAGGCCCGACGTAGGCTGTAGAGGGTAGATGATAAGTAAGTTTCGGTTGTCACAGTAGAGTAGCAGCATATTTTTTCTCTCAATCCTATAATAATGACTTGGAATCGAATTTCTATTTAAGATCTCGCGATGGACTGCAAGTGCAACTTGGACGACTACACGGACTTCAGACAGAAGGATATTTTCGACGCTCGCGACTGGGCCCAGAAGAGCGAGAACGAATCTAGAGCCGAGAAGATGGGCCTCAACTACATACCCCTGGACGGAAACATCGGTTGCATGGTCAACGGCGCCGGTTTGGCCATGGCCACGATGGACATAATCAAGTTCCACGGAGGCAATCCGGCCAACTTCCTGGATCTCGGAGGTCAGGCGAGCGAGCAGAGCGTCAAGGAGGCGCTCATGATAGTCGCCTCTGATCCGAAGGTCTTAATTCACTAGATTAATTTATTCGTTTTATTGTAAGGCCGCACTGTTATTAGAAGATTCGATAAGACTATAGTCTTATAAACTAAACTATAGTTTATGGTTTTTAATGCCACACATTCGTTGAAAAAAAAATTTTGTTGATAAGAAAATTTTTACATTTCCTTCAATGCAATTAAAATATCAAGCCATAATTATTATTTTTTAATATGATGATTGAAAAAAATCTAATTTATCAATGACCTTTTTAAGGTTGAAACGATATTTGTCAATATTTTTGCCGGAATAAATCGAGGGGACACCATAGCACAGGGCATAGTAAACTTCTTCAAGGAATCTCAATTCGACGTTCCAATTGTGGTCAGACTACAGGTAAACTTTAAAATAATTAAATATTCTAATTGTTACTTTGAATATTATTTAATTCTGTAGGGTAATCACTCCAAGGAGGGGCGAAAATTGATTTTGGACGCGAATCTCAAGATTATTCCCATAGAAGACTTCGACGAGGCGGCCAAAGGTGTGACCGACCTGGCCGAGATTTGTCGCATTGCCAAGGGCTATAAACTCGACATCGTCCTTAATCCGCTGAAAAAGATAAAAGTTTAACGGAGAGGATTAGTAATTTTTTATTTTCTGTAAAATTTGGATTAAAATGATTTTTAAGCGATTTTTTTTTATATCTCTAGAAGTGATGTTTCAATGTTTAAATATGTGTAGCGCCATATTTTGTATTTTGTAATAATAAATTTAATTTTTATTTGATATGACTGTATCATAATATCACATTCTTCAAAAGTTACATAAATTTGTTATTTCTAAACTTGATTTTTATGTAGTACTTGAAGCTTGTCTTAAGTTTAAAATGTGAATAAATTGAAGATTTTTTCTTTCTACAATAGAGATCCTGTAGGAAAACAAAACACCCATAGTTTAACTATCGAAGAGTTTACTGCTTGAAACTACAAAAAATGACCTTGTAACGATTAAAAAAAAAAAAAAAAAAAAAAAGTAGACTTTGTTAAAAGGTCGCTGAAACTATAGAATATATAATTCATGTACATAGAATATAGATTTAATACCTGCTGCCACGTATTTTTGGTAAACTTCTGCGAGTAAATAAATTAAAAAATATAAATTTATAAATCAATTAAAATAAAATGGAAAAAACTAATTCGATATTGATATTATTAATCAATGACCAGTATTTTATGTGGAAGCAAAAATACTTGGCCAAATAATTAAAGTTTTATTTAAAAAGTGACTATGGTTTTCAGCTTTTAAACGGTATAAAAAATTTAAAAAATTTCTAATGTGCCACGTTTTTGATTGATACGCTGTAGTGTAAAACAAGGTACACAAGAGTCATTAATTTGAAAGTTTAATCACAATCGTAAAACCAAATTTTTTTTTACAATAAAAAATTGTATCAAATTTAAGCTGTAGCTAAAAAGATTTGAACCTTAAAATTAATCGTCTAGGAAAATTGATAAGAAAAGATGAAGAATTTTAAAAAAATCCAACAAAAATTTTTAATTTCTTTCGAACTTGTATCAAAAAATCTCATTAGCCATGTAGCTAAGCTTTGTGCAGAATTAGGTACAGTGGCCTTACTATGCATTTAAGTATCTCATACCAATAATAGTACAAACATTGTTTGTTTGTAAATTATAACTTCAAAAGAGCAAAAAGTTAAAATTCAGGAAAAATAACTTCGTAAAAAAACATTTACAAAATTTACCACTATTTTATTTCTTGTTTTCACTCATTCGAACGTTTGGTACAGATAAAATTCACCAAATGAATTTTTATCAACGTAAAGAAAAAGAAAAAAACTAAGTGTTTCTTTTAAATACGTATCATCTTTTATATACGTATCGGAAGCCCGCGGCGCGGCGTTTCCGCATACGTCGATCCGACTCCGAGCTTGAGCTGTCATGCGGGTAGCGCGTGCTCGCCTTTCGCGTAGCTATATTGTTTGCACCTGACGATTATAAATATATGCAAGGGAGGGTGGGAGAAAGCTAAACGGTGGACCCGCGAGAACCGAAAAGATAATTGACGGTAAATTACCGCACCCGAGACCAGAAGTTTTTTTAAATTTGAGCTTTTTAAATCGTTCGAAAAATTTTAAGAGCTTTTTTAAGCTGCGCGATTTGTTTCCACCCTGATTCAAATGCAATTTACTAATATGTCGAAAATTTTTTTTTTTTGTATTTTTTAAATTAATTGTGCAATTTATAAATTTTTTATGAACTGTTTACAATAGCCTAATTTACCATATTGGATTTTGAGTTGAAATTTTTCGCGAGTTTGTTTCAGTATGATAAGAGATGCATTTGATTTGCACGGATAATTAGAGTATTTTACAACAGGCCACCGACCTCAAGATAAAGTGTGCGCATCGCATTAAAAAATTTGATTTTTTTCGTTTCAAAATAAAATTTCAGAGTTTAATTTAAAACGACCGGATCGATCTGCAGAATCGTACGTAATCAATTACCCAAGCACTTGATTATTTTAATCATCACGTGCTTCGGTCAAAAAATCTTACAAAAGACATGCGGTTAAAACACACTTTTTTAAATACGCTAATTGAGATGAGTGCTGCAGTGCCGGTTGCCGCACTTTGCCAGTGTAATCGTCGGATGATGAGCCTTACACCACGTCAGATTATGATGAATTGACCTGATATACATTTATTATAGGCACGGTTGGACGCACGAAGTCAGCTGTTGCTGATTCAAAAAATGTTCTATCTGTTTGAGATAATTATAGAGCGTGGATGTGTGGCGACCCGTGGAAACCCGCCACAACAAGCACAGCGGCAACCGCGCAAGCAGAACCTGGCACCGCGCGCTGTGTACTGTGCGGCGCTCATGGACAGCGCACACACCAACACCGATGCAGCAAGGCGGCCCTTTTGGGCCTGAGCGTCCCTGTTCGCAGGGGGCCCCCCTAGTCAGTCTTGCACCGCCACGCACGCCGTGCAGAGCCCAAGCCACGCTCAACCGAGTAGCTTGGTCAAAATAATCTTTATATTCACTTAAACTAAATACATTCTTAACTTGTAATCAGTCAACATTAATTTTCATTTTATCATTAAACTACAGTTAACCTAACAGGTGCTTTTATTATTTATCAATCCCTTTTCTCACTCACTGATATAGAACACGCCTAAGTCAAATTCAACCGCCCGTCAAGCTGGTAACTTGACGTGCATGAACCCTAAAATACCACATTGGTGACCCCGAGTTTTGAAACATTTTGTGAGTGAAAAAAGCGTGATTTTAAAAAACAATAAACTTTGTGAAAATTCGAAAGTGAAAGTGACCCCGCGTCAGTTGCCGCCATTACGGCGTCGGTTTTCTGGAATTTTCCACGCCATTAGAGCGTCTCTCTCCCTCCCCCACAAGACGCTACCGCCCCCACTTCAGTTTCCCGCCACTGCACCGACGCGCTCAAAGTGGCTTGGCTACGCTTACTGAAGTACGCGCGTGAACATTTAACAAACAGTGCAAAATTTTAACTGTGCTGTACATTTTTTAAAAATAACTTTGGGTTTTGGTTGCATAAATGTGGCACATGATGTGTCATGTACCATACACCCCGACAAACACGTGCTGCTGCTAAGCGCCAAGTGGAAGAGGAACACCGTGACACCAGCGAGCTGCAGGGAGAACAACCAGCCGGTACGCCTCCACCTGCTCCAGAGGAAGAGCTTGCCGTACAAACAACCAGTAAGAAATCTACTACCTTTTTTGTGGCCGTTGACGCTGTCACTCCTACTCCAGACGACGACTTCCCTGCTACCAACGACACGGTGGAGTCAATCTCTCCTCCAGCGTCACCTCCATCATCGCCAAACTTTTCTGAGCAGTCGCCCACAGACTCTTCTTCTGGCTTGGAGCTGCACGTCCTCGACAACGTTCTATCTCCACGAACCAATCTCAAAATGTCAACGAACAAAGACGTCAAACTGCCACAATTCATATCCGCGATGCCAGAAATCTGGTTCAAAACGGTCGAAGCCATCCTGTCGGCCGCTGGCATCACCGATGACTTAGAACTTTATAACGCAGTGCTGACACACATTGACCCGAAAGCATTGATGGAGGTTTCCGACATCCTGGCGAACCCACCAACCCAGGATAAGTATAAAAATTTGAAGGAGAAATTAATCGCAAACTTTTCAGATCCTCCTGACCAAAAACTGGAAAAACTTTTTGGTGACCTCACCCTTGGAGATGACAAACCGTCCACTCTGATGAAACGTATGAGGGAATTAGCTCAGGGTACATTGGACGACAAGGCGCTACGAGTGAAGTGGTTCAAGGCCCTCCCAAGCAAGGCTCAGATGATACTTCAGCCACTTAAAAAAAGCAGCATAGACGAGCTCACCGAGGCGGCCGATGAACTACTGGTACTCATCCGCAGCAGCCCCTCAGCGGGAGTTTTCGCCGTCCAGCCTGAGCCACAACTTCCTCGAGGCTCTTCTGTAGCTGCAGCAAGTCACCAGGACAACAGCCAGCTTAACGCCATCGCCAATACAATGGGTCAAATGCTTGCTGCAAATCTTCAACTTTTAGCTGAGGTACGCGCGCTGGTTGCAGGTCAGCAGCGCCACAACAACAACTTCAACAACAACGGTGGTGCACCACGTGGCCGCAGCCGCAGCCGCAGCCGTCCTCACAGCCCTGGACCTGGCATACCGGGAGTATGCTTTTACCATTCAAAATTTGGCTCGGCTGCCAACAGATGCCTGCAGCCCTGCAACTTCAATAACGGCCAGCCTCTGCAGCAGAGGGAAAACTAAGGCCACTGTCGTCTGTTTCGGCGGTAGACGACAGGCAACCAGTTAAAACACCTCAAGAAAGCCGCCTCTTCATCTGGGACCGGAACTCAAACAACACCTTCTTAGTGGATTCCGGCTCAGTTTTATCTATATTACCTGTTACAGCTCTAAAAAACACTCCACAGCCCGCTGGTCTCAAGCTGCACGCCGCAAACGGGACCACCATCAACACCTACGGTCAGCAGTACCTGGAGCTTAACCTGGGCATCCGAAGGCCGATCAGGTGGGCCTTCACCGTTGCTGACGTTGACAGACCCATCATTGGCGCAGATCTACTGACCCACTACGGTCTGGTCATAGATCTGAAACAACAACGACTACAGGACCCAGAAACCACGGTTTCGTCTGGAGGCTTCACAAAACCAACTAACCTCCACGGATTCTCAGTGGTTGCAGCTTCCTACGTTACGGACGCACCCAAGCAGTACCACAGCCTTCTCAGGGAATTCGAACACCTTTCTCTTCCCAGAGCAGCACCCAACATGGCTTTCAACTCGGACACCATGCACCACATTGAAACTAAGGGACCACCAGTTTTTCAACGAGCCCGGCGACTGACTGGCGAAAAACTGGAAGCTGCGAAGCGAGAGTTCAAGCTACTTGAACACCACGGCATCATCAGGCGCTGCAACAGTCCATACGCCAGCCCCATCCACCTGGTGCAGAAAAAAAATGGTTCTTGGCGCATAACCGGAGACTACCGATGGCTCAACAACCAGACCATACCGGACAAATACAGCATTCCTCGGATCGAAGACCTGCTTGCCACTAAAGTTCACGGTAACAAAATTTTCAGCGTCATCGATCTCGAGAAAGCCTTCTACCAGATCCCTGTGGCGCCAGAGGACGTACCAAAGACAGCCGTCTCGACGCCCTTCGGGAACTGGGTCTTCTTGAGAATGCCACCAGGTCTCAAAAACGCCACCCAGACCTTTCAACGTTTCGCAGACTTAATTTTTCAAGACCTGGACTTCGTCGTCTGGTATATAGATGACATTATGGTAATGTCAAAGACGCACGAAGAACACCTCGAACACCTGCGAATCATCTTCGAGAGACTAGCAAAATACGGTCTGACAATGAACGCCAGTAAGTGCTCTTTCGGTCAAGAAGAGGTAATATTCCTAGGTCATAAGATCACTAGCACTGGCTACTCAGCCCCAGACGCCAAGGTTGAAATAATAAAAAATTTTCCCTTGCCTGAAACTTGTCATGCCATGCGCGCCTTCCTAGGCACCATAAATTATTTCAGATCGAGCATGCCGCATGCAGCACAGCACCAAGCCGTCCTCAATGACTGTCTCAAAGGCTCCACCAAGAAACGTGACATGAAACGCATCATTCACACTCCGCAAACACTTGAAGCCTTTGAACAGTGCAAGCAAGCACTCATCACAGCCACAAAACTCGCTTATATTTCACCAACTGGACAGCTGGTGCTAACAACAGATGCTTCAGACGTCGCCATCGGTGGAACACTTGAGCAACACGAAGGCAACATCATCCAGCCGTTGGGTTTCTTCTCTCGCAAACTCACGAGCACAGAGAAGAAGTACAGCCCTTACGATAGAGAACTACTTGCAGTTTTCGCTGCCATCAAGTTCTTTAGACACATACTTGACGGTCGTGAGTTCCGAACCCGGACCGACCACAAACCACTGGTACAAAACAGCCACAGACGACCCAGCGAAGACTTGTCACCAAGAGTCCTGCACCAGCTCGACTTCATATCGCAGTTCAACACCAAGCTTGAACACATCAAAGGTGAGGACAACGTTCCAGCGGATACTCTCTCCCGCATCAATGCAATCACGATGCCCACCTTACTCGACGCCGCCACCATCCGTGCAGCACAGCAACTGGACAACGAGTTGGAGCAAGTGATCGGACAAACTTCGCTGAACCTGCAACTACTGGACCTGGAGGACAACCCCGTCATTTGTGACGTCTCCACTGGCGTCGTGCGACCCTACCTGCCCGCATCTTTGCGCAGGGTTGCATTCGACGTCATCCACGGTCAAGCTCATCCCAGCGGTCGAGTGACAGCTCGAGCGCTGACACAAAAATTCGTCTGGCCTGGTATTCGCAAAGACGCCATCCGATGGTCGCGCGAATGCGTTCCATGCCAAAAATCAAAAATATCTCGGCACAACAGGACAACACCACAACACATCCTTGTTCCTGGCGCGAGATTCAACCACATCCACATCGACATTATTCTGCAACCACCCGCCGACGGTTACAAATACTGTCTCACCATCGTGGATCGCTTCACCAGATGGCCACAAGCAGTACCCATGAAGGACATGCTGGCCGAAACAGTCGCCTGGGAGCTGTACCGACACTGGATCTGTCAATACGGTACCCCCATCACCATAACATCAGATCAAGGAAGTCAGTTCGAGTCAGATCTTTTCAAGTCCCTTGGCCGTCTAGTGGGACTTTCCAACAAAATCAGAACGACTTCTTGGCACCCACAATCAAATGGCATGTGTGAGCGGATGCACAGGACACTGAAAGCCGCCCTCATGTGTCACTCTGACAAATTCCCGTGGACCCAGATCCTTCCGACAGTTCTGCTTGGTCTACGAACATCTTACAAGCCGGACCTCGGCGCGTCACCAGCTGAAATGCTATATGGAGCAACCATCCGCATTCCTGGTGAGTTTTTTTATCACTCGTGACTTACCAGTAAACCCAGTCACTTTCTTGCAGAAAATCCGTGCACATTTCCAAGCCTTGCAGCCTGTACCCTCGGCACATCACATAAAGCCGGACAAGCAGTTCGTCTTCAAGGACTTGGCCACCAGCACACACGTTTTTCGTCGTGTCGACGGAGTCAAGCCCATGCTGACACCTCCGTACACAGGACCACATAAGGTCATTCGGAGGTTAGACGAAAAACGCTACGTCATCGACCAGGATGGTGCAGAAAAAACTGTCTCCACTGACCAACTTAAGCCTGCATACCTGGAACGTCTGGATCATGTCAGGTTACCACAGGTGGAGCACAGCCAAAATCCTGAACCTCAGCCCTCAACCTCAACCCAGGGCAACAACGAGTCTGAGCCACGGCAACAAGCTGCTCCTCAACAAAAACAAACAAAACAATCTAAGACACAGCATCAAACTACCCCTCATCGACAACAACAACCAAGCGCGGAGTCTGAGCCACAACAAACATCTACTCCTTCGTCATCTCAGCAAGAACCTTTCCAGTGGAACCTTGGCCACGAACTTCAACAACTCTTTTCAGTTCCTCAGCAGCAACAGCAACAACAACAAGCTCCTCAGCAACAGCAAAAGCCACCACGGAAAGTTCATTTTTCGCTCCCTTCGCTCCTTCGTCCTGCGAAGCTCTCTGGAGAGGGGGTAGCTGTGGCGACCCGTGGAAACCCGCCACAACAAGCACAGCGGCAACCGCGCAAGCAGAACCTGGCACCGCGCGCTGTGTACTGTGCGGCGCTCATGGACAGCGCACACACCAACACCGATGCAGCAAGGCGGCCCTTTTGGGCCTGAGCGTCCCTGTTCGCAGGGGGCCCCCCTAGTCAGTCTTGCACCGCCACGCACGCCGTGCAGAGCCCAAGCCACGCTCAACCGAGTAGCTTGGTCAAAATAATCTTTATATTCACTTAAACTAAATACATTCTTAACTTGTAATCAGTCAACATTCATTTTCATTTTATCATTAAACTACAGTTAACCTAACAAGTGCTTTTATTATTTATCAATCCCTTTTCTCACTCACTGATATAGAACACGCCTAAGTCAAATTCAACCGCCCGTCAAGCTGGTAACTTGACGTGCATGAACCCTAAAATACCACAGATGTAATAAAATTTGCGGAGATAAAACTATACTTTCAAAACAGTTTCTAGCGATAAGAATACATATTATATTAATTTTTGAATTATTTAGAGAATGGAATGTTTTACTTGTCTTGGGTTCGACGGGAGTACATAGTAGAAAAAATATATATTCATATTTGTATTTTAAAAACTTTTCAAAGTTTAACACTTTGTTACAATAAAATTTTCGGAACTATTTAATTAACTAACAATAAGCTTATATTTTATCAAATAACAATCTACATACATCACAGAGCACTTTAGAAGAATAAAAACTGGATTCGTAATGACACAGTGTATTACAATTTTTTTAATTGTTAAAGAAAATTATATGAATCAATTATATGAAAAACGTCAAGTTTGAGCCGCTGAATTTGATTTTTTCAGGCTTCAAATCGTGATTTATTCTATCAAAGCTTTGAAATCAAGCTTAGTTAATAAAAAACTGCTTGTGGTGACATTTTAATTCTCAAAGAAACTGCATACAAATTTTAAAGTACAATAATTTGATTTTTTTTAGATGAAACATCCTCTTTATAACTAAAAACATCTAAAAATTAACTTGCACAACAACACTTTACACAGAATAGAAAAAAACTCAACGAGATTTCAGAGCAAAGTGCGTGTAAAAATTTACAGTGCACGTAATTCATACGATACGTAAAAATAAGGTAAACAAAACAACATCATCAGTAAAAGCAAAGTGCAAAGTTCACCCGCGCGAATTGAAAGCTGTCGGTCACGGTTGTCGGTACCAGTACCAGTCACCGCATCTGCGCCTTGCAATCCGCAGCACACAGACACAGCAGTCGTCATCGCGGACGCGGGCGTTCTGCAGAGACCAGTGAAGTTGAAGAATATTCGCGGCACAGTGGCCGAGTGAGAAGCAGCAGTACCTGCGACGAGTAGTTTTTTTTTTTAACTTGTTCACCACCACGGATGGCCACCATGTTGTCGCGAACTAGCTTGAGCCTCGCCGAATCGCTCACCAGGACGTCCAAGGTACGTACGCCCCGAGGAAAGAAATAAAAGCTCGTCTGCTAAATTGGGCGCCAGGGTCACACGTCTCTTTGCACTTTGTACCTACTTGTGACTAATAATCCGCCTCGTATGTACGCACAGTGCCAGAGAAACAGAAGAAAGAGAAAAGAAGAAAAAAAAAAAAAGAGAGAAAAGAGTTTGTCAACGGTTTTCGAGAGAGAAATGAACGGAACAGCTGACTTCGGGGAACAGTGGTCGAACGATGCGTTCCACTATTCGAATTTCGAACTTCGTGTTTCTTTTTTTAGCGATTACCTTTTTTTTTCTTTTTTTTTTTTTTACCTGATGTCGATTCAGGGTCACTTTGATAAGGTCACGGACACTTACAAAATTACTGTTTTAGGAAAAATGTTGATTGATGATTTATTGGGTCTTGAGAGCTAACGCGTAGTCTGCTATGAAATTCAAATTTGTTTTTATTTACCGCATTTAGTGAATTCGATTTGGAGCTCATCGTAAATGCAGACTAATTTTTACTTATCGTGTATGTCATAAAAGTCGAAAAATTTTTTAATTTCTTTACTCTGATCGTTGATAAATTCAGTATTTCCTTGTGAGGCAACACAATTTTTTGTTTTATTTTTTATTCTGCAAGCTCAATCATTAATCTTGATATGGTAAACATCAGCTCAATGATGTAACTAGTGAAGTTATTGACATTTAAGAAGTCATAATTTTAAATGATTTTATGCACTGTCTTCAGTGTTGAGCAAAAGATATTTCAAAATATCAAAATCAAAAATAAAAAAATTTTTATCATTGGAAGAAAATAAAATAATCAAATAAGGAAGTGTCAAATGAGTTTTGTAATATTAAAATGAACCTTGAAGATCATTCTGCTACAAGCCTAAACAAAGAGTTGTGAAGCCTGTTAGTTTGACAAGTGTAGGTCAATGCCGCTTGGTTCGATGCCATTGCATCTATTTTTATCCACTACAATAATGTGATCTTGAAGCTTTAGTCTATTACTTTCTCTAATTATTCTTCTTTTATCTTACAAATGATATAATTGCTTTGACTAATTATTTCTCAGTGACACTGTCTCTACTAGCATCTGATTCATCTAAAACTAATATCATTTAAACTGAATATCGTAACAAAATTTTAAACTTAATTCATTTCAAAGAGACTAATAAAATTAAATACATATTTAATTATCATTACAAATTAACTGATAGAATATACATTGACTGTATTATTTATCATTTGTAGATCTTGGCCTGCACCAGCAGCCTAAACAAACAGCCAGTGAGGAATCTCAATGTTCACGAACACATCAGCTACAGTGTTCTTAATGAAGCAGGAATTCCAACACCCAAGTTTGGTGTTGCAAAGACACCTGATGAAGCTGCCAAACTTGCTGCCGACTTGAAGACCAAGGATATTGTGCTCAAGGCTCAGGTCTTAGCTGGTGGTAGAGGCAAAGGACACTTCAAAGGAAGCAATGTCAGTGGTGTCAAGATGTGTGAAACGTAAGTAACTAAATTAATTCTAATCTGGTTTCAAGCTGGAGGTACAGATGCTAGGCCAGTTGGATCTAATTTTTTCAATTTTCTTTTTGAAATTAAAAACCAGCTGGTAAAGTATGAGTATCTACTCAAAAATATTTTTCATGTTATTGGAAAAAAATGTAGTACCAGCTGGTTTATTAACTGAAGCTTTAGATTTAACTTCTAGTGAAAAAAAAAACTGTTATTTCTCTAGACCTGAACAGGCCAAGCAACTGGCTAGTCAGATGCTTGGAAAGCTCCTGGTAACCAAACAAACCGGCGAGGGCGGCAGAATATGCAACGCCGTTATGGTCACGCAGCGTATGTTCCCGCGCAAGGAATACTACCTAGCAGTAATGATGGAGCGGGCATTCGGAGGTCCGGTGATAATCGCCTCGAGCCAGGGGGGTGTTAACATCGAGGAGGTCGCCGCCACTAACCCCGAAGCCATACTCTATGAGCCAATAGACATAAACAAGGGAATCTCAAAGGAACAGGCGGAAAGGATCGCCGTCAAGCTCGGTCTTGACAACGTCAAGGACTACATAGCTCAGATGATTTTGAACATGTACAGCTTGTTTGTCAAAAAGGACGCCCTTCTGTTGGAGGTCAACCCTCTCGCAGAGGACATCAATGGAAAATGTTAGTCACTTGAAATTTTTTTTTTTTTTTTACTGAAGTAAACATTTAGCCCTGAAATTGACTGTAAACCAGCTGATTTCTAATTTTTATAAAAAATGATTTTTTGTGCACTCAAAAATTAGCTGGTTAATCGGTTGATTTTCACCTAAATTTTTTTAGAAATTATTATCATTTAGAAATCAATTGGTTTACCAACTGGTATATATTTTGGTTTTTTAACTCGTAAATTAAAATTTTATTCAAATAAAAAACAATTTATTTGTAATCTCTTTCTGCAGACTTTGCACTTGACTGCAAGTGCAGATTCGACGACAACGCAGAATTCAGGCAGAAAGATCTTTTCGACCTTCGCGACTGGACCCAGGAGGACCCAAAGGAAGTCGAGGCAGCAAAGTTCGAGCTCAATTACATCGCCCTGGACGGTAACATCGGGTGCATGGTCAACGGTGCCGGTCTGGCTATGGCAACGATGGACATCATCAAACTACACGGAGGTGAACCCGCGAACTTCCTCGACGTTGGAGGTGGCGCGACCGCGTCCGCTGTAAAGGAGGCTTTCAAAATTATTACATCGGACAAGAGGGTAAGATTTCATTTTGTCAAAGCATCTGGCGTAGTACGAAGATTTGTTAATATTTCTCAAATTCATTACAGGTGCACGCGCTTTTGGTTAACATTTTTGGAGGCATCATGAGGTGCGACGTCATTGCCGAGGGTATAATCGCCGCGACGAAAGAGCTCGACCTCAAAATACCTGTTGTTGTTAGACTGCAGGTTTGTACACTGAACTTGAATCTTTTTTTTAACCTTAACGATTTTTTAATTATGTAAAATTTTGTCTTTTTTTTAGGGAACCAACGTAGACGAGGCTAAAGCTCTGATCGCAAACGCGGGTCTCAAAATCGTGCCGGTCGACGACCTCGACGAAGCGGCTCGGGTCGCAGTGAAACTATCCACTATTGTCAAACTAGCTCACTCAGCAAATCTCAGCGTTAACTTCGAGATACCTCAGATCTCTTAAGAACTTCACCAGCTTAGTTAAATTTTCAAATTCAAAGGAGAAGAAAAAAAAGTTAAAGTAAAGTTAAAATAAAAAATCGCCATAAGATTATTCGGTGGTAACTAACAGAAAAGAAATCCAATGCGACTCTTGTTCAAAAGAGCGCAAGAAGAAATCACGAACTGGGAGGTGTAATGAATCGCGCCTATTTCTGCATGACTGTGATCGATCTATTTTTATTCTGTGTATAACTCAAGGCTGATATTACGCGCGATCACAGGTAAATACGCGTTTTTTTTTTAATGCGTTTGATTGTGTGACTACGTTTAATATTACTTGAGTCTAGTTATGTGCGGTAAAAAAAATATCGTTTACAGTCTATTTGCAATCACGCGCACTTATCGTTGTTTTAATTCGGATTCTTTGTTCCAGGCAAAGCCTACTAAGTTTCTATTGAAAGTGTTTTTGGTGCATCTCGCCAAAATATAAATAAATAAATAAAAAAAAAAAAAAAAAAACGAAGGCACGGGGATGCCAAAAAAGTTAATCATTAAATATTTATTAATCTTTGAAGAAAAAAAAATAATTAAAAATTAATAAAGTAAAACTATGTAATTGTATTGCGAGAGATAAATAACGCTTTAAGCACTTGAATCTTACTCTTCGACGCAAACACAATGCAAAAGAATGTTTATCGTTGAGCTAATTTAATCGAATATCGGTATTTTTATCTATTAATGTAATTATGTGTGCGTTTCAGTATTAAGGAGTTCAAGTGTTAAAAACTAAATAACATTAAATTACTCTCGTGTATATTTATGATCTTTAAGCTAAGCAGTGAGATAAATATATGCGATGAAATTAATAAAAAAACAAAAAAAAAAAACAAAGCATTGTAATCTTCAATGAATATTTCTGAGATTCTGTAAGCCTGTCTAATGTACTATATATACATAGTTATATATATGCATACATAAAATATTTTACATAATTTCAGTTTTTTTATTTCGATTTTTTACTCACATTTATAAGCGCCATGCCATGCACACCTCTGCTTCTATTTGTATATTATTTTCTTGTTTTATTTTATAAATAGCAATATATTCCTTCTGTATAATAATGCTTTGCACATATAACAAATTATTTGCTAATTTTAATTAAATATGTAAATAATTAAAATCATTTATAAAGTGATTCTAATAAAAATATTTATATTATTTCAAAGAAGCTTTCATAATTTGCACTAATACTTGTTTTTATTTTACTTGTCTTTAATTTTTATTTGCAGCTTTAAGATCTCCTTCTGTTAAAAAAATGAGATACAAATGTGATATCAATAAAGCTTTTGAATTAGAAAGTAAACAATTATGTCTATTTAAAGCTTCATTTTATTTTTAGCATTTAGCAACAAATGTTTTTTTAAATGTTTATTTAAATTCAGTTATTGTAGAGCTTTATTTATTCAAAATGACAAACTTGATTTGAAAATATCTACATGATCATTGTAAGTAAGAAAATGGGTTTTTTTGTTGATAAAATAATGATTCAAATCAAATTTTTCTTAAATTCAATAATTATCGAATTATTTAAAAGTCTAAATTTTTTTCATCATTTCTTCAAGTATTATATATAAATTAATTAGTAAATATATTTAAAAATTTGGGCAGTCGGTGATAGCGACTTCTGGAAGGTAAAATCCTGAAAATATTATCTCTAAAGTAAAAATTTTTATATTAAAAAAAAAAAAAAAAAAAAAAATAGTTTAATTATATTTTGACAATAAAAACAATTTTACTGCAAAAATTGACGACTTTCAGCACTTTTCAATTGTTAAATAAATGAATATTATATTTGTATTGTTTACAGTAAAGTTATGTAAATTAAATATTTTATTTTTTACCGGTGAAATTTAAAAGTATTTCTATTAGTTACGTGTATTAAACTTTATCAGCGTATATTTTTTAATCGTGAAATATGAAATATGAAATATGAAAAATGATAAAACATTTATTAGTCAGTCAAAAATTATCTCGTGGAATGAATCATACCTTGAATTATATCTCAACCCTTAAGTTTACATTAAAAAAAGTCTTACCTTACAACTTTCCATGCCACAGATTTTTACAATAATTAATTAATTTCTTTTTGTATCAATAAAATTATTCTAATAAAATCTGCAGATTGATAAACCACATAAATATGCGCCACCAGAGGGTGATCAAAGCGCACTTTCATGTCCGTACTCGCGATTCCAGATCAGTGTCGAAAAAGCCGGCGTGCCGGTGGTAGTGAACATTTACGGCCGATAAATATTTTGTGAATGCGGGTACTGCAAGTACAACAGACCCGACAGATTACTTTCCTCGATCTGCAAGGAGTTAATTTCGCATTATTTACCTGGGTTTGTAGATTTTAGAGGGAGGGATAGAAAAAAAAAGAATTTAATCGCAAGTGTGAGTGCGTGTGTGCGAAGTGGAGAAGAGTTTTGTCTTCGCATTGTTTCCACGAAGAGAGGAGGCAGTTCGTCTCTCTCTCCCTCATTATATCTGTCACCGGTGATAATTGAAAAACCGCTAAAATGGCTAACGTGTCGTATCATATCGCTAATCTCCTGGAGAAAGTAAGTATTGCACAGGTTTTTTACTAAGGGATTTTATTTTTTACGAGATGTGTGGTATTTTGAAGCCTTGAGTCATTGCTAAAAAACATAACCTATTATGCTCTTTCGCGATCCGGATTTTGTTTTAACAATTGAATTTCATTGTATATTGTTGGTTTCGAAGATATTCTTTCGATTATGTCTAATTTTACATAATAATTGGTGATCTTTTAATGACGACATGGTTAATTTTAAAATCAAGGATTTAAAAACTGTGTATTCTCAAAAATTTTTCAAGTTAAAAATAACTGCGATGATTGATGATGTTTTACTTAGAATACTCAAAAGCATTTACAAAACTGATCCAATTTTTATTTATTTTTCTTTTATTTTGGTTTCATTCAAAAGTAAACATTATAGGTTAATGGAAGGCATGATTACTTTATGAGTTTAATGACCCTGTAATGATTCAAATTCTTTAGATTTCTTCAAAATTTCTAAAATAGAAAATCATCTTTGTTTTTCTTACACACTGACACATTTATTTTTATTTTGAGTTATTTGTGATAAAGTCAATATTAATAATAAATTTTTTCTTTAAATTATTTATAAGTTCTAATATTATTTTTAAATCATTGTGTTCTATTTTTAATTTTAACTACTGTTTTAAATTTTGTTCCTAGCATTGTTTTTATAGCTCATATAGGTACTATGACAAATTTTTAATTTCTTAAAGTTAAATTTTTTTTTTTGTATAATTTTTTTAATTACGTGAAACATGTATTGACCAATTTTTTTAGAATAATGATTATTAATATATTTAGACAAAAATTTTAATAAATAAAATTGTAATTAAAAAATTTTTAATATTTTTTAAAAACTTTCTGGTGCATAGATATTTTGGTAATATTATCAAATATTTTTTTTAGATGACATCCAGTGACAAAGATTTCAGATTTATGGCTACAAATGATCTGATGACTGAGTTGCAAAAGGATAACATTAAACTTGATGATGATTCTGAGCGTAAAGTTGTTAAAATGCTTCTTAAATTATTAGAAGATAAAAATGGAGAAGTGCAAAATCTTGCTGTAAAATGGTAAGTACTCAGTTCTTCAAAATATGGTTTAGACAGAATTACAATTACTTATTTTCAGTTATTTAAAGTCATTTCAATAAGTTTGATTTAAAAAAAATTTTTTACAGTTTGGGCCCATTAGTAAACAAAGTCAAGGAATTTCAGGTGGAAACGATTGTCGATTCTCTGTGCACCAACATGATATCTGACAAAGAGCAGCTAAGAGATATATCTAGTATTGGATTGAAAACTGTAATTGCAGAGCTTCCTCTAGGTACAAGTGGTCTGGCTGCAAATGTATGCAAAAGAATCACTGGTAGACTTACTACTGCTATTGAAAAAGTAAGTTTTATAAATTGATCAATCTTCAAGAAAAAAATAAGTTGATATTTTTTATAAAAATTAAATTTTAAAGTTCTTGATAAATTTAGAAATCTATAAGAAAAAATCTAGAAATATTTTTACTTTTTATTAAACCTGTGATATTTCTTAAATGTTAAACAGCAAGAAGATGTTTCGGTGCAGTTGGAAGCCCTTGATATTACATCCGACTTGCTATCTCGATTTGGTTCTCTGTTGATTGTTTTCCACCCAATGATACAGTCCTCTCTGTTACCCCAGCTGTCGTCACCACGTCAAGCTGTGCGCAAGAGAACCATTGTTGCTCTCAGCTACCTCATGACCTCTAGCAACAGTCAGTTGTACTCCAATCTTGTGGACCATCTTCTCGAAGGATTAGATAACAACACAAAAAACACCACAACGATCAGAACATACATTCAGTGCATTGCTTCAATATGGTTTGTTTCCATTGAATTTTTATTCTTGTCATATATTTTTTCACTATTTAAACACTAACGAAATTAATTATAGTCGTCAGGCTGGTCACAGATTTGGAGAACAAATCGACAAAGTGATGCCGCTCATCGTAACGTATAGTAAGGAAGAGGACGACGAACTCAGAGACTTTTGCTTGCAAGCTTTTGAAGCATTCGTTTACAGATGTCCAAAAGAAATCCCAAAACACATTCCAACGGTAAGATTTTAATTTATCCAAGGATATTTACCATTTGTGAAAAGACGCAGTATTTTGTCAATTTTAGTCAAATCTTTAATAATTTGTTGTAAAATTGCGATTTTTCGTAGTAGTTTAAAAAAAATTGAAGTTTCTGTTTGAACAGTTAAAGAGGCGCTCTAGTGGAAACAGAGAATTTTTTTTTATTACTCTCTCAAAACTATAAATAAATGATTGCGTTTTTTCATAAGTGGCAAACATCCCCAAGCTTCAAGCTCCCAATTTTTCGAAAGTAATTACAATTATGTTTTTTTCTAATCACGTCAGATAATTCAAATATGTTTGGAGTACTTGGTTTACGATCCCAACTACAACTACGACGACGAGGCGGGTGACATGTCAGACGGGGAGAGCGGTGGAGGCATGGAAACCGAAGAGGATGGTGAGGAAGACGGCGAGGAAGAGTACTCTGACGACGACGACATGAGCTGGAAGGTTCGACGGGCAGCCACCAAGTGTCTCGAGGCTGTGATAGCGAGCAGAAGAGAGCTGCTTTCCGAGTTGTACAAGATGGTTTCGCCCGTGCTTATCGCTAGATTCAAAGGTACGATTATTTCAAACTAAATTTTCAAACCTTTTAAGTGTGAAAAAATACTGGCACCAGTAGAAATTTATTTTTGACTTGAAGGGTAACTCTTTGTAAGTATGTATAAAATCTGATATATTTGATATGAAAAAATTAAGTTTACACGATTGTAATTACACGCAAAAGCGCGTATTTTTCTCAATAAAGATCTCTAAAAATAGCTAACGTAAGAACTCTCGTATAACTACCCTTTTATAGCCTCTAAAATTACCCTTAAAAGTAAATTATATTCGCCAAGAATAGTTTTTAACACATTTAAACGAGCATTTAAATTAAGAATTATCAAAACTATATATTATTGTTGTAATCAAAAATATAGGAGGTGGTTATATGCGAGTTTTTACGGTATGTTGAATCCCAAAGCTTTTGCGTTTTTCGATACAATATTTTATAAAATTTGTCCCATATATCTGATCTCAAAATTGTATGCGTTTAATTTCAGAGCGAGAAGAAAACGTGAAATCCGACATATTCCACGCCTACATAACTCTCTTGCGTCAGACCAAGTCGACAACCGCGATATCGATGGACCCGGACTCGATGGAGGACGAGGAGAGCCCGGTCTCGCTGCTGCAGCAGCAAGTGCCAGCTATCGTAAAGGCCGTTCAACGTCAGATGAAGGAGAAGTCGGTCAAGACTCGCCAGGACTGTCTCCAGCTGCTCAAAGAGCTCGTGGTGGTCTTGCCCGGGGCCCTGACCAATCATGTGCCCTCCCTGCTTCAGGGCATACAGTACTCCCTCAGCGAGAAGAACTCCTCGAGTAACATGAAGATCGACACCCTGACCTTTATCTACACCATGCTGTCGACCCACCAGCCCGAGGTCTTCCACCCCCACTTGGCTGTATTGACGCCGCCCATCATTGCAAGTGTGAGCGACCCCTTCTACAAGATCACGGCCGAGGCCTTGCTCGTACTCCAGCAGCTCGTTCAAGTTATCAGACCCTATGGTAAGTCTTAAGGTATATTTCGAGGAGCTGTGTTCTTTGGAATTAGCGAAAGAATAGCAGATAAATGTTAATTCAAACGCTTAAATATCGACTTTATTTTTAGTGAAAATTGTTTTAAATAAATAAAATGACGTTATTTTTAACAATATTTCAATCAAAAGTGATTCCGAAACTCTAAACACTTAAAATTTGTGTAATGAATAACATTCGATAAGGCTTCATGATTATAAAAAAAAGCCAATAAATTTGAAAACGAGACATAATGCCAAACTTCAAACTCAAAAATATCACAGAAAAGAGTTTAAAAATAATGATACTGATTAAAATGTCAAAAGTCAAAGTAAAAAAAAAATTTTAGTTTATGAATTATCAAATTCGATTGCGCTCTCCAAGCGAGAAATGTTATTTTACGGCCTGAGGTTTAAAAAAACTTATTTAAAATAATTTATTTTTGCTCAGACAATTTATGAAAATCATGATGATTTCAAAATACAATGAAATTAAAAATCATAATTTTTCTTTCTATGTCTAATAAAAATTAATTTTTAATTATATTTAACTTACAGATAAGCCATCGAACTTCGACTTCACACCTCTGTCCGGGGAACTCTACCGATCGACCTTGTTCCGACTCCGAACCGCGGACATCGACCAGGAAGTCAAAGAGCGCGCTATTGCCTGCATGGGGCAGATAATAGCTCACCTTGGCGATGTCTTGCAAAGCGAACTGCCCACTTGCTTGCCGATCTTCCTGGAAAGGCTGAAAAATGAGATTACGCGGTTGACCACTGTGAAGGTACGTACTTTACACATTGCGTTGATTTTTCGTTTCATTTTTATTATAATTTTTGTTTATTTTTTTATTTTTTTTCAGGCTCTTACGTGCATAGCCGCGTCACCGCTTCGCATTGACTTGAAACCGATTCTCGAAGAGGCTGTGCCAATTTTAGGCTCGTTTTTGCGTAAAAATCAGCGGGTGCTCAAGGTAAACTCTCTCATTCTTCTCGATACGCTAATGCGCAACTACAGCGACGCCATACACCCGGAACTCCTGGACAAAGTCACTGCCGAACTTCCCGCTCTGATCAACGAGTGCGATCTGCATATCGCCCAACTTACTCTTACTCTGCTGACGACTATCGCCAAGCAAAAACCTGTAGCACTGCAGAGAGTTTCGGACTTTATTTTGCCGGAAGTTTTGGTTTTGGTCAAGAGCGCACTGTTGCAGGGTGAGTTTTGTAAAATACTATTTATTTCGAGCGTATTTTTTACTATACAAAATTCAAAATATGCATTTACGTCGTCTTTGTACAAAAAAATTAATAAGTGAAAAGAGCAATAGGCTTCTAGAGCGATTTTTTTTTTTTTACTCATATTAATTAATATTATTAATAAACTAAAAAACCGTTTTGTCAAGATCGGAGTTCTACATGTCACAACATTGTTAGTTCCTTATCACGAACATCGATAATTGGCGTTCAATAAGATGGTTGACAGTTATGATCTAAGTTTCTCAATATTTTTATCAAGCATTTTACCTTTGTAATCAAAATATTCATAAAAATTTTTTTTTTCATCCAAAAGTTAGTTGAGTTTAGTTTTTTAACTTGTTTTATTTTAGACTAATTGACACAGTCTTCCTGACACGTGTTGCGAAATATTTACATAAATACGGTTTTTTTTTTTTTTTTTTTTTTTTTGCCGCTAATAAAAAAACTTACTACTGTATTGGAACTTTATCTTGTTTTGCTTCTGAATGACCTTGAATCCTTGCTAGTCGAAATATAAAAATTGAATTCTTGTTTCACTATGACGATATTTAATAACATCTTACCATTAATTTTGCATTATGCTTGAATGCAATCAAAACAAGTGTTGTCAAAAATTTTTTCACAAGCTGTAAAAAAATGTATCTACTCATACACTATATCAGCCATAACGTTTATTTAAATAAATAGAGTTGCAGCTATTAAGTAGTAAAACATAAAAATTTTAGAACCAAACTTGAAAAAATTCCTTTCAATTTAACTACAAAGTTTATTTGAATTGTAAATTTTACTAAGTGGTTGTTGTTTTGAACGAAAAAATTTAAAGAATTTTTATTAATTATTTTGCTTTTATATTCTTTTTTATAAAAAATTTCATTATATTATAACAAAAACATTGATATTAATTTGGTAACCAATCCAATACAATGATGTGAGCAAATATCGATTCAAATATAAATAACCCAATACATTGATTTCAAAAATGAAAGCAATTCGATAGTAATCTATTCGTCTATTTAACACTTAAAACAAACAGTTCTTACTATAATTTTAATCGCAATCGTAAAAACTAATATTTTTCAAGTATATTTTCAAAATTTTTACTCTTTTAAAAAGTGTACCAATATATTTAAAAAATTGTTTTTCCGATAAATTTGTTCAAATAGTTAAAAAAAATATTTGGCTTCTAAATTTGAAGAAAAATATGATTTTCACAGGTCAAGCACTGAAGTCGATGCTGGAATTTTTCCAAGCCCTAGTGCAGGCCAACATCCAGGGTCTGGACTATCGCAACCTCCTGTCGATGGTTGTTACGGTGGTAACCTCGACGTCTCACCTGCACAAGCAGGCCTACCACTCGCTTGCCAAGTGCGCGGCCGCCCTGACCGTTACCTGGCAGCAGGAGGCCCAAACCGTCGTCGAGGAGTTTCTCAAGGACGTCTACAACGAGCAGAACGACTGCCGTCACATATTTGCCCTCCTCGTCATCGGAGAGATCGGCCGACACGTGTAAGAAATTGTTTACAAACTTTTCTTTTACATTCATTAAAAGTTGCGTTTTTTGTATCTTGGTGTATAAACTTAATTATTATGGTTTTTCGTGTGTTCAAATCTACCGCTAATACAAAAGAGTCCGTAAATGCCCGAAATTGGGATTTTTAATTGTTTTTTATTTATTTTTTATTTAAACGGGTTAAGAAGCCCTCACATATAAAATACAATTATGACGGTGGTGAACCGGCAAAATAACTTTTTAATAGTTCAAAAAGCAGTTGACGTGTGTTTTGTATTAGCAGTGCGATAACAAAATTACTCTTGAAATTGTGCAATATTGCATCACAGAATCAATTTTTGTACCTTATTAATTTTTTTTCCATGCATTTTTTTTTTTTTTTTTTTTTTTTACAGCGACCTGAGCAACATCCAGTCTCTGAAGACTAAAATCTTGAATTCGTTCTCTTCGGGATCGGAAGAAGTAAAGCAGGCTGCCAGCTACACTCTCGGAAACATAGCCATCGGTAACTTACCCGAGTACGTTCCATTCATACTCAAGGAGATCGAAGCTCAACCGAAACGCCAGTATCTGCTCTTACACTCCCTAAAAGAGGTAAAAAAATTGTTCGACTACATACTTACAATCTCTTCGTTTCAAAAACTTCAAGATTTTATTTTTAAAATTTAGATAATCGCAAGTCAGTCGTCCAGTCCTTCGGGAATAGAACAGCTCCAACCGTTCGTACCCTCGATTTGGATTGCCCTGCAACTCCACTGCGAGTGTGCCGAGGAAGGCACTCGCAACGTCGTCGCGGAATGTCTCGGCAAGCTCACACTCATAGACCCGGCAAACTTGCTGCCTCGTCTCCAGGAGCTTCTCAATACTCAATCGGCACGCATAAGAACGACTGTGATCACGGCTGTCAAATTCACCATTTCAGATCAAGTGAGTTGAACTCATTCTAAAAACTATGACTTTTTTTTTTTTTTTTTTTTTTTTATCATCACGGAACTAATTGATTTTTCAGCCACAAGTTATTGACACCATGTTGAAGCACAGCATGCATAAATTCTTGGTAACTTTGGAAGACCCTGATCTTAACGTCAGGAGAGTAGCTTTGGTGGCGTTCAACTCTGCCGCACACAACAAACCCATTTTGGTGCGAGATCTCTTAGAAAATATCCTGCCGAAACTTTATGCCGAAACCATAGTTAAAGTACGTAGCTTTTGAAATTTTACTTTTAAAAAAAAAAAAAAAAAAAAAAAAAAAAAAAATTATAAGTCACACGTAAATTTAAAAATTTTAGAAAGAACTTATCCGAGAAGTCGAAATGGGTCCATTCAAGCACACGGTAGATGACGGTCTGGACCTTCGAAAAGCCGCGTTCGAGTGCATGTACACGCTGCTGGACTCGTGTTTAGACCGACTGGACATATTCGAGTTCCTTCAGCACGTTGAAAGCGGTCTCAAGGATCATTACGATATCAAAATGCTGACCTACCTGATGGTCGCTCGCCTTGCCCAGCTGTGCCCCAGTGCTGTTTTACAGAGTAAAAACTTTTGCTATTTTATTTAATCAATGTGTTTGATGATTGAAAAAATTAAATATGTTAAACTTGACTTTAAGGGCTTGAAAAATTGGTGGAGCCGTTGAAGAGCACTTGCACAATGAAGGTCAAGCAGAATTCGGTCAGACAAGAGTATGAAAAACAGGATGAGCTGAAACGGTCAGCTTTCCGAGCGGTAGCAGCCCTCATGACTGTTCCAGATGCTGGTCAGTATTTTTAGTTACTTTAAATATAAATCTAAAACAAATAAAAATTTGCAGTGATAGCATTGACGTAAATTATGGTGATGTCATCACGATTCTTAATTTATTAGAAAAATTATACCTCCTTATTAATATTTACGAAAATATTCATAAAGTCGGCTGAAAAATATTTTTGTAATAATCAAATAATATTTCTATTTTCAGATAAAAATCCTGCTCTGACTGAATTTGTAAATCAAATAAGAGCTACTCCCGAGTTGCAGCCTTTGTTTGAAGTTATTCAAAAAGACAGCATGGGCGGTGGTACCCACAGTGATTCTAATCTGATGGATCAAAGCTAAAAAAAACACGCATTACGATCCCTGGCTGTCAAGAGATTTAAGATTGATAAGTAAAAAGTAAAAAAAAAAAAGTTTAAGGACAGAAAAATGAGCATTTGTCAATAGTCTATTTATATACATAATTTTTTTTTCCTAAAAATCAAAAAAAATCTCTCGAAGATGAAAAAAAAAAATTACAAATTTTGAAAAAGTAATAGTGTGATCTGAGAAAGTGCGCGAATGAAAGTGATTGAAAAATAAATAATTTGAAAAATTTTTCATCCGATGTGATTTATACTTAGCGTTAAATCCTGTAAAAAAACATAAAAATTAAAAAGAAAAAAAAAAAAAAAAACCAATTGATTTTCTGCACGTAAATTAAAATTTACTAGAATCGTCTAGAAGTAATTTTAAGGGTGGACGATTGTTAATAAAATGATAAATGTGTGAATTCGATTTTATCAGTTTTTATTCTGTTTATTACTATTACTGTGTATTCATTAATATGATGATTTAGTTCTTAAGCTCAATGTTTTTTTTTTTTTTTTTTGTTTTTTTTCTAAATGATTAATATTTTTTCCTAGGTCAATAAGTAATAAAATATTTCAACTATAAAATACAACTAGTGTTTTTTGAATGTTTTCATCCATCACCGTCCATACTTGAATATCGATTGTAAATCTAAAATTAAAAACTGCTTATTTATTTACTCCTGGAGTCTCAATTGCCGCCTCGTTTTTTTTTTTTTTTTTTATTATCGCAGCTAAAAAATCTCTTCATAGTATAATTCCGGCGTCCACGACCTCATCTCTGTCTCTGTCGGCTCGTGCTTGGTCATCAAATTTCGCCGCGCTGCATCAGTTTTCTCTTTGCACGCGACTTTTCGAGCTCGTGACGCTCGCGAATTGAGTGACGAATAGTGCACGTGAGTAGTGTCTACGTGCCGTTTTGCATAGACTACATGGATGGAGAAGCGCAAATGCAATAATTCCGAGCGCGGGTTTTATGACATTAATTTTTATATCAGTTGACTTCAGCGGCTTAAACCGTCTCTAGCTCTTAATTGGTTTCATCTAGAAGTAAATCGGAAAATTTGATCAAGGATACTTGCATACTTTAATTTTATCAGGAAATTTTATAACTCTTTTTTTTACATATGCATGTGAAATATTTCATAATAATACTACGGTTGATCTTTGAGGGTTTTTTATATAAAATTTTTAAAATTATCAGAAAATTACGAAATTTTACTAGATGCGAAATTTTAATAGATGCGAAAAATTGCGGGTACGAACGATTGTGTAAATCATAAACGTACTTAATTTGAAACCAACCGTCCAAACGAAATGATTAATGAAAAAGCTGCCCCCTCGTAATAAAAATTACGCTCGGTCTTTGTCTTCTA
This sequence comes from Encarsia formosa, assembly GCA_038277355.1. Taxonomy (NCBI): domain Eukaryota; kingdom Metazoa; phylum Arthropoda; class Insecta; order Hymenoptera; family Aphelinidae; genus Encarsia; species Encarsia formosa. Next base: position 2,636,069 of record CM076185.1, on the reverse strand, counting down.
TGACGCGATTCGCCCTTTGACGGGCACGACCAGATTGACGTTAATGTCCCGTGCGCTACCAGTTCTCACGTAGGCCAAAAAACATATTAAGTGGGATAATTTTTTGATCGGATTGATTTTCCTCGAAACGTGAAATAATTATTTTTAAGCGAATTATTGTGATCTAGTTTCGATTTGAAGTGAGCTTCACAAATGATTTGGACTTCGTATCTAGTCAATGACGAAGAATTCAAGCTTTTTATCGTACTAGGTCAAATGAGCTTTTTTTTCAAACTGTTAAGACTGATGACTTCAAATTTTAACTTAAACTATTGTTATTATGTCCTTCTTGATAACCACGAGTAATATTAATATTAGTAGCCAGTAATTATTTTGAAAAATTTTATTTAAATTACGCAAATTTGCATACAACATATTTAAGAAAAAAGACAAATCTACTGGTGGCAAGAAATTTAAAAATAAATTTTGTTTTACTCAAACTCTAGATCGCTTTAGTATTTTATATACAAATAGTGGTAAAAATAAACTATCTTCATTCCTATAGTCTTATGACTGATTACGGAACTCGTTACCGCATCATACGGATATTGAGAAATTTATTTTACAGTAATAATGTCTTATAAAAACATTGTTTTTCGATGTTTCAAGAAAACTCATTAAAAATTTTGACACAAGACTTTTCTTGCCTTATGATTTATACCATAATTTTGGGTGAAGTTTCGTCAATAATTCAGTTTTTTTTCCTCAAATTATCAATATTTATTATTTTGACGTTATTTCTTGTAAAAATTTTAATTTTACGAGCTTCAGGAAAAATTTATCAAAGACCGAGCGTAATTTTTATTACGAGGGGGCAGCTTTTTCATTAATCATCATACTATCTACTATTGAATCTATTATTCCATTCGTTCATTTTTCCTCATAAAACTTCATATTCAAATTAAGACGTGAAAACTTTCACGTATTCAACTGTAATTTTTCTTTCGATCTTGAAAGCTTATTTTAAAAAATCCTTATGAAAATTTTTCAGTATTATAAAAGTAAGATTTTTTCAAAACCGTTAAGATTTTCAAAATTTAAGCTCAAGCTGATGAAATAAATTGAAAAAACTCATTCAGCACAATACCTGTGATAAATAATAAACGATATAAAATTAAAGACCCGTGCAATTAAAAATTATAACTCGATAAGTTTTTGTAATTACTTGTCAAATTAGTTCTCACGACGAATAAATCAACTAATTTCGAGTTTCTCAATAACAAAATAAATTCATAATTGATAGACCCATGCCCATCTTATCCAAACACGACACGAATTTTCGTTTCTGTTTGATCAAGTGCAAACAATTCATCTTAACGACTCGACTTATCCGCTTCTTTTTTTTTTTTCTTCCTTATTTAATCGCCGAATTAATTTCGAGTCACCATTAGCAAGTAACCCAAGATGCTACCGAGTTTCGAAGTTTTGGCTCTGACCGGACTGGTTTGCGACGCGATGACGGTGCCCCGAAAAATTTATCAACGCGGGATGCTTTTGTACAAGTCGACGTGCCTGGGCTTCGCGGACCTCAAGAGAGCTGCCGTGGTCTTAATGGAGCCTTATTTCAAGTGAGTCCTTACATAAATAAATACAGAAAAAAAGTTTTTGTCATAGTGTGCGTAAAGATATTTTTTACGCATCAGATTTTAGTGCGTAAAATAGTCGTTTTACAAACACTTGGAAAAAAGTATAAAATGTAAAAAATAGTATTTTTTAACCTCATTGGGCTACTCGAGGAACTGTTCACAACTATAATAAAAAAAAAAATTTTCGTCACACGGGTGTAGAAAATTAAGAACAGAGTGTGATCATTTACGGCCGTTGAATTACAACTCGGTGAATAAAACGTTTTTTTACACCCTTGTAACGAAAAATACTATTATCTTATGTACGGTCAATACGGGTTGAATAGGTACTCCAGTGGTTTTTTGATTTTTTTAAAATTCTTTTTGACGTTATGGGGTACAGAGACCTTGGAATTTAAAATTAAGCGAATTTTTAGCACGTTATTTTTTAAATTTAACTTAAAAATTTTTTTTTAAGATTAAGTAATATTTTATGTAAGAGATGGCACAAAAAGTTTTCGATGCTCGAAAAAATGATTAATTATTTCGTTTGCGTAGTTTAATGTGATTTTCAAAAGCTCGCACCCACTGTGTAAACTTTTCGGAAACGATCGATCTTAATACATCGACATCGGAAAAATGATTAAATTAAAAACTTACAATTAAGACAGAAAAAAAAATTTGGTATTGCACAAAATGAGAAAATCCACTCTAAATATCAACGTTAAAAAATATTGGAAAGTTAAAATTCTAAGCGATAAAAGAACGCGTCATATTACTCAATCTAAATCCCTATCTTCGCACGTGCGTTTGATATTTTTCAATTGTTTCAAGTGCACTTTAATTGTTTAATTACCTTTACTGATTGTATTAAATAATAAAAAAATTAATATTTTACTTTTTGATAATAACAAAATAAAATAAAATAGTTACTGGTAATTAGACATTCAAAACAATTATTCTTAAAAATAAGTATGAAAGCTAAATATTTTGAGTTTATATAAAAAAAATTAAGAATATAAAAAAAAGACAGTTTGTCATTGTATTTTTATAGATTATCTAATATCATATAAATTATTGTTTATATTTTTGAAAGCTTTATAGACACAGCCTAAACACTTCAAAGGATTAAACTAAGAAAATTTTTTTTAATTATTTTCTGGGGTTTTAAAAAAAATTTTTTAAATAATTTAAAAACTTATGGCCAAAATCATTAAACAAAACTTTTATCTGCAAATAAAAATACTCGTGTTGTAAAAATATTATTTTTACTTTGAAATTGTTAATTCTTTTGGGATGTAGCCAACTTTTGCATATAAATATTGTTTAAAGTTCTGTTAAAAAGTCAAGCCTAATAATCGGAATGCAGTCTCATTAACTACATATATACAAACTGCAAACCGGTTTTTTCCGAAAGTTAAAAACTACTTTTTATAAAACGGTTGTTTTTAAAAAAGCAAAAAAAAAAATTTTGTAAAATATTCTCGAAGAACATTTTCAAAGTTTAGAGTTTTAAAAAAAAGTTGAGTGATTTGACAGTTGATCACGTGATGTGACTCGAGACCGAATTTATTCGCGACATAGTTCACGTGATTTCGAGTTTGTTTTTAAATAAATTCATGTAACTTCCGCTGAACTAATTTTGGATAAATCAATGAAAAAAGAAAAATTAAATCTATTTACATGTTGATAAGAAAGGTAACGTACTGGAATTTAATCATTGACTGCTGATATTTCCAGTTTTCTAAAATGTCACTGTTGATATTTCACTCTTAATTATGATAAATTATTTAAATCAGTAAAAGTATGAAATGTTATTTACACTCGTAGATGTTTGGCGTCATTTGAGTTTTATAATACAATTTTTTTAATTTAATAGACAAACACTTGTAAAAATTGTATCGTCAAAAATTGTGTAAAAGACAAAAAATATTTTTAATGTAAATGAGTTTATTTATCAAACTATCGTCAAAAAATCTAGAGAGTTCGAAATTTTTTAACAGACCAGTTTAAAGAAAAAAATTAACTTCAAAAAATAAATTTTACTTATGTTATCAAGAGATTTTATTGGGGACGATGAAATGTTGATGAGTGGTAGAAAAATTCAGGTAGCAGAACCAGTTACAAGAAACATAGTTTTTGCTTGAGAAAATTCACAAATAAGTCTTAATAAATTCTGAAGTGTAAATGAGTAATCTCCATTGAAAAGAGGATTATATATACTTCGTAAAATTTCAAAAATGTTTGAACTTTAAAAAAAAAGTCTATTAATTTATAAAAACTATGTATGTTTGACTGAATATCGATAAATTTCGACGTGGACAATGTTTAGTAAAAGTCGACTACTTTTAAATCAAAAACAAACAAAAAACAGGAAGAGTTTCGGTTAAAACTGTTTTTAACACAAGAAAAATTACCTACAATTTGTATTTAATTAATCAGATACTTTTTTGGCCCAACGAACTCAAAACATCGTTTTTTGTGCTTCCGTAACATTTTATGAAGTTCATGAAAAAAAAAACTTTCTAAGTTATTCTGAGTAATTCTTAAAATTTATGCAATAAATAAATACTGATAATATCGAACAATAATTATTCAATTACTTACAAATTTTATTATTTTATTGTCATTTATTGCTATTTTAAAAGCATAGAGGCTGTTTTAAATATTAATCCAAGGCATTGGCAATCCCAAAATTGTCCCAGTTTTTTCTGGTTTATCATGATTTATTACTGAAAATACAAAAATTGTTTTATAAAAATTAAACTGTTAAAAAAGTCCCCTAAAAATATTACTTTGACATGCGACATATTGTAAATAAAAGTTTCCCTTCTTGAAACTTTTCGGAGCAATAATTGTCTTGAATTTCATTCTCCACATAAATTTTTTTCTCGCCTCCCCCTTAAAACCAAGACTTCCAGCTCTCATAATCACTCGATACGCGTGTGATGTAATCCAGGATTCAATAACCCCTGAGTCTCAAGAATCCGATCAATCATTCTGCGATAATCGGTCCTCGTTAATTACCTTATCCCGCTTCCCGATCTCTTCGGGCGAAAATTGCCAAGGGGCATCCCGGATGCATCACCTCGGAGATATGCAATTTTTGGGTCTTGTTTTAGCTGACGCGAGGCCTCGTTTTGTTTTGATAAATGCCCGCTGCGGCCCGGGATATTTTGACGGGTCCGTGATACCCGCCGGAGTTTTAATTCGGGGCTGCGGGCTTTATCTAATTTGACGGCCCGGCGTGCTTGTAATTCAGTCATTATGACATGTTTCCCCCCGACTCCCTTGTTTTTTTTTTTTTTTTTTTTTGTTTAGGATGTTAGATCCGTGATATAAAACTTGGTGTTTAGTGAGGAGGGTTTTAGTTTTGTAGAACTGGTTGTGAATAAGTATAATTGTTTGAAAATTAATACACATGTGTAAAAAATATATTGAATGTGGGCAATAAACTTTTATCTGTCACCATAGATTTTTAAAAGTTCTACATTTTTTTTTTTTTTTAAGTTAATTAACAAAAATATATTTGCTTTCTCAATTTTATTTATTTAATTTTTCTTAGTAATTTTAATTTTTATTTATGGTTTTTTTCGAGGTTTTGATAAGTTAAGGATTTTTCTCAATAAAAAAAAAAAAAAACAATAAATAAGGTTTTTTAATATTTAATTTTTTTTATTGATTAAAATAAACAAGTTCACGTAATAAATATCTAAGCAGCTTATGAAACAATCAAATTTCTGAAAATTTCTCATAAATATTCAAAACAAGTAAACTTGCATAGTAATAAACTTGAAATAAAAATTCATTTGAAGTTCATAGTTTGATTAAATAATAAATTATTATCTTTTACTAAATTCAATAGGAAAAAATTTAGCAATATTATTAAGAAGAATTTTCATTAACATTCCCACTTTTAAATTGTTTAACTAAATAGTTGGATAACAATAACCTTTGAACATTTTACGTGTAATTAATTATACTTTAAGGTCAAAAATGAAGTTTAGAAATTTTCCACTTTTCTATCACTGATATTGATCTCTTTTGAAGATGAACAGAATATTTATTAATCCCAAAAGCGTTTGTTTAACTATCTTCATGACAATGTGACAAACACGAGTTATAAATAAAAACCTCCAAGGCAAAACGAAGTTTATAAAATATACAACCCAATTGCAACCGTAATCTTCAACGCTAAAATAAAAAAATTAACGACACATCGCAATTAAAAAGAAACAATATTTTCCTGTTTGCGATGTTATTAGAATATACCCTTTGATTCGTCATACTCATAGGTGGGGGGTAAGGCAAAATAAAAAAAAGGGGAATATCTAATCCAGGACATAAAGCCCGGCCCCCCGGGTTCGATAAATCCAGGGCCGATAAATTGACTCATTTCGGTGGACAAGCCGGACCTCCCCTATGAAAACCTCCGGGCTCAATTAATCGGGCGACCCTTCACGGGCCTTGTTCGAGAATCGAGAGAGATATATTAAATACATATGATCCTATATCTAAGGGCGAGCCTCTCTTTTTTTTTGCAGGGAATTGGGAGAGGATAAAAAAGCGTTTTATTCATTCGTTCTCTCATATTCATTGTTTTGGAGCAAGCTGGCTTTCTTTTTTTTTCGTACGGGCTGCATGGGTGGGACCCGGGTTTGTTTATACACCGATGACCGAGCTTGTATTTATTTTCATTGTGAACTGGATAGTTAAGTTGTTTAGTGAGGCTTTATGACTTGTTCAGACGAGTGCTTTACTTCATGATTTAGTGTGGTGTACCTGGCCTAATCGAGGTTGGTCACTGAAATCTTTATATTTAGAGATGGTGACCGAAAGTACACACTTATGAATTTTTTGGATTTATTTAATTTATTTTCAATTAAAATTATTATCAGAAAAATATAAGTAACATACAGGGAGACAGGTTAGCTGTGAATACATATGTAGGCTGATGAAGAAAATATATTCCACTCAAACTTTAAATTCAAATAAATAATTGTCGAAGTAGGAAGTTAGTATTTTACCAAATTTCATACAATAGACAATATTATGAAAAATAATATAAAAAAATTATTATCTATGTTAAATAAAAGAATATTTATTTGGTACTGCAATTATTAGTTTTACTGGTCACATCTAGTTTTTCCTCTCACAGAATTTTTTTATTTTCTTTCTTAATTTCTAAATGCAAAATCAAGTTGATAAGGGTAATGAATATTTTTTTGACTTACTGTATAATTTTTAATTGTTAATTATGTAAAATTAATTTTTCGTAGGTATTAATTTATTTTTTTTCCTTTTACAAATTAAAATCAATGTTTATGTTTTTTCATCGAGGAATTTCTAATAATTTTTATGTTATTGTTTGAACTAAAAGAACCAAATATTATTATTTAATCTTTTGCCAATTTTTCCGGGTGACTATTACACGCAAAATAGATTAAACAAATGAATCTAGCTGCGCACACTTCTTCTATTGATCATAGTTCTATCATTTTTCCTTATCTATGGTTCCAATTGATAATACCGAAATAATTTTAATTTGAACGTGTGAATTCTCACGTAGTCAATGTTAGTTTTCCAAATTTATGATAATTACCGTACTAAACTAATATTATATATCATAATCAACGACTTATTTAATGTTGACCGTGTTTAATAATTAGAATTTATGGAGCTTAAGTTTTAGTCGGATATATAAGTATAAATTATTTTAAAGATGGTTAAATACAAACGTATACAAACGTACAATTTTTAGACTGTTCAAACAAAAAATCCTTGATCGATTTCTTCATAAACTCGTTATCAAATTGTACTTTTTAAACTTGAGAAAAAAAAAATTTGAAAGATGAAATTAATCAATTTTTTACGTTTTTCTGTTTCTCTAAATTAATAAAAAACTACCTATTCCATGAACTTTTTTTTAATAAGCTCTCGTATATGAATAAAAAAAAGTTTTTTCGTCCTAAAGAGCAATAAAGGGATCCGACATTAAAATTGCACGGGATCGTAAAAAATTTCAGTCTGCATTTTTTTACGACCTTTTGATTGATATACGCAGCAACAGCGTATACGTTTTATCCTAAAAATATGTACATGCACGGAGAAGGAGACACACTATGAAACACAATGTGTGCACGGTGTTTTCCAGTGTACGCATTTTGACGCATGCCTTTTTCTCGGTTACTCAAGTTCTGCTGAATCCCTAACCTCGAAACTTTAAAATCGTATAAATATAAATATTAAGTTCAAAATCATAATTGAAGTTTATAAAATTGTTAGGAAAGATAGCAAGAACATTTCTAAGTAAGAATCGTACACAATTTTTAGTGTAAAACTTTGAAAAACTGGTTACGTGGGTGTTCCGAGCGCCGTCGTCTGCTCTATCGAAATTGTCTCTCTAAAAATTTTGCACTGGAAAACACGGTGCATGCACTTGGAAATACGAAGTGTGACTTGGAATCACGCTGCACCACGCATCATGTAAAACGATGGCGCTGTACACCAAGTTTCATGATGCACCTCTTTCTCTGTGTGGAAGCTTTACGACGCCTTGTTGTGAGTTTATAATATACAACTTTGTTCACGAGTGCAAACTAATGTATTTTTATCAAAATCGCAGCGTTCCTGATGAAACTTTTGGATTCCAAAGGTTCTGCACCCTCGTGACCTTGGGGGGTTTTTATCGTGGAACCGTAAATCAATAATGGTCTCAAGGATTTTTCGCATACGTGCACTTTAGCATGAGCTTGAATTAACTGTAAAAATGCACATAGGGCTTTACTAAAAATTTGTAAAAATTTGTTATAAATAAACAAAGGAATAAGGATTAACTTTTTTAGACTTGGGAAAAATTTGGCACTAGAATATTTTTTTTTATTCTTTATAATCTACAATAATTTCAAATCTTTTTACATAAATTTAAAAATTATTAGGATCAAAATACACAATAAACTAGAAAAATGAAAAATGAAAATGAACCAAAGTGCAAAAAAAGTAATTAGAGACTTCTAATACTCAAACCCAACAAAAATTTTTAAGATGTTTCATACATAAAACACAGGTGGTCCGAACGAGTTTAAAAGACTTTACGAGTGTACAAGCTGACACATCCAAAGTAAGATCTTTCAAAAACGAATCTCAAAAAAATGCGCAAAGACAGATTCGAAATTAAGCCGCTAAAAGAAACCGTTAAGCTGTTTCAATTAGGCTGATCCTTGTTTGCATCATAAACGAGCGTCGCAGAAAAATTTTGAGGATGAAATTTCGCGGCGCCTGGCCCTCTTTTGACTCTCACTATCGAATTTCAAAAGCAGCCTCCTTTTTTTTTTTTTTTTTTGAGGATTTAATTTTCGGTGTCGACGACCTTACGTGAATATTGTGCAATTACTCGGGGTGTTCGATCGACGATTAAAGCAATAAAAAAAAAGTAAGTTCGATGTGGTTTTGTGAGTAATTCTGGAAATCCGATTTGTGATAATTGGGCTGTTTAGTGGAGTTTTTTTGATTCGATGGTTCTTTGGATAAAAAAAAATTCTTTTTATATAAATGTAACTTTGTGATCAGTTTTCTAATGGCTCAATATTTTTAGTCAATTACGTCTGAAAGATGAGTGCATGCAAAATAGTAAAAAATTTACTCTGACTCACGATAGAACATAATATTTTCTTCTAGATCAATATTTTTCATTTGATTAATGGAATTTATGTATTTTGAAATTTAAATGATGAAAAAATATTTTTTTGTTGCAATTTTTCCTGTTTTCTAAAAACTGAATTAATTCATGGACTAATAATTTTTAATTATTAATTTTTATTATTTTTTATCATATTTATTTATTTTGTTAATTTTCGAGATATACTGTCATTTATTTAATAAATTCATGGTATTTACTTACGCAGCGCGATTAGAGGATTCAGCATTTCAAATTTTTAAAATACTACAACCAAATCCAGTTAACTCTGTTTACTTCTTTAGAATAGTACATATCTTGTATAATCAATTTCATATAAATTCAATTATGAAACAAGTATATTTTAATGGTAATAATAATAATAATAGAGACATCAAATAATCAAAACAGTGCCCCTAAAAAACGTCGGTATTAGAACAGATACGTATCGCTTAACGGCCCCCGAGCACGCAAAACTAAGGCTCCCTAAATCGTTCTCCTCCAGGATCTGGTACATCGCGGACCGAGAGCAAGCAAAAATAAGAAAGTAAATCAATTCGAGCTGCCTCCTCTTCCTTTTTTTTTTTTTTTCTTCGGCAAACTGGTTGCGTCGTTCCCCCCGTGGTGAGAGGGCGGAGCCCGGAGGAATGACAAGAGCGAAAATTAGCATGCTTCTGAGCTTTTTTTTTTTTTTACGGGAGCGCGGGTTAATTCACGGGTGTGAGGGAGGCTGGGACGTTTATTATATACCAAACGAGTGTTGAGTTAATCGGGGGCTGGATATAGTTTAGGCTTTTTTTTTTTTTTTTTTTTTTTGGAGGTTGATTGATGAACGAGATGATGGATGTCGGGTTAATTGAGTGATAATTTATCGGTTTGAGTGATGCTAGAAATCCGGGAACGGTGGAATTTGAATTTTGGTTTTGTATGCAGTCACTGGTAGCAGAGTTAAGATTTTATATACAATGAATAAAAGAATTTTTTTTTTTTTTTTTTAATTGTATCTTTTGAACAAAGAACGAAAATTTCAGTTTTCTACCCATCCGTATACGTATCATCTCATTTATAAAGATGATATTAATCAATATATTAAGTAGAAAAAACTAATGGATATTGAAAAAATTGTATTATAACAAAAAAAAAGAGTAAATTTAATTCGAGTGGCTGAATGCATTGACTATAGCATATATTTAACATTAGTATAGCTAGCATAGTTAGTAGCCTGGGTTATCAATTTAACACTTAGACGAAATTATCAGAATTTTGTTTAAACAATTTGTCTCCAACGGTAAATATTCAGAGCTTGAATAGAAAAAATAAAAAAATTAATGATCTGTTTTTACATTAACTTTTTTTGTGTACGTAATTACGTGCATAAATCTTTGACTCCAATTGAAATTAAAAACACAATAATACAATTTATTTTAAGTCTTTAACCACTTTTAAAGATCGAAAATTCTCAAATTTTTTTTGTTTTAGTAAGCTACATATTATAAAATATTCAAAAATTATTCTTGTAAATGAGTACTACTTTGATCTACCAAGTACTGTTGTTTTAAAGAAAATGTAGTTTGGAGCTTGGCACAATCATCAAAAGCTCCTAGCTTAGATTCATTACAGAGCGCTGGTTCGAACTCCCTAGCAACCCAAGATAAAATAAAAATGAAAATTAGTTGCCGTTTTATCGTACTAAATTAAAAAATAATAAACAATTATTTTTTAATAATCTACATCTGTGTACGTGCAGTTGTAGGAAAATCCTGACATTGAAAGCCAAGATATTTAGTAACATTAGTAAAACCTTGAACCAATAATCGTAAAAATGAATCGAGTGAATCCTCTAATTAATAAAAAAATCTTTCAAGGTCGTAGTAGAGAATATAAAAGTAGATCAGGAGGAGCGTGATATTGACCTTTGACGGGATAAACGAAGATTTTTCGCGGGGGATCGTCATATATACGTAGCTCCCGCGTGGCGTACGTGACGACTTAGTCGAGCTGCGAATTGAGAAATGTGGGTCGTGTTTCCCGACCGGCTCGCTTTTCAGAGTCAAACGCGTGATTCATTTTCGCAGCAGCGCGGCGCTTATAGCAGCTTTTAAATTTCGGAATCCACGAGGTGCGCGTCACGTGCGCGCGGGCTTTTTAGGTAATCTTTCACGCGGACCCACGAGTCGATACTTTTTTCGGATCGACAATTTTTCTTAAGGGTTCAAATTTTTATTTTAGCTTTAATTTTTTTAACTATTCAATGTGTGTGTACGGTTGTATACTTTGTTAATCGCGTTCAAATTGTGTATAAAAAAAAAATAATAATAATAATAATAATAGATTGTTCATAATTTTTTTTAATTAATTAATTAGTAAAACAAATTTTTTCGACTTTCAAAAATTTTTAATTAACAATAGTTAATATAAAAGCCTTATTACGGCCGTTTCGACCTACAATGTCATCTAAAGATGAGTATATACACAATACTTTATTAATTAATTAATTGACCATGGATTTTTACCAAGTGAATGCGAAAACTTTAGAATAATTTTTTTTATATGTAAAAAAAAAAAATTTTTACGTGAAAAAAATTGTTAAAAATCTGGTTTTATTTTCAATTAATTTATGTATCCTTTTCTATAGTTAAAAGGTTGTTTTTAAAATTTGTACTTTTAATATTTGAAATATCTACCTGTGATAAATAAAATGGGTTACTTTTTTGTTTTATTTTCTTTTATTTCAAGAAGTCACATTTATCTTTTAATTTATTTATTATACAAGCGGAACAAGTTTATATGGTGGAGTCAGAATTACCCTAATGACACAATAGAATTATAAACATTAGAAAATATTTAGGCTAATCACCTTCTTAATTTGAAATTAATGTTAAATATTAGTTGTCGCGTTTGATGGACTCGTCGCGTACCAGCTTTTGTCTGGATTGCATCAAAAGATTTAATGAACCATAATGTGTGATTTTCAATTACACGTAGTTTGTTTAATAATCACTTTCTAGTTATTTTATATTTGCAAAACTAAATTAACAGGATTTTATATTTTATTATTAAGCCCAGCTTGAATTTTTTTTTTCAAATCGATTCTTAAAAAATTATCATAGTTTAATTAAATGGAATCAGTTTTTGAAAAAGTGTCACGTTGAAGTTTTTCGAGTTACTAATTATCAATGTAATCAAATTATTATTCAAATTAAAGTTTGTCGTGAAGTTAAAGTCAATAAGTAATTCAAGCGAAAATTTTTTTTTTATCCATTTGAAATTTTAACTTTTCCATTATAAATCAAAATTAAATAAAGTAGTTTCTACTAATAAATCGATCGAAATTTATAAAATTTTTAGCCAAAACAGTAAAAACTAGATAACTTTTGCAAGGTTGATTTTTCTCAAATAACTATTCAATTTTTACTTGCAATTTTTTCACGTTTCATCACCAGCGGAAGCCACTTTGAAGCAGAAAAATCGGTCCAGCGAATAATTAAAGATAAATATTTGCTTCGTCAAACGCGCGCGGTTTAAACTTGATTGAAGTCGTTAGCTATACAGATTTTCATCCTCAGAATGCTGACCGTAATGAATTTAATGGCTTTGTCACAATTTTTTAAGAACAGGTTTTTCTCTCATAAAAAATGCCTATATTTCGATAATGATGTCGTGTGCTTGAAAAAAATTTATTACATAAAATTTAGATTTCGAAGAAGCTTGAAAGTGCTTGCCGATAACTTTTGAGAATTATGAAGTAATTTTTATTGTGTTTACATGATGCGGAAGCCTATAGGAATATCAATTCAAATTCTGATAAAACTCGTGTAAAGGAAAAATATTCGATTTCCGAAAATTGTCATTTTTTGAATATTTTTGAATAAAAAATTTTTTTTTATCAAAGTTTTATAGAGATAATTTTGTCTAAAACTTGATTTAATCAACTTTGAAATTATTTAAAAATTTGTTAAAAAAAAAACTGTTTTTTGAGTAAATTTTGTCAAGAAAACTATGACATGTCAGAATTTTTAATTACAGTTCAAAATTTTTTTTAAACGATGATGTTTATTTGCTCAAACTTATAAGTTTTTAATATAAAATGTTTTATTTACTTAATTTTAAGTAAAATTAGTAATTGTGTTTTAGAATAGCTGTCAGTTAACCATCATTTATTTATTTATTTATGATGAAATCATCTTATAATTGAAATAGTTCTCAATGAATACCACTTTGGACAAAATAGAAGAAATAATTTAAGTAATAAATTTACATTTTTTTTCAATAATTTGACCTCTTTTTAACAATTATACTTTGAAATTGTGCATTTGAGATATTACCTATCTAAAACCATAATTATGTTATTGTATATAAAAGACTAAAAGTAAATACATCAAATTGACAGACCAATACAAATTTTCAGTTTTAATTCATAAAAATGTCATCAAAAATATATTTTGTATGTTAGAATATTGAATATTTATTTTATAGAATACTTGAATCTTTGCGTGAAGCAACCACGATGAAATATATGTTCGTATGAAAATTGGGTCATTTTGTCTCATTTTCAGAGATGACTACTTTTAGAATGATTCAGTACTAGGGCAGTACTATTAAAAATTTTTTATATTCAATTATCATATTAAAAAACATTTTCAGCAATTTTACCAAATTTTTCAAGTTTACCAACGTCGATTTGAATGAAATTTCTTATATTTTTCGAGTTAAAATGTGTATTCTGATAATCGGATTCATTTTCTCAGAGAAATTCACTCTAAAATTACGAATTAAGTAGCCGGCCCCATACTCATAAGTCAAAATAGTCCCACTTTTCGAACTAGTGCAATAATTATAAATTACCTACTCGCTCATAATAAATTTTATCGCACTAGTGCATTAAGACCTCAAACGCCGTACGTAAAACCGATTTCCACGCATTTAGTACGATAAAATATAAAATTGCACACGTGTGTAAAAATTCATTTTTCAGCACTTGTACAATAATAATTTATCGAGAGACTAAAAACAACAGTCTCACCCCTTTGAGAATCGTCGTGCACCCCGAGCATGAATGGTCCGATCCCCCACCTCCTCTACCTCCTCTACCCGCTCGCTCTCTCAGCCCCCCTCGTATAAGAGAGAAGCGCGCTCGGTAAGAGCAGCGCACTCCGCGGCGACAAGTGTCCGAGCTATAACGCGCGCCTCGCGTTCTTTAAAGCGCACTCGCAACCACCATTCGCTCTTTTTTTTTCTTTTCTAATAATTAGTTTCCCGGTCGCGCGGGATCAAAGACATTCAAGATCGAGGTGAAAGTGCAGGTTATGTGCGTCCGCACGGTCCCCCCGACCACCAGCGGCTGTCCCATGAGGATGCTGGGCGGGGAACCACCCCCTAGTGCGGCTACGACGACTCCCAGCAACGCGTCCTTGACCAAGGCGAAGGAGAAGTACATGAGGCTCCACGACGAGATGCTGGAGCGCGAGGAGACCCAAAGGGTCGAGAGAGAGACCAAGTGCAGGGAGGAGCAAGGGGACGCGGATCTTCTGGCCACCGTCACCCGGGTACACAAGAAGTTCGAGCTCAAGCTCGGGAGGGTCTTCTCCAGGTGGCAGGACTCCAAAGCCTACAAGTAAGTCTGCAATATTTTGAGTTTGAACCAGTGCGAGTTTCGCGGCTTTTTGGTGCATCCGATAATTTTGAAATTCAAGGGCTAGTAAATACATGATAATATCGTTTATGGGGAGAAAAGTTAGTTTTAATTATAAAATACGCTAGTCTGTTTAATATATTATATGAAATATATTTTATGTGGATATTTCAAATTACATGCTAATCAATATGCATTTGATATACAATGATACCAACTATATGTTAAAGTTAAAAAGTAGTTTTTCTATAAAAATTTTTTATACGTTGATCCAAATAATGATTAAAGAACTGTTTTATAATAAATACACTAATCTATTATAATATGAATGCACGTGTGTAATGTGTTTATTACATTATAGAAATCCCGTTTTTTATACAATGACAAAATAATATAAATTTTGAGTGAAATATAAAGTTTCGTTGAACAACTCGATCAAGTTTTCAAATTAAAATTTGGTTATCCAAAAAATTTAATCGGCTCAGCGAGCAATTGTTTAATCAGTCCTCACGAATGACAAACCCCGTACCGTTACATCTGAAGCCCAAAAAGCGTGTAATTGAAAATATGTACAACAAGAGTCATTAACCGTCGGCCAATGATCCAACTGTAAATTAATCATCCTTCAAAATTACGAAATTTCGGGAAACGGTCAGAAAACCGTAATTGACCGAGCTTCGGGGAAAAAGAGAGGCCCTTTAAAAATAAAACGAGACCGAT
The DNA here is from genome assembly GCA_038277355.1 of Encarsia formosa. Taxonomy (NCBI): domain Eukaryota; kingdom Metazoa; phylum Arthropoda; class Insecta; order Hymenoptera; family Aphelinidae; genus Encarsia; species Encarsia formosa. Next base: position 2,620,438 of record CM076185.1, on the reverse strand, counting down.
TTAGTAGACTTTTGTTGTAGAGGGTTGAGTTTGTTTGTTTGGGAGGAGTGCGGATTCTCTCAGCGGGCTCCCAAGGGAAATCCGAGAGAAAATAAAATATGGGTCAAGGTGAACGTGCGTGGAGACCTTTTTTTTGCATGCCGAGAGTCGGTGATTTATTTTTTTCATCGGGCGGTCTTACTTTCGGTAATCTTCGTGTAATCGTATCGATTGAATTGGTTTTTTCGATTATGATTTTTTTTTTATGCATTAAGTATGAAATTTTATATTTTATATCTAAATACTGATGAAGTTTTGACGTATAGTTTTTTAATAGCTGTAATATTTATAGTAAATTTAAAATTTTCGTAGGCGAACTAAATTGTAATTGTTTTGATAATTATTAAGTATTACAGCATATAGAATATAGATTGTTTAAAACACCAATCGTCATTTGTAATTCTTATTATGACAAAATTTATTTTATCAAGCAATAATTTTCTATATAATAATTTTCTTATTATTTAATATATAATTTCTTGGAGACCATTTTTAGTATAGTATATGTATAACAGGGGCTAAAAATGGACCGAAGTTTAAGGCCATTATTTAATACTAGAATTTATTCTTATAATTTTTTGCTGAACCTTGTAGACACAAATAAAAATGTTAACCACATAAAGCTTTAAATTTTTAAATTAAATTATAAGTGAATTAATTAAAAATTATTCGTATATTAAATATTACTTACCGTACGAACATATAAAATCTTCACCAAACAATGTATAGATAAAAATTCATGTATATCTAATTTCTGGGTCTAGTAACATTTTCAAAGCTCACAAAATTATCTAAAAAAATTCAATATCTGGACTTTATTATTATAAATTTTATCTATTTAAAATATCAATTAACATTTTAAAAATTTGTACCCTGATTAGAAAATGCGACAGAACCCCACAACAACTAAATACACAAAAGTAAACAGAACCTCATTTTTTTTGTTTTTTTCAAAAGGGATAAAAAAAAAAAAAAAAATGTATTTTACAATCCCCCAGGTACAAATCCAAAGAATCCTCGCCAGATGTACCGCATCCACCCACCCGATCCTTATCTTGTTTTATTTTTTCCCTCCTCCTACTCCTGCTTGGGATGGCTGCTGGGTATACAAGCGTCTTATTTATCGCGTCTGGGGCGTGATGTTAGAAAGTCGAACGAATTCGATGTGTTTCTTACGCTGCTTCGATTTAAAAAAAAAAAATTTACGTGCCAGGCTATTTGTCGACGAATCAATTAACCACATTTCGCAAGCCTTGTATATGTATATAGTACACCATCCCTCTAAAACCGCGATTTACCAGGGGAAGGGAGGGAATTTGACCGAATGATCGATCAAGAGGTTGAGCAAGCCGCCCGCGGGCGACTATTCGCTGATACTCGATACGTGCGGGTAATTATTATTCACCCATTGTTTTGGAGGTAATCGCTTTAGATTGATACGGATACGAAGACAACAAGTGGTTTGCCTTTTTTTTTTTTTTTTTTTTTTTTTTTTTTTTTTTTTTTTTTGAAAATCGTTCTAATACCTGAGAGTGTGATGTAATTTTTTATTAATTATAGGCGACGTTTATGTTGTCAAAAGTAGCATACCATAATATTTGAGTCATGCTGTACGATAAAAATGTTAGTAATATTATTTTCATGTAAATAAACAACAGTATATTGTGCCATAGATATAAATAAATAAATAAAAGTAATAGTAAAATTAAAATATGAGTGTACATCGATTGCCCTTGCGAAGAAAAACCTTAGACCAATATTTGCAACGAATAAAGTTACTACGGAGGTACTGTTGGTCAATAAAATATCTCTAAAAGACTTTTTTTATCACGTTTTATTTTGAAAATTGGTAGAAAATGTTCTTTGCTAACGTACTGATGATATATTATAATACAATAAATAAAGTGTTTAAGGGACATTTTATTGGTAAAAAATACCTATCAATTGTTACTTTATTCGTGGCAAATTTTGGTCTAAGGTTTTTCTTCGCATAGAAGCAATCGATATAAGTAATTAAATTTTATGCTAAATTTAGTAGTACAGCTATGTACACTTAAAATTTATTTAAAAAATCGTATAATAAAATGTGTATTATATATAACATAAAACATAATGCGGTAAAAAAAAAGTTCAAAAATTTTCGCACGTGTCAATTCAATTGAATTTCGCTATACCGGCAGCAACTTTATTTTTAGGAGACTCTTTTTTATCTCGTTTAACGGAAATTTTTTTCTTCACGTTTACGGCCTAAATCACCGATGACGGCTTTGAAGTGGAAATTAGTTTAATCAAAAAGTAATTTTATTCAATGCTAATAAGCGTATATATTGGTTTTAGCGCATTAAATTTCGCCGAACAAACAAACTTAGCGATGACGAGTATTTTTTTCAAGCCTGAGTAACCCATAATCAATCATCCCGAAAAACAGTAAGATTCACATTCTTCGAAGGAGGAATTTGATTGTAAAAAATTTACGTTAAACCGCACAAGTACATGTGCGCTTGTTCTTAAGAAATTACAGTAAGCGATGCTTCGAGAAAATAAATGATTTTTTTCTCTCCTTCGGGTGAAGTCAAAACATGGTTTGGGCTGCGACGAGTTCGGTGAATCTTCGGGTTGTAAAAAAAAAAAAGTAAAAGCTAATTGACTTTGTTATTAATGGTACCATTTGCAAACAGGTGGATTGCCTAAAACTTACTGCTGAAAATTCTAAAAATATGCATAGAATATATGTTTATCATTAAAATTATAATATTTTATAGTTTTTAATAGTTTTTTTAAAAATATTATTTAACTATAATATTTTATAATTTTTAATTATTTGTACCCAGACTTGTTGTATATCTTTATTGTAGGCTGTAAAAATTGATTTCCGAGTAATTTAATAAAATTAATTTACAATAATAGAGTAAAATTTTACAATTTTCATCACTGAATTTAACGCTCTACTGCACTAAAATATTCAAACTTCAAAATATAAATCTAAGAATGTAATAATAATAAAAATATTAGTAACAGTAAAAAACATAATTTTAAATTATAAAAAACTAAATTAAATAATCAATAACAAAAACAATCATTTTTAATTATTTTTCTGTTATTATTTATTTAATTTAAATTATTATTATTGTTATTAAAAATTATAATTGTTATCATTTATTTTTATTAATTTTTATTTACAAATATAAATTTAATTTAAATAAGTAATAATAGAAGTATAATTTTTTTGTTTTTTTTTTAATTTGTTGAAAATAAAAATGACGTCACAGTAAAATTCCGGTAACCCTATAATAGAGTCAAGAAAGTGCACGCGCAGTTTTGGGGTAAGTAACTTTCTCGAGATTTATTTAGTCGAATGGCAAAATTACCGCGTTTGCCCCAAATCGGCTCATTGTTTGAAAGTGTTGGGGATTAATCGCCTGGACGCTGGCCATTCTCCGATCTCTAGCAAATATTTAAACCCCGCGTCGCGTCAATAAATTAAGCGGTAAGATAATTTTGAGGAAATGTAAGTTTCGTCTTATAATGAATCGTAACGGTTTTACGAGGCGTGATTCAACTTAGTTTCATCGCCGGGTAGCAGGCTCGTTATTAAATATCACGCGCGGCCGCGATACCTTAGGGAAGCGGTGCGATATTTATGCCTTTTTAAACTATGAGAAACGAGAGCGCGCGCCTACGCGCATAGCTTTTGGGATTTCGCGTTGGGTTCGTTAGCTTTTTTTTAAACACGAACCATACAGTGTAATTGAAAATTATATTTTAGATGATAAAGTATTAGTGAAATAGACGAAAGTTAACGTCAATATTTATTTATGAACTGAATTTTGTTTTTACTAAATCATGATGTAATACTTTTTTTATTTAATTTTTTTTTTGTCAAGGATTCGTATTGTTAATGAACGGTCACTTTTTTAGTATAATACGGCTCTATCTTGAAAGCAACACGTCTCACAGTAAACAAAAATAATTTTTAATTATAGTCTTAAAAATGCTTGGTTAATCGAAAATTTTTTAGTAATTGATTAAAATTTATAAGCCTACTCAAAAGGTTAGATCTTTAATAAATTTTTTGAATTTAGTATGATTGATTAATTCTGTGAAAAGTTTACACTGAAATAGGTGAATCACAAAATTTTCCAATTGAAAGCTATCCAAAATAAATTTTCAAAATTTTCGGAAAATCATCTCGTACGGACCGATTTAATTTCGACAAGTACTCAAACAATAATCTCGGAAGAAAAGAAGTTTTTCCAGGAACGACCGAAAAAGATTTATCGGTCGCGTTGGTGCAGAAGCACGGGTATATGTCGCGAGACATACATAAGTAGGTATTACCACGCTTTGGTGTCTATAACCGTCTTAGCAGCAATGACTCTTCTTCTCCTTCGTCTTCTTCTTCTTCTTCCGGGGGCTTGGCTGCATCGACGGCTCGAGCCCTTACGTAACGTCCGCCTTTGGGCCCTGAATCTCTTTTATTGCATTTTCTATTAATAACGAGGGGGAGGAAAGTAGGCTAGACGTGCATACTTTCGATCGTGCGCGCTTGTTTTACCCGCTGGAAATTTTTTTTTTTTTTTTTTTTTTTTTTTTTTTTTTATGCTGTGGATTCTGGCCATTTATTGGACCGAGTCTATTGAGTCGCCAGAAACAAGCCCTTATGGATCTTCCCGAAATATAATTTGGTAAAAACTTTGTTCGATCCAAAAGCTCACTGATTTTTGATAAAATATTCAATGGAGATCACTAAATTTAATTAAATCAAAAATTTTTTATTATTTATAATTTAATTTATTATATGACCAGAAACAAGCATTTAAATGTCTAACCTATAGTTCACTTGTACGAGGGAACGGATCTTCCCAAAAAGTGGTCTTGGAAATAATTTGGCAAAGTCTTGTTTCGATTCGAAAGCTCACTGATTTTTAGTAAAATTTTCAAATGAAACATTAAATTTGATTGAATAAAAAAAATAATAATAATGAATAGGAATAAAGCAATATAATAATAAAAAATGAATTAATAAATTTATTAATTTTCATAAGTATAATTTTTAACAAGGAATAAACTTTCTCAATTATTTATCATGAAATTAATATTATTTTTTAAATTATATTATTATTATTTTTTTTTAACTTCAATAAAAAAATTATAAAAATTAAATTAAAATGTTTTTTTATAGAATTTTTATGAACTTCAAGTAGTGCATTATACAAAACTTTATAAATTTTTTATTAAGTTATAAAATGTAGTAAACTAAAGTTATTTTTTAGTAAATTTTAAGAATTTTACAAAAATAGCAAACATTTCAAACGACAGTCGACATTCAGTTCAAACCGATTTCAAAAAATTGAAAACAGCTCGGTTTTGTGTAAACACTCAGGTTTTCAAGGACTCCCGTGAAACGTTATTAATTTTGCATAAAAATCAAGAGTCCCATCGAAGGTCATCGAACTCCTCTCGCAAATTTGGTCCCGCGAGAATTTTAATTGTCTCTGCACGTGTACGTCTCTTTTATTTTTTCTTCTCTTTACGACCTTAGAAGTGTCTGTTCTAAGACGACCGTTTCAAAACACGACATTGCGAATGATTAAAAAGCAATAAAAAACAATCCCAACCTCACAAATGGTCGGACGGTATGATTTCACGTGTATTTCAAGCTTCCCTCGCCATTAAATAATTAAAATCAATAAAATAGCAAGATATTTTAATGCTGATTTATGCCTGCGATCGGCGTCTTTTGTGATTCCGCCAGGACCTTTTATCATTGACACTAAACGATCTCGTGACACAATCAAAGCTCCTCGGTTTCACAATTTTCGATAAAACGGAAGTGATTTACCGAAAGCTCCGAAAAAGTCGACTACCAGGTTACGTCACAACCGGTCGTTTATTGTGAAATAATAGTTTTTTTTTAATAGAAGTTTATGAACAGAGCGAATTTAAATTGCAGCTCTTTCTGTGTCATTAATAACAACATTTTGATTAGTTTATGAAACCGGCGGGAATAATTTAAAAACGGTAGTATTTTTTTCTTCAGTTACAAAACGCGTTATCCAGTTGACGGGATAAGCCGTAAACGGCAATTGCGAATAACGCGCGATTTTAATTTTTTTTTTTTTTTCGAGATGACACTCGCGATGCGTTTGGCATTGAGAAAGTGTTTCACCTTGAACGAATAACTTTTTTTTTCTATATGAAGAATTCTGTATTTTCGGTCAATTCGTGTCAGTGACTCCCGCGTAAAAAAAAACCAGAGGAGGGGCACGCCTGATTGAGACGTTCGGAGTGTCTAGACTTGGAATTATGTTAATCGGGCTGCGGGCCCGCGAAAAAAGTTATTTGGGGGGGGGGGGGGGGCAAATAAGCCGCGAAAAAAATTGATGGATTCACGGGAACGTGGGTCAATCTTCTTTTTATAAGTAGTTAAGTTTAGGAGCTTTTTTAGGTGTTGTGATAAAATTTTGATGGATCAGCTGTCGGGAGAGAAAAAAAAGCAACAGTTTTTAGTAATAATGAAAAATGGTTTAGGTTGTAAACACTCGGGAGTAAATTTCATTATCTGGAGTACTTGAAACTGTACGGAAAACAATATTGAGCACTTGAAAAGTAAGTGCAGATTAGATCACGATAAACACACTTTTTTTTACAAGAGGTGCCTTGAACTTGTAAAAAATTTAATGACATGATTGTTATTATTTTTTATTATTTTGAGATAATGATTTTATAACTTTTTTTTTTTATGAAGAGAAATTTTATAATAAATGTTTATTTAATAAAATATTCTGAGTATTCGATTCTTTAAAATCACTAAAAAAAATATTATTAAAATTGTTAGTTTAGTCATATAAAAAAAATTAATATTTTTATAGCAATTTTGTAATTTAATTTAAAAAAAAAATAAATAAAAAAAAAATAAAATAAAATAAATAGAAACTTTTGGTATAAAATCAATGTGAAACCACATAAAATTAAGGATATCTCTTACAATTATTTTAGGATTAATTTGTTAATATTTAGCATACTTATTGTTAGATTCATTATGATCTTCCCGGCTTTTAAATAATCTTAAAATTTTTCAACAACTCATATTTCATTAAAAAAATATTTATATTTAAATATTGCATGAATAAAACAATTAGTAAAGTTTATTGAATAATCATGTAGTTTTTTTAAAAACTCCCCCAACCGGAACCACAAAAAAAAAACTGCATGGGAAATTTCAGCGCATCATCTCGTCGTATGACGAAACGTCGAATAAAAAGTCGGCTGACCGTATTTGTGTAATAATTTCGCCGGTCGCACCGCGGCTAAGGAAAATGTGCAGTAAGTACAAAGAGCCGCTGCTGCAGCCTGGCGTACGTGACTACGGACTACCGGCTCATGTCCTCCCGACTTTTGCATTTCGTTTTTTGCACAACGAGAACTGCAATGGGGGGAGGGGAAATTTTTCATCGCCGCGGACGACGATTATTGTGACGCGATACGGCTATGATGCGTCTGACGTATAACTCTTATGACGCTACTGCTTGAACTACATTTACACGGTGACGGTTTACTGCTTTCTTTCTACTTATCGATGGCTTGTTTTGTTTTGGAGAAACGTTAATAATGCGCTGGCTAAAAGTAGAGTGGTACTAGCACTGCCAACAGTGTAGGTTTTAATGTCTTTACATTCTTACTAGATGGACATACACACTTTTCATAAATTATTTCGAGCTTTTAAGTTTGTCAAATTCCGTTGCGCATTTAGAGCTTGCATCGGGAAGTCTGAACTTTCGTTGTGAGATGAAGTATTCAAGATATTGCAGGATAGAAATAGTCTAGTTTCTGAAATTATTAATAAGTCTTAATTTATGTTTTTGTAACTTCAATCTAAAGATTTTTTTATTTGAAGTAAGTTTTGGTCAAATTTTATAATATAACTGTAATGACAAAAAATAGTGGATTTTTACTTTAAGAATTATTTTTAACTTAAGATTAGAGATTCAATCCAAAAGTCGAAAGTTTCATTGTGAAATATTACTAGTCTATATCCTGGCGAGTTTCTGGCCAGTTTTTATACCATACCTACAGATAACATTAGTAGTTACAAAATTGACACTGCTGTTTAATTTCAACTTAAAAGTTTTTAAAATGTGCTACATTTTTACAGTCTTAATATTATCTAGTTTTAGCCAGTTTTTGAGCAGTTTCTGTTTCTAACATAAATTAAAACAACCATAACCTACATTATCAATCAGACTTATCAAATTCAGGGCTGACTTAAAAAAATATTAAACATCACTCGTAACAAATTGAATAAATCTTATCTGGGTCAATTATTTTTCAGTCCCACGGGAATCGAAACCGCAGCTCAACTTCCAAGCCCCTTAATAAATAAATTAAGATCTCAGGAGAGATTGATCCAGAAAGATGCCAATTTATATCCTCGCCCACAGTTGCATCACGAATTCGAGATCTCTTAAAAAATCAAATCATAGGTGTGGTCCGTTGTACCTTCGGTTTCATCTCGTCGCAAAACAACGGAATACCGAAGACAATTAATACGGGCCCGCGAAACAATATTTTTCCCCCTTGGGCTATAAAGAGAGAAAAATAAAAGCGGCGCGCGGCAGAGCATTTCAATTAGCATCGGTAAATTGCACTCATTACAGGTGTTTACGGCCCCCCGAAGCCGCGTAATGACACACACGGACGAGTAATAATACCGGGGGACTCATTTGCCAGCCGTTACGCGCTTCGAGAAATTATGTCGAGTCCGGGAAAACTCCGGGAGTAATAAACCTTCGAGATGCGAGTATCAGGCCTCTTTTTTTTTGTTATTGGAAGTCATTGTGGCTGCTTTTTTTTTGGAGGACAGCTGATTGAAAATTCTTGACAAGAGGGGTATGTTTGTACTTATTTTTTAATAATTATGAGACCCGAAATTACATCATACAACATGTAATTCATTATTACTTTCTTTTATTATCAAAAAATTTTTTACTCATGTGAAATGTAATTTAAATTATATTTTACTTACTTGGCCCGTAAACATTGCTAGTTTTAATATTAAACCTGAAAATACTCAGATTTTTGAAGAATATTTTATTGTTTCAATTATATACTTAATTATTATATTATTAAATACATGATTTATTTGTTATTACATCTTTTAAAAATAACAATAAAAAAATTAACATTATTTAATGAATAAATTCAATTAATCAAATAAAATAAACTATAAATAATTAAATTAAATAATAATAAATGGTATAAGTCTTAAGATCGTACCAAGATAGATTTTTATTTTAAAATATTAGTATTTTTGGTACTGAATATAAATTTTCAGTCAAAAAGGCACAAATTTATTGAAAATTCAATCAATGCAATTTTCATTCACTCCGACGCGCTGACAGAGTTACTGCGAACCGTCTTTATACCAACTTTACGAGCCAATATCTCAAAACAATCAATACAGACGAAAAAAAAAAATCACTAAATTTCGCAAGATTTTCATTGTACTGTCGGTTCATTGAAAAACGTTGTAATTTCAAGCTGACGCGTTTGCAAAAAGTATTTAATTAGAAAATTCCCTCGTCATTAGACATGTAAATTGAGAGCGTTTAGCGCGGGGAAGAACAGAGCGAGGTGCGGGCGGCAATAAATCCAGCCTTTCACAAACCCAATCGTCTCTTTTTTTAGTTAAATAAAGTGAAGTTGGCACCGCTCAAAGTGAGATTAATGTTGTCATTATTGAAAGCCCGCGAGGTACGAGTGATTAATAACTAAAAAGTTCACTCTGATTTCATAAACTAACGAGTTCGTATTAGCGTTTGAATGATTTTCCGGGCGTCTGAATAATGACGCGAATTTAAAGCTACACCTTAAACTTCTAGCTGTAATTCGCGGTTAACCATTTAATAATTATTTTAATGGCGGAGTGTCGGAAACTGAGGCTATATGTTATTCGGTTGATCTTATTTAGATATCCGATTTATTAGAGTCCACCCGTAAAGTACGAGATTTAACTCGGATTTAATCTAATTAGATCGCATGTTGACTCGCTTGTGAGACTCTATCTCGCTATGTGTCGAGATCGAAGATTACTTTTGATTGATCGTCGCGATTCCTCTTTTTGATTCTTTTCTAATTTGTATAAGCAATCTGATTATTTGATTGCTTCTCATCTTAATATTTGAAATTCAAATACGTAATGTGATCGTCATTTATTATAATATTTTTGCAAATGTAAGAATGTTAATAAAGTAAAAAAACAAAATTATTTGGTGTATCTGATTGTTTTGAGTAATTTTTTAACAGTATGATTATATTATTAAAAAATAAATAAACTAATACATTAAACAAAAATTATTAAAAAGCTAAAAAATGACAGATTTTAGCTTATTCATAGTTAATAAAGTATAGTTGAGTTGATAAAATAAATACAAATTTGTAGTTTAATATAATTTATAATCAATAAAAAACTTGCTATAAATTACGAAAGTAAAGGTAAAATTTATCTAAACATCTTCAAATTATCAAAAACTATCTGCTAGAAGTAGTTTTATAAAATGACACAATGTACAAAAAAACTTTTTTAAATTTAAATAAACAAATTCGTACATCTGCCTTAAATTACCCACGTCTATCCAAAGTCCGCAGTGCGATAAAACTTAAAGCACTTCGTGCGCGATAATCCCGGACAAACAACAAATAAGCTAGTTTCTCGTACACAGTTTAACAATTGACGAAAGGCCGTAACGTTTCAATCAGGCTATAGCCGTCGTCTTCAATTAATCCCAGGCTCATTAAACTAACTATTCGAGGTTGCGCAACCGCACTTTACGACTCGCGAAAAATCGTGTCACTTTCACCGCCCGCGCTAGGGTAAAAGTTTCCATTGTTGAGGAGGGAGGATCGACGGATATGGCTGTGATACAGGGCATGGAGCGTCAAATTGACCGAGGGATCGATCAGGTCGAGATATGATCTGAATGAGGATATTACATCAAACTTTAATGTCATTATTACCGTGTCACTGTTTATGAACAAATATTTCTACTTTTTTTACAATAAAAATGTGTAAGTTGAAAGTGCATTTTTTGCATTTTTATGAAGAGACAAATGAATATTTTCTATGTAGTATAAGCTTAAAAATTTTTTTTCGCAAGATAAACTAATTTTAGGCCTGTCGCTATTTTACATTTCTCGTTTATTTCAACATTAATAATTATTATTGATTTTGCTTATTACGTAATAATGGGGTACATTATCCTGTATGATAATGGAGAGAGGTTCTGTAATTACCTTTTTATTGTCATTTTGTTCTTTAAAAAATAATAATAATAATAATAATAATAATAATAACTAATTTTGGTTTTTCAATCTTAAACAATTAAAAAAATAACATACATCGTTGAAATTCCGGTGCAATAACATGCCTCACTGACAAAAATAGCTTCATTTAGAACGTTATTCTTGACAGAAATAATCGTGTTATAGATTTTTAATAATATTTTTGATCAATTTCTGGAAAAACCTCAGCGACGACTTTTTTGGCAGGCAATAAGGTACGTTATTGCAGTACCGCTGCAATAAGGTATATTTTTGCACTGAATCCAGATATATCGTCGATTTTAAATCTTCACCGTTTCATTAATTCTCAAAGCTAGAACCAATACAATTTTTCACTATAAATTAGAAAACACACGTCATCAAACTATATTTTTCCCAAACAAAGTTGTCAACCTGACCTCGAAAAAAATCAGGTACATGCCATTATCAAAGGGTGATAAGCCAATCCCACCCGGAACACTTTCTACCGATGTTCAATACCCGTCGATTAATCACCTGGAAGAAAATTTTCCACCGCGCGTTACAAGGTACACCAGTTCGTAAATCTCGCACTGGGTCACCCCCGATAAGAGTCGATCTCGGTTACTGGGGGAGCAATTTTTTGCGACATCTTCAATTGGTCGATGATAGTATTGTCTTTCTTCGAGTGGGTGGGATTTCTCAAATGATTAACTGTCTTTAATTGTTTCGACACGTGATTGATCTACCCGGGGGATTAATATTCAATTGAGATCGGTTTTTAGTTTATGACTTAGTTTGTTAGGTTGCGAAAGTGGGCTCGGTATAAATTGAGGTAAATGAAAAATTATCACATGTCGGGAGCTTGCACAAAAGAACCGTGCAATTTGATTTTTCGTACTGTTAATTAATTGCGCGGATAAATTGTTGGCTTTTTTCGTGTCGACTAAGTTTTATGATTGAGCATTAATATCATTCACAGCGTGATACTTTTATGATACTCTGAGTTCTTTATTTTAAGAACTACTCGTGTAGTTGGTTAGTGCTGTAGCTATGTGTAACAAAATTACTATGTATAAATTTATTGCTTAGAACTATTACTATGTATTCATGTATAATGTTTCATAAATATAATACTGAATATATGAAAATGGTTTCTTATATAAAAAATTACCATAATATGATACGATAATACTAGGCATAGTATACTACTTTTTAAAAAATTATACAATTTGTAAAATCTAAGCAATATAGGTATACAGTTACTAAGATTACTACTACAAAGTAATTATGTACTCATATACATCGAATATAAATTTGCTAATAATATGTAATATATATAATGATACACAAAAAACTAATTAAGTTGACGTATACGAAATACATATATTTATAACTATTGTGAAGAAAAAAAATTCTCAAAACAGACGCGTTCCTTTACGGACTGTATACATATAGTTGTACATACACACCGCTACCGTGTAATTACCGTAGTTTTACGATCCGAAAACTTACGTCACGCTCGGCACACGAGTTTATTCTGAAAATTTCCAAAAAAAAAGAAGAAGTACAGCATCTCACCCTCGCGATAAGCGACCGGCGCGAAAGTCCGCTTGTAGTTTCTTATCCGGCAGATAAGCGACTTTTTTTTTCTTCTCTTCCACCACCGTCGATGCGATTAGCGGCGGTCGAGGTGATGTGATTAATCGGACTTCTAATAAAAATACTTCCGTTAATTAGTCGCGTGTAGTCCGGCTTTTGATTATTATTACACCCCCGCTTGCCGACCAATTAACAAGAGTTACAACTTCATTCGACAAACCGGGGCTACCACTCTTTACCCGGGAAAAAAACTAGAGACTGCTGTTTCTATTTTTTTTTTTTTTTTTTTTTTTTTTCTTTCGATGGGTTGGTATCGGAAAACTTACCTAATGCAGGGAATGATTTCGCATGTGACGAAAGTTGAGAGTTTAAGGATCATAAAAAATTCATACTTTGGAGTTTAAATAATTTTTTTCGTCAATTATTTTTATTATCTTATTTTTCTGAGATTTTTCGCTTTTCATTGTTAGTAACAATTTGTTACAGAATATTCAATAATTAAGGTCTGCTTTGTACCTTTGATTTTTAAAAATTATTTTTCAATGTAGTAGTTATATTAATGTATAAAAATTTTCCGAGGCATTAACAATAATTAAGCTAATGTACTCAGACATGGCTACTGGTGAAATTTACCTCATCGGTAGCGTTTGGAGTACCGGGTGACGTTGAAAAAATTAAGTTATTCTTTATAAGGATCTCGTTATGCACTTGAATTCCGTGCTGAGGCTGATTAAACAAGACAAAAAAAATCCACGAAACCCGAAAATTTCAACCCCCCGGGGCCCGTCGAAAGAATCCGGTCGCGCGAGACTTCAACCATCGTAAAAACACAATTAGTGAAAAAAAAAAAAAAAGAAAAGCCTTTTTTTTAAGAGTTCAAGAACCAAAGCGACGTTATCTTCCGAGTATTGTCACTCGCGAGGACTTCTAAGAGATATTTGCCGTGACTGTTAGAAATAAATATTTAATTGCTGGAATGCCGGAACGGAAGTCTTCGAGCCCACGCTCTTATGCTAATTTGACAATGAACTGATTTGAATGAAGATAAATAAAGTCAGAGCGGCCTTTGCGAAATATTTTTTAGTATTTGCCAACTGATCGATTATTCGAAGATCTAATGCGATATTGATTGTCCTTTGATTAATCCGATTCGCTGAATGAGGGGTTTTTTTTTTTTATATACCGTTGGTCATTATTATTAATGCGATTTGCGTCAAAATATTTGAATTGTTAATGTTCAATCGACACTTGCTCTGGAAAGGTGGATTTGGTAATAATCCAATTTGTTAAGTTTGATTGCTTAATCGTTTATGATAAAACTTCATTTACCGATAACTGCTGTAAAATGTCTTACTCAGATTATAGTGAACAATCATTGTAATGATAATACTTTGAAATAATGAGAAACAAAATTTCATTGAAATTAATTTGAAGCAATGAAGAAATTATTATTTATTTTCATAATATACCAATTTTACCGTGCACTCACAAGGAGAGGTCACACCCTCCGGGTCACCGATCTTGACGAAACTTTGGGGATCGTTTTCTTATACCAAAAGATGAAGAAATCTACCAATCATCCCATCTAATGGGCCTTTTATACCTAGTTCCTACATAGCTTATATCGTATTTTTAGCTCTTTTTGGGTTTTTTTGCGAATTTTCAAAAAATTCCTGTTCGTAGCCTATTGCACTTACGAAATTCTGCAACCCCGCATTTTTTTTGTTTTTTCATCTTCTTTTGAGAAAAAATATTTTTAAATCTAATTTTGAAGAAATAGTCCATGTAAAATTAAGGTAATCAAAAGCATTTTTTTACAGTTTTTTTGGTTTTATGAACTTAAACTGTACGTCGTCAGCCTTATCAAAATTATGTCTAAAAATATTTTTTCTAAAAAATTCATAAAAAAATAAAGAAAATGCGGGGTTGCAGAATTCTGTAAGTGCAATAGGCTTTGAGCAGGAATTTTTTGAAAATTGGCACAAATAACCACAAAAGTCGCACTAAAGTGTTAAAAGTGTCAAAACAAGCTGATTTTCAAAAAATTCCTGCTCAAAGCCTATTGCACTTACAGAATTCTGCAACCCCGCATTTTCTTTGTTTTTTTATGAATTTTTTAGAAAAAATATTTTGAGACATAATTTTGATAAGGCTGACGACGTACAGTTTAAGTTTATAAAACCAAAAAAACAGTAAAAAAATGCTTTTGATTACCTTAATTTTACATGGACTATTTCTTCAAAATTAGATTTAAAAATATTTTTTCTCAAAAGGAAATGAAAAAACAAAAAAAATGCGGGGTTGCAGAATTTTGTAAGTGCAATAGGCTACGAACAGGAATTTTTTGAAAATTCGCAAAAAAACCCAAAAAGAGCTAAAAATACGATATAAGCTATGTAGGAACTAGGTATAAAAGGCCCATTAGACGGGATGATTGGTAGATTTCTTCATCTTTTGGTATAAGAAAACGATCCCCAAAGTTTCGTCAAGATCGGTGACCCGGAGGGTGTGACCTCTCCTTGTCAGTGGTTTAGTGGTCAACGTACTACTAGCATGCCGTTGACGGTTAAATTGCATATTGGGTTCGATTCCATGTAATGGAAAAATTTTCCTGAGACTAAGACGAAGTGTGGAAAGCTTTTTATAAGGCTAAATAACATACAAAAAAAAAAAAATTTACTGATGCATGTTTACTTTGATTATTACTAAATATATTCATTAATTCTGATTATACCAACCGTGATATTTTTTTTTTGGTAGCTTAAATCAGTGACATCGCATAATTCTTCTTTTACAAAAAATCAAACAGAAAAATGAGAGAACCAAACGGCTTCTCATAGCCACACACAGAGTTTGCAAACAAGCGCGCGCGGTGTAATATTATGTGACCAGCGAGGTTCAACGTACCTCGTCTCAAGGGCCCCTGGCGCGTTATTTAGGCATTAGCGTCGCTTAACGGCCCTATTTTACGATCCGGCGAGCCGCATCTGGCTCTCTCGATTATCCCCTATATTCTTGTAATTGGTGGCAGTCAGGCTAGTTTAGCGTCGAAGCGTTTTCCGGATTCTTCTTTCGGGGGTGCCCTGATTGACGCCTCGCTCGATTTTATCTTGAAAGCGCAACGTTTTGCTTTATTATCTCACCCACGGCGCACGTGGAAAGTTATTGCGAGGTCTTATCGAGGTTTCATTGATAAAGACGCGGTGCAAGCGCGAGCTTTTATCTGAGTAAATAGAAGCGATTGTAATTAGCGGATCGCGAAAATTTGTATTGTGCAACTGGTTGCAATAAACAAATCTGTGAGTCATTTGTTTGATCTACCAAATCAAAAATCATGTAATGCTTACTGCTTCGCTTGTAATCGAAAACTAATATAATTTTTAAACTAGAGCGTAAAGTAACTGATTTCACCCGAGTGCGAAAAACTGTCTAAAGTATTTCTAAATTCATGGAAGCCTGGCAATTAAAAATTTAAAATAAACTTAATTTTAATTATGAAACTAGGGCATAAAGTAATTTTTTATCGCACTAGGGCAATAAACAAATTTTTACACAATTTATAAAATTTCTATCTACTAACTCGATTTACCTAATTTATTTATCTACTCTATAAATTTGATCAAAAGTAAACTCAATTAACTATATTAATTATAAACCTAGGGCGTAAAGTAATTTTTTATTGCACTAGTGCAACAAACGAACTTGTCTATCTACTCGATTTACGTAATTTATCTACCTACTCTAAAAAATTTGATCGAAAGCAAACTCAATCAACTATTTTAATTACGAAACTAGGCTGTAAAGTGGCTAATATCACCCCGAGGCAAATAAAAAAAAAAACCTCCATCCTGAAATTTTAAACCTTTATTCTCTCTCTCGAGATAACACTTTTTTGAAGAATCGTCTGTCAATCACTCGCGAAATTATTCCCTCGTTCTCGGTAATTTTAAGTAGCCCTCGAAATTTCGCTTTCCGTGCTCGGCGCGCGCGACCGTGTCGTTGACCCTCGGTATTGCGTACCCCCGAGCTGTCGATCTTTTTGCGCGGTTCTTCTTATCTGGGGCCCCGTGCATGCGATCATATTGGTATTTACATTTTAAATTATGCGCGCGGTAAGAAGTCGTGATGCGCATAATTTCGGAGATTGATAAGTGAGTGGGTAATTTGGCGAGTAAACAGTGGGATTCCTCGGTAATGGACTCTTGGACCCGGCTTTTTTTCGTTCATTCATCGATTATATTTTCAAATAATGAATACGCGGGTATTGTAAGGCTTTGGAAGACGATTTTTTAATGGACGATGGTTTCCGGTGTTTTATGGACAGTGGTTACCGCTTTTTTTGTTTTTTTTTTTTTTTCTAATAAATTTATTAAGTTATAAAATTTATATTAAAATATATGAAAATTTTAACAAATTACATATTTAGAGTACCTATAGTCATAAAAATATAAAAAAGACTATTTTTTCTTAAATTTGTCAAACAATTCTTTGACAATGTTTAAATTTTAAATTATAAACTAATTGGTAAGAATAAAATCAGTGTTATATTTGTATTTTATAATTTCTAATTTGTATTTTTTGTCATACATTTTCGATCTTTGTATATTTAGCCCTGAAGAATTTATCTCAAATCGATGACGAAACGTTGGCAATTAATAAAAAAACTTTTCATATAATAAACAAAGAATTTTTTATTACTCAAACAATTCTTTTGCTAGGAATAATCCACTAAAAATTGAAGCTGAAAGCATGAAAGCTCATTCGTAAATTTCCACTTGCACGTCGGGTGTTTACAGCTCAAACCGAAAACACCAATATTTCTCGCAACGCGTCCCTGTTTTATACCGTTGAATAAACTTCATCTCTCACGCGTGCGAAACTACGGAAAATTTCGCTACTTGGGTATACAAAATCAAGATTAATAGTTTTTTATCGTGCGAAATTTTTCGAGGACTGTTAATTCGATGAAACATCGATTTGACGAGTTTTTATTGAGGCTGACGGGCCTTTCAATTGACGAAATTCTATTGATTGAGGACTCGTCTCCGATCAAAGTCCCAACGATCGGTTGCATCATTTTAAAACCGAGAGTTACTGTAAAATTTTCAAGGTTGGTGACCCCCTTAATCTCCCTGATAAAAACTTTTACAGAAAAATTCCACCTCAAGTTCAATCAAAGAAGAAAATCTTTTCGATTTATAGAACACGATATTCTTTGAGTTTTAATTTTTAGAAATTTTCCAGTTGCATATTAGAAAAAAATAGATTTACAGTAAAATATTCGAGGTTACTGACCCCCTTAAATCTCCTAAAAATGATAAAAACTTAGATTTTTTGCAAAAAAATTCCATCTAAAATCTGACGAAAAGAGAAAATCTTTTTGCAGTATAGAACACGATAAATTTTTTAATTTAATTTTTTAGAAAATTGTCCAGTTACACCTGTTACAAAAAAATGAATTTACAGTAAAATATTCGAGGCTATTGATCTCTCTTAAAAAATAATAAAAACTTAGATTTTTTGCAAAAAAATTCCATCTAAAATCTGATCAAAAGAGAATATTTTTTCGCAGCATGGAACACAATAATTTTTTTTTTTTGATAAAAATTTAATTTTTTCACATATGTCTAGGTCTCGTCCAAAGAAAAAAAAAAATATATTGTCGAGTATCATCGCGTAACCGTAACAGAATAAACAATGTAACCGATAAATCAGGCTGGTTTATTCGGTCGTGAAGCCGATCGGTTAAAAATCCTCCCGTCGTACTAGTTCTCGCTTCCGCACTTGTCCGAGAGAAATTTTCTCGTCACCCACGCGACACAATAAAATTGACAATGCCACAGTGAGAGCGATTACAAAGACTAATGGCTGATTTACAACTGCGACGAATAATGTCAATTTCTACTACACGTTCATAGCTTGCGTTATTTTTCTATCTGTCTGCAGAATTGAGATAACCGAGTTTATTTTTTATCTTTTTAGTATGTGTAAATTTTCGTAACAATAACAACAGTACCAATAGTATTAATTTTACATGCTTTTTAGAGTAAATTTTATCGTAAATAAAGTATTTTTAATATAATTTGGCTGAGTTCTCATGAAAGACACAAATTTATTTCGTTATTTATCACATTTTCGTACAATAAACTTAGACAAGTCAAGTATGAATTTAGAGATATTTTGTTAATATATTATCTATAATATCTATATATTACATATTATGTATATTATTTGATCTACAACTTCTTCCTGGATATGACTACTATAAAAAAAAAACATTTATTTTCTTTGTTTCTGTCTATCGTAGAATGTTTTTGTTTACTTCGAACAAAACTCATACATCATTCTGTTGCGTACCTCGCATTTTTTTATTCCACGACATCGCGCAAATATTTCAGTAATAGCTATCAATTAAAAAAAAAAAAAAAAATTCAAAGTACAAAAACAAGGTTTAACGAGCCCTTAAAACGAAAAAAAAAGGTAACAGGTGGTAAAAAGAAGGACCGGGCGGTTCTCACCCGATCGATCTAATCTTTTCTTTTTTTTTTGGCTTGCTCTCCGTGTCGCGGTTCCTCCCTTTCATCTACCCGCGGAATTTTCTAAATCGCTACACTTGATTTGTGGGTCACTTTGGGGAGATGTATGTCCCGTCGTACCTACACCGCCCACTTAAATTGCGTGCACCCGAAATCTTTTATCTTGTAAACATTTTCATTTTTTTTTTTTTTTTTTAACTGATGCTTTACTGAAATAAACACAATTTTTATTTTATGGTATTTTTCTATGATTTTATGTAGGTGTAATATTAATATGTTTAGCTCTCCTTTTAATAATCGACAAAAATGTTCCCAACAATTGCAGTTTAAATTTATTTTATTTTATTTATAATATATAAGCTTATTAGTATAATACAAAAATACATAAACTATAAAATTTTTATAAAATTATCAAACTGATATGTTCAACACATTTTTTATGAATATGATATTAACATAATATAATTCATAAATAATATATAATTTAACATTATACAAGGAATATCTATCACCAATTTCACAATATATGATTCATAATATTATTATTTACAACCGATTGTGTGCATAGCAACATAAAATAACAAAAAATGCTCAATCGAATAAATCAAAACTCTAAATATCGATTACGAAAAAAAAAAAAATATCGCAGTCTGATTGACCGAGACACATTCGGTACTCGGTCTAGAATATTCCAGCTCCCTATCAAGCGCCCATTCTTTTTTTTTGCACGTCTCTTGATTTTCGGACAGATAAGCGCTCCGGTTCGGGTATAATAGTATAACGCATGCAGCAGCCACGGGGAGAAAACAAATTTGGTCGTTCGAGTTTGTCGGAAATAGACCCCGCGTGAGTGCGTTATATATTGTCTTTTACTCGCGCGCGCGTGTGCCTGACCGATCGTCTCTTCCCTCGAGAAGCCTTGATCTTTTCTCTAATACTTTTGAATCGTGCCGAAATTTCGCAATTATAAATTTTACTTGATGAACATCTTGTGTAATTGACAGCTTTAACTGATTTTTTATTTTTTTTACTAATTTCATGCTTGAAACGACTGTAGAGTGATAAAAAAAATTTTGCTTCAAATATAACGTATTTTAGTATTACCATATCGATGGTACCAGCGAAGAAAAACTGCAGATTTAAAATTACCAATGAGAGGCTGAAATAAATGCAAAAATCAGAAAAAAATAGAGATTCTTAAAATGTTGGTACCCAATTAATCTGATATTTATATTATTTCCAATCTTAAAATTTATTTCAGCTTGCAGTTTTTCGGCTAAGGTTTTTCTTTGCTGGGATCATTGATATTACTGTTCTAGTAAATGATTTTAATCTATATGGATAATTTAATCTATGCTCTATTTGTATTAGTCGTAAACGATCAATAAAAAAATTCTCAAATTTTCAAAACAAAATTTGTCTCTACAAAATATTTTACAAAACAGTTCCGTCACAACACACTAAAAAGCAATTTTAATTCATTGGAATCCCCACAGTAAATCCAACATTAACTAGACACTCAAAACTGCCATTAAAATTTTAAATCAGCAGTCGATAATCATTGACGCGTCAATCCTGTCACGATCGTAAAATAACCCAGCTATCAATTCGCACAACCCCGGCATTCCGCTAATCGTTTCTCTATCCTCGCAGTGCATCAGACTTCTATTTTTTTTTTATCTTATTTCACGTTTCTTTTAATTCCTTTTCGCCGGCCTACTGCCGGCTTGCTTTTCTTAGACGGCGGGCTGTATGCGACTACGGATTTAGACGGCTTTACCCTAGTGACGAGAAATCGGCGTTTTGCGGCTTTGACGTTTCGCTTGTGACCTCGTTACCAAAGCAAAAAAAGGTCTTTTTTTTTACATAAAATTTTGGGATTTTTGGGGACTTGTCTGCAACTAGTGCGTAAAATACCGTTTTTTGGTTCAGTGTGTGCAATTATTTTATCAACACCTCAGATATTTTGAAAAAGTATGAAATTTTTTTTTTTTTAATTAGCGTTCGACTTCATTTTTGTGTTTTTAAAATTTTTAAAATAGTTTCTAGTAAAGTATGCATAAAACGCTATATTTCTCTACAGTGTACCTAAATGAATGTTTTACGCACACCGAGTTAAAGTGTAAATCTGTACGCTATCATTTTAAAAATATCCATGAATGATATTTTCAAAGATTTTGCCCCAATAGATTTATGGGACAAAACACCGAAAATTCGTTAATTTTTTATGCAAGCTTTGTAGTGGATGAAAGTTTTTATACAACATACAAATTTTCTTCTTTCATGACAAAACCATAGTCTCTCGATGGCATGCTATAAAATTCTCAGTTTCAATATTTCACCGCAAAGTGCGCCAGAAATAAACATTCGATACCAGACGAATTGATCAGGCGGTTAATTTATTGTTTTCGGGTGCGCATATAAGCGGTAAAAGGCGGAAATACTCCGTAGGTATTTATTAGTGAGATGTTACTAGGTTTATTGGCTGTAAAGAGATTTAGGTTTACTTGCGATCGTCATTGTTGTAAATTTTGTTTACTTATCGGTGAAACGTATACTAATTTATATATCAATCGAATCTAGAGCAATAATAATAATAATAATCAGGAGGCCTTTGAAGAAAAGTAAATTTACACTCATTTCAACTAAAATTTACAAGAGTAACTAATAAACTAACTTTGTTTTTCTTTATGTTTCAGGTGAGTTATAGCAATGATCGTTTATCAAAAATACATCTCAAAATACGTAAGTTTAAACACAAAATTGAAACCTTGATTTAAAACATTTTCTGCGTAACGCGTTTACAACAAACCCAAGGTAGACACGTGCGACTTCCTCTTGTAAAGTTTAACTTCACTGTATCGAGTTATTGATTGCAAAATTTTTTTAGCACAAGTCTTGAAGTTTTTTCAATAAAATTAATTGATATGTTCTTTTTATGTATTTTTAAATATTGATGACTTATTAATAAAAAATATAGATTATACTAGCAATAAATAAATAAAATTACTGAATAATATAGTATTGTCATGAAGTACCAAATAAATTGTATTCTGCTCTGATAAAAATATATTATATTTAAAAAAATTATAAATTAAAAATTTAGCTATACATTAATGATTGCTAATAACGTTGCATACATTTTGCAAAATTAGCAAAATAAGTTTATCGGATGGTTTAATATAATATACATAAATAAAAAAATAAATATAAATAAATGCTCTTGCAATAGACTAAAATACTAAATATACTAAAACTCACTCATATAAATTAGACCATTAATACTTGAAAATACCCCTGGTCACTTACCTAATAAATTCAAACACTTCAAAACGTCACTAGTTTCAAAATCTCAATCCCCCTAATCGAACCAAATCAATCACTACAAATCCCCGAAAATTTTGCACTTGCGTTTACGGTCGTTCACTCCTCGTCGAAGACCCAAGCCCTATTATTAGAGCCTCCCTAAATCATCGAAATTAGAAACCTCGCGGTCAAAGAGAGATTTACAGTCACTGAATCAAGTGATCTCGAGATAATTACACACGACTTGATTTGAATCAAAAACTCATTAAGCGTTTAAAACCACTCCGAACGGGTGTGAAAAAAAAGCTCGCAAAGTTAGCAGGTAATTACTGTATTACCCAATGATAAATCTTGGGAAATCCTTGGGTGGGCGTGATCCTTCTGGATGCGAGGATATTCCGAGAAGTCCACAAAAGCGAGTTGGATTCTTGAAGATGCGACGATAAAAAATGGGAATCGCGTTCGTCACCCGGATCATCTTCGAAAAGATGGGTTAATTCTGTACGAGTTAACGAGATCACGACGGATTTGGCGAGATCGTGAATTATGGCGCTGTGTCGAGAGTTTGAAAACTACGTAGGGGGAGGAAAAAAAAATTTTTATAGTGTTTTTTGTTGTGGATAACTTGAATTTATAAACAGAGTACTTTGTAAGAAATGAAAATGAGGTTATCTATTTAGTGGCCATTAAATGGCTGGTTACTAGCAAAATACTAGATTCAGTCTACAAAATAGTTAGTAAATGGCTATTAAATGGATAACCTAATTTACATTTCTTACATGGCGTATGATAAAATTTTGTTACCACCCACAGTAAAAAAAAAAAAGAAAAACAAAATTTTTTGAGAAACGATTCAGGTTCACTAACATTTTTTTTTGAAGATCAAAAATTTTTTAGAAAATTTTTACTTATATCTTAAGATCTAAAATAAAATCAAAAACTTAATTTTAAGTTTAGTCTATACATCAAGCAATAATTTAATTAATTAAATGTATCAAAAATATTACTATTTATTTACAAAAATTTTTTCAATCCTATCGTTCTAAAAATAAAATTTTGAGCTCATTTAACTCAATTATCCTTTTATTATGAGATGCAATTAGATAAATGAAGTAACCTGAGACAAACAGATTACACTTCAAAATTGTTTACAAGTTATTTTAAAAAAATAATGCGAAGAATTTGTATCATTCATAATTTACGTTCAATAGAGTGTAAACTAACTGTGACAGTAACATCGTGTAAATAAGAAACAATTTTCTGTTAAGGTTACGAGTATCGCAAGTTATAATTACCAACTCGCGGGTTAGCTGAATAATCCACAATTAAAAAAAATTTTGCCATCTAATTGTTACTCAATCAAATAATTACCGACAATCATTTGGTTAATAAATTAATAACTAACAAGTTCTAATCAAGCTGTATATTTTTACAGCAACCGTTACCCTTTAACTTTATTACGCGACTTTCTCATTAAACGCGTAATAAAAAACCTTCCTTCAACACGACAATTTACTTTCGCGGATCATTTATAATTCAGGCGAAGGTAAGCCAAATGAATTTTTTTTTTTATATAATTTTCTTCCCGAGCGCGGTGATTTATTTATTACACGATATGCAAATTTAAAAGCGTGTAAGTTTTAAAAAAGTACACGACTGAGTCACGACAATCATCAATCTAATTCCCGCGAAATCTCACGGTTTAGCATCCCCGGATGTATTCACAAAATTAAGTATATATTTCGAAATTATAGTTGAAATTTGATTTTCTGGGTGAGAGCGACGTGTTTTTTAACGTGTTTATGAGATTATAATCAGATCTAACACATTATGGTAATTAATTATGCTAGAGACGTTGCTGACTTTTTTTTTGTTAAAACGATTTTAGATAATGGTTTGAACAACGGGACTTTGATTATCTGGCTGGTCGATAAATTATTTTTGCAAAATTATTCAAGTTTTGAAGATGAAAAAATAATCAGACAAGGGGTTTAATTATTAAAATTTAATATATAAAATTTTTATTTATAAATAAATATACTGTAAAATTTGTTCTTTTACAATTGACTAATTGTTTAAAAATTCATTAAATTAATTATTTAAAAAATAATACAAAATAATACACTATACATATACGAATGAAATTTTTTTTTTTTTTTTGAGAAACGTTTAAATATAACATGAAAAACGTTATCGCCTACTTAAAGAGGAATGAATGAATGTATAAATAACTTTTTTATAAGAATATACTGGAACATATTAATAATTTATTAGTTTTTTCTTATTTAAACTACCTGAAATTACATATTTGCCTTATATTTCAAAAAAAGCAGTTCTTTTAACAAATGTAATACACACTTTTTAAAATGAAATTACTATAATTATTTTTATAATAAATCATTCGTAAAATACTTAGCTATTAAAAGTAAGCAAAAGCATTCGTAAAAATAAAAAATTATAAACAATCAAAAAATTTTTTTATTGAGAAACTTTTAAATAAACATAAAAGTGTGATCACTTTCGAATGATTAACTTTTTTGTAACAATATATAGCAACATTAATTATTTATTAGTTTTTTTTATATTTTAACTATTCAAAACTGCTTATGCCTTAAATTTAAAAGAAAGTAGTTCTTTATGCAATAAAAATATTTTTAAATAAAATTACTATGACTATTCCGTTATTAAGCCATTTCAAAATACTCATGTACCACACATAAACAAAAGCAGCAATAAATATAAAAATTGCTAAACACACAAAACTAAACATTAAAACGAGATCATTATACAACAGGCACCTGAATATATACGCTCGCAGAACCAGTCCATAACTTAGTCCTTTTTTTTATTATTTTCTCGCCCCGAACTCATCCTCTTTCACTGAGGCCTAAAACAAGTCGAGATATTTTTTTGTTTTCACATCGAAGAAGGTAATTGAATTCGCGGTACGCTTTTGTCTCGGTAGTGATAAAGTAGATCGCGAGTCGCGATTGCCTTTGCGTTGCAAAATTATTCAAAGTAGGTGGAGTTTTGGGATTTTTTATTTTAGTTTAATTATAGCCTCTGCGCTGTGCGATAAAAATTTTCACCTCGATTTACGCCCGTAATAATAAGTTTGGAAAAACCTTTTTTTCATCATGGGGTTTTACAACCAAGCTAGTATTTTAAATTTTCTTACTTTTGAGTTTGTAGTTTGACGGCTTTCAATGAATTTTCAAGGATCATTTACTCGCACTTAATACTCGATCCGATTATTTTCTCTTCGCTCGGCCAATAAAAACAATCTTCCATGCTGGCTCCTCACCAAGGTTTACTTTGTCAATACTCGTTAAATTCAATTGATAAACAATAAACCAGCGAAAGTAAAAAAATATCGGTGTACAAAGGCAACCCGCGCGAAACTTTTTTCCCCTGCGAAGCCGATAGCCGAGGTAAAAATTCATTAGGAGCACGCGCTAAGCAAGGCGATAATTGAATTTGCCGACGGCGGGGTTTTAGATGGGTCGGGGCGGTACAGATAAAAGCCCGATTCTCATTGCATTTTAAACGCGGCGATTTTTTTCGGATGATTGAAATTTGATTGGTTACTGTTTTTGGGCACGACTGAGGTCCGAGTCACTTTTTTTTTTATTTTCTAAAGAAGAATCTTATTTGCATGAAATTAATGGGCGAAGTGAAAGACGTAAAACAGAGTTTTAAGCTGTGGGAAGTGGTAATACGATAGTTTTATAAATAATTATTGTTTATTGATGGTAAATTATGATACAAATTTTGGTCATAATAATTTTTTCTTGGATCAGTTAATGGATTAAAAAATTTTTAAATTAAAATGTAATTAGATCAGATCATTAATTTTTCATATATGTGGTTGAATGTACATGAAATTGATATATTCATAGATCGTTAAATTATTTATAATTTTTTGTAAAAATTCAATAAATTAATTATTTCATTTTTATCAAGGAACTATTTAATTAATCAGAAAAAATGCCAATTCAGTCAATATCAAACGAAAATGTTAGTTAAAAAAAAAAATCATGAACAAACCATTTTTTATCAAAATTAAAATAAAATTTTATTCATACAAAATATTTACAATAAATTTTTTACAGCATAAGAAACACTCGAGTAACATTTTAGGGATGAAATGATTAAAAATTTAGAAATATTTCTAGCAAAGTAACATTTGTCATACCCAGTCGTAGGATTAAAAAATATGTTGAAAATTTTTTCAAATTGATAATCCTTGAATTACTGCAGTTCTCAATTTTTTTCATAATACTTTCTTTTCACCGTCTCCAAAAAAACTCAAATTTACTTCTTCGGTACGCAATCCGCCATGAATCCAAAAATCCGATCCTCCTCCTCAGTGTAACTCCTCGTAACGATTTTCAGACATATCTCATGTTCATCCTCCGAAAATCCACACTCGTACATTGATTTTATCTTCCCATTCGTTATATTGGTCAACTCATGGTGTCCCTCAGGGTCCACTACAACGACTCTCAATCTCACATCCTCGCCCTCGACATTGAAAACAGCCACGACCAAGCGTCCATCCTGGGTGTTGTACGTAGTCAATAGTTTCCACTCCGTGTCCACCTCGTAGCCCACCAGAAACCGGCCCTCGGTGTCGTACATCTCGCAGACGGTTTTGGTCTCGTTCCGGCAGAAGCTCAGCCTGGAGTTGGCAGCCGAGAAGTCTGAAAGTCCGGCGTTGCTCCTGAGGATCTCCCTCAGGGTTCCGTTCCCGACCTTGTAGATCCTAGAATCGGGCTCGTAGCTCCGGTAGTAGACCGACAGGTCCGAGGTCACCAGAGGACCCAGCCCTTTGTCTTGGAACCCGGGAGCCCTGAGAAGTTCGTCCGGACCGGAAATGAGCTTCCCGTCTAGGCCGTAGGTGAGCTTACTGATGGTATCGTTACCAGACGCGTACACCAGGTCGAAGCTGTTCCCGTGGACGACGGCCTCCCGGAGAGCGAAGCCCTTGACTCGTTCCACCTTGACCGGGACCACGTAGCAGTCCGACATCCGGACGACGTGCAGGGTCAGACCGTCCAGCTCGACCCGCCTCTCCTCTTTAGTGTGGTACTGCACCCACAGGACGGTGTTGTTGTCCAGGAAGCGCAGCTTGTGGTAGTAGTTGTTATCCCCGGGACCCCAACTCGTCGCGTTGACGGTGCACGTCTTCTGCGAGGAGACCAGGGTGAGGTTGCAGACGTACCAGGGCCTGTTGCTTCGGTCGAACTCGCAGATGGAGTAGACGAAGTCCCGGGTTTGGTCCGACAGGGCAGTCCATATGCTGTGACCCTTCCTGATGGTGACAGAATGAGATACCACCAGATATACGGAAAACACGAGCAAAGATTTTTGGAGCCACATGGTTGGTGACGGTTGATGTCGAGGACTGTAGGGAAAAGTTTGAAGAGTTAAATGAATGAAACTGAATTATGCGTTTGACCAAGCAATTTTTTAATGCAACGATTTCAATAATGAATTTTTTTTCGTAATTTTGAAGATTCATCATAGAAGAATAATGTAAAGTATGTGTATATACAAATTTTTGAAACAATTTCACACACTACTCGTTTACCTATATAATAACAAAATCAGTTTCTGATTTATGGTTTGTTCCAGTTCATTCAAAATTAAAAAAAGTTTATACATATACTATTAAAATATGAAAAATAATTTAATACCATTTAAATTAATAGAACTAAATTCAACAAAAATCCTTACCCTCGATGTAACAATATTTTTCTTCAACTGCCTCACTGACTACAAAATCGAACTACTTATATGAATGTAAGTTTGAGCAATTTATATTTCCTGAGATTGTTTGACGACTGGGTTTTTTTATTATGAATGTTTGGGTATTAATAATTCCAGAACTTGATATTAAAGTACGGGGTTTTTTCAATTCAACCATTTGAATTTCAATCGTGTAAAAGTTTACACAGATGAAAACCTGGCGACACCGAATTTGATAGCGATTATCGCGCGATTTAAGCTTACGGTATAAGTAGTTTTCCATAATGATTAGAATTAAAATACAATTTTTTGTTCAAAGATAACGCTCAGTTTTCTTGAATAAAGTTATAAAAATTTTTACAATTTTGAAAGAAAAAATTTTCTGATACAAAAAATTTTATCAAAAGCCGCAGCATTCAAAACGAACAAAGTGCAGGTTTACTAAATAATTCTCTAAAGAAAGAGACGTTGATTTTTCTCGTAAATAAATATGGATAATAGTGCGGTAACAAGGCTACGATTTTCTGCATAATTTTACGGTTTATTTTTGGGGTAAGCGGAACGCTATTATAAAAACAAGTTTTTACCGATATGTAAACTCATAAGTATTCTCAATCCGACATTACCATGTAATTTGTCCCAAGCCCGAAATTACAAGTTGACTTACTCGGGTGTAATTTACAAATTTGTTTGTCATAAAAAAAGAAATACCAGAGATAACAAACCTTTCCCTACTTACCCTGAGTAATTTCAAAGCATGAAGCATGCAAATTTGTTAATTCTATCATGAAATTAGCGAAATCAATCTCCGAATAGAAGATATTCAGAGTTACTCTTAAGTGTCGTCTAGCTTTGCCAAGCTTTAACTAATTTTCTAATTTGGGATGGTTTTGGCTGATT
The DNA here is from genome assembly GCA_038277355.1 of Encarsia formosa. Classification (NCBI taxonomy): domain Eukaryota; kingdom Metazoa; phylum Arthropoda; class Insecta; order Hymenoptera; family Aphelinidae; genus Encarsia; species Encarsia formosa. Next base: position 2,591,006 of record CM076185.1, on the reverse strand, counting down.
ATACGGAAGCTCAAATAAGTAATTTTACAGCTGGACGATTTTCAAAGAGGCATTTTGGATTCGAATCGTAGGAATTTGGTTAAAATTCAAGATCAAAGTTAATAGCCAGGATCAACGACCTTTTCATGAGGTGTTAATGAATAAACTTTTGATTCTTTTTGGTTTCTTATCAGATGCACGCATCGCCTGATCTTATTCCACGTCACGTTTATTTTTTATTCACTCGCAGCTTCAAACCTCGCTCATTGTTTTCGCAACTTTGCGTTTGTTTCGAGTTTTACGTGCGTCAAAATTGGCGTTTCGCAAACCTTGTGGAATTTTTTTGCTTTACGTTTCGAGAAATGACAGGGAATTCCGAAATTCACGCATGGAAATTTCAATTACCAAGTTCAGGACGAGGTGCGCAAAATTTTCAAGAGGATGCAATGAAATTGGTGATAATATTTTTTATGAAATAACAGTTTGAAACTTATAATTCATATATTATCATTATATAATTATTTAGATTATTATTATTATTATTAATATTATCATTATTATTATTAAATTCAAGCTATTGTTAACATAAAATTATTAATTTTTTTAATTAATTAAATTAAATTAATGTATTGTATTGATTATTTATATTAAAATGTAAAAAAACAATCATGTCATTTATTATTTAAATAAAATAAAAAAATTATTATTACTATTATTAAAACAGTTTATAAAACTCAACTATATCTCAACACAATAATTTAAATCATTTACCTTTATTTTAATATTTTAAAATTATAGTAATACAATTTTTGCGTATAAAATGGATAAAAAATGAAAAAAACTAAAGGATTCAAAGTCTATTAATGGAGTAAACTTTGCACGTCCGCGGGTATTAACGGGTCTCGCTTTCCCAGCGTCATTAACCCCGCCAATATCTCTCATTAATACAAATTCATTTAAATATGCAAGTGACCGCGCGAGTAACTAACCGAAGCCTTAATTGAAAGATTTATCGGGGTACGAAAAACTGGTTTTTCACGAAGATTACCGCAATTAAGATTAGATCCGAGGGTTTTTTACGCATTGTTGTAAACACCTTTTCGGTGGGAAATTTGTCAAAACTAGCGTGTTCCTTGTTTTATGGTAATTTTTTCCTCAAAGTATCATGATTTGTTATTTAAAAGAGGCTGAGGTTTATTATTAAAAAATTAATTTAACTAAAAGCTTTTTTAGGTAAGATTGAGAGGTTTTTTTTATATAAAATTCAGACTGATATTGGTTAAAAAAAATGGATGCTGTCAGTAAAACAATAATATTCTAGAAAAATGCCTTCACATTTTTCAGTTATTTATTTTATTTTTTCTTTAAAATAGAGACAGATAGAAAAAATTTAATACGGTTTTCTGAATATTTTCCATCAGAAATACTCTGGAAAAATAATAAATAATTTTTTATATTGAATTAGTAGTCTTTTTTCACTTAAAATCAAGGGTTTTTCTTCAATAAACAAGGAATTTGAATTTTACCAAACGCAGTATTGCAACTAATCCTGAAAAAAAATTTTAATTTTCAATCAAATCGATAAAATCCTTTATGTGCTATACCTTCGAAAATTTTTTTTTGTATTTTTTGAAAAATTGAACCCAATCTATCATCGCTGATATTCTGGAACAACAACTCGACATTAAAATCAATCCGCCGGATCTTGGGCCATAAATCAGGCGATCTCACCCGGCAAAAAAAAAAAAAAGACCTTCGACCTCGTCGGAATAACCTGCGCATCCGGCAAAGTTTTTCCGACAACAATCCTTGGTGTCCCGACCCTTAAGATTTTCCTCTCGCGTATTGTTTTTTTTATTCCTATTGCAGCTCGATTTACGAGTCCCGCCCTTTTTAATTGGATTCAGCCGATTGATCGAGCTTACAGGTGTAATAAGCCACGAGAAATCGATGATTAGCTTGTGTGGATAACGATATCCGATTATGACTTACGGCTGATTGAAATTTTCTCCTCGGTCTTATCGAACTATTACACGCCTTTAATTTATTTCCCGGTTGATTAGCAATAATTTTCTATATCGGAAGATAAATATTTTTTGGAAATAAATTTTAAGATTTTTATTTTTGGTAATTAGAATTACATCGTTTAAATGAGTAAAATATTTTTTTTTCTTGGGCATTTAAACAAACACTTTTTACGCCCTAGGGATAAAAATACAGTATTTATGGCACTCTTGTTTCAATTTATTTAAACAATTTTTTTTTTTGTTCTCAGGATACTGTTCTGTACAACTCAACCAGCCCACGTGATAACAATAGCAGCGGTCCTGTGTGTGACGTCGGCCCTGTTACCAAGCAGCAATTCGGACCGAGCAGGACAGCCGCGATCGTGGCTCACGTCCTTCATATACCTGGCATCGTTCGTCATGCACTTTGGGGCCCAAATATGGATGACCTTCGTTTCTGGTAAGCACTGATTTCATAAAAATTTTCAGTATCTGTAAGAAACGCTATTTTAGGTACTAGTAGTTTATGCGCTAGATCCAAACGACTTCTTTCTTTCTAAAGCTTTGTAAAGTAAATTATGAAACTGTGGCTACCTGATATTTTTTGACTTAAATTATTTCGATTCGATTTTTTAAATTAAAAAAACAGTGTTTCAGGAAATAAATGCACATTTTTATCGTACTAGACAGAAAAGACTTGTTTTTTGTAAAAGGTCTGGAAAGTAAACTCTGAGACTACTTCAGCTAGTACCTAATTTTTTTGTTAGTCAAAAATTTAAAGTAAAAATTTGACGAGTAAAATATTTTTAACGGCTACACGTTTAAAACAGTGCATAAAAGGTGCGTTTTTGTCACAGTATTAAAAAACTATTAAGACTCTTAGACTCCAAAAGAAAAAAAAACTTTTTTTAAAAATGATTTACTTTACGCACAAGTTCTGTAAACTACCATCGCCACTTTAAAAATCAATTTTAATTAACCATAATTATACGATTTCAGGTTTATCTTTGTACTTCGCTCTGCCTCGGCATACCTTCGGTGAAGTCCAGCGTGTACTTTTTCCCCGATACTTCACTCTAAACGCCTGTCTGAGCCTCACGACTTTGTTGATATACGTCAAACATCACCCGGCCCACAGTTGGGACTCCGAGGTAGCCGTTCAGGTTAGTATCTTACTTCATTAAAAAATCACTTTTGTCCGAAAGCAGCTTTTGATCTTTTTGAATGAATTATCTTCTCAGCCCCGACAAATTATCTTAAATAAAAATAAATTTTATATCTCAAAAAAAAAAAAACTACATTTGATTGAATCTTAAACTTGAAAAACTGTCGATCTTGATAATTCACGGTTTATCGACCTCACTTAGGGAATTCATTACTTCCTTGCATTTTAATTTTGCATAAAAAACCGCGCGCGGGTTACTTTAATCGCCGTCTTGTAAGTTTTTTTTTTCGCATGAAACAATTTGCGCTCGAAATTACAGATCCGATATAATTTTATCCCGCTCGACCGAATCGAGCGATAAGGACTTTACTCGTCGTGGGAATATTGATGCATGATTATTATTGACAGATCGCTGATTCCGTTACGGAGATTCAATAATTTCGAAACCTTCTTAACAAATTTTGATAAATATATACGTTATATGCAAATACCTACACCGCAAACAAGAGATTAGAGCTGTTTCCTAGTTGTCGACTGTCAGAAGAATTTAATCGTTAACATTTTTTCCTTCTTAATCCCTTGGGTGCGTTCATTTTTGAAGTTTATCTTCTGATTGAAGCTTGAAACACGAGTTTTCTATTAGGAGATTTCGAAAATTAACATACTTATTGCATCACTGAATATACTGTGATCCGGGTCCAAAAGTTTTTTAAAAAATTTAAATGATTTGTAAAATTCTGACGGCTTTTTGTATGGTTTCTGATGATTTCATCAAAGTCTTATAAAAAATAGAATTGTGGTGGGAATGGTGGGATCTTATTACGAATCTAAATGTTTTTTCATTGTTCAGTAAATCTTGATTTATTTTTATGGTTTAAAAAATAGCTCATTACCATTTAAAAACTTGGCAGTATTTTTCAACAAAATTTTGTAAAAAAACTTTAAAAAATTTTTATAGATTTTTTATGTACTCCTTTAATGTACCGATCAATCCAATATACATATTTTGAATTCAACAAACAAATTTTGCGAAGAGAAATTAAGACTTTTCAAAATAGGCTGAAAAATTAGCACTCATCAAAAAGCTATTAAGAAACAAGGATACGCCCACCTCGACGCTTACCTATAGGTATACAATATATTGTAGAGTAGGCAGGTGCATTTAAAGTGTAAGTAATTAAAATTGTAGTTTGCATTTTACCTGCCGCCCGACTAGGCCTAACCTTGCCTTCACCTTCTTAAGATCTCAGGTCAAATAAGCTGCTTTCACGTACCTAAGGCATGCCTGTTTTTGATCCCTCTTGGAACACTTCAAGATCTGCCTTGCCTACCTGGCAAGCTCATGACTGCTTAAAGGGCGCGCCGTGTGCGTTTTTAATCCCTTTTGTAAGTCTTACTGCTTATTCAAGAGAGCTCTTAATTGATACACAGTCCAACTATCTTTTTTCTGGCCTATACTATATAGCCTCTGTTCTCTCTCCTGGACATCATTCTGTTCTCAGGCCTCTACATAGCCTCTGCTCTTTCTCCTCGTCATCGTTCAGTCTTGAGATTTTTAATAATGGAGTGCTACATGTTTGACCTTCTGCGCATAGCTGCGTTGAGGAACAGTATATATCTGCGCGATGTATACCTCGATAATTTGGAGTTGCTGAATCAACCTGGGTCCATTAAATTCCTCCTGGAACAGGCCGCCACATGGAACATCGAGGACGAAATGACCAGGATCCTGGTCGAATTCATAACCCCCGAGAACTCCGGAGAATTCCTGTCTTACGCCGTGTCCAAAGGAAAGCTACATTTGACCGAAGAACTGCTGATAAAAGGGGCGAGACCCGAAGACGTCCTGGAAATTTGGAGCGACTGTCCGTCCCGACAAATATTCGACATGTCCGGCAATCGAAAGGAAATCCTCAAGCTGCTCATCCAGTACGGCCTAGACGTACACAGTTGTATATCGGGCAAGAGTTTGCTGCTCCAGTTCGTGCGCTTCTTTTTGGACAAAAGTGACAAGGACGCGGTCGACATAGCCGAAATTCTGGTGAACTCCGGGGTGCCATTGGACAGCCCCGACGACGACAATTATTCCCCGGTGCACTGGGCCGTGATCAATGACCACGCCAGGTTGGTGAAGTTTTTGGTCAAACTGGGAGCCGACGTCAACCGTAGGAGCACCAACAGTGAGTCTTTTCCACTCTTGTCTTCGGTTAGCTGCAGCAACGAAGAAATCATGGCCCTGCTGCTGACCAAAGGGGCCGAGGTTAACGCTCAGGACGAGAACGGCTGCAGCGCTCTGCACTTCGCCTGCGAACAGAGACGGGAACGCGCGATTGGAATTTTAATACGCCAGGGGGCCGACATCAGCGCCATGGATCTCTATGGGAAAACTCCGTTTGCCCTTTTGGAGTCTCGGCACCATGAGGATCATAGTGCTTTGATTGAAAACTGCAAAGTGGCGATGATCAAGGAATTCGCCAGGGTAAATTTCAAGAGCCCCGAGTCGTTCCAGAGCATGAAGGACAAAAATTTGGTTACGGGCATACCAAGTAATAAAAAGTACTTCGAAAGATGCACCGCAGAGTTAGAACTTATGAAGTCGAAGTTCTACGAGCCTTTCACGTACCACGAAGTCATGGATATGAGTACCCAACGATTGGCGAACCTGGCCAGAAATGAAAAATTTTTGTTGGGCTTCGGAAACTATTTGCTGGGGATCGGACTCTACAGCAGCGATTTCGAGAAAATTTTAGAAGAGGCTGTGATACTTAGGAACAGATCAATGACTGTGGAAAACAGATTGCACTCGGTGTTTGGAAATGTTTTGCCTAGTGTTGTTATAAGAATTTTGGAAAAGTCTTTGACACCGGAAGACCTTCCGGTGCAGTGAATTATATTTTGATTTGTGAATGTGTTTATGCGTGTTTTGTAAATGTGTTGATGATTATTTATGTCTGGTTGTTAAATTGTTGTAATTAAAACTGTATATACTGACTTAGCGTTATAACAGCGTTGAAGACTTAATAAATTTTAAATTAATAAATAGTATATTATTCCCGCAGGCGAGATGGTTCGATTTGGCCTCCGAGAGGTTTGCGACCCGAGCCGAAGGCGAGGGTTGCAACGAGGAGGCTAAATCGAACCCTCGAGCCTAAGGGAAATATACTATTTTTCGTCCTTCTAACCGAAAAGAAGGGGCGAAGTTCCGATTTTGAGGTTAGAGGGACGAAAAATCTTTTGTTTTTAATGGATATATTCACCCTACTGCACATGATAAAGTAAAAAAATATTTTTTTTCTTTTGGTTACTTACTGCTATTATGTCAATTTAAAAAAAAACTAATCAATGAAGAAATTGAGAAGATGCGGACTACAGAATTGAATCAGTAGTTTTTTTGTGATTTTTTTTATTTTATTGGACATTATTGGGTACATAGATTTAATAAAAATTTTTTTATAATGATCAATTTTTAAGTGATTCAGAAGTATATATACAACCCCTCGAAAAAAATAGTTTACATAGATTTCAAAATCTTACCCACAATCTTAACCAGAATCTTAATTTTAAAATTGATAAAAGTTTGAACATTTTTTCGATTATTATTTATCAAAATAAATTGTTCAAATTAATGATTAAATTTTTTAATAACATATTTAAAAACAGACAACTTTTAAGCAAAAAAATTTCAAATTTATATAATAAGCCGTATTTACCCATGTATAAGCTATATACCCATAGATAAGACCCACCCCAGTTTTAGAGAACCAAAACTGAAAGAAGACCCTATGTTTAAGCCGCACCTCATTTATCAAAAATGAGAAAAAATAATGTCCCCGACTACAATATTTCAAACAGAACCAATTAATCAAAATAGCATTTTCAAATTTTACCTAAAACAAGTGTCATGAAACTTAAATATCATGCTTATTTTAGTTCAAATTCAAAAAGTAAGGTTGGATTCATAATCAACGACCTCGAAAAAAATTTTATTAATAATTTTTAATCTTAATTAAGTAAACTTTACATAGGTCAAATTCAAAAAATAAGCTCGGATTTGTAATCATGATTTAATCAACCTCAAAAAGCTCCGACAAAAAAATTTCAAACAGAACCGATTAATCAAATTAACTTTTTCAAATTTGATCTAAAACAAGTACAATGCAGCCTTAAAAAATCTCAAACTAAAATAAAATTCTAAAAATTCCAGGTGATGGGAATGGGCGGCGCGTTCTTCCTGGAGCTCCTGATCCGTCTGTACCTGACGCCGCCGCTGCTGCGCCTGATCGACCTGAAGACGAGCCTGGAGCGGGCCGCGGGCGTCGGGGCCGAGATCGGACGCCACGATCCCGGTCCCCTGAAGCACTGTCCGCACTACCTGGAGATCCACAGCGCCTTTCGGAGGGTCCACATGACCATCGCCATCGGGAACATGCTCACCATGGCCTGCACCGTAATACACCTGCACCACATTGCCAGCAAGCTTTGCGTACTGTAATTTTTGGACTCGAAGGATTATTTAAATAATTTTTAATAGTGCAGTATTTACACGCAGGGTTGGGCTGAAAGGAAGACTCTCAGTATAGATCGTAGCTAAGACTTGAGAATTCGACTAGAACAACTCGCTGTTAGACTCATGAGTCGTGAGTATTAGAATTCAAAGACTCAGTCTTGTAAAAATCCAACTTTAAAGACCAGAGTGTTTGCCCAACGCTGCTTACACAGAACACATGTGAGTGGCCAGTGATTGGCCATTTTTTTTTCTAACTAAATTCTATATTATATGGGCCTCATATAACAATATAGTGTATGTTTAATAAAACTACTTACACATTTATTTCTACGTACAAAAAAGTATTGCAAGTTTACTCGGAAATAAAGCTTTGATTGTAAAAATATCGCTACACTTAGGCCACGTAAGAGTACAAATAAGATGTGTTTATGAATATAGGTTTGTCATCAATTATGGTGCAATTCGAATGTGTAGAACAAGTATTAATCAGTAAAATTAATAAATATCTGTTTTTTTTTTTTTTTTTTTTTTCTTTTTCGCAATAATATGAATTCATGTAAACGTATGGTATCTTTTCAAATTTTAGTGAGACTAGGGTTTTTTATTTTTTTTCTTATTAATATTATGTTTGACAGTGCCATGAAGATTACACTTTGACTGACTAAATTTGAAAAGTTCGTACGGCAATTATTATTGCATTGTATTTGGATTAAAATGGAGGAGTGTGCGTGTGTATGATGATAGTTTTATCTGGGGACTTTATAAAAAATTATAAGTTGGAAAAGAATGATAAAATTTTTTTTCCAATCTTAAATACTCAGACGACAGTATGCAACTACAGAATATTGATTATTAGGTAACAAGTTGATTGATAGACGATTTATGGAAAAAGTGTGGTAAAACACTTCGAGTTTGAAAATTTTTTTGCACAAATAAAAAAGAGTTTTTAAAAAAGACTTTATCTGAATTAATTGTAAAAAATTTTTGATCTACCCATTAAATAGTATGAAATTTTCATGTATTTACTTTTTGACCTTGTATAATAACAGAATTGCAATATGTAAGAATAAAATATTCTGAAAATAGTTTGAGAGCACGGACAGGCGTGTTTAATTATTCGTAAATTAAATTAAATAAATAATTTTTTTTTAACTGAAACATGATTCCGTCGCTCTCTACAAGTTAAATGAACGTTTAAATAACAAAACATTTCACAGCCAAGCAATAAATCAACAATTATCATTAGTTATGTATGTTAATCATCTAAGCTTTACGAATTTTTTGATAATTTATGTAATAGTTAGAGAGATTCACGTACGAATAAAACTTAGAAGATTAAGTGCAATTATTTTGAGAAGCGTTGTTGAACGATTTCAGTTTTTCAGAACCATGTACTAACAATTTTTCATTATTTGTAATTTTTTATACTGAAAAACTATATTTAATCAAACAACGCGAGCTCGACTTAGCTTTTCGTTTCAACATTTAAAAAAATAAAATGAAACACCCTGTATCAGAGTGTAGTTCATTGTTAAAAAAAGTTTATGAAAATTCAAGATAAAGTTTAAGAGAAAAGACCACCGATGAAAATATTAGAAAATTAAAAAAAAAAAAAAAGAAAAAAAGATGAAAATGCTCAATTTTATTTTTCTTTTTTTCTTTCAATTCACCTAGTGCATGCGCCTCATTCTTGTAAATAATTTCATAAATCGTTCACTGAGAATATGTCACGAATCGCATATAAAAATAATGCGACTCTCTGACCATGATTATATACCATTATAGCTGCCTTTTAATAAAATACCCAAATTTATATGCAACCATGGAATTAATGTAAATTTTGTAAAAGATTTAAATTATAATTTTGTATGATTCATGATTAGCTTGCTTCGATTTTTAATGTATTCGTTGTTTTTACAATAAATAAAGAGCGTTTTTATACGCCCTTAAGTGTATCGTAAAAAAATGTATAATGACTGGTTAAAGTGTTAAATAGTTACTCTTAATAAAAGGTACATGTTTTTTGCAGTATGCATTTGATATTTCATTTTTTATTCATTGATTTACAACCTTGTCGAAAATTTACATGTTTTAAAACGATTTTGTTTATGTTTTTTAAGTAAAAAATTTTTTTTCATAGGATTTTTTTCTCTCAGACTATCTGAGTTTTTGAGGGTGCTAATCACGATTCTAGTATTAATTTTTAAAGTTGACCGACGCTAGGACTAAATTAAAAAAATATTAAAAAGTAAATTTTTCAAAACTCGGTTTATAAGTATTTTTGGGGTGCTTATTAACTTTTTTAAAATATATTTTAAGATAAATCATTTAGTTTTAATTTTTTTATCTAAAAGTTTATTGTAAAGAATTTGATAAAAATTAATATTTCAGGATATGTAATATTTTTATAAATAATAGTACAAATAAATACTATTAATAAAAAACTAAATTACATTTTAAAAATACAAAATTTTAAAAATAAAATAAAAATAATTTTCAATAGAGCAAGCGTAAGCGCAACGAGGTATACAAGCTAGTTTAAGTAATTCATTAATATACAGGGCGATAAAAAAAAATAAGTTTTTTAAGAGCTTTTTTTTACTTATTATAAGAAAAATTTATGAACTTATTATAAAGCTTACAATGTCTGTACAATTTGATGATAAATATTCGTAATACATATTCATAGTGTATAGTAATTATTTTTATACATTGCATTTTAATATGCGATTAAACATGCCACTAAAAAAAATTATTGTATAAATCTATAAATTTTACATGTGATTCTTAATCATTAGTTTACGATACAGTTAAAATATAAATTAATAACTTAAATCGACGACGTTGATTATTTAATTCATTCCATATTTGCAATTTAATATTTTACTTAATAAAATATAAAAAAAATTTTTCTTATGTTTAAACTAAAATGTTGCAGACTTGGAAAAATTCAGTTCAGGAGTACATACATTGAAATATTTGACAAAAGTATCTAAGATGATAGTAAGTGTCAAACGAACTACCATTACAATCATTTTTAATCCTGATCTTCAACTAAACTAAAATAACACCTCAAAATATCTTAACCGTTTTACAATAGTCCAGTAATCGCGCAATTAATAACTCATCTCATCTTTCAATTTCTCAACGAGAAATCATCAAACAATGATCTAAGTGTGCCGTTAACCGTTAAATTAAAAACTCGTAAGTCACGTGAAGTTTTGTTCAACTCACACCCGGAGTATCTCGGCAGCTTTGTTGTAGCAAATGGCTATCCAGTCCGGCTGAGTGGCACCCCACTGTATCTGATTGACCTCGCCCTCGGCAGCGGTGTAGGCGAGAATCGGATCCTCTATGGCTCGCGGCATCTGCTGGATGTCCCATATCAGCGCCTGGTGGTCGTCACCCGCGGTGCAGATGTGGCACGAGGAGTGCGGCGCCCAAGCTATACCGTTGACACTGGCTCTGCATAATCAAATTGAAAGAAATTAGTATAGAGTACGAAATATAAAGTATACAAATTTTCTCTGAGTAGTCGTGGACAGAAATATTACAAATATAATAATTTACAAACTTGTAAAAATTCATAATACATAATAAAAATTTTAGTAATTTATTTTGATATTGAATTTTATCTAAAACTTAAAACTGAAGAGTTTGATGTAAGAAAATACAATAAAAATTGCAATTTGAAAAATTATCTACCTGTGGTTGTTAAGTCTGGCTACAGGCGTGCATGGAACCCTCACGTCCAGGATGATAACTTCACAAGCGTCCATAGCAACAGTAGCAAGGTAATTCGGATCCTGCTTGTTCCAGGCCAGTCTCAACAGGGGCGTGTGCTGTGGATCTTCGTAAATAATTGTCGAGTGTTCTAGATGTCGCAGGTCGAACATCCTTACCGAACCGTCGGCACCGACCGAGGCAAACATGTCCCTGCCTCCGCCCGCTCTGCTAAACGCTATGTCGTAGACTTCCTTGTCGTGTGCTATGAGCTGTAAATAAAAATTCATTAAAATATTGTATAAAAATTTTTAATTTAAGTCACTCCAACAAAAAAGTAAAGCTTGAAGAAAAAATCAAAAAATCAAAAATAAAGTTGTAAGAAGTTTTTTTAAACAACTGTAATGATAAAACATTTACCTGTGTCTTGACATGACCAGTGACAAGATTAACCCGTCCCAGAGCCTGCCCGGTTTCTAGACCCCAAATTGTGCAAGTAGTATCAATGCTTGAGGTACCAATTAAATTAGGATCAACTTCATTCCAGTCAAAGGAAGTTAGAGGTGCACAGAAATCTGAATTTTTGTTGTTGTTAAGAACACATTCCATGCGAGTTTCTGACTCCCCAGCCCGCCATACTCGTAAGTAATCTCCTGAAGTTGCAAGTAAGTCTGGAAATAATCCTACAAAAAAAGTTTTTTATTAAATCCCATCAAACAACAAGGTTCTATGAATGTAACACTAATGCACTTTTTGTCTCAAAAATTATTTTTATGAAATTAAAATTATCAAAGAGTGAGGTACATCCTGAAGTATCTGAGAGTATAAAAGTCTTTTTAGGCCTAAGTAATTCAGTGTGTTACATTGATGTAATCTAGCGATACTAAAAAAAACTCTTCAAGAACTTGCTAGTCAATGTAACTTTGTATCTACCTTAAACTTGTCAAAGCATACCTTTACTATCAGGAATCCACATTATTTTAGTTGTGGGGTACGGATGATCAAAGGTGCTCTTAGCAACAAACTCTGATGTGTCTTCATCCAGCAAAACTATTTGCACTTTGTTGTTGTACTCTTCAACAAAACTTCCAAGAGCAAGTCGAAATCTCTTGTCAGGTCTTACAGACCAATTCATACTATAAAGAGGCCATGGAGCCTCGTATTTATATATTTCTTTCCTTTTTGGGGGTCCACTATGTAGAGCCATGGTTATCTAAATTCACAAAATGTTTATAGTAAACTTCAAAAAAGTACAACAAAATTTAATCTTCACTGTTTCATAATTTTATTAATACTTACAGTTTAATACTATTTGTCAGATAAAAAAATCTAATATAAATATTGGAGCGGATCAAGTGTAGAAGACGCCTAACCTAGAAACATTTTAAGAAATGTTTCGTAAAGTACTTTTTAGTCGAATAACCAACTCACTGTTTTATTAAAAAAATCTGTTCTTCATTTTAAACAATACTTTTTTCGAATTGACTCGATAAGTCTATTCAACGGTGTGTAAAAAAAAACACCGGAACGTTAGTAAAAAAACTAATCCTTCAGAAAAACAATGTCAAACTGTGTAGCCATGTGTAGCTGCCGACACCCGCGGTGTGTGTTGGTGTGTGTAATCCCAACTAACGCCCGCTGCGCCCCTACATCAGTTTTGGATAGCAACAAGAACAGGTATTTAATTTTCAAACAATCAGGGATTTATAATTGATTGCAATTGAAATTTAGGTCAAATTGAATAATACCTGATGACTGGAGTTTTTGAAATAATAGTTAAGAGCTTGAAAAATATTTTTGCTTTGCTCTCAAGTAAAGGTATAAATTATGTATAAACTCTAAAAAATTTATAATTTTACAATATACAATATAATAATCAAATTTATTTTGTCATCTAATCAGTAAGATTTTTAGATTAAAACTTAGGAATAAAATTAGAAAAATTAAGTTGTTTAAGTAAATTTGATGTTTTATTTCATAAAAAATATACTGAATACAATAGTTAATATTAATAGTACTTGTTCATTTTACATAAATGTGTCAAAAGTACAAATTTATTTATTTGTACTTTTGTATTTGAGCGGAATTCAAGGAATGATAACTTTAATCCTCAATTAAAGTCAATTTTTACACATTAATATTCAAAGGAACTATAATTCAAAGTAAGTATCCAAGTTGACTTAAGTACAAGTTACTCATCCTTGACTCTTGCTTTATAATGTACAATAGAAAAAAAAATTAAAGTAAAGGTTTTAATTGCACTTTAAAAAATATAATAAAAGATATCAAATTTTGAATCAGGTCTGTCTAGAATTAAAAACTTATGTTACCTTAAATTATTCATATAGTCATTGTCAATTTTTTGTCATAAGCTCCATGTAAAAGTTTTTTTTTTTTTTTTTTTCATAAAGAGACTTAAATATCATCATGCTACATAGATATTTACAATCAAATATTGTCAAAAATCGAAAATTAAAAAATTTTTCAATATAACTAAAAAATGAAATGCGAGATGAAATATACATGAGAAGTTGTGAATATATACATGATATAATATATGGAATATTATTTTTTGAGCCTTAAAAATCAGCATCAATTGTAAAATTGCTCATCTCGTCACGCTTCTGCGTAACACCGAACTTTTGATACTCGCCGACTTTTTTCTCGAAGAAGTTTGTTTTTCCTTCCAAGGAGATGTTTTCCATGAAGTCGAATGGATTCTCGGAGTTGTAAATCTAAAAATAATCAAATTTAACGGTAAATAAAATTTATAGATTCTTCACCAATAATTTTAAAAAAGTATAAATAATTTACCTTTGAAATTCCAAGTTCACCAAGCAGTCGATCGGCAACGAACTCGATGTACTGGCACATGAGATCGCAGTTCATTCCGATCAATTTGACCGGCAAAGCATCTGTCAAAAACTCTTGTTCGATTTTGACGGCATCCTTGATGATCGATATAACTCTATCGTTAGAAGGCTTTTGAACGATGTGTTTGTACATAAGACAGGCGAAATCACAGTGTAATCCCTGAAAAAAAAACCAATTTTAAATTAATTTAAAAAATCTTGAAAATTCAACACTCAAATAAATTACTGAATGAAAAAATTTACCTCGTCTCTGGAGATAAGTTCGTTACTGAAAGTTAAACCAGGCATCAGACCTCGCTTTTTGAGCCAGAAAATGGCAGCGAAACTGCCACTGAAAAATATTCCTTCGACCGCGGCGAAAGCGATGACTCGCTCGGGGAACGTCGCACTGTCGTGGCTGATCCAGTTCAGTGCCCAGTTGGCTTTTTTGGCCACACAGGGTAAGGTTTCGATGGCGTTGAATAGGTAGTGTCTAAAATAACAGTTATTTATTAATACTAGTTTATTATGTAATATATAATGAAAATCCAATAGAGATGAACAAGTCAATTGTGCATAAGCTTGGTTACTACCTTTAATAAGAAATTAATAAATGTATACATATGTAAGTAATGTTAATTGAAATATTGATGCAGAAGTAAATCGTAAAAGTATTAAATTAGTTACAATATAAGTCCTATAATTAATGAATCATTCATAAAATTTTATCAAGTCTACAAAAGCAAAAAATTAAATTTAAAAAAATTCGTGCATTCAAAATTAAAAAAGTAAAGTGGAATTTACCTTTGAGCTGGATCACTGATGTAGGTGTCAATGAGTAAAGAGTACATTTCAGAGTGAACATTTTCAATGGCTATTTGAAAACCGTAGAAGAAACGCGCTTCAGTGGACGTGACTTCCTGGCTGAAACGTTCTACAAGATTTTCATTGACGATTCCATCAGATGCAGCGAAAAATGCCAGAACATGGGAGATAAAATGCCTCTCGTTGTCGTTCAATTTTTGCCAGTCAGTTAAATCCTAGTAATCAAATTAACCAATTTATTTAATAAAAATAAAAAATACATAAAAATAATCAGAGATTAACATTGTTTATTTACCTTGGACAAATCAACTTCTTCCGATGTCCATATGGAAGCCTGAGCTTTCTTGTACATGTCCCAGATATCAGGGTACTGAATGGGGAAGATGACGAAGCGTCCAGGATTGTCCTTAAGAAGAGGCTCTAATTGAGGGTCAAAAACTGGTGCATTTTCTTTGAAGTCAATTTTTTTCACTGCTTTGTTGCTGTCATTCTGCAAGACAATTTTCAATAATTAATTGATGAGTAACAATTAAATTTTTTTTTTAAAATAATGATCAACTTACATGTTCTTTGCTTACTCCATTTTGGTAACTGATTGTTGGAGAGATGCATTGTTTCTTGGGCGATACCTAAAAAATTAGTTAAATCATTATTAGACTATGTGAGTAATCAATGAATGACTGCAATAATAAACAAAGCTTGCAAGATAGTGGTTGGCATAAACTATTGCAAAAAATTATGAAAATTAAAAATGGATATTGGAACTTGTGTTGATATCAAAAATATATTTAACATTGAAATTCAGGTTGAAATCACCTTATTGTAAGCTACAATCATGGGCAGAATAAATATTGCAGATTTGAACACGTGATTTAGTAAGACCGCAAGCTCCGAACTTATTTCCCAAAGCATGAAAAAACAAACGAATGGCATGCGATTTCCTAAAGCTCAATAAGAGTTTCGATTTTTTGATGACTCTCTTTACGAATAATTTTGGGGGAAAAACAATTTATTTTCACAAAAAAGTGATAATTTATCGGATGAGAGCTTTCGGCTAGGTTAAAATCGCACAGTAAGTTCCAGACTAAGGTTGTATATAAATATAAGTCGCAGTATAGATATATATATATATATATATCATTCGAGAATCGAGCTGTGCGTGTGCTGCCACCACTTGGCGCGTTTTTGCTCCAAACTGAACTCAAATCGCGCGCATTCTGTTGTTTATACTTTTGAATAAATTTTCTACCGGCTGTTGATGGCCATGTAATTTAATTTGGTATACCAATACTACAATAAACAGAAAAATTTCTGTCTGTTTTCCAAGCTCATATTAAAATATTGAAAATTGACTTTCACAAGATAGATTGAAAATGATTTTGAACCGTTTAGTTAGAATTTAATTTAAAACTGTAAACCGATCGACTAAGTGGGGGTTTGCAATTACGGAAAATATTAAACTGCTTGTGTAACAACACAGAAAAGATAAAATAGTATATTATGCAACGGGTTGCAGTATCGTCGCCAGGGCGGTTTTAAAGGCCCCGAGTGCGAAGCGAAGCGTAGCACGAGTGACTTTAAGACGCCCTGGTGACGTGCTGCACCCGTTGCATATACTATTTTATACCACTGGTGCGTAGGACGAGTTTTTAAATTTCTAAGCGTGCGTAAAATCGAGTACCTACGCACTAGTGGTATAAAAAATATAACGAGTGATTCACTGTAGATCTTATTACAGCTGATTATAAAAAAGATAAGTGTTTAAGTGAAAATCTGATCCAACAAAAGGCGCGAGGTTTTATGTTCTTCACCCGGATAAACTACAAAATCAGCAAACAAAAAGTGCTTCATCATGACGAAAAAAAAAAAAAAAAAAAAAATTTTAATTGTAATTAATATTATTATTACCTACATAATTCGAGACAATTCTCAAGTTACAATAAACTTGGTTTTTCTTCCAAATACGCTCGGATGAAGATTAAAACCGACCTAAATTCAAAAATCTGTACAGACGATTAAAATCAAAATATTCCATTGCAAAAAAAATTACCGCAAGTCAGCTGATTACCGGTCGACGTCATTGTTATTGAGTTAGTTATTTTCCCGCGTTCAACGCCCGAACTCTGCTCGAAATCGCGCGCTTTTTTATCACCAAGTCACGTTTTGTGAATGAAACATGCCCCAAAATCCCTCGATTTCAGCTCTTAATAAAACCCTCGAACCTCAAACCCCCTCAAAACATAAATCCCCACGCACTTGATAAAAAAAAAAACTTTTCATACGAACGCGAGACGGCTCTCCAACCTCAAAATACCCCGTATAAAAATTGAAAAATGATGAATAAAACTCACGTTGTCCTTGAGCGATATTATTTCCATGCCCTTGAGCATGTTCTCCTTGGTCGAGTCGCGAAGTGCCATTTCGTATAGTTAAAAGGTCTGGAAGATATGAGCGTCCTGTCTGGCCGAACTCCGGTCTTGTAATGCCGATCTGCCCGCGCGATCGAGACCGGCGGGCCGCGCTTCGCTTGCACGTCTGAGCCTGTGTGAGTTACCGCGACCAATCGGAGCGCTGCTTCCTTCGGGATGGATGATTTTTTTCAAGGGATTTCGGGATTCGAGGGTTGGGGCCGAAGGGTCCATTGTTATTCTCGTGGGTGCATCGCTGCAATGTATAAATTTAAAATAAATAAAAGGGAGATGCAGGAGCTCTGCGCGCGAGGGAAAATCTACTGAAAATCTACGATGAAAAAGAGAGAATTTACAAAGTAAAAGTAAAAAGTTTAGATTATGGAAAAAGAATTAATAAAAATTAAAAATTAGCGACTATTCATAGACATTGCGAATAACAGCCAACGCCAAAAAAAAGCGCGCGCGAATTGCGCACGGCACGGGACTTGTGTGTCAGTTTTACGGCTTATCGGTTATTACGTGACCCGTACATCTGGCGGGCTGGAATTTCCTATTTTCGTCTTTGTTCCGGAGTCGAAAGTAGGAAGTCAGAATTTGCACGTGTCAAATGCGAAAAAAAACTATTCGATTTTCTTATAATTACTTTGGAATAGCAAAAAATAGAACTGAAAAATGTTATCAGTTTTTTTTACAATTAGAGAGCACCTTTATAAAAAAAATATACATTTTTCGAGGTTTTAGATAAAATTTTATCTTTATTAAATACACGTTTTATCGTTTTTATTACTACCGTGTTAATGTTTGCTGTTGTCAAGGCATTGCTTTACCTAAAAAACGGACTGTATGATTTAAACAATTTAAAAAAAGGACTTAGCAGGCAATGTAAAATATTTTATCCATCTTTACTTTAATTGAAAAAAATTCAGCTGTATCAGCCAAATTTAAATGCATGTATTGATAACAATAATTCATAAATTATTTTTAAACGATGTAAATTCAGAAACAGAAGGGGGGAGGGGGGCAAGCCGGGCCCGCAGATGTGCGTTGATGACGTAGGCAAGCAAGTTGAGACCTGCGAACTCAGCACGGTAAGCTGATCAGCTGTGCGACCGTTTAAGGCTTAGTACGAAAGTCGAAACTCTTATCTTCGTTTTTATTGAAACTAATTTTTTATATTGAGTATTGTGAAAAATGTTTTTTTGTTTTATATAAGTTTAATTAGAATTTTTTTCTAGTATTTCACATAGAAATTTTTTTTTAAATCGTAAACATTAAATTTCAAAAAAAAAAAAAACTCGTTTTATTCAATGAATGATATTTTTACATGTGTAGCACAGGTGCAGCTATTTTAAAAACGCACGAAGCGAAGTCCTTCGGGCGCTTTCGCTCTGGAAGAACTACAAAAACTGATTTTTCAAGGACGCGATGAAAGTTTTTGAAGTTTTGTATCTTCACTGAAAATACTTTCTTTTTTGGGAAGTTTGAGAGGCGATTTGTAAGGATTCTTTTTTTAATAATGAGCAAGAAATTTAATAAATTTACATGTAAATGTAAAAATATTTTTATTGGATACTCGCATTCCAGCTATCATATAAAATAAAACTCTTTCTTATGAACAGAGTTTTACAATACTTTTGTTTGAAAAATACTAGAAAAAAAATTATCAAGAATAGGTAGCAAGGCTTATAAAGATAGGAAAAAATAAGTTTTGTTGATTTTCGACGCGGCAAAATTGCAGCGTCGCTTTCTCTCGCCTTCAATCAACCGTCCGTCAGCTTTGTTCCCCTTCTTCGTAAGAAAAGTGCAGGAGTTCACCTTGGTAATATTTGCAAAATATAAAACCAAGCTTTTGCAAATCATTGAGCTATAAGTAGAGAGAAACTTTTATCTAGTAGAGTTTAGTTTTAGTGTTATAAAAAACTCTCCCTGAAGGCTTCGCAAATCTGCTGCAGGAGTTTTTTTTTCAGAAAAGCGGAGGTATACAATATGTAGCTAGCAGTCAGCTGTTTCGTTCCCAAAACTACCTGACCCTCGTCCTTTGTCAACGACCGAAGAGTAGTTTCGAAGGGAGAGAAACACAATAGGGAGGAAGCAGAGTTTCGTCGTACCTCGGCGGGAGAATCGATGGAATTTTTCTCGAATTGCTTTGTAAAGAATTACCTTGGTTTGAAAAATGAAAAAATAGCAACAAATTTATACAAGTTTTATAAAATAATTATTGATAATTTTTTTTTCAATGACAATCCTGCCTAATGCAAAAGTCAGCTATTCAAAATCATGGCAAATATCGATAAATTAAATTAGCTTCTTTTTATATACCTAAAAATTTATGTAATAAATAACAAGACAAGCGAATAACAATTTAAAAACTTTTAAAAAAATTTTTCTTTTTTTTTCTGTAAGAACTTTCCGTTGATGGTAGCGTAGGGCGGCAGTTAGTCTAATCCTCCTGTGTTTCGGTTTTGAAACCTTTTTGGAGTCGTTTAAGGTACTGTTTTCGGCAATCCATTTCGTCCGATGGTCTGTTGTAAGGAAGCCATACTGGTTCACCAACGAAGTATCGTTTGGCTTTTATATAATTCTGAAAAGAAAAAAATTAATTCAATAAAAAATCGAAATTTTTATTAAATAATCGATAATTATTATGATGGTGGACCTAATTTTGCACTACTATACGTAGCAATCGATTACGTCGCTCGCTATAAAAATAATTTTCTACTTTTTAAATAAAATTTAAAATCTGAAATTAAGAGTTTTAAAGTATACACCTTGAACTTTTATTTTTTAACTCAAGTAAATTATCAAAGTAAATTAAAGACCTGGAATCATAAAATCATAAAAGTAAACTTTATTTTTTATCATAACAGAGTAATTACGGCTCATTTCAAATTCAAAAAAAGTCTAAAAATATTGTTTTCGTTCCTAATTTTACGTATGAAACGAAGCAATCCAATAAAGTGCTCTATTGCAATCGATTAGAATAAAATAAATAAAGTCTCTTTCAAAGTTCTTGATTAAAGCTTTTATATTTATAAAATATATTGAAAATTGATTAGAGGGCTTAAAACTTATTTCAGTCTTTTAAGTTTTCAATCTTTGATAAGAAACAGAAAGATTAATTTTGTATCGACAACTTGAACGTATTAAGAGTTGAATGAAAAAATTTATTTTGAGCTACCTTGGTGTCTAACATAAACCGGTGGTAAATACCACTGGGAATGATTATCAAGTCTCCTGCTTCGACTTTAATGCGAATCCACTGATCTTTTTCGTCTCGAACATCAAAGTATCCTGATCCATCCAGGACTAGACGAATTTCCTCGTCGGTGTGAAGGTGTTCGGAATAAAAATTTTGCAACTAAATAAAAAATAAAATTCAGATCTTCATATCTTGTAACTTATAATTAGTTTCAAAGATTTTTAATTTCGATACTATACCATTTTTTCAAAGTTCGGCAAGCATTCTTTAGAGCACGTGATTTCATCTTCGTACGAGTATCCACGTTTTATTCTCAGACTCTGCAGAACAGGGTCGTCTTCATATTTACGGTGGTTGATCTGAAAAAATAAAATTTACTTATTGAATTACCCAACTGCTACTGCATGATGCAATTTTTTAGGTGAAAAATTAGCAGTTGTAGCTGAACGATAAATCAATTAAAGCTTCGCGGTTATCCTGATAAGATATAAGTGTCGATGTCAATTTCACTTAATTCTCCATAATAAAATTGTTTTATAACAGGTTGAATGTTTATGTAACTTTTGCTGCTACCAAATTTTCCTTGCAATTTTGTTTAGTTAATCGACTACTTTGAAAATAAATCTCTGCTGGATTCAACCAACTAATTTAGGATGCATTAAAAAAAAAAACATAAAAAGTCAATTTTTTAAATTATAACGTTACGATGAAAAGATAGGTTAATGTATAGAGCGGAAAAATACTTCATAATCTCTATTATAAAATTTTTCTACGAAGATAAAATTGAATTCAGTGTTGAATGAATTATTCGTTCATCATTCAGTGATTGCAAATTCTGTTGAAATTTTAAATCGTAAACCAAGAAACGAGAGATAAAAAAATAATCAATTTGCAATTATTAACGTACCGTGCACTAACTCAATAACTCCAATAAAACTAATTAAATTTTATAAGCCGGTACCAGTATAAAAAAAAAATTAGTCTGGTGTGGTCTGCAGGTACCAAAACAAAAACACGTCGCAGAATCAGCTGTTTCGGTCAACGGCGCAGAAACATCAAAAAACCTAACCTTGAAATATTCAACTCCGGTGCGTAGAAACAGTTCTGAGGTGTCCACGAATTCGGGTGGGTTGCGTTTGTGCTCGAGGCGCGGGTTCTGCTCGAAGTCGTCCATCAACCAAGCTTGAACCATTTTAGTCCTGGGAGTTTACTTATAAGTATTTCCTGTACTGTCTTTTTTGCGGAAGAACGTCGTTTACTGCGGAGAGGAGAGTCAAGAGGTAGGTGCACTTAAGACACCCCCCAGGCCCCCACCATTCACCAACATCCCGCGGCGGACAGATAAATTAGTCTGCAATTATTTCATTGATAAGAACCACTCTCAAAATCGCTGCGTAATACATTGCTTCTCTCGCAAAGTTTAACATTCTTTAATAACAAAAGATTGATCTACTGCATGTATGTCAATTTTTACTTTCGAAGTTCGAACCATTATATTCTGAAAAAACTTGTTTTAATTATGTTTAAAGGTGTCGCTGGCTCGTTGCAAAGGATGATAATTTTGATTATACGAAATCGGCAAGATCTTGTGAGATTTAACAGACAATGTCAATTCAATAACGACAAGTGATAAGTACTTAGTGAGTATATTTTGTTATAAAAACATATACAAAAGTTTCGAAATTTGCAAGTAAGTGTTAGTTGCATTTTAAAATATTTCTGATTGCAGGCAGCGCCACTAAATCGCAGCGGGGTGTTTAAAAACGGGTCAATTATTCAGACGGATTACAGGGAAGACGGTGGGATTACCTGATTGTTTTAGAACAACGA
Source organism: Encarsia formosa (assembly GCA_038277355.1). Classification (NCBI taxonomy): domain Eukaryota; kingdom Metazoa; phylum Arthropoda; class Insecta; order Hymenoptera; family Aphelinidae; genus Encarsia; species Encarsia formosa. The sequence continues at coordinate 2,568,509 of CM076185.1, read as the reverse complement.
TTAATCAAACATGTGACTCGCTCAATATCGATTAAAAAAATATTTTTTAAAAATCGTCACCTTCAATAGATCGATCGTTTAAATGATAAATCAGTGATTATCTGGTAGCTTTATCTTTCATCTACCATCTCAACTAACTTACGGATAAACAAACTTCTTTTTTTGCGTTAACGGTTTGTCATCGTGCGTCGATTTCATTTTGTTCATTGTGCTTTGTTAAGTTCTTTGAGTAGCGTGGATAATGTGGTTTTTTTTTAAATTTAACAAGAAGAAGATTTATTTTGCAGGTACAAAAAATATTTTATTTTTTTAAGAAATTTAATTTTTTTTAATTAATAAATTGAATTGCAGTGATAAAACTGGTGCTATGGATGACATTTTTAAAATTTTACTGATGGCTGTCAAAAGAAATTCTTTGAAACTTGCCCAGAAATCATTAGAAAAAAAGACAGCAAAAAATGAAGATATAATATTACAACAAGAGTATAAACAAATAGCAAGATTACTTCAAAAATATTACAAGTCTAATTTAGCAGTGGAAAAAAACTTCTTACAAACACCTTGTATAGTAGAAAACAAAATTATTGACAATGAAATGGTATCTTTATTTCTTAGTAAAGGAGATGTCAACTGCAACAGAAGAAGAAACTTGCCATTTTTTTTTGACGTGCAAAAAAGACAGTATGTGTTTGTCAGTTTAATATTTCCTAAGTATAAGCTAAAAAGTAGTAGTTTAATTAAATTTAATGACATACCTAGCATTTTATCACAGCTGCAATACTATACTCAAGCAAGTGATGAAAATTTTTGGATTTTATTTTTTGAAATATCACATTTTAGTTACAGTAAAATTTATAAATTAATGAGTGACTGTTTTTATACTAATCTGATGAAAGATAAATTGCCAAAATCAATTTACATTTTGAAATCATTTGAAAAATCATATAAATGGAAGTTTCATCAAAACTATAATTCAAAAATAATAAATTTAATTTTAGAGAACAAAAACAATGAAAAAATTTATAATGATTACTGTAAGCAATTAGTTTTAGTGCATAATAAGAAATTTGATTTCAATAAATATTTGTTTGCAATGTATTATTCTAATGAATTTATGCAAAGTAGCAATAAAAACTTAGTTCAAAAAAAAATTATTCTCAGATCAAAAGAAATAATAAAAGTCTTGCTTGATCTTAACATGGATACTAGCAGGTGTGATGATGAAAAAAATACTATTTTACATATTATTGCCAAAGATCAAAATCTAGATAACAATATTTTGAAAATTGTTGAATTTATTTTAAGGAAAAAAGAAACAAATGTCAATGCTCAAAACAGAATGGGCATGACTCCTCTTCATTATGCTATTAAAAATCCTAGCAAAAAAATTAAACTTATTGAATTATTTGTTAAACACAATGCAGATGTGAATTCCACTGAATATTTTGAGCTCAAGACTCCTTTACATTTTATTTGTCAACAACAAAGTTTCACATTAGAAGAAAGTATAAAAATAATTGATATTTTGATTTCTGCTGGTGCAGATATAGATGCTAAAGATATTAATGGAAAAACACCTCTCTACACAGCCTGTAGTACAAATGTAGAAATTCTTTCTGAAATTTTAAACCATGGTGCTGATATAAACATTGAATATGAAAAAGACAAAACAATTCTAGATTATTTGAAAGATAATCATGTTAATTTTAAATCTTACAATTTTATCAGAGATCACTTACTAAAGTTAATAGCTGCTGGTATTCCAATTGGTAAAAAACTTGAGAATTTATTTAGAATTTTGGAACCAGCAGGCATTACATACATGAAACAAGTTTATGTTGATCAGTATCATTCTTTCTTAGTTGCTGACACTTTTTTAAAAGATTGTGATGATGAATTGTACAAAATGAAAAATACACTTGTAAATAATCATACCTCTTTGTATGATATTTTATTTAAAGATATAAACTCAATGGCAAATCTAGCAAATAATCAATTTTTTGTAAAAATTTTAAACAGTGATAGTTTTAATTCAAATTTTTCAAATTATGGTTTTTTACTAAAATTACAATTTAAAAAAGGTTTTGAGAGAATGTTAATGATGAGTTCTGCAAAACATCAATTCATAACTATAGTCAATAAGAATCTTCCAGATTTGTGCCTTGAAAACATATTTAAATATTTAAGTAACAAAGATTTAGATCGTTTATTAAAAGTTTAGTGAATGAAATGTTTTTTATAAACTATTGTACAGTTAAATATTAAATCTTTTTATACTATTATTATAAGACTTATACTCCTAGTCAAAAAAGTTTTGTTATTTTTTTGTTGAACAAATTATTTTTAATTTTATTAAAATATTATTTTCATGAATAAAATTATTCTTTTAAAAAAACTCGATCATTTGTTTTAATTCAAAAAATATGCTTAAGTTTAAAATTTAACATTCATAATTGCATATTAATTATCTACAATATCACAAAATTGTACCAAAAGCTTTTTTCGCGGGTTGTAAAGCGCAAGCCGAGCGCGCAGATTGATGCATGAAAAACGGAATCCTAACCAAAAAAATTCGACCGGTGCAAGTGTGCAGAAGACTTTTGCACCAGGTATGGAATAGTTAAATAAATTTTAAAGTACTTCTTTGTTTCAAATTCTTACAAATCTTATCACAGTTGCTTATTGTTTTTTATTGATTTAATGATTAATTTTTTACTAAAGAATATTTCTAAAGTTTTTCTAGTTTTAATATTACAATACTTGTTTGTTTATTTTTTTCTTGAATTTACTGATAATACCCATAAACTTTAAATTTTTCAGTTAACCAATCTTATTACTTATTAAAACTTTGTAAACATTGTTTCATTTCAGTTTTAAAATGGATAACGAACAAACTGATTCTACCAAAAATTTAACAACTAACACAGTGCCTGAGAACAAAAATGATACAAGTGTTGATTCATTAAGTAATAAAGCATCAGTCATTGAAGAGTTGAAAATAAAAAGTGATGCAAATGATTCTTCAGTGGATATTGAAACTCAATCAAACACTGTTGATGTGTCTGAGGAAACTGAAAATGACACAGTACCTGCAAGTTTAGCAGCTGAAGAAACAAATCCTACAGAAAAAATTGATGCGTTTTCCATAGTTGATGAAAAACTTGTCACAGATGATCCTTTATTAGCTATTGCAGGAGTAAAAAATGAAAATACCAAAACCATAGATGTTGCAGATGAATTTTATAATGCAATACAAAGGATATCATCTACTCTAAACAAAGAAACTAATTTAAGTTACATCACATCACGCTCAACATCTGAAAATGTATCTGTAATAGAAAAACTTTCTAATGAAATTGAAACAATTTGCAAAAATGAACAAATCCCAGTCAAAGAGTCTGCTTCCAAAACCAACATCCCAAGTGTAAATTTATTCAAGTATTTAATTTGCAACACCAAATTCTCTTCGCAATCTCTACTCGAGGATGATTTAGCTAATGGGCACTTTGTTGACATGCAACCGCCATTTTCGTCTTATCTGTTGATGGAAATTATATGGCATCTTCACTTTGAAGAAATTTTAGCTGAGTCAGTGTTGTATTTACCTTTAGACTTGAGTTATGAAATTTTGGAGGTCTTACCCAGGTGTTTGGATCTTTTAGAATTTGAAAGAGGCAGTAAATTTTTGTCAACTATTATTCCAAATATGTACAAAAAGTTGATGATGCTGAAGGATACTGGAACTCAAACAAAAGATATTCATTACACTGTTAAAAGAGTTGTTGGAATATTACAAGAGCTAATTCTACATTTCAACAATGAAAGGTATTAAAAATTAATTATTATATTTTGTAAATTTTCAAGCAACTTTCATGGTCAATCTATGCAAGAATTTTCACTAAATAATTTTCATGAATTTCAGGTTTCTCAGGCTAGAACATCTCAAAAAGGTAGAGCGTTACAAGAAGCAAGGTATTATGCTAAAAAAAATCATTCAAATGGTGAAGACTTGTTTTACATGTGAAGGTAAAGACATCCAGTTATCACCGGAAATTGAAAAAATTTACAAGCTAACTTTTGGTTCAAAGCCACTTGAGAGAATCGGCGAAGGTATACTGCAAGATTACTTCAAAGAGATACATCAGGAACTGACAAATCTTTTACTGGAAAAGGTCAAAGAAATCGATTGCAACGTATATCTCAATTGGATGGAATACGAGGACGAGGAAAACACGTCCTTGACTCTGCAGCGTGCCATAGGCTTGGAATGTTACTACTTTGTCGAGCACACCAAAAAGTACAAGGACGAAGTTAACGACGAGTACAACCACTTAGTCGAGTGTATTTTACAAATAGCATCCAAGCCAGATCCAGAAAATAAGCTAGAAAGGTTGCAGATTGAAGACTTAAACGACGGCATGGCGCAGGGAAAACCGGACTGTTTGACTGGGTTTTTCAAAAGGTATAAAGAGTGGAACGAAAATTCCATTGATTTGATAGATAATAATTTTTTTTCATTTACCAAAGAGGATTGTGAAGAGCTTTTTGAATACTTTGCAGCGGAAGTACCTAAGGCTGCGGCGCAGTCGGATTTCGACAGACTCAAAACCTACTCTCGCGCTCTTTTCAAGTCGTTTATCGGCTTGAAAACTGTGGAAGCTTACGAACTGGCAATCCAGTGCGTACTCAGGCAAGAAGAAAACGAGAACATCGAAAACGTTGTGAAAATTGAAAATTTTGAGAGATTCATTATGCTCAATCCGAACTTTTCAACCCCCAAGAATCTCAGAGTCGTTCTCTTTTACTTGAGCTTGCAAGCTAAACGCACGCTGAGGGTCATTTTCAAAATAGCGCTCGGCCACTCGGACTATCCAGACGTGGCTGTTAATCTCGAAGATTTAATGTCGCTGCTGCCAATTATGAAAATACGAGTGCCAAGCCAGTATGAAAATTTACTGTGCACAATGAAAAGTGAGTATATAAAATTCTACTGAAAATTCATGTTAAAGCCAACTTTATAAATTTAATTTTGACTCGAAAATTCTAGAATACATTTTGTTTTTATTTAAGATCCTTCAATATAGTTTGATTTACGAATTTATTTAACTATATACAATTTGCGATTCCAAAAAATTTTAATTTTATTTTCTCTAGTCCGTGAGAGTATAATCATAATTAAAATCAATATTAATAATTTATTTCACAAATTTATTAAATTTTTTTTTTTTTTCAGGAACTTCCGATGCCAAGTCGAACGGTCTCACAAATGGGGACTCCAACGCAGACTGTGCGGAAACAGTCTCGCTAGTCGTCAAAACAATCCAAGACATTTGCCTGGCAAGCAGTTGCTGGAACCCCAACAAACTCACAGAACTGCTGTACCTGCTGTACTCATTCATCGAGTTTTCCGAAATCATCAACGAAATTTTCACACCGCTTCTAGCCTCAGAATCGTGTTCTTCAGATCGCGTCAAGTGGATTATTGGCGAGCTCGACAAGCTCAGCTACAAGTTTGACTCGAAAGTAAACAAAGATCTGCCGTCTCTACTGGAAAAACAAGCCTTCGCTCTGTACAGGAACAACGAAACGTCCAGATTTCTCGTCGACGAATCCTTGACTCTGATTTCTGACGTAACAAGGCCTTTATTTTCGTCTATCTACAAACCAGTGTACTTCAACGAAAACGAATTCTCTCTAGTCTTCACCCCGGATCAGAGTAAAAAGGTCCGGCTGACTGAAGTAATCGAACGGGTCACCAGTCTACTCGAGAGCGCAAACCTGAGTACCTACGACGTCCTGAGATACCTGTTCTTCAAATGCACGAATCGCGAGTACTCGCGGTACATCAAAGAAATATTCAACGACAGCGAGACCCTTAACTGGTCGTCCAAGCTAGAAGTCTACGACAATCTCGTCCGTCTCGGTTTTGAGTCGTGTCTTATCAGCTTGGAGTACCCGGAGACCGGTGCCCAGGACGCTATCAGCTACGGCATTCGACGACTTCACCGGCTTATTTCCAGGACGCGAACCTCCGGTAGCGAGTTCACGAGCGAAGTTTGCAAGAGCCTGGAGGCCCATGCGGTTCTGATGAATCCTAGCGCGGAGCAAACTGCGATTTCAAGGGAGTACACAGTGATGCTGAACAGCTTCCACGAGTCTGACCTGGATGTGGACAGCTACTTGAACGCTCTGGATCTGTTCGCTCACAGTTGTCTGCAAAAGAGCTCGATTTTGGGGAGTTTTGACGGGGTGCGGAGCCAGGTTGGCAGAAGGTTGTGGCTGGCCTATGACATAGTGGATCGAGTGCTGAGCACGGGAGACTTGTTGGAAGATCGGGTCAGCGAGTTGAATGAATGCTTGAGGTTGTAAAAATTTATTGAGATTGTATTGAATTTGTGATATTGTAGTGTTACTTATTAATTTATTACATTTAACATCCTAATTTGGATTAATAAAATTTAATGTCAAACATTTAAAAACATAAAAATTTATAGTGTAAAATTTGTACGATATTATTGTAAAAAATGAAACTAGAATAAAAGGATTGTTTTTTATTTTGGTAATTATACTTGATAATTTATTTCTTCATGCTTCTGATGTTTTATTTCAATCTTTTTTTTTTACTGAAAAAGAGATGACCAAACATTTGAATCACAGATCATTATGAAAATTTGAAAATTTTTTACTTTCCACTTTAGTAACCTCCAAAATCTCAGTAACACAACCATAATTTAAAATATTTTTTCAGAAAAATTTATGAAAAAACAAAAAAAATTAATTGTTTCAGAATTCTATAAGAGCAATGAGTAAGCTTTGAGCACTCATTTTTTGAAAGCTAGATAAAAAACCAAAAAGTGACTCAAATGTCTGCTCATCTTGTAAATATGATTTTAAATAAAATTAATTTTATAAAAAAATAAATGAAAAAAACATTTGATGTGTTCTTCTGAAATAGGAATTTTCATACTTTAATTTGAGGCTGCCAGATAAAATAGTAACTTTATTATTATAAAAAGTATTTGTGAAAAAATTCTTTAGCTTTGTCTTGAAATAAATGCTCGAAATTTTTTTAAAAATCAAGTAGGGATAAAACATAAATGATTATAAAATTTATTAATAATAATAGTTTATTATTCATTGTAATACACTGTATAAAATTTTTAAATGAAAGGCAGGGCACATAGCTCAAAGAAACGCTGCAGTATTGCACAGGACTGTCCGTATTATCATAATAAATCGGTTTTTTTTTTTAAATTCACTGCAATAGTACGGTTTCTTTCTTTTTAATTTTCTTCATTTCTTTACATTATTTAAAAATTATTTTTGTGCGATATTGCCAAAACCGCCATTACAATGTTCCAAATTAAATATACTTTGAGAATGTTAAAAAAAAAATAAAATAAACAACAACAAAGAATGGTAAAAATATCATCGATTTGTGTTTTCACTTGTGAAAAAGTTGCGCGTATACAATGGAAAAAAAATGTGCACCAGAAAAAAAATGCAGAGTACATACAAATAAAAAAAAAAAAATATATGTATATTAATAATAATAGTAATAATTCGCATCAACAAGTAGCTTTTCGTCTTATCAGTAAATGACCTTTGTCATGTAGAAAATGCCACTTATTTAACTCCACTTCACTTTGTTTTTCCACTTTTATATAACTCATCACCCACGTTTTTTTTTTTCTTCCGTTTTTTATTACTAATTACTTTTTTCTATAAAACTGTTCTGGTAAAAAGTAAACGTATTCTACATAAACCATATAATATGTATAGTAAAAATTAATTAATATTTGCTTACACAGGATGACAATCCAAAATGTTTAAATGTACTAAAATTGTGTAATAATTCTCAAATTTTTTTTAGACTATATAGCATAATTTTTCTAATTCACGGTATGTCATCCTGAAAAAAAACCATGTACAAGTATATAGTCACGCTAAAAAAACAAATCAGTGAAAATAAATTCGTGTGCGACTATATTTACAAGATGATAAATGTACATAAAATTCATATAAATTTTTTTTTTTCGCCCACGTGTCACAGACGAAGACGCGTGGCGAAATAAGAAAAAAAAAAAATTGAATTAAAATGTTCACACACAAGGAGAAAATTACGGTTGACATTGAAAATATCTCGCTCGACTTAATTTTACTTTTTCTACGCATTTATCAAATATTTTTACATCGTACAAAATTACGAAATTACGACGATGCTGCTGGCAACAATAATTATTAAAATTTCTGAACACTTTCTTTTTTGCAAAGCTATTAAAAGCAAAAAAATTTCAGGAAATTTACCGAAACTTTATTAATTATTCAGCCCTCTGAACACATGACTAGATTATTGTGCTGTCAAAAATCATATTTAACAGAATTTATGAAACTAATATCATTACATGTTGAAATTTAAAAATTATAAAATTCGTAAATTCTTAACAAATTTTTGTCAGCACTACAATAGGAAAAAATTTTTATTACAATTTTTCAAAATAATTTCATTGCCAGTAGCATTCATTGCATTTCCGAGCACTTTTTCGAGTTTTTTTTTTTTATTTATTTTCATTTTTCTCTTATTCCTTTAAAAAAAGTTAACACGTGCACTTTCAGGACATTATCGGCTTATGGCTTTAACATGACCTTTGTTATTATTATTTTTTAATCTCCAATTGCGTGTGTTAATGCACATTTTTTTAAAATTGTAAGCCGCTCACATTTTTCATTAGTCTTTTCACGGGCGATAAAATTAATTTTAAATCGTGTGTATAATATATAATATATATTTTTATGTATAACCTGACTCGCTATTCATATTTACAGTTTTTTTTTTCCATTTCTTTTTTTTTTCTTCACATTGTAAAAAATATAACCCATTTCGTACACAATATCATACGCAGGTAGTACCGAAAGGCCGATCGATATCCATTTCGAGATTTTGTGGTGTTAAAAAAATTGATTTCTTTTTTTTTTCTTTTCTACGTTTTGAAATTTTGACGAGAACGAAAAATTTTATCGCTAGGGAATAACGGTGCGGCTTTCCTCTCAGACTCTCGACTTTACGAATCTAAAAAATTTGATAAAAAACACATTTTTTTTCCGCTAGTAAAAAATTTTTTATTCGCCAATCTACCAGATATCTAATTTTTAATTTCGTAAGCGTCTCAAAAGTTGGATTATAAAAACGTTTAATTACCGTAATACTTTAATTTGAAAAAAAAAAGAAGTTGCTTTTTTCGAACTCAAAAAACTACTCGACCACACTTTCAATGTCCTTTGCTTTACATTATTTTAGTGATGATACATGATGTCAGCTGCTTTTAATCAACTATACTTTTTTTTTAAATCTAAATGATATGCGCAATATTATTCTATTCATGATTCTTTAGCCACGTAAACTATTTGTGCCATAGACATACACACTCACGGTTTAGAAAAATATTATGCAATTTTGTGTTGCTCAAATGTTCCATGTTATGTACGTTTTATTTATTTTTTTTCATTTTCTAGGATTAGTCATGTGATATTTTGTTTAGTTCTGCTGAACTTGGAAAAAAAAGCAAGGACACCGAGGCATCTTCAACCACTAGATAACAAACGACATACAAAAAATTTCAAACCTTTCCTTGAGTACCTCTGGAAAAAGGCTACCCTGCATACGAAGATTGAATTTATTCGGAAGAAAAACGGAAGAAATTTGCGCGATCTTCCACTTAAAATACGCGAGTAAAATCTCAATTTTAGGATAACAAAATTAAAAAAAAAAAAAAAAAAGAAAAATGCCTTTAAAATTACAAGTACTTTGCATTTTATAATTGTCACTAACTTCAATTCAACTAATTTGTTTACCCTAAAATCAACAAATCACTCATAATCTGCCCTAATTGTATAATTAGTATATTGAGATTTCGACTGAAATAAAGTACCTATCAATTATCGTCATTGTACGCTCGATCGCAAAAAGTTTGAGATGCTCCCTTCAGTTTTGTAAATTGTTTTGTGGAAACACCTTGGATTAACTTTAAATAAAAAAATTTTTTTTTTTCAATTAATGTATAACCGAACCTACTCTGGAGGTGTATAAAAATCGAAATACTGCTATTTTTTGCTCGATTACAATTACTTAGTGTCGAAAGTGATTAAACACGGTGGACGATCGCGCGCGACGCATGCCGACAGAACTGGACAATAAAAGTTGTTTTATGAACAATTTAATCGCGCTTAATCATTATTATTATCGTTAAAACTTACAAAAATTCTGTACATTAAAATTGAGTACAATAAAATAGAAAAAAAAGTGTGTAACGCCAGTTCTGGGGTAGTGCGTGTGTGAAAAATTGAATAGTCATTTAACAATATTACACATCGAGTTTGGTTTGTCGCCGAAGAAATAACAGTTATAACAACTAACTTATAGAACAACTCGCTTTCATCACTCGCTTACGTTCCCTGTGTTATTTCCTTATTTATTGATTGATTTTTTTTTTTTTTCTTTCTGTTTTTCTTTTCTAAATGCCATCGTCACGCATTGGTCCTAGCCCCTATTTAACACATTTTTTTTTTTTTTTTTTCTTTACTAGTGAGAAAAATTGTGGTTTCTTGCACTGCCTAACTCTCCATTTATTATACAATGTTCTTACGCTTAGTACTATCGACGCGTAATAAAAAATAACCTTGGCTATTTTTTCCGATTTTAAAATTTGGGTGAAAACGCGCGTTTTTTTTTTATAGATATAAGTTTAAGCAATCAGAACTCCTCTCGTAATTTCATTGAAAATTCATCATCGTTTATAAACAAAAACAATTACTCATCTTTCGCGACTTAACAATCTCACAGCCCGTTTTCTCTCGTTTGCCGAAAGAAGAGTGAGATATAATAGAGAGAGAGAGAAAGAGACGTTTAATCTCAGCAAAGATCCTACTCGTTCTTTTATTTACATACTCGCGATTTATCATTTAAAAATTGACGTGGAAATATCTTACACCCGAAAAAACAGGCAGAGTCACCATTTTACCAAACTGACTACTTTATCTTTGCTGCGATTAAATACGAACGTGGATGTTGTAAACTGCTTTTAAACTAACGCATCATCATCATCATCATCGAAACAATAAATTTTATAAAATTTGCTTGAAATATATAATATATATAATATATACTTTTTTTTTGATTGACTGACATAGTCACTCTCACTCGCTCGCTCGCTCAAAAAAGATTGTTCTCTTTAGTAATCATCACTCACGCTTTCAAAAAAAAAAAAAAAAACCTTCGCATTAGTCCACTCATCATCCGGGAACTGATTAATTATTAAAGCACGCTGCAGCAGCAGTAGCAGTAGGTTTTCTTCTCCTTCTCGGGACTAAAATTCATTTCCCTGACGATTTCGGCGAATACCTCGTTGACGTTGGTCCGGTTCTTGGCGGAAGCCTCGACGAAAGGACATGACCACATCTGGGCCAAAGCGTTACCCTCTGCGGTGTCTACTTCCCTCTGGTGCTCGAGATCGAGTTTGTTGGCCACCAATAGGACGGGAACTCGCTCGGTGCCCTTGACGCGGGTTATGAGCTCCTTCATGGCCTTGATGTCCTGGAAGGTCTGGTGATTCGTCAGACTGTAAACAACGACGAAACCCTGGCCGTTTTTAATGTATAGATCTCGCATGCTAGCGAACTGCTCGGTACCGGCAGTGTCCAGGATCTCGAGGACGCAGGGCGAGTTGTCGACCTCGATTTCCTTTCTGTAGAAGTCCTCTATGGTCGGGTCGTACTTCTCCATGAAGCACCCGGAGACGAACTGGACGGTCAGGGCGCTCTTGCCTACTCCGCCCGAGCCCAGCACCACCACTTTGAACTCCCTCATCGTGACGAATTTTTGATGGAGATTTGGAGGTTGACGACAGGTGGTGGAAAGATGATTTTTTCGATTGAGTTTATCCCCCGATAGATCGATCGGCAGACGACCTTCACCTCGGGCTACGACTTAAAGCCTAGGCGGCGCTCTTCTGATGACAAAGGCATCTAGACGCGATGCCTTTCTAATTCCTCCTTAATCTCGCGAGCTCTACGGCAGCCTCCTCTTTATTGCCAAATTTGGATGGAGGTTCTGGAAGAGTAAAAAAAAAGAATAGGTTAGGTTTGGTTTTGACTCGATAAATTATAAATTTTATAATTTTAAAAGCAGATTTAACTGTTAGCAGATAATTAGTACTGTAGGGAAGCTGTCATCAGCAATACTTTTTTAATTACAGCATACTCGCGCTAGTTACTAATCTATACAAGTGCAAAGTGAAAAAAAGATAGTCAAATTAGACAATTTTTATTATAAGATTAAACTAGAAAAACTTCAATTGCTAGCTTTCAAAAGAACAATAGTTATTTTAACAACTAAGCTTTTTGGAATCATCTAATTTTCCAAATTATTTGTAAAAAATGTCAATTTTAAAGCAGATCATAGATTATCTGTTAATACTTGAGTATGCTTTTTAATTCCCACACATAAACACTAAACAGTAATAAATAAAAGTTTTTTTATGACACAAGATAAGTCAGTTTAAAAAACCCCAAGTTATGTAAAATATTGAACTATGCTCATGAGTTTGGCTTCCAGCTGTTAATTGTAATAAGCATCCTAACTAAATTACAGCATGTGAAGCATAATATTTTGCTAGTTACAGAAGTTTCAATTTAATGAAAGACTAAAACTCAATGGAGCACAACTTTGGCTGAAAGTTATGATTAATCCCCCCCCCCCTTTCCACATGTAAGTCATAAAATTAAACTCAATAATAAAAACAAAAATTTCATTTACTGAGCAATGCCAACTAGTAACTTGGAATCTAATTTTACAAAACAACTTTATCCACGAATGAAATAATAAAATGTTGATAATTCTTAGAATGGCTAGTGATAGGCAAATGCCATTTTTAACAACAAAAATATCAGCAACAGGAAGTTGTTAAGAAACAAAGTTCTGAATAAATGAAAAAGAATAAAACCATGATTATGATTCATTGATTTAGTTAACTAAAAGATTGTGACTCACAATATGTATAATAATTTCCTTTTTCAAGAGATATTCAAAAAAACTTGTGATGTGACACTAGCTACAAAAATAAATTTGAACATCAACACTAAAAGCAAGAGATAATATCTACTGAGGGTAATTGACTTAATATTAGTGGGTAATCTGAAAGATCTATTTTTAAAACTCATTTATAACTAAAGTATGCAAGTTGGAAGCAGTTTCCAATGTTTTCATAAAAGGAGTTTTATTCAGTGATAAAAATCAGGTATTATTACTTTAAAGTATTTCTATCAAATCAAACATTTTAGTTCAGAAGTATATTGATAAAAAAACAAAGGAATTTTGCGTGAGAGATAAAACAATGTAGCATCTCGATTACTCAACAATTAGACTGCAAATCTTACGTCGGAATATTATGAAAAATAATAAATCAATAAACACGCTTTTGATTAATAATTCCAATAGTTACGAAACCCGACTCGAACAATTTACATCCACACAAGCATCAATCCTGTCTTGCAATCACCCACATTAAAAAAAAAACTGCACGGAGGAGAAAAATCTCCATCCGGAGCAGGCAGGCAGTTAGGCTGGCAATCAACCCGCAAGTATCTGATTCACCATACCGCTGCACTTGTTACCTCCGAAAACCCAATTACCATCATATTTTTTCTTTTTCCAATTCTGGATATCTCCAAAAACACACATACACACACACACACACACACACAGACGGAGCGAGATAGATGTACACTATTCTTCTTGCTCGACGAAAGGAAAGAAGGCAAGTGAGTAACGCACAAATCACTTGTAGAGAGGGAGATTCTTTCCCGATCACGACACGACACGACGCACACTCACACTTACACACTCCGTACAAGTAGTTGGCTCTCGGAGGTTTTTCATTATTAATAAAAAGCAGCTTTTGTTTATAACACAGCCCCAACACGACATACGTCGAGCGAACTATCCTCAAAAAGGCCAATCGCGGCACACTTACCCGGAGGGGTTCTCTTCCGGATGCGATCCGCAACACCGACTCCTGGTGGAAGGTAGGGTCGTCCCCTTCCTGGGTGTAGCTCGATGACGATGAACTGTCTACGTACAACTCCTGCAGTGCGACGACGGCACGCGCGACGCCATCTTATCGCAGCTCTCTTGCTGGCTGGCAGGCTCCACACACACTTACACTAACAAAACACCACACACACCCGCAGTCTCTCTCTTTCTCTCTCTTGAGTTTCCTCCTGAGCTGCAGACGGAGAGGGAGAACGTGCGAGTAGTGAAATATGCAGGCTGCGCCGCGTCAACCGACCGCTGCTTCCTTCCTCGAGACGACGAGGTTCATCGGTTCTCGAACGCCGGAACGCGTGGGTGGCGGTGGTGGACCCTTCGCCTTTGAGGTTATGTTCGACGGGACAAGGTCCCGAAATCCGCACAACCAGAGAGTTTCGAACTTAAAAAAAAAAAAAGGAAAACTTAGTTGTTGAACTAAACACACTGTTGCTGCGCGAGCAACGCACAAAGTAGCCGCCGGACAAGGCTTAACGGGACGATACTTAGGTACGTCTCGGCCGAGACGCAAAGCGAGACTGAATTGCAGCGAGAGCGGCGGCGAGCGAGCGCTGTGCCGAGAGAGAGGGAGAAGGACGACGACGTGTAGCGCAAATGAAGTTTTCGCGAAGCTGGTGTCGCGGCTGCAGGTGACTCCGTTTTTCCAATTTTTTTTTTTTTCCTTCCTTTTTTTTTCGTGCGGCAAGCAAGTGTGCGAAGAAAAATAATAGACGACGAAAGAGATTTTTCTTTTGTTTATTCAGAGCGAGCGCATGCGCGACGACCGGCGGCGGGGGAGGGAGATAGATATAGATGGGTAATTACGCGGTTTTTTTTGTTTTGTTTTTTTTATTCGTCTTCTTTTTTTTTTTTTTTTTAAGTGTAAAAGAGGATGTAAGAACGCTCGGCACGTGGCAGGTGCATATCGCGCGGTTCCGGGTTTTTTGTTTCCTGGATCGTCGCGTTACCGAAGATAATTCTCGAGGAGGAGCCGGAGAGGAAGGAAGGAAATCGTAAGGGACGAGGAGGATAAGTAGACCAGATAGCCTGCACGCTTTCTGACGGTGACATTATCGATCTAAAAAACCAATTTCACTAGGTATCCGTATGCTCAAAGGAACTCTTTTTTTCTTCGTTACGGAGAGTAAACATTAGGAAAAAAAAAGAAAGGATTGGTTGAATGATGCGAACGATGGGAACGATCAATCTTCTCGAATTTGGTTTTTTCTCCGAAGATGACTTGGAATTTTGTTGACGAAATTCTGAAAAACATTAGTTAATTATCCGAGAATCCCATTTCTGCAAAGTTTAATACTAATATCAAATTAACGTAAACAAAGGATTGTAATAATGAAAAAATATTTTACTCATAATTCCGAAAATGATCCTAAAAAAGATTAATAAACTAATTACTTAATTTAATGCGAAAACTCACTAATTAGCAAACAGCCGGCTGCAGTACTCTACTTAATTTTTTCCGTAATTCAAGAGACATGCATTAATTTTAATATTTTCCTCTGTGAGACAGAATTTTTGAAATATTTTAAAACGCATACTCTAATTTTGGAATTTCACGTTGCCATCTTTGTAAGTACATTCGAATCTTCTATCATGAAAATATGTTTTTGTTCGATAAACAATTCGACAAAATGTAAAAACCCATGATTTGAAAAAAACAGAAGATATGCAAACTTTCGAAGCGTAAACAAGTTTATTGTGAAGTTAATCTAATTTACGAAGCACAATAATTATTTAAGCTTTTAAAATATTAAACTTTATACGTTGAAACTTGGCTCGGCTACGAGGAAAATGCCGTAATTACAGTTTAAAAAAATCTATTTAAAGCTAGCTGCGTGTGTAATTTTTCTTTATTATATTTAAATAGTCCTGAATCGATACACTCGATGATGATGATGGGCGAGGCGAGGTCTACTTTGTGTGCCGGTAAACGCTTAGTTCGACTCTTCTTATTGATGCGTGAAAAGTCAAATAGAAAGTTTTATTCCTAAACCGACAAATTTAAATGAAGTACAGTTAGTTCAAACGGTTTTAAAATGCACACATTAATTATTGTTGTTTTCGTAAACGAGTACGTAATTAAACTATTAACAAATTTTTTTTTTTTTTATTTCTTTACACTTTTTTATATTATTTGAGGCAAAACTTACCCTAACTTCTTACACATACGTCATATGACAATGGAAATTGCGTTTGAATCTACTTTAAATTCTTAAATAAGTTTGGAACTATTCTCTCATCTCATCGACATTGATTTCAAAAAGAGTTTTACCGTTACAATTACAATTAAACGTCTCATTCAAACCATGAGAATTCTGTATTTACCAGTTTTTGAGTTTTCTCTCCTTACATCCTTAATATTCCAATACATACTTTATTAGCTGTCATTTTCAATCAGTACTGTGTTTCACTACAAATTTATTTTTACCGTTGAAAATCTATACGAATTTCAGAAAAAATTTACCGGTCAATCGAATATCATTCGAATCAATGCTTTATACCTACATGTTGCTAAGAAAATTATTACGCACGACTTCGTGTACTTACTTTACAGAGAATGATCAGATATTTATGATTTAAGTTTTAATGATCAAAAAATTTTTAAAGCACTTCCTCGATGAAACAGTAAATTTTTACAATCATGAAATAGTAGGTTATGAGTACCGTTTGCTTATAAAAAAGCCTCTTCACTCAAAATAAACACAACCAATAACATAAATTTTTAGTCAAAAACCTAAATAGTGAAAATCGAACGTATCGATTAATTTAAAAAAATCCACGCGAAACACTCATAACGCACCGGTCGCACCTGTCGCTTCGTTGGTACGGTCTCGGTTGCCCAGTCGACGACAATCGCGCATCGCGTAGCGTGGGCGTCATCTTAAATCATCTCGATATTCCTCTCGATAAAATCGGTCGAAAAAAGTTGGAAGATTCTCCGAAGTCCGAGAGACGAGTGCGTGCTGCAGGCCTGCCCGGCTATTATTAGCGTACGGGAGCCTCGAGGAATCGTCGGAAGTTCTGGTGCAGCCAGCGCGGGGACCAGCAGCACGTGAAAGCCAGTGTAAGCATAATCTCTCCATCTCTTTCTCTGCTTTTCCACCCTCTTCGAATCTACACGCTCTTTTGTTTTCCCAGGGGTGGCTTTTTTGGGCGAGAGTGGTTGCTTTGTTCGTTAATCGAGGGAGATTTGTTTTTTAGGTTAGGTTTTTTACAAACTGTTTTTGCGCTGCCCGTCTCGCTCGGACTTTTCGGCACTGACCTTTGCGCGAGCTTTTTTCGGGGGAGATGCACGGTTCGTTAAATTTTTCGCTCGTTTGTTTGAGCTGTTTGCCCAATGGACTTTCAAAAATTTTGACAAAGTACTGGATTTGAAAAATATTAATTTTTCACTAAGTATCTGTAATGAGTCATTCTAAAATAGTTATTCAATTTTTTACAACTATAAAGTTTATTAATAATTGCTTGTACACTTACAAATTTTGTCAAAGTTAACAATTGTAAATAATTAAAATTGGGTTCAACTACAATGACATCAATATCAAAGTTGAATTTCGGTGAAAAAGTTTAGGCCTGTCACCCAAAATTTTTTCTGCTGAATCAAGTGTGTTTATTTATGATACACAATGTAATTTTTTTTTTTTCTTTATCTACTCTTGATTAGGCGACACACTAATGAGAAAAAAAGCGAGCAGATAAAAAACCTAAATATTATTAAAACATTAGTCATGTGTGATACAAGAGTCACTATCTTCATACGAAAAAAAATTTCTCTTGTATGTTTTAGTTGTCTTTTGGACTTACATTATTAACGATATGTGAAAAATCAAAATAATCTCGATGGAATTATTACCAACACATTGTTTAAATATTCGTTTGTACCCGGCCGAACTAAAAAGATGCGGCTTCTTTCTCCCCGGATAAGATTGCCGACCAAGAGAGAGAAAAAGGCCAACGACCTTGTTTCAGTTTGAGTTCCCCTCAGATTAATCAAATTTTTACCAAACGATAAAGTGTGGTTGGTTACAAATGAAAAAAACCTTTTTCCTCTTTATAAGCACTGAGTAGAATCATTCTTTTCGTGTAAAAATTATTGATTAAAGACTTTAAAAAATATAAGTAAAACCGTTCCGTTTTGAGTTTCAAACAATTATTTATGTGTCATTGTCTGTATTTTTTTCTATCGAATCAATTACTTTATTATCAAATTTCGAGTTAAAAAATGATTTTTTTTTTCAGTTGAATGAATAATTGTAAGATACAAGCTACAGCCACA
The DNA here is from genome assembly GCA_038277355.1 of Encarsia formosa. Taxonomy (NCBI): domain Eukaryota; kingdom Metazoa; phylum Arthropoda; class Insecta; order Hymenoptera; family Aphelinidae; genus Encarsia; species Encarsia formosa. The sequence continues at coordinate 2,550,135 of CM076185.1, read as the reverse complement.
AAGGAATTTTCCAAGCTTTCTTTTTCTACTCAAAGTGATTAAATTTAATCGAATTTTTCTTTTGTTTATCTAAATCAAATAAAAATAACAAATATGTAGTGTCAAACTGGATCCTGTGATTTGCTGGAAAAACTAGTAAAGTCCATTTAAAAAAAAACAAACTACTTCTGATCAGCTGAATTAAAATTTATTTAATAAACTCACAAATACACCCTAGTCTTTTGAAAAAAAAGGTCTTGGTGTAAAAAAACAGTAGCCAACAATTATTTTACTCACGCAATTAAAACTATAAAGTAAACTTCTCGTCTGTCGTAAAATTTTTACAGCCTTGTGGGTGCCGACTCGTAAATTACTGCAGCGCACTTTTTTTTTGCACCCAAAAATTATCGATCGTGGGTCGTTGATCCTCCGAAAAACGATTTATTTATCCAAGAAAGAAAAAATCTTTCGATTATTCAAACGCACCGTATAGTGATATCATCGCCACTGTCCTTTTGAAAGCGCATAGCTGAGCGATGCATCACCGACCTAATGGGTCAGCGATGATGATGTACGCGTGATTTTTTTTTTCTTTTCATTCTCGATCTCGGATAGAAAAGTTTTTACAAGAGTGGAGTTGGATTTTTTATGACCTGAAAGTGATCCAGGATAATTAATTATGCGATAGATTGGGAAACTATTGTGCTGCAGAAAGCGATTTTTTAATTACAAGATTTACGAAATATTCATGGCTTGGCAGAAATGGGTGCTGCTTCATTGGAAATTGTAGGAAATTTTTGTGCTATTATGAATACAAAAATTTTCCTAGACGTCGCTACGAAATGATTTTAGTTCAGTCGTAGAAAATTGTACAAATTATTATCTAAACATCGACTTATTATGATGTTGAATTATAATGTAAACTACATTAGCCTTACAAATTTTAAAAAGTCATTGATAGTTTTTTTATGTATCATTTACTTTGGCCACTACAAAAATGAAAATTTTTTATCTTTTATATTTACTGTTGCATCGTCAATCAAGATCAGGGATCTTTAGTAAAAAATAAATTGCCAAAATTTCACGATTTAACAGATAGTCAGCTATTAAGGATCTTGATAAAAATTTTATTATAGCTGATAAAATTATTTATAGTTGACTATAATTAACTCATTATTAAATTTATTATAATAATTAATATTAATATTTAGCTAAAGTTTTAGACTGTCAATAAATTTCAAAAATTCCAATGGATCTTTGAGAGAGTATATTTTCGTGTTATTTAAAAAAATTTTTTTTTTCCTAATGTCCCGAGACGAAACCAAAATTTCTCGAGTGTCTACAAAAAAGCTGTAACACCGAATCGCGCATGTCATTAGCATTTTACATTTTCACCACTATCGCTTCGACTATGTTATGATGTTTAAAAAAAAAAAAAAAAATTGATGTAGTTTTTGGAACGTAAAAAAGTTATACAAATATTACGAAGTTTGGGATTATATCCCCCTGGAGTAGAAAATCTGCTCGCGGTGTTATGAAACTCCATCAAGATATGATCTCGAACGCGCATGGGATTATTAGTATTGGTCAGTCTAAATCAAACGTTGAATCACGATTGATAAAGCTTCAAATATATGCACCGAGTCAGTACCTCAAAATACTCGTGTCTTTGACGCCCGAAAAATTATCTGTTCATCGTTGGTTACGCGCAATTCTAAACCTTTCCATTTGGTATAATATTTATTTTAAACTTTGAGACTTCTTATACTTGACATTAAAAAAATAATATTAATAGTAATTGAGGAAGTAGACTTTAAATTTTTCATTTTTTCCAACGCTAGTTTGAAAAAAAATAATCAGTCTGTCAGTTAAACAAAAAAGGCAGAATCAATGGTACACTGGCCGGACACCGTATCGTTCCGAGGTTTAAACTGGCGCTCGAAACCTGACCGTCAATCTAAAATTTTTCTATTGCCAACCTTCGCGTCACGAATGCACTAAAAATATTATCTTTCCGAAAGTGAGGTTAGAGAGCCGATGTAAATGATCGAAATTAATCTCTACTTTTCACTTTTCAAGATTTTTTATTAAAAAACCTAATAATCATTCATTGATTGAGTTTTTGATTCGTTGATAGTGAAAAGTCAAAAGTAGAGATTAATTTCGATCATTTACATCGGCTCTCTAACCTCACTTTAGGAAAGATAATATTTTTAGTTCGTTCGTGACGCGAAGGTTGGCCCTAGAAAAATTTTAGACTGACGGTCAGATTTCGAGCGCCAGTTCAAACCTCGGAACGATATGGTGTCCGGCCAGTGTACATAACCTCACAATGGATTATGCTAAGGATTGGTCAAATTTGAGATTCACATTTTCATTTTAATTTACTTTTCATAAACATTTTTTTATCTTTTTGTTAAAAAATTTATGTATTTTTCATAAGTCCAGTAATCTTAACTTTTTATTTTATCACTTTTAGCATTTTATTGAAAGAACTAATGTGACTATAGACTTATTCGATTCAACTTTCGGAACTGCCCCGAGGTAACTCGGGTTAACCCACATGCGAATCGAACGCGCGTTCGTTTCGAGTTTTTTTGCTTTGAGTTAACCCCGAGCTGCCCCAAACCAATCAAACGCGCGTTCGATTCAACTTTTGGGTTAGCTCGGGTTAACTCGAGTTACCTCGGGGCAGTTCCGAAAGTTGAATCGAATAAGTCTTATGTTCATGCAGTTTGGACCATTTTAAAAGTTGTTTTTGTACATTTTATCAAAAAAATACCGTCATCTCGATTTACCTCCGTTATCATTATCGAGTATCCTCTTTTGTTTAGGCTTCGAGGGTAAAAAAAGCTCGAGCTTTCAATCCTCGTTGCAAAGTTCGATAAGAGAAGTATCAATTGATATTGCGAGTTCGAACGATTGTGATTTATTAATGATTTTTAGTTGGAAATCGTCTGCGGCCAGTACGCATATGAGTCAAATTATTTTCCCGTTGATATGTTCGAAATAACATTGAAAAATTTGTTTCCGTAGCATAAAAAAAGGAATTTTCGATGTTAGTGAGTCGCGATCGGAGATCGATTAAACTATTGAGATATTATTTAACGCCGTGATGCGGGGTTTTAATTATCGTCCGGTTCGAGTATCATTTGCATTCGTTTGTTTCTTTCTTACTTTTTTCTTTTTTTATCGTGTTTGTTTTATAACTGCAGAAAGCGCGGAATATATTATCGTAAATTTACGTTGTTTATGGGACATAAATTTTCCTGATTTTCTTCACTATTCTACGCGTGACTTTTTTTTGTAAGATATGTGTTGTTACTTATTTGAAAAATTGTATTTAATATTTATTATTATTATTATTATTATTATTTATTATAAGATATTACATGACTTGTTGCTAAACTTACAATAAGTATCCAACATATGCCTTTTTTTTTCTAATTTACATATTATACTTGATTTTTATACTATAGTAATTCATGTATATTACTAGATTTTTTAAAGCTTTATTTTATATATGATGAAATATTTGTTAATTAAATCTTTAGTTGAGACTAATTGTGATTAACTAAACAACTTTTTTGTTTTTTTTTAAGTAAGGCTAATTATTCAAGATATATCTGAGAAACATTAATTCTTTACATAAAATTATGGATTTTAATTTTACACTTTAAAAAAATTATTAATTTAATGATCATTAAAGTATTGGTTCTATTAATTAAATTTATTCAAACAAAGAATTCCCAATATAATACAACAACACATAACTTAATTTTTTGAATTTATTGCATTATTTTTATTAAAATTATAAAATTGCTGACTATGCTAAGTTTTTACACTAAAAATTACCGTACTGTGACTAACTTTTGAATCATTAAAAATCATTTAGTCAAACTAAAGTTTACAAGTGATTAAAATAAATTTAGAATTACTTCTTCCAAACAGTTCGTAACTTCCAGATTATTCGATTAAACTTTGTCCAACTAACGACTCGCTAGTCAAACAAAAAAAGAAAGTCCAATCAAAAAACTGTGAGCTTCGGACTGATTTTTACCCGCTTTTATTTCGAACCAACCGGATGATTCACTCTTGAATTGATTGGCCTCGTCGCATTTTTAAAATTTTTTTTTTATTTAATTTAATAGCGAGCGTGTATTCTTCCAAGAATACAATTATCAATTTCGATTGTCTGGCTGCACTGCTGCGTCATTTAATATCGCTTAGAAAATAAAAAAAATCTGTGAATATTTACAGATACTTTGTCAGCAGTGGTTGACCGTAATTGTGTCGTTTTCGTTTCTTATTCGGACATGTATCGAGATAAGATAAATCCTCGGCTTCTTTGTTTCCCGTAGATGACTTCGATTCTCACACGGAAAAGAAAAATAATTTTTTTTCTTTTTTTTTTTTTTTGTAACAAAGCGGGAATTCGTAACCGAACGAAACTTCTGGTTTTTATTACCCGTAAAGACAACTGACAAAGAACAACAAAGCCACTTTGTGTGATTTTGAATCGATTTGATTTAGAGTTTACTTACCTCGCATTGTGTTTTTACGAAAAAAACTGTTGGTTTGGTCCGTTTGGTTTTGTAAAGAAACGTCGATCTTGAAAGTTCGAAATTAAATAAAAAAGTTTTGCTTCAATTCAGAGGTTGTTCACTTCTACATTGTTTATAAAAAATTTTCTTAACGTATGAAAAAGGAGAGTGAAAATGGATAACTGATAAATATTGTAAGAGATGTTGAAAACTTTATTATTACAAGCTTTAAGACTAATATTTATAAAATTAGTGAGACTATTTAACATGTTAGTACATAGTTTATTTTGCTAAAAATTCTCTGATTTGTTTTACTTAGCGTATTGTACATCTACAATATAATAATAATTATTTATTAGAACAAATGATATCCTCATTATATGTTATATTCACAAATAATTTGTACTGATTACTAAAATTTAAGCATGTATCATTCAATTATTGTATACTCATATACATATTATCATATGTTGTGATTCTTTAAACAGGTTTAAATTAGAATGTACATGTTTTATATCAGTTTGTATAAAGAATCTGAAATTAAGTAAAAAAAAACCTGAAAAACTTAGGAATCAGTTAATTAGGTTTGCATAACCAATTTAATCCGTAAGTACATCTTTCAAACAAAATCGTTCTCACCAATAAAATTTTCTGAAAACTTTCATTACATATTCTGGGGGAAATTTAGTTGAAAAATTTGAAACTGAAACCTTTGTTTATGTTTTTGAAAATCATACAAATATTTAAATAAATGAACCATAAACAAGCTGGAAATAACCATGTACTCTAGCTTATTTAAAGTTTGCTTTCTATTAGTAAAGATACATAGGTCTACAACTGTGTATTATTTCAATTTATTGTCATAACTATTGTCTGAAGAAGTCAAACTGCGTTGCCTAAACAATTAAAACTTCATCGTAAAGATACTTTTCACTCGACTTTTCAATAAAGTGAAGACCCTAACAACTCAATAAACATTTATTTATTCAAAATTTATGTTAATCAAGCATCCAAAACCCGTGTATTACGATCGTCTTCTCATAAATCACATATTTCTCTCCTCGGTTTGAAAAAAAAGTGTTTTAGCTACAAATAAGGTCTAACGACCTCGGGCGGTCGGGTTCGTCGGTGTCGATAAAGCCCGCCGGACGTCGACCCGGGCGTGCAGCTTGAATTATAAAAATATAATGCGACGACGACGACGTGCAGGCCGAAGGGTTTTTTTTTTTTTTTTTTTTATTTCTTCTCTCTTCTCTGAAAGCAGCCCGCGTCGTAATTAATCGTCAAGGGGGGCACTTTTTAGAACGGCCGGTGCGTTAATCGATTTTGAATACTTACCCGAGGTCATAGATCGACGAGGGCGATTAAAAAAAAATTCCATTAAAACCGAAAAATTGAAGAGGCGGGGGCGAACCGGTTTGTACTTTTGGGAGGAAAAATATTTAATTTTCGCTAACTCGCGAGTTCCGCCGGGGGGCGGGGGGATAATTGCAGATCTCCTCGTTGTCGGCTATAGCTGCTTGTAAGTTTTTTTGTTTTATTGCTTCTTCTTTGGCTGTCTGTGTCTCTCTTTCTCCAGCGCGATTTCAAAGTTCTCGGTATCCGCTCATACGTATGCATTTCCTTTGTCTCTAACTCCTCGGCTTGTCACTTTTATGCTCGCTGCTGCCGCATTTTAAAATGATGCGTGAGCCTTTTTTTTTTTTTCATTCGGATTCTTTACAATTTATTTCTCGATTTGTTTGGTGGGTGCTGTCAAAACTGCGCTCGGATTCGTACTTTATTTTACAAGTTGATCGTTTTTTTAAATTTTTATGAGCGCAGAAGTTGGAAAATAAAATTTTTATAATGTACTTATATTCAATGATAAAAAAAAAATAATAATAAAAGTCAAATCTATATTACTAATAGAGAAGCAATTAAGGTCTCGTTAACTTGAGGCTAAACGTGATCTTTAGAATTTTATGTAGGCCTTATTGCTTGCCTAAAATAAAATACATTTTAGACCTTATTTATAGTTGAAAACTTATCAAATTGTTCAAGTATTAAATTGATTTTATTCATTATTATGATAAAATTTTAAAATAAATTTTTTTTTTTTAAGTTTGTTTTTTATTAAAATTAATTTTTAAGTTTTTACAGGATTTTCTAAGTTCAAGCTCTAGGTATAAATAATTTTATTATTTCTACTGAATATTTAAAATAATCCGTGAAAATTATAAAAAACAGACACATTTTGTGAATTGCTTTATTACAGAAAAATCGAAATATTGTTGCTTTTTAAAATAGAGAGATTTTTTGCAGACGTGAATAAAAAAAAATGTTTGAATTATATCTGTATGAGCAATACTTACCTTCGATTTGTACGAACATTTATAAAAATTTTTTATAAGCTGTAGAACAGTAACAGGTTTGAGTTGGCACGAATGAACAAAATAAGTTAGAAAAAGCCGCATCACTGTACAAATAACTCACTGATAACGAAAATAAAACAGTGAGAGAATCACTTTCCAATTTTATTTAATTTTACACTAAATACAGGCGATTTTGTAAAAAAAAAACTTATCTCAACGCGTAATTGCTCGATATGCTTTCTTCGACTTTTTAACGACCCGCGGTACGTTTCTCGATTCACGCGAATACGTTTGATTATTTTTTCTTTTCCTCCTCTTATTCTTCTTTTTCACGCTCTATTAACGCTAGAGCAGAAACAAGCTAAACTTAAAGCACGAGTTGGAGTGAAGGATTATTTTTGATAAAAACAAACGAGAGACAAAATACGAGGTAAATAAATTTAAACGAGTGCGTTGAGTATGTATATCGTGAGTCAAATGACAGTCGCGTGTTAGTCACGTCCGGTGGGATCTGCACTTGGTCAATCAATTTTTCGGTCGTCCTGTTTTATTTAAGTCTTCGTCGTCGTCGTGAGCCACGATGGATATTGATAGATTTACTCGAATAAAATTTTCATCGAAATAATTGCCACGAATTAAATTACAACGGGCGTACTTTAAGTGACTAAAATGTGTCTTAAAAAGTTTAAAATCATCTTTGATACCATACCGTTGATGTATTATTAAAAAAAAAAATTTCTTAATATACCAACCACGAATAAAATGACCAAGTTTTCAGCATATAAAACATCGCAAGGGTCTTTTTTTCGCGGCAGGTGTGTCGAAAAAATTTTTTTAGCCCTAGCAAAATTCATATTCTTCCAATCTACATCTACAAAAGTTAAAATCTTGATTAAAGTGGTTTAGAGACCTTTTAGTAACCAAAAGTCGCTTCATTGTAACTTTATTCGTGGCCGACGTTTGGCTAAGGTTCGCTCTAACCATCGTTATTATGAAATTATTTAAGATATCGGATTAATCTAAATTTTGGAACAAACTGGTAATAATTTTCTCTTACAAAAATTTATACATAAGCTGTTGAATTTGAAATGTTGTAGTAGTGGATCTGAATATTTTTTGTTCATAAAAATTATATCAGATTCGAATATTTTCGCTATAAAAGGCAAAAGTTTTTCGCAAAAGTCTACGCGTCTGTTGGTATTGAAACGGCCGAGACGTTAGTTTAATGACAAGGTGTCCTTGAGAATCGAGGTTTGTTGGTAAAAAAAAAAAAAAAAAAATTACTTTGCTTTTTGGTTTGAACTTCAATGCAAACTGCATTGCTCGTTTCTATCACTATTTCCACAGGTTTATCTGTTTTTTTTTTTTTTTTTTTTTTTCAAAAAAAAAATTGTTATCTGTGTTTGTGATGATCATTGTGAGGTATAGATACTTCGAAAAATTTTCGCTCGGAAGTAGGAGTTTTATGGTAGCCAACTTGAAAAAATACCCACTAGAGATCAATAAAACTAAAATGCTTGAGTGATAACTACGTAGACACTTTTATTAGTTTTTGTAGAGTTGAGTCGATAATATCCTGTACGTGTTTAAAAATGTAGTAATAAATTATAATCAAATTTTAAAAAATAAAAATTTTATAAGGAAAACTTGTTTTTTTATTTGAGTAGTTTAAATACTTAGATTGTCACTTTTATCCTAATCGACAAAAATTCTAATGTATTTATCTAAACATAAAATACGAGTACAAATTCTTAATCAATTTTTAATCCCAAAAAAGTTGTTTTTATTAAAAATTAGGGAAATTTTACTTGAAATCCTTCTAACTTTTTGGTTACAATAAAAAATAATTTTCAAAGTAAATCATTACAGAATTTCAAAGGTATATTAAAATTAATAATTTATACCATTTATTTATTGCAAAATAATAAAATTTTTAGTTGGACATATAAATTAAAGAAACTTCTATTTGAAGTATCCTCGTGAAATTATACAATGTTACCACCGGTATTGTAAATTTTGTAATTGGAAACAATGACATTGCATAACCTGTTGTAAAAAAGATTGAAGATAAAAAGAATCTTATCTTGACGCGATTATTTCTGTTATTTTAAAAATTATTATCAGGGTGTTTACTTTTTTAACAATGTATTCGAGAAAATCTTGACTTTTTCTCAGATTATTATAAAAATAGTAAAATTGCTGTAAACTTATCTTAACTTAACAATTTTTTTTGTAAATTATAATAGGAATGTTCAAATATAAACTACAAAAATATTATTTCACACATTTTTGAAAATTATTTGCTTTTAAAGAAAATTCAAATGAGGTTTGGTGTAATGAGTAAGTGTATCGAGAAAAATGCAAAAACGAATTATAATTGAATAAAAAATAATATTCTTAAACTTTGTAGATTCAGTATGAAGCAGAATATTCAAGAAATAATAATTTTTTCCAATCTTAAAGTAAAATAGTTAAGGTAGTTCCGAAGCGTATATATAGCTAACCTAAAATATAGTTATAGACACTCGTTGCCCCCACTCTGACGCCACGCGCCGCCGTCGCCACCGCTGCTCGAAATCATGCTAAAATCATGCATTTTTCATTCTTTTTGATTGTATATCTCGTAAGTTAATATCGCTTGCTATGTTTATCTTTGTACGATACGATTTCTAAGATCTTGCCCTACAAGAAAACCTGTTTTTAAAAAATATTTTAAGAAAATTGAGTTTGCAATGAGAGAATAACCTTCAAAATAAATATGAATTCACGCGCTCAGCATAGGAATCCCATGTAAAAAATTGAAACTTCTGATCCCAATATCTCAAAATTAAGTGTGGCTTGGAGGTTTAAGAAAAATACTAGCGTGTACAGGACTCAAAAATCTACCTCTGTGCAAAATTCTAGAGATTTTTTAAGAAACTCAATTTTTTTGGGAACTACCTTAAATGAAATGATTATTCAGTAAAATTATAATAATTTGAAATATTTTTATAGTTATTATTTATTAATTTTATTGGTCAGTAGGTTATCTAATGTCAGTTAGTAATAAAGTTACAAACTACGAGCATTACCTGCTAAAATTTACGACAAGTTAAAAAAAAATAAAATAATCGTGCTCTACATTTCAACTGGAAAACGTCTTTTTTTCTCAGACAACCTCTAGACAAATAACAGTTCTCCAACGCTTCACCTCGCTCCACCAAATTTCATTCATTTAGTTTGAGCTACATAAAAATTTCAAGCACATTTTTTTTTTTTTTTTTTATATTGCGTTTTCTACTTTTAGTAATTATCAAGCGTATGTAAATTAAAATAATGTCAATGTTTAAATTTTGTCCTACTTATTTTTTTTTTTTTCATTAAACATTGAACGACAACATTCTTATAACAGAAAAAATAAAGTTTTTATTTTTATTTATAACGGTTTATTGCATACTCATTCTAAAATATATAAATATTCATAAGAAACAAAAAAAAATGTTTGGAACCTGTACACAAAGTATGATATAAAATTATCAAAATATACAAATATTTACAAAATTAATGATTGAAAAATAAGATATTAAGACAAATAAACATGTTTTACTTATAAAAGTTCAAATTGCGATTTTACGATACATTTTTTCAGTCAAATTGTGTTGTTTACATTCATTTTTAAACTTTATCGAACGGTTTATTTTCAAACATCTCGACTTTTTGTAAACAACATCGTATCAAAAATATCATCCAAGCACTCCCAATCAATACCAGGCTTTTCCACAGCAACAATCAGGGTTTCCCAGCAAGAAAATTCGCTGCTCCGTAAAAGAAAAAAAAATCGAGTGCAGTTTCGCTCTGTATTGCAGGCACGTAATAATAACCAGCAGCCGGCCGAGTAACGGCCCGAGCAGGAGCGTCTGAAGGTCGATGCAGCGCCAGCAGAGTCGCGGCTCTTAGCTTGTATATTCCGGAGAGAGTTTTCGATTATTTCGTTCGATTGGTCAACCACGCGAGAGAATGAGAAAAAGTCATTTATCTCCTCCCCCCCCTTACAAGTGATTTATTACGAGTTGACGTGTTCGAATTATTATTCCCGTTGTTATTGACCCCCACACATGCTGGACGAGGATGGATATTGGTTTTTCTCCGATTGTGAGAGAAGAAAAATCAAATTTTTTTGAGGGCTCATTGTTGAATGTGAGGTATGATTGTTCAAATAATGCTTTCAAAGTTGAAGTTTTTTGTTTATTTCTATTTGAATACGGGCATAGTTCGATGTAAAGTTTCTGAAGAACAAATAAACAACAAATTTGTATATAAGGGGTCAGGCACTGGTAATTATCTCAAAATTGTCCAGGTCTATCCCAACTTTCATTCGGTTATTTTTCTGTAAAAAAAAAAACAAAATTGAGAATGACTGAAAGAGATCAGAATAAATAGAAGTGCCTGACCCCCTTGATTATATCATTATTATGACTATGATGTGAAAACTGTATACATATAAATTATTATCAATTTAACAACAATAATTATAGTAACAATTGAGTTTAGATATATTTAGAATAGTGTGTCTTCTGGGTTGAGTGGATGAATAAATTGGTGTCTTGTACATATTTTCCTTAAGTTATCGTTTAAACGGTTCCATTTGTTTCTGACTCTGTATGTTTAGTTAGTTGAACTCTGAGATATCGTGTTTAGTTTTGCAATGGTGTTGTTTGTTGTTTTATTTTATTTATTTATTTTTTCTTTTACAACTCGTGGATTTGCGAATTAATTTGGATTTTCGAAGGATTTCAATAATTAGTTCAAGTTTATTGTTTTTTGTGTGATGATAATTATTACTTATCGGTTTCAAGTAATTTATTTCACAAGCTAATTATCCTAAATTTACATTTTTTTAAAATGCTTAATAGTAAAAATAGTTCAGTCTAATGTGTAAAATATGAATAATAATATTAAAAAAAAAAAAAACAAACAAAATGTGTTGAGTATAAGGTAGTTAGATGTTTAAAAACAGATTTTCGCTACTACAAAATATATGTAATTTATTCGATAACTGATACTAGTACTTTTAAATGTATCTGATTTAGAAAAATCTTTTAGTTTTTATTTTTTGAGACTAGTTTTTCGTACCAAATAAATCTACCACTATCAAATTGACAATTTAATCTCAACTTGTCAGTTAAAATAAAAATTTTTCAATTTTTTTTGTGAAAACTAAAATCTGCCAGGACGGGAAATTGATGGATCGAATAAGCTGACTTAAAGTTTTCAGGGCTCGGATTTTTTTTTTTCTTCCGAGCTTGTAGTAAAAATGAGTGTCGTTTAGTATCGATCGTTTTGAGTGATGTAAAGAAAAGTCTCTCGCCCGGCAACGACCGGCGTCGACCCCAATTTTTAATCCAGAAACACTGATCGAGCTGGATGCTGTCACCTGTAAATGCACCCAGGCTCTATAAAAAAAAGAAGAAAAAAAATTAGTAATTCTTTTTTAAATTTATTTATTAGTTTAGTCTAAAAAGATATTAACTTGATTATTATTCAAGAAGCACGAAAAACACTTCTTGATAAAACAGGAATTCTTTACTTCATTTTTGAAAATGTGAATTATTATATTATATTAGAATAAAATATATTAAGTAAAACCTACAGTTTATCATTAAAAATATTGAAAATGATATTAAAAAAAAAAAAAAAATTAGTTGCAATATTAAAATTTAGGAAGAATTTCAAAACATGTTTATTTTATTTATTTTTTATTATTATTATTTTAAAATTAATAGGAAGAATTATTCATACATAATACTTATAAATTATAATAGTTTAAAACCTTCACAAAACACTTTTTTTTTCAAAACAGTCTGAGATAATTTTTAAGGTCTTTGTGCCCCGTAATGTTTAAAAAAATATTTACACTCAGAGAAAGATTTGATTGAACCAATTAAATATTTTTTGTTCCCTCAATAGTCGAAACATTGTAGCAATTACAATACGTATAGTAAGGATAATAATACATATTGTTGCGACTAGCAAAGCAAATCTAACCTAACCTAGCTAATTTTTAAAATCTTAAAATTGAAGTCATTATTTCTTAAATATTGTGATTTTTATAATCATTTGTATATTTTTTAAGATTAAAACAATTCATTAAATACATCAATTATACCAAAATCACAAAAAAGAAATTTAAAAAAATTAAGTTGTGCTATACCAGTGTAACTAGAAACATGTTAACCCTTAATACACATTTAGTCAGCGCTACCATGATATTGTTACTGCTACAATGTGCATCATTGTCTCTATATTAACTATGGCATCTTAGATGTTACAATATATTGTTGACCCAATCAAACCTTTCTCTGAGTGTAAAAAACATAAAAAGTCCTTTGTAAAATTTTTTAACTATTTAATTTAATTTTTTTCTTTAATTATCAGTAGAAATAATGAAAAATAGGGGTTGGCTAGCAGAACAACCTTCACCGTAAATCCCAGCATTATAATACAAATAAAATGAAATTTTTAAAGATTGATGGGTTCTAAAAATAATTTTGAAATAACAAGCCCCAGCACCTGTTATGATACTCGAAGTGAAAGTATAATTCTTATACGGTCGCACTTAGAAATATGATGACTTTTCTTCTCGCGTCCATAACGAGATATAACGAAAGTATAAAGTACTACGACCGGATATAAACATCATAATAACAAGGATAATCTCAAAAGTATCCATGACTTCACTTTGTGGAATCCTGCTCCGTAGTCGATCGCTAGCGTCTTTGGTCACACATTGCACTTTCTCATGGCAGCCAACCTAATGGCTTTTCTTTCTCCTAATCACTGCTTGCCTTGAAAAATCGAAAGTTAGCCGTGATTTTGAATTACTTCCAGCTTTATTGTTTATAAAGTTTCGTGCATCAGCATTTTTCTTCACACCGTGTACGTTTAATTCAACGTTTAGGATAAGAATCGGGAAGTTCTGAATTACTTTTTATTAAATTATTTTATGCTCCAGATGCCCGCTGAATCTAGTTCGCGTACATACAATGAGTTTAGCATTTTTTTTTTTTTTTTTTTTTTTTTTTTTTTTTTTTTTTTTTTTTTTTTGGAGTCCTGGCTTCAATGTGAACGGATAAATTTGTTAAGGGTCACGTGTTGTATATAATAAAATCATGGCATTAAAAATCGGGTTGGAAAATTGTACTTTTCCAAATGTGACATTGAAGTTTGGATTTTTTCATTTTAAAGTGAATCACGACAAACGAATGTGCTCTTTGATTTTTAATACAAATTTTTAAGTAACTAAATGTATATTACAACATTAATCGAAAAATTAATTGTTAGTTAGGTTTACAGATTAGTACAAAGTATAAATTACTCAATGAATCATATGAAACTTTCCAGAACGTTTTTAGGAGTCTGTGCAGATTATGTATTTGACTACTCTTACTGTACTAAATCTTCTAAATTATTGGTTTACGTCTTGAATAAATATTTCTCTCAATTCCAGTAGCAATAAATTAAATAACTTTGTAGCATTATGGTTGGGTATAGCATTGCAGCAATTTTAGAAGGGAATTTTTTTTTGTTTCAATTTCAGTTATTTGGCTATTTTATTGCCCTGGTATTATCAGTTTCAAACTAATTTATCATGTTTTTGTTGATCAACTCTTGTAAAAATTGAGTTTTTTCCGATCATTTGAAAGATTCCGCTGTCATAAATTCATTAAATGTTTCTGAACTAATACGCGACTTTTGTCATTTGTTAAAAATCACAACTATTTGAATTTTTTTACATTTTAAGACTTATACCATGAAAAAAACAGTAAAAATCATCAAATAAATATTTAAAAATTATATTAAAACTTCAACTGGATCCTTGAAGCCCATTCCGAAACGCGATGGTTAAATTCGGAGATTTTAATCAAAATGCAAGCACTTTTTTACTCAGGGACCTGTAAGTAATAACAAAATGTTTTGTTATTTTATTTATATTTTTATAACAAAATTTCTGTAAAAATTACATTATGATAAAATAGAATAATTTTGTCCTTAAAGAAGCCTTATAAGAAAAGCTTTAATTTTACCCGAGGGGCTATGCATTCCACAGTCACCAAAAAATTAGTCACATAAGATACTTATAATCGTTTAAAAAATTCACAAAGCACCTTTTTCCCAAAACCTATTAGTCTAAGATAATTTCAAGGTCTACGTCTTCCACAATGTTTAAAAAATCACTGATTTTGATTCTGTATGGTGCACAGGCCCTCGATCATACCATCATACAAAAAAAAATCAATCAGGCCCTTGTACTTTTACTATTAAAACTGCATTCCAGAAAAAAAAAAAAAATCAATAATCCTACTGGCCACCACCACACCCTGGTAGCCGAGTTCCTCGGGGACCCGCATAATCCCAAGAGGCCGAGCGCAATGAGTTGGTCGGGTCCGCTAATGGCTAAGTAAGTAAGTAACGAGCCAAAACGTTACACTGTTATACTGCAGCAACAGCCACGAGTAGTTGCTGCGTGACGTGACGTAATAGCCTGCACCACGGGTGAAAACGGGTTTGACATTGCGGACCCTGACGTCACCGAATCGACATCCAGCCTTCTCTCTCGAGAGAGTTTTTACAAGACTTTATAGTGATCAATGTGGGATGGAGATACACCTTTTTGGCTCCCGGGAATGCAAACTTAGGAAATGTGTTTTATGGCTGTAGACGAGATTGAAACTTTTGGGTTTAGAGTAAAAGTGCTGTTTTTATGTAGTGAATCTGGAGGAGTGAAAAATCACTCCAAGCGAAGAGTTCAAGCTAACCTCATTCTTTCGATTTTAGAGTATATTGATGGTCCCAGCAAAGAAAAATCTTAGCCGAAAAACTGCAGATTTATAATTTCTACATAATAAGAGGCTGAAATAAAATTGCAAAAAAAATATAGATTCTTTTTTGCAAGATCGAGTCCTAATATTTTTGTATCAATTTATCGTTCAAAATAATGCACTTTTGACTAAAATAATTCATAGATATTATTTGAAACACAATCAAATAATTTATAAAAGTGTTTCAAAAAATAAAAAAAACTTAAATCAAATGATGTTAGAGAAATATAATATTATATTGTAGACTATGCTACAATAATCTATTTTAGTTTGTAATTAAAATTTTAAAGTAACTATTATCGATACTTAATTTTAAACAAATTTACCTTAAAATTGTTCATTACAGTTTATAAATATAAATTTTTTTATCATATAATAAACTCAAATATAAATTAATTATCATGTACGAAGTTTTACTTAATACATTTCATGGTAAAATTTATTATAATTTTCTTTGGTGCACCAAACGCGATGTAATTACGCCTAACATGATTACATCCTTTGACTTTGATAATTCACGATTCAGATTAAATTAACAATTTTTGATCAAATCAACCATAAAATTATTCTAATATTCCAAAAAAGCCATAAAGAATTTTCAAAAGAAACAAGAAAAAATTGTATTTTTGATAAAACCGTGGATCGCACATAATAAACCGAAACTATATGTGCTCGTGGCACACGCAATAAAATTTTCATAATACAAGACGTAACTCACTTCGAATTGTGAGTGTTTTTTTTTTTTATTTTCCCGTCGATGAATGCGCTTGCATATTCCCAGAATCAATTTAATATCGTCCCTTTTGATCATTTATTTCCCGCGTATCGTCTCTTACAAGTTCAATTAAATTAAACGCACTGATAATTTTCAGGTTAAACCGTAACGCGATCGAGTTATGCTAATTACGGGGCCCGCGAGGAAGATATCAGCGCGTACGTGTAATAATTTTCAATTGCGCTAAACTTGAAACCTAATTACAACTTGTTTTTCCAAAAAAAAATAATACAAAATTAAGGTTATTCGGTAGTTCTTGTTATGGTTCAATCGCATGTTTCTGATAAATGAAATCTCTGATGAGCTGAAAGTTACAGTTACTTGAAAATTGCTTCAGAGGGGAATTGAAATTTTTAACTCTTTACAACGAGTTAATATAATTTTAATTCGAATGTAATTTTTTGTGTAAATGTATGTAATTTGATGGGTTGATTTTTTCAGGCGAGGATGCTCTCTGCATTATTACAGAGTCGAATTGAATGAAAAACTAGGAGGTAAAAAATAGAAAGAATCCTTCCACTTCTGAAATGAATTGAAAATTGTATGCACACTGCGCTACTCGATTCTTTAAAGGAATCTGAATTGTTAAAATCTAGTGTACTAACTCGACCCAAAAATATTTTCATTGTATTATACAATTTTTTTATTCGTGGATGCTTCGTTCAATTTTTTCATACAAAATTTGTTTATATAGTTTATAAACTCAGTCAGAATACATACAGTATATAAATTATTTAAATTATTGAATGAGTGCAGTACATAAAATATTTTATAATATCATGCAGGCTGACATCAGATAGATTTCATACATCTTTAATGTAAATTTAATGGAAGTGGATAAAATATGAAATAAAATTTAACGTTTATTAATATATTCAAAACTATTCTCTTAAACCTACATTTAGATGTTTATTGTATCCCTTTTATCAAGATTTTTCAAAAAAGATGCTCACAACATATTAGCATGATAAATTAATAAGATTATTATAAATATTTTTAAATTTTGCTCATTTCTAGGTGTGATAAATTTCAAAGTTTTTCACGAAATTATTTTTTAACTCTTAAATTAGTCTTTGACGAAGACAGACGTCAGAAAAATAAAAAAATTCATTGGCCTGAAGAAATCTACTTAGTTAGACGAAACGTCACCAGAAATTAACATCTGTTGTTTTATTACAACTTTGGCTTTGCCCCTGAGCATCCATAATTTTTCAAGTAGTCTTCATAGAATTTTGAATAAAGTATTTTTTTTCCATATAAAACATGAAATTTTAAATCTTGAATCCCCAACTTACGAAGCCTGCAATCAACTCAATCCTCAACACCCGCAACATAAAGAAAAATCCCCGTTAGCCAGCTCGCTTAAAAAAAAAAAAAAGGAAGGCAAAACAACAGTTAATTAATCGCGGCGCTCGCGCACCGAAAAATTCCATCGATTCCTGCCGCATAACTCGGGAGATACGAATCTATCGGCCGAGCTTGTTAATAATCCCGCACGCAACTCACTAAACTTTTCACTTTCTTCCAGGTGATTCCGGATCCAGGGTCGTCGTCATGCGATCCCGAGCTCCTCCGCCGCCCGTCCCGCACCAAGCCGGCTCACGCCCCACCGCACCTCCAGCGCCTGCAGGTGCGTATATAAAAAAAAAATTGTATTCGTCTGGTTTTTTTTTGGGTATTGACAGGTGAAGAGACTGGTGAAATCCGAGAGGTGATGGATGAGGATGAAATTTTTGAGTGTGTGCCCCAGTCACCTAAAAATTATTCATATGAGGAGCTTTTAATTGTTTAGAAAACTATACTAAAAATTGCACTTTTTTTTGAAAACCCTTTAGTCTAAGATAATTTTCAGAGTCTATGTGTCCCGTAATACTAAAACAAAAAAAAAAAATAATAAATAAATAAAAATAATAGTAACAATAAATTAAAAAATTAAAAATTAAAAATAAATAAAACTAATATTAAAAATAATAATAATAATAACAAAAAATTAAAAAAATTAAAAATTAAAATAAATAAAACTAATATTAAAAAATAATAAAAATAAATAAATAAAAAGGAATAAATACAAAAAAATAAAATAATTAATGATTTTGACTCGACACAGCTCCCGAGACAGCTCCCCTTGGGCAGGACCTCAAGAACTTTATTTTTCCGTAAAGTATTTAAAAATACTGAATTAAAAAATGAAAATTTATTTTTTTAATTTTGAAAAATTTTAAATAGTTAAAAAAAATAATTATTGTATTTTTAAGCCTACGGTAGATAAAATAAACCGCTGGTAAGTTAGTTTGACTTGATGTTAAAAGGTAAATAAAAATATGAAAAATTGGTAAAATTTATTTTACCTTGTTAATCTAAATTGATTACTTGATTCATAAAATAAAATGTTTAACCAATTTTTTTTAGAGTAGAAAGCCTCAACGATTCTATCGATGATTTATTTTTAAAGTATCTTTCAAGTATTCTTCAGTGAAACGCAGATAAAATGCACTTGAACTAATGTAGCATCCTTTTGTCCTAGTATTTTCAAATCTCCGTACAGTACTTTATTTTTGGATTACCAAAAAATTGTTTTAATTTTTATACATTTAAAAATCCATTGGATTGTAACTTACTCATGTTTAATGCTGATTAAAGTCATCATAAAAACAGATTTATTTTCTAGAGGTTTATAAATAAAATCTCTTTTTTAATTTGGGCAGTTCGAGATTGATGTTTGTTTTCCATTTAAAAAGCTGTAATTGAAAAGAATACGTAAAAACAAAAAGGGCTCTTGTCCATCAAAAACTTTATTAAAAAATTTTATCAATAAAAGCAAACGTCCAGTTTCAATTAAAAATTTTTTCTGAAACAGCAAAACAACAGTAGAACCGCAAAAAAGTTTATTTCGGGCAAAACACCGGGTGGAACCTACTTTCGTAGGTAATTAAAAGTAAAAAAAAAAAAAGACCCAAAGCAATTATCTACTTACTTGTCATTCAGCAATTCCCTCGCTCGATAAATACCGAGATGCGTTCACCTACTGCGGGTGATTAAAGCCGGTTTTTAATTAGTGATAAACCGAGTTTCGGAGCGGTGCAATTCGTTACTTTTTATAGAGTCGCGTGTTTATAAACATACCGAGCTTAATCGCTTATGAATGGCACCTATACCTAACTTAATGAAGTATCTCTCGCTTTAACAATCATTAACTTTTTTTTCCTTTTTTTTTTGTTTCAAATTAGAGAAGTAAAATAGAGAAGATGCACACTAGCTAATTCTCGATTTTAAGGGTTTTTTTTTTTTTTTGATAATTTTTCTATCAATATTACCCGAGATTTAATTTTTTGAAAATTGGTACTCGTGACGTCATTAGTACCATTTTACATTGTAAGTATATCTATATATATATGATTATTTCGGAAACTTTCAAAGTCCTTCAATTTTAATTTAAAAAAATTAAATAAAATACGTGTCGATTATTTTTTGATATACTATATTTAATAAAGTCAGAAAAACTAAGTGATTTTTTTTATGCATCTTCCCCATTCTAACTCGTATTTTTAAATTTCCAATTTCCACTTGCTTCGATAAAATTTGATTTTATATAGGTCAAACAAAATCTAAAATTCCGCGCCCGTACCCGAATAATCAGTGTTTTCACTTTGAATTTAAATCATTCCCGAATATTTTTTATTGAACAAACAATTCACAAAAAAAGATCAAACTGTTGCATAACTACATATTCCCGAAGAAAGTTTTGGCGATGAGTTATATAAGTGTAATCAAATTCGCTTAAATAAACTCATAAAGGAGTGATAAATTTTATCGTCGCTTTGATTTGCTTATTATTTAAAGTTGAACCTTTGATGACGTACTTTTGGGTCATAAAACACTTTGATTATTTTGCTCGGAATAATTTTAAATTCGTTAAAAATGGATAATTTGAAAAGTACTTGGTTACGTATGTACCGGATGAAGGGGTGAAAAAGCTTCCTGATAATAAACTTGCGTCAAGTTCTCGGTCAATCGGTGCGTTACGTAAATTTGACAATAAACTTTGTGACCGAAGTTCACCAAATACGTCATACGATGGCTTCTACCGTTTAAACAATTTAGCTAGCTTTAGAATAACTATTATTTTTTTCGAAAACAACAATCGTCAATTAGTTTCTATGTTAAAATGATTTCACGTCAGAGGATTTTATGTGATTTATCGATATCTTGGCTCTTCTTTATACAATGTTGCTTTATCGTTTAACTTTACGAGTCATGTCAGCTTAAGGATGTTTGGTACTTACAAAAAAATGCAGCCATTTTGTCAAATTTAATCGAATCTTCTAATGATTTATATCAAAATAATTGTTGGAGTTTTTTCCTATTTTTGTCCGTCTTAGTTTTTAGAAAAATCTAATCATTTGTTTAAACAATTGAAGAGGTGGTCTTAAAAAAAATCAAGCATTTTTTTTTCTTTATCACTTGCAACTCTCTCAAAAATGCAGAGATCGTTGAAAAAACTGTGACGTAGTTTCAGTGACACTTCAAAGAAAATTTTAATATTTTTTAAAATATTCAATTAATAATTTTTTTTATTAAATAAAAAAAATGTTTAATTTACATACGATTACGTGTTCAATTATTTAAACAACTATTTCAATTTTTGAAAAACCAAAACGGAGAAAAATAGGAGAAAAATCCAACGTTTATTTTAATATAAATTATTAGAAGATTCAATTAAAATTGACAAAATGGCTGCATTTTTTTGTAAGTTCCAAACATCCTTAATCAATTGTCTGCAAGAATCCCATAATATGCGAAATTATAATTGAAATTGAACTAAAATCGCCTCAATTTCGAAAGTTTCTTTTACATATGTGTATGCATGGACTTTTGAATTTTTTCTTTAATAAATTCTGTCAACCGAAATTTTTATCTTCTGAATAAGCTGTTTCTAATATCTAATCACCTATCTATTTTTTTAAATTAAATAGTAATTAATTCAAATAAATTTTTATTTCAAATAAAATAATTAATCTAAAATAATATTAATATAATTAAATTATTCTAAAAATTGAATATATTTAAAAAAAATTTTGTTAATTATTAATATTAAAAATATTTTTTAAATTCACTTTTAAATTTTAAATTATCATAAAGTCAGTATTAAATAGTTTGCTTGTGTAAATAAACGTGGTTTTTTTGTAAGTTGTTAGAATAATTAATAATCGCTAATCACATAAATGAGTTCAAATTTTTTACGACCTTGGTTTAAATTTTGTTTTCAATTTTAAAATTGTTTCTTCAAAGTTAAATTTTTAAAAACTAATTATTTTAAAATTTTAATTCAAAACTCGAATTGAAGAAAAAATTTGAATTTTGGCTTAAGTAAAACTTACTTTCTCAATTATTGCTAATAAACATTTTTATGTGTTAAGTTTCCCACTCGAAAACTAGGATTTAAGTTAATATCTCACCTCGGGTCTCAAAAATTAGTAATTATTAGGGAGTTGACTAAACTCAAAAACTCGAATCGGTTAATTATAATCGATTTTTCATAATTTATTGATCATAAAGCAATTAATAATCAAAAATCTCTATTTCTTCACTACACTGTCAAGACATGTTTCTTGTCCTACTGTAATAAAAATAATTACAATTAAACTTCTACATGTAAACTAAATCAGACTCATTTTTCATACTGAAATTACCTCTCGCTTCAAAATTTTCTCCAAAAAATTAAGCGTCGATAAAGCAGCCACCTGTGGCAACTCGAAACTCTCCCAGACATGATCGCGCGTCGTCAGTAAAATAATAACCAGGCACAACTTGACATCAATTACCTTATCTCTCGGTGCTGCTGCTTCTGCTTCTCTCGTCGCGTATCTGGCCGATGATCCACGCCGTCGTCAGTTGTTAAGTCGGTCTCGTTACGAGCGCGAGTGTCTTCTCTACTCCGACTTTTTTTTTTCCTCAAAAAGGGTTCTTTTTTTTCAACTTGGAGATTTGCAGTGTCTTCAAAACTTAAATATTCTTTTATTCAAAAATGTAAATTTTTTTTTTAAACTAGTTTGCGGCTGGTTTGGAAAATTCTTATAATTATGGGTAGCGAGGTACGCTAAGTTTTGTTTTTAACGAGTTTCTTTAGATTTTTTAATGAGTATCGAGGGAATGAATAAATTGTGTTTTAATTAATAAGCAAATGGCTGCATAAACTTTCGTTCGGTCGGAGATAAGATTTCAAAAGCTGTGTGAAAAATATAAAAGTTACCAAAGAAATTCGTCTGTTTGGTTTGAGTTGATAACGCGAGTTTTTCTGTGTGTGTTGAGACAAAATATTGTACTTACCCGAAAAATAATAAGAATTATAAAATATTAAAATATTCAAATCAAATAATCCGAAAACATTCTTTATCTCCTTTATTTACAGATAAATCGATTTCGTTCCTTAAATTTGCAAAAATTTTACTTGTTAATCCAAAGTCATCGTCAATAATAAAAATAATAAATAAGATGATGTATAGGTAAACTCAACAACTCGGAAGGTTTATCGCTACCCAGATAGTCAAGATAAATTTTCAAAAGAATCGTACAAATTTAGTACGCTTGCGTTGATAAGAACGACAATGGCAGAGTAAATACCGTCCCGACTTTTTTTAAATATCAATTAATTGTCAAGAGATCCAGTTATTGTAAATTCAACTGCAATCTCCGAGTGAAAAATGAATAAAAATGTATTATCAGGATGTAAATAAATAGCGTTGAGAGGCTGTGACCGAGGGGACTCGATTGAAATTGCGGAGGGATAAGTTACGATGAACAGCGACAGGTTTCACCTCGACTACTCGTGGAAGGCCAAGCTCCAGCAGCTGGGAAAGCAAGTCAGGAAGCTCCTGGCCAACATCGGACCCGTCAGGTTCCGAAGACGACGCGCCGGGTACACCCGATTCCGGACCGAGGAGGAGCAAAGAATCAGGTTTTTTATTTTGTTTGAGGAATATTTTTGAGGTTAGGTTGCTGAACCTGATCTGAACGGTTTTTCGTTAGTTTGCGGCTGGATGGTGAAATTTAACTATAATTAAGAAAATGAAATTATTGGAAGACTGATTAGGAACTCAGTTGGAAAGTTTCTCATAGAAGAGGTTTTTTGAGGTTGGGTGAGGTTACAAATCTCGGTTCAGTTTTTTCGTTATTTCATGGATTAGTGTGCTTTTACAAAATACGGAAAGGAAAAAGGTTATCGTTATCAACTCACAAAAATATAAGCATAAAAAATGTTAACAAAGTAGATAAACTTACTACAATGAATGTAGAATATTAAATAAAAAAATAATATAAATATATTAGTAACTAAAAAATATGTAAGTAAAATCATTGAAAAGGAAATCAGAAATTATTAATTTTAATTCGTATAAATGTTGTCGATTTATGAAATAAAATTTTATCTAATTAATTTACCCGCCATAAAATTAAATAAGTTGGTAATTAAGAAAATAATACTTTCAAATATTTTATAAAGTGTACAAATTTTTTTTAATCATCATTTCATATTTTTTCCTGTATTCGGTTGATTTATTAAATTTACAATAATTATAATATTAATGATCCATTTTCGTTCATCAAATTTTTCGAATTAATTCATTATTTTTTTAACTTTTAAAATCAATCCCAATTTTTTTATTTTTATTTAATATTACAGCTTTCAAAACTAATTTTAAAATTAAAAAAAAAAAAAAAAAAAAGACGGTAAATAAAATTCAATTGAACGTTTAAGAAGTCACGTAGGCGTTTTTTTATCGCTTCCAAAATGAAATAAAAAGAGTGAAAACAAAAATCAGCTCATTTCAGAGCCCTTGAAATCGATATGAAATTTCGATTTTAATGTTTCTTCATTGGCACATATAACACAATCTACATAAAATTTCTATATGAGAAGAAATGCAAACGTTTTTCAATTGCTAGATACATACCAAATCCATACTTTAGTTAGTTAAATACGTGTTTCACTAGTTTAATTTAATTTAAAATTCCTTGTTTATAAAACCTTATTCCAGTATTTTGGTCATTTCAAGTGGTCTGTTTTCGACTGATTACTGGTCTCACTCTATTTAGTTGAAAAACTGTCAAATAGTTACCTACCTACATTTGTTTAACTTTTGTAAGGCTGTAAATTTACAATATTTACTTAATTAATAATTTTTTACTTTATAAAAAAAAAAAAAAATTAATAGCTTTGAAAATAAGAAAAAGTCCTCCTATCTCACCAATGTCATTATCCTTCAGATCCCAGATGAGCCAAAGGGCCGGTGTTTACGGCGCTCGGGTCGGTCGAGTTTCCCTCCTGGACTACGCCAGAGCATGAAAGAAAGAAAGAATATTATTATTATTACTATTATTTATTATTAAAACAAATGAAACAAATGAAGACTGTAAAATTTATTGTCCGTTCAGGAGGATGGCGAGAGACGAGTACGACCTGTCCGCCAGGCTTGCACTCGCTTATGCACCTTGACCGGATACACGTCGACCGAGCCACGGAATCCTCTGAGTGTAAGTTTTATTTATTTTTTATTATTTATATTTGTATTTTTTTTTTTTAAGTATTAATTAATAGAATCAAATTTTTAAATATTAATTAATAGAATTTTTTTTTTTAATATTTAATTTAAGTTACGAGCCCTTTATTTAACTGTCGGAACTTTATGTTTTAAATTAATTATGGTTATGCCCACATTTTATCAAAAAATAAATAAATAAATAAAAATAAATGAATAAAATTTATTTTTTAGAAGACTGTTTCATTTAATAATTAAAAAAAAAAAAATTTCTTCAGTGATATTGTAAGTGATCATACAAATTTGTTCAAACGTTCTAACTTTTTATTCATCGAAAGTGGTTTTTTATATTTTTATTTTAAAATTTATTTTTATTTTAACATAGTCTAGTCGATTATTAGGCACAATTTTTTAAAAACATATACAAGAAAATTATTTTTTTAAGTATTGAAGTCAAGTCTAATCTTTTACGGCAACAAGATACCGTATCCCAACCTAATCTTTTGTTTTGTTCCAGTTTTCCTAAAAGTGTAAATGTGGTAATTGAAAATCGAGATAAAGCGTGACTCCTTAAAAGTTTTCTTATAATAAAATAGATGTTTCTTAGATCTTGAAATGGGATTGAAAAAGTTTTTCTTGTTTGTTTGGCAAAAAAAAAGTCTTTTTACAGAGTAAACTTTTCAATTTCTAGGACTTTAAAAGTCAATACACATATTGTGCAATTACATTAAATGTTAACGCATATGTTTTATTAACCCATTACCGCCCATGGAAAAATCAAACGGGATATAAAAAAACTAACTGTTGGAAAACCTGTCTCATGAAAAAATAGTAGATACGTGTTTTTTCTTTTTTCAATTTTCATTGTTTAAACATTATTTATTTAAACAAATTCGTAAAAAAATTTAAATTTTTATAAACTAATAACGGCATTCGATTCTTTGACCAAAAATAAGGCGAAAGTCATCTAAGTAATTTTTTGATCAGACGCTTAGATCTTTTGCTAAAAGCGCTCAAACATGTAAAAATATGGTTTTATACTGGTGAGCTCCGAGGCGCCGCACCGAAGATACACTTTTACGAGCCAGAGCTCATCACTATAAAACCATATTTTTACATGTTTGAGCGCTTTTAGCAAAAGATCTAAGCGTCTGATCAAAAAATTACTTAGATGACTTTCGCCTTATTTTTGGTCAAAGAATCGAATGCCGTTATTAGTTTATAAAAATTTAAAATTTTTTCCGAATTTGTTTAAATAAATAATGTTTAAACAATGAAAATTGAAAAAAGAAAAAATACGTATCTACTATTTTTTCATGAGACAGGTTTTCCAACAGTTAGTTTTTTATATCACTTTTGATTTTTCCATGGGCGGTAATGGGTTAAGAAACAGTAATGTTTGATGAGTTAAATAATTCTACTATTTTTTTAACTCTTTACAAAAATTCATATTTAAAATGTGCAAAGATTCAGTTAGTAGATGATTTTTTAAAACTTTTGAATACAGGTTTGTAACGTCCGATCGGTTATCTTTTGAATTTTTCATGTTTATTAAGTAAATGATAAAGAGTAGATTAAAAATCTTGTACACAAATTGCTGTCAAAATTTGGTATTACTTACTTAAAATCATCTAAAACATCACAGATGTTTTGTCAAAAAACTTTCACGTTATTCAAAGTTAGTCAAAAATCTTTTAAAAGAAAAATACATTCGTGGATACAATAACTCTTTTTTGAATTTTCGCTCGAAGGTTCATTGGATTAAAGCTAAACAGTGAACACTTTCCGAATATTTTACGCAACATTTGCAAAAGTGTGTCTATAATGAAATTGAACGGTTTTGAAATCAAAAGGTTTCTGTATGAAATTGCGTCAATGAACTTTTTTGATTTTAAAGCAAATACAATGGTGTCTTGATTTTTGATGACTCCACAAAATTAGAATCGGCAGATTTATATTTTGTGCTTACTACATACAATTAGTTCTACATTATTGAATATCCTTTTCGATGTTATACTATCAGAAAATTATATTAGTACTTCAGAATATGATAAAATTATAAAAGCTCAATTTTATTAAAAACAATTTTAATTTAGTTACACAACTCGTATCACCCTTAAAGTTTAATTGTTTTTAAGAAATGTGGTGCCCTTAAACTTTTTTGAGAATACTCCTTGTAATTTTTTATAGCATGGTAAAACGTAAAAAAAAAGTTCAAAAAGTTACACAATTTAATGACCGAGGAACTAAAATGCAAAAATTTAGGTTCTAAAAAACTCAAAAAATAAACTGCTTAAGATTCTAAAGCTCACTTACATAAGTGAGTGTTGACCAAGTGGTGCAAACAATAGGCTTGTAACACAAAAGTCACGAGTTCGATTACGTACCCGAGAAAGATCTCAAAAAGTTTCAATTATCAATAAATTAACTCACAGATACTGTAATGTAAGCTTAAAATTCCTAACAGAGAGATAAAAAAAAAAAAAATAATTTTAATTGAACTAAAATTTTCACTTAATCAACCGATTTTTTTTTTTTTGCATGGATTAAAATTTCTATTACAAATTCTTTTTTTATTGTAAACAGGCAATTTTTATTTTTAAGGACGTTGCCTCGTGAAATAAAATCCATAAGAATCGTTTGAAAATTATTGCAATCTTTAAGTTTAGGCTTAAGGAATAACTTGTCAAAATTTCAAGAGGATTTACAATACAGTTGTTGAGAAATTTTAATTCAAAGTTGGGCTGAAATCGCTCCAAATCGGGTGATTTAACATAGGCTCTTATGGGAAAACCATGCTGTTTTCATTTTGCTGTAGTTTTCGAACCAGGTTGGCAATCATCTTGAAATTTGGATATGTCATTCCTAGAGCCTTAAAGAACAAATTGCTATGTTTTTGGAAAACTTCTTATGGATTTTTAAACGATTTCGGCATTGTTTTGTTATTAAAAAATCAGTAAAAAGTTTGCTGATTTTTCCTTATTTTAAAAAAAGTTTTCTAGACTTTTGATTCACACTGTTAAAAACTAGAAATCTTCAGTAATACTATGTAAAAATTTCAGAAAGTTTTATTAATTCAGTCTCGAGTACCAACGAGTTGAAAATAAAATAATTTTGTTAATCGACCGGGTAGACTCGAGGCGAATGTCAGCTATTCCCGTGCCTAACCTATGGGCGGCTTCCCCCACTACTTCCGCGACGAGGCAACGTCCTTAATATTGACTTACAAGTACTTCAAACTGTCAATGACTTTCAGGGCTCGATCCGTATTACGCGTCCAAGATGTACAAAGTGGTGGACGGCACCGGAACCCAAGAGTTGTACACGGCCATCGAGGAGTCGAGCTCCTGCGGACGCTGCTGCCTGGGAAAGCACCGAGGCTGGGACTTTCACATCCTGGACCAACACCGACGCGAGGTCATGAGGATGTCGCACGAGGAAAACGCGTGCTGCGGTCCCTGTCTAGAGAACAAGGTGGTTATTTATTTATTTTTTTTTTTACTTTTTTATGTTTATGAGCGTGTCATGTGCGTTTATGTTGCAAAAATTAGGCAGAAAATAAAGTGTGACGCGGTACATAATAAAAAAAAAACAAGAACTGCTTTTTGAGGAGCTTCAAAGTGAAAATATTGTATCGAAAATTCATAATTAAAAGTATAAATCTTTAAAGCTGTACTACGGAAAACTTTTTACTAGCGTAATTTCGTTGCATTAATATTATTCCGTACGGCAGCCAACTAATTATTTTTGAAACAAATTGAAGATTTAAAAAAATCATAGTATTAATTTTCATTTAAGTTCATTCTTACTCGAGTAGTACTTCGCTAAAATATACATCACTCCAAAAAAATCAGTGCTTTTATTCGTAATTACTAGCTTTCATTTTCAACGTACGCGTAATTATTTTGTAAATAAAAGAACTTTTTATTTCACGCAAGTAATCGTAATGGAGTTGAAAATTTCTTCACTTGATTAAAACGAGTAAAAATTTGCAGCTACAGTTTAATTGCAAAATATTTTTTCACTAATTCAAAACTTTCATAAAATTATTTACTTTTTTACAGTCATTAAAAATTTAAATATTATGAAAAAGTTTATTAAACAAAAATTAATTTACAATATGCAATAAAAAAAAATATATTTCAATCGAGATTTTTACTGGTTTTCGAAACAATGTTAATTTTTTGGTTAACGCTTATTGAAACTACCAAAGAAGATACTCTGAAAATAGATTTTCTATTGGGATTTCAGCCAAATTTTTGATACTTACTTATTTTAAGTAAAATTATCCATGATGTTACAACTTTAAAAATGTTTTTCACATTTATTTTACTCTCTGTTGATTTAAAATTTTATCATTGATTTTTTTTTATAGAATCTACTTGATTTTCTACGGAAAACTTTGAACTCTTATTTTTCTATTTGATACTACATTTGTATTAGCAGAATATTGATCATAAAAAAAAAAAAAAAATGTAATTATTGAAATTTTCAGAAGGTTATAGTTTACTCGTCAAACGGGCAGCGACTAGGCTCGGTCGTCCAGAATTGGAGCGCAATTAGGCCGTCTTTTGATATTGTCGACTCGAATGGACAGAAAGTGCTCTACATCAAGGGACCGTTCAACACAGTTCACTTCTTCAATGGCGATGTCAATTTCAAAGTTAGTCCATTCAGATCGGATAAATCTCTATCGATTATTTCCTCAATTTTCAAACAATCATTTTTACGTCACTTACTTCCACATTAAAGCTAAATTTTATTTAAAAAAACTCAACTTTGATTTTGGAAACATCTGTTTCGAAAGTCAAGTTCGAGAAAATTGTCTTTGTACCTAAAGTGCTTACAAATTACAGTGTATTAAATGTTTATTATTCTGTACAAAAAAGAAAATTGATCATTTTTCCAATTTCAAACTAATTATTGTTTAAAGTAAAACGAAAAAAAAATTGAACTCTAAAATATTTTTACACATCTCTGAACTTAAAATTTTAATTAAAATCGCATTTAACCCAAGTTTGTGTAAACATGTAAAAGGGTGCGCAATCTACCGGTAATTAAAACTCGTACCCGGCGGCTATTACAGGGTATTAATGAGTATTTAATTGGTTTACAGATAAAATCGATAGACCGTGAACACAACGTTGGCGTTATGAGCAAAAAGTGGCCGGGCTTCCTGAGGAACATGTTCGAGATGGGACACTCCTTCGACATAAGCTTTCCTCCCGATCTCGACGTCAAGATCAAGGCTGTGCTAATCGGTGCTTGCTTCCTATTTGTAAGGACCAAAGATAATCGATCATCTAAACAATTCGTTGTTTATTTATACTCGCTGTCTAAAAACTTTGTCAAACGAGTTGTCGAGCAGGGTACGCAAAAGCTTGGCAAGTTCTTAGGATGTACTTAATGAGTTTTTTGTTAATTCAAATCGAGGAAAAATTTTTGTTAATATTGCCAAAGCTTGTTCGTACTGTTAAACTTAATGCTTATTTTCTTTTAGCCTCGAGGTGCTGTATCTGACTTGGCCTAACGCAGATTGATTTTAATGATAATTTTAAATTTTTTCATGCTTGTTTTGGACTCTACTCATTTTCATAAGACTAAATTCTCCCGCAACTTTGGAATAACATTTGATAAACAGCCAAGGATAAAACAACAAGCATCAAGAACTCACCTGTTTTGTTCCTCTTTCCCGTCGAGTTCTTCCTGTTATAAAACACTCGGGGGCGATAAAATGCACCTGACTAAGCTTCTCTTGTTCAGCTTTTTTTCACAGATCCGCGCGCGTAATGAGAAGCGCTTTCTTTTCAGGTGTTTTATTACAACGCGACGTTTTACAAGTGGGCTCGCGTTAATAATTTTCAGTTCGGTTTATTTTTAACCATTATATTAAAAGTAATATTCCAGTTGAATAATAAAATTTTCGGTTTTGCATGGAATTGCTTTTCAATCTTTTTCCAAATTTCGTTATTTTAAATATAAATTTTTATTCTGTTTTTTGAGAATGCATGCTTCGATTGATTTTTGGGTCTTGATTTTTTTGTCAAATTTTTAAAACTTAATCGGTTTGAAATCGTGTTTAGAGAATACACAATTCATCTTTACTAATTGAACCCATTTTTTCAGGATATCCTGTATTATACTTCACCGTAGCCATGAACATTAGAACATAGATTGGATATGAAAAAAATTAAGACTTGCATTTTACTAAGAAAAACCATTGTTTCAGGATTTTGTGTACTTTGAGGAGCAGGAAAACATAAATCGTCTGAGCAAAATTGAATAACAAGAAAGTTTGGAAGGCTCTCTTTTTATCAACTACAAATGCTCAGTTCGTCATATTTTTTTTTATTTAAAAACTTACTTTGTTCATTACTTATAATTTCAATTGTGCGTGTAAAGTTTTTGAAGTGTTTTATTTGTACTCACTACCAGTCATGTAATTATAGTTTAATTCCTAAAATTTATTAAGATATCAAGACTGTTCTTGTTAATTTAATTATGATTATGAAAATTTTCAATTTACTTTGTGCAAGCCATGCACAGTATTTTTTGTATGTTAACTTGTATAAGTGTTCAAACGTTCTCCTAATATAGTTTTTATACTACTTGTAAAATAAAAAAACGTTCTTAGAATCGTTACATTTGTGTAAGAAAATTTGCTGATGCAATAAGCCAATTTATGTAATTAAGAATCTCCAAAATCTAATTTCTTAAAAAAATAAATGATTTTTCTAACAAAAGTCGTTTTGTTATTGATTTCTAATATCATTCTATTCATGTAACTTCTTATACTTTGATTCAAAAATATTGATTTTTGTATCGTGAAGCATACAAAGATTTAAATTTTTATACATATTTTCCAAAAAAGTTTTTTATTATTGTTATAGATGCGGTGATAAAAAAAAAAACAGGGCATCGGGTAGGATAAAAAAAAAGCACAAGAACATAAATTTTAAGGTGTACGTTTTTATTCGTGTTCTAATCTCGTATTTTAATACATCTGGCCTTTTTGGTAAATAATCAAATACTGCACTTATATACGCCTTTCGCTTCTATTGAAGTCATTTCTACTCACAAATTATTTATTTTTTGGATTTTACGCTCAGTTGATAAAAAAGATTGAACAAGTATCTTGAAACAAGATAGTAAGCATAATGTCGCATATATTTGAACAAGAAGTTAAAAAAAAAGTTTTCGAATAATTAAAATAACATAAGAGAACAATTTTTAATAACATTTATTTTAATAATCCGACATTGATCATATCTACTAATTTTAAAAATCAATTCCTACGACCGAAAAACTCACCATGCCAAGTGTACTGTTTTTTTTTTCAATTATTCTAAAATACCATGTTTTATTAGATTTTTTTTCACGTTTAAGTTACTTTTAAAAAGCGCTCCGCTTCGAACGAAACGATCACAATAAAACGTCGAACAGCATGAAGTTACTATACGCGTTACACATTTTATTAAAAAATTTTTCAGCGCACGATTACAAATAAAATGAGTATACATAAAATAATACAAACGGAAACGAAAAGGTAGTAAGTAAAAAGCGAAGAGCGAAGTTGAATACTAAGTATTGGTGTGTGTATTCTAAGTTTTCTAAAAAAAGA
The DNA here is from genome assembly GCA_038277355.1 of Encarsia formosa. Classification (NCBI taxonomy): domain Eukaryota; kingdom Metazoa; phylum Arthropoda; class Insecta; order Hymenoptera; family Aphelinidae; genus Encarsia; species Encarsia formosa. Next base: position 2,517,470 of record CM076185.1, on the reverse strand, counting down.
AATTTTTAACTTGGCTCTAAAATACCGTATTCGATATATCAATTAAAAATGAAGAATAAAACGCAAAGAAAATTTAAGCAGCACCATTTTGAAGTGCAACTAGGTAATAAAAAAGAAAAAAAATAACTGAGTACGTAAATACTGTAAATCACAACATACAATCGTATAGTACAAGCTGCTCGCGGTTATTACTTTTCTCCGTGTTGTTGAATTTTTTTAAACTTATTTTTTCAGCCTTCTATCCACGATACCCACACGCACACTTTTTCACTTGGCGAAGTAGTACAAAGGAACTCATCGAACTTTAGTTTTAAAATGATAATTCGTAGCTCAGCAACAAAAAATCATTATTAAAATGTGAATAATCTCTTACACCGGTTGTTACCACGTGACAATTCCTACGTCTAATTAAAATCAATGTTTTTTTTTTTTTTCTTCATGCAAGCTCAGTGAACGTTTCCCGAGGGAAATGCTCATCGACGTACATTGAGTTATTATTATTATTATTAATTAAAAATGCGAAACGAAAATTTATCTTATTGCTAATGATCGCTCGGCATTATTTATCTTCTTCGTCTTGGGCATCATCATCGATTTTAGTGGTGTAATCACGCCAAAACTTTTCAGGGATGGATGTTCGTGCACGTGCTGCGCTGACCTTGGTTTTTTTTTGTTTTTTAATTTGAGCGTTTCTTGCGGGTGTATAAGGGTATAGGACGGGGTAGAAGGATGTTAGGAGAAAGAGAGATAAGTTATCGCAGCTTTTAGAGGTGTATAAACCTAAAAATAAAATATAATCATTAGCATCATTGTTATTATAAGCCTCAGTGTGAATAGGGCTGGAAACAGCTACTTTGAAATTATTTAATTTATAATTGAAATTTAGATTTGTTTTTAAAGAATTTTTAAATAAAATTTTAACAAAAAAATTATAACTTCTAAACTACGAAATTTTAAACTCACTGGTTCGAATTACATAGAGAATATGTATTTGTATATCCTGAAATTTTCAAAACTTTTAATGCTTTGAAAATCTCCAACAAAAATTCTATCAAGTATCAAAGATTTCAAAATGTTTCTGACCCTATACAAAGGTATTAAGTAAATACCACTCACACTTTAAAGCTCTTTCTCGATCTTGATCAGCTCGGCGATACCGTCGTGCATCTCCTTGACGGCCTGGTACTCGGTGAGTCCGAGACGTCTCTTGTTGGAGATGTCGTAGATTCCACCCTCGGCCTCGGTGTGCTCACCGCGGGTTCCACGAACCTGTAAACATTAATTTTTTTTTCTTTAATTACTCTGTTTAACTTAAACAAAAATTTTATTGCTATACAATGTGGTAATTATCAGTTCTACCATTAAGAGAATAAACTCAACTATCATTTTATTCAAGTAATAAAGAAATCATCATACTGTATAAATTTTGTTTAAAAATTTTAATTCATAAATAGTTAGGCTCAGAAATTTAAATTTAGATAAAGTTATCTTGAAATTGAAAATTTTGGAAAATTTTATAATTTCCGTGATAGCAGAATTTCATGCGGCCTGCGGTAAAAAAAATATTCAAAATTTTATTCAAGCAGTCAAAGCTGAATTAACGGCTAAAGCTTTTTTTAAGGGTATAAAATAGTTTACTATCGGGAAGTATGGATTTAACGATACTTTAATTGCTATCCGAAATGAAAATTTAAAATGATCGATTTGAAATCTTGAACTTCTGCAAATCTTAATTTTTCTAATGGGTTTTGACAAATTTTGATAAACACCAAATATAAAAATCCTAAAACCTCTAAATTAGTTTCTAAATGTTTACATGGTCGTTAAATGCTCGTTATTTTAATTCCAAAATTTCCAACCTCACATGACTAGCTTATCTCACTATCGTCGAATACTTTCAAAAAAAGCATCTTTTGCCGTCGATAAACGGTAAAAAGACTAAAATAAAACATCTCGATTTTGAATCTTGGCAGCTAAATCCGTAGCTGGTTATAGCGGTAAAGCACAAAGAAACACGTACTTGGAGGTTGAATTTGGCGGCGACCTCCTCGAGCTTGGCCTTGTTGGCCGCGAGTTTGGGCACCTTGATGTGGACGGAGGCGCGAACGGTGGTGCCGAGATTCGTCGGGCAGAAGGTCAGGAATCCAAGCCGGTCGTTGTGGGAGAACGGAATCCTCTTCTCTATGTCGTTAACGGCAGTCACCAGACGACGGTAGACCTGAAAAGCAACAATAATATTAAAATCTTTTGTTGTTATAATGTCGAACTATTGTTTGCGCTTGAATAATTTACTTTTTCTACTGGCCTTCGGTTGCGATTGAAAACAGGGCAATTAAATAATGTTTATGAAGCGAGCGTTATTTTTCTACTTTTTGCAAAGAAGAGTAAGGACAGCTGTTTACTCTACAATGATTGCCTTGTCAAAGTCCTCGCATCTCGTTAAGATCATTGTAAACAAACTGGGGACACTACATCATCATCATCGCATAAATTACCACTTGATAAAAATACATGTAGTATTGTGGCTCTGAGAAAATCTTTGATCAATAAATTTCACATCTAAACAATCTGATCAGTGAAAAATTCACGTTTAATTTTTCATTTGAATATTCTCATAAAACATGAAAAAATTTGTTAATAAAGACTTGCGTACGAAATAAAAAATTTCATCTTTATCATAGTCATAGTAAAGTGAATTTGAAACTACGTTTGCATTAGACGCTCCCCAAAATTCATGAGATGATTTTAAGAAATTTTTTTCTATTATTGTTTAAAAAGTATTTACTAAAACTTATAAAATAAACTAAATTTTAAATCATCATTGTAACTTTGATCAACAGAGGTACTCTTACTCGTATCTTTTGAAACTTGAGCTTCAAAGCGCCCTAATTATGAACTAATCCCTTGAATTATAAATGGACCGATGTCGAATGTCTATCTGAGATCCATTAAGGGTCCTGTCCCTTAAAAGACGCGCAAAAAAAAAGTGTAAATTTAAATCCTAAAAGGTCTCACCTGTCCAAGGTCACCGCCCATCTGCATGGAGATGATTCTCAGGTGATCCTCCTCGTTGCACCAGACGAGGAAGCTCTTGGCATCGTTGTGGTAGATGCCCCGTCCGGTGGGCCAGAACCGGCATGCGTTGGCGGCCTGGAGGAAACGGTCGCCCTCCTTGAAGAGGAAGTGGTCGTCGATGAGCTGCTGCTGGGTTTCCTTGCTCATTCCGGTCAGGGGGTAGAAGGTGCCCTTGAGCTCGCCCTCGAGACCAGAGAGGGTCGACGAAACCTTCTCCTCCATCTCCTTGTACTGGGCCTCGGTCAGGCAGGGGTTGAAGGGGTAGCCCTCCATTGACCGACCGCACCTAACTCTGGTCGAGACGATGTACTCACCCTGAAACGCAACGAGTAGCTCGTTAGAGACTTTTTTTTTGTTCTGGAGAGGTGTTTTGGATGGGAAATGTTGGGTAAAGTTACAGGAGTTTCTCTAGTGTTTTTATTCACTGATTTTTTCAATTTAGACTGTTTTTGTTTACTATGCGCTCTGAATTTATTTTGAGGAAGAAACTTAACATAATTTCTTAATTATTTTTCAGCGTGTTTATCTTTTGCTTTATCCTTCAAAGTATTTGAATATTTACAATAAAATATATAGATTTTGAAAATTGATTAATTAATTTAAAATATCTTGTAAAAACGAAATAACTATTGTTCATGAACAAAATATAAAATATTAACAATCGCGTTAGCAGATAAGAAATTTATGTTTGTAACGAAATGAGATATTAATAATAAAAAAACTATAACTATTATTAATAAATTGCTTTACAGTTTTACTTGTAGTTAACTAGTAGGTTTATTAATGTAAAATATAATGTAGTGATCAATAAATAAAAAATCGATTATGAATAAATTAAAAACATTAAAGAAAGTAACGTAATGTCCATATAAATAAACACCTAAATAGCAGTGAGACTTACAAAAAACTAATCAAGTTCTATATTAAATTTTCATAATTTAGATTAGAAATCGAACTTTATCTTTTATGTTGACATCTCAAAAAAAGAAAGTCCATTTTTTAAAAATAAGATATCTTATTAAAGACTCACAGTAGGGTCGAGGTTTCCAAGGGTGTCGACATCTCCGAAGTCCTTGGGAGGGTGCTTGTCGGTCTTTTTGAATCCACCATGGTAGTCCTCGATGATGGGGTCGAAGAGGTCAGCGAACACGGTGTAGGACTCGGCATCGGGGGCGTAGATTCCCACCCCGGAGTCGAGGTTCTCAACACCCGACTGGATGACGTCGAGCAGGGTCGACCCGAAGGAGGTCTTCTTGGTCTTGAGGGCGTCGAAAACCTCCTTGGTTAGGTACTTCTTGAGGAGGGACTTTGAGTCGGAGCTCGAGACCTTGGCGAAGCCAGCCTCGAGTTTGTCGAGTGTTGCCTGTTCAACCATAGCGCCTTTTTTACTGAAAAATTACAATTTAAAGTGGTGAGTTGGAAAGTATTTTATTTTCAAATAATTCTAGTTTAAAATGTAGTAGGAAAGATGCTTAAATAATTATTTAGCATGTTTGGATTCATTAGTCGACAAGAATTTTTTCTTTCTTTAAAAAAAATGAAAACTGAAGAATTTTTAGACTTGGGAAGTTTCCGAAATTATCGTACACAAAGATATACTTCTAATGTGAAGGTGATACGAGTACCAATTTTCAAAAAATTGTACTTCCGGTAACATAAATAGAAAAATTATCAAAAAAATACAAATATTTGACGAATTTTTTAATTCATAATGAAGAAATTCAAAGTATTTTAATACATTATTGTGTGAAAATATCATTCAAATTATTGTGTTTTTAATTACATAAAATGCCACAGCAGCAATCATGCTAATAAAACATTAATGAATCAAGATAACGTGTTCCACACATGAGACTTTCATCATCAAACAGTATTCTACACAGTAAGTTAAGCTTTTTAAAAAAAATTATTAAGTATTAACTTTGTCATTTTAATTTTTTTTCTGTGTCTTATAATAAATATGATAATAATCAAAGAGAATATAGAAGAAAAAAAAAACCGAGGTTTTTGATCTAAAAATAAACTCGTCCTTCTGAAACGTCCAAACCCTACAGGGAAAAAACATAGAAAAAAATAACAGAGAAAAACCAAGAGATTTCCGTCACACGTGCAAGTACTATAATTTTTTTTTTTTTCTTTTCGTTTCGGTCGCGGCTGGCTTACGAGGTAAAATCGATTTTTTTTTAATCGTCGGACGATAATTGGAAGATTTTATCGCTGCTGGTTTCCGCGAACGCCGCCGCTGTTTTTTTTTTTTATTCTCATTCTCTCTCACAAATTCGCCGGTATTTTTTCAAAGCTATAAAATCATATTTTTTTGCGCAACCGCATCGTGACTCGCGTGTTAATCAGGGACGCCGTTTTGGAATACCAATTAAAAACCTGGACACTGAGTTTTCGCGAGGCGGGTGCTTTTGAATTCATAAATTCGGCGCCAAACTTTTCCAATATCCAAACACGGCATCAAATATTCATCGCGCTTCCTTGTAACGAAAAAAAAAAAGAAGGTATAAGGAGGAAGGTGTCTGGTCTGCGATCCTCCCGGCCCCACGTCTGCGCTTGCGCTTTAAAATTCAACGCGCGAAAATACACCGGAAGTCGCTCCTGACGAATTCAAGTCTCGGCTTTTATTTATTTTAAATATATAAATCTAGGCTGGATAAATTTACGAACAACACATAATCTTATAAGCATAAGTTATGAGGCACTAGGGGTTCTAGTTTTTTCACTCTATGACTTATTTATTATTAGGTATGTATGAATTATTTATTTATTCGCGGGGTACGAGAGACATGCATTAGTAATTGGGATTAATGAAAAGTATGAATTCCTAGTGCGACATTATATAAATGGGTGTAATTATGTGAAAGTTTTCAAAGTCTTGGGGACACGTCAGACACCCGAGTTTATTAAGAAAAGACGTTCAATAATTTCAGTCTTGATCATTAATATTTTATTAGTTAAGTTTGTTATATATTTAGTAATCAACTTGTTTATAGAAATGTGAAAAAAAAAAACTATTTTATGGGATGAATAAATAAATCTGACGAAATTAAGAAAATTTTAATTTAATTATGTTTATGAAACGACGAATTTCATGAAACTTAATCAAATATACTTAAAAACTTAAAGATAGAAAGAAAGAAAGAAAGTTTGTACAAGTCAGAACAGCTTTCGAAAGCATTAATATAAATTAACTACCACTTTGTAAATTATTTTCATAGAAGTTTTCTTTGTAATGGAGTGTTTCAAAAAATTTCAGAAAGCATAAAACATAATTCTTTGAAGTTACTTATTGTAGACTTATAAGTAAAAGATATAAACTTGAATAATTACTTAAAAAAATGTATTCACTGCTTCAATTTCGTTAAGAATTGTCTTCAATAAAGCTCCATCTACCATTAATAGAATTTTTAATGTAAACCTTAATAACTAAAAAAAAATCTCAATAAACATCCACTAGATCGTTAGACCCTGGAGTGTATATAAACGTCGGGGTAACGAGATAACCCTTCGCTCTCTGAAGAAGCCTTCGGGGTACACTTCGAGTGTGTAACTCTCGCGCCTTTAAATTTTAAATAAAAGCGACGAGAACACTCGACGGCTCGCACACCCGCGTAAGTGCGTTTACGTGACCAAGTGGACTTGATTTCGGGGTTGGCTATTAACTAATTTTCATTTTTTTTTTATTCTTCTCTGTCCTGGAAAGTGCCAAGGTGTTATATAGCTTTCCGACAGAGACGATAAAGCGCGATTATCAATTAAAAATTCATTCGACACTCGAAGAGGTAAAAAAACATCGCGTATCTAACCAGGAAGTCGACCCAGGTAATGTCACACCTCGGTAGCCGTAATTTATTATCATATCGACTTATCGAGAAATAAAAAAAAAAATCTTTCGGAATTGAAATTAGCCTTGCTCAATGAAAGAAGAGAAAAAAAAAAAAAAAAAGTTCCGTCGACCATAAATATAAATTTTTCGAGTCGCGCGCTCATTACGCATCCCGGCGCGTCCCATTGTGCTGCGACGCGGTTATTGCAAGTCAAACGAGAGCAATCCCCGAGCTGCTGCAGCGGCGGCCAATGTATTCAATAAGTCAATTCCGAGAATCAGTCCTGGCGGTATCCAACCGAGCCAGACAATAATAATATAATTGAGGAATGTATTTCTTCTTTCAATAACGCGCTCGGAGAAAGATTATCGCAGATTTTTTTTTTGTTTTTTTTTTTGAGGTTACATTATAATAAGACCGTTTTATTCGACGTATGGTAATATAAAAAATTGTCTGAGTACAAAAATGTAAATTACGTATAAAAAGACAATTTTTAAGAATCACCGGCCAAATTCAAAGCCTGACGCAACACCCGAATTTCTTTCGCGCCTTCACTCAATCAAAAAAAAAAGTAACTATACGCTTTTTACAATAGAATTTTTACATACTCGTCGCTCGAAGCGGTATCCTTGGACGTGCATCCACCCATGTCGGCTTCAGCACCCGAAATCCACAACAAAAAGCGTAAGAAAACAAAACAAGCCGGCGGCTCTCTGTGGGGGTGGCTGCTTCTTAATTTATCAAAACTAAAGCCGCACAAATAACTAAAAACACTAGTTTATCACAGTTGGCCAGCAACAACTTTGTCGAATCTCTCCCTCGCGTCCATGCAGAACTAGCGTTAATCTCCCCGCGAGATGAGTCTCCGAAAGGGGTGTGGTTGGGGGCGGCTTTCTCTCTCTCTCTCTCGCTGGCTCTCTCCTCTCTCTCTCTCTCTCTCTCTCTAAACTAGTGCGTAATACTTTCTTCGTTTGACATCAGTCTCCAGGTTAACTATCACAATGAACTTTATTACCAAACACTCGTAAAAAATAGCTAGCACTTTGTGTTGTAAAAACTACCTCCGCTATTTTCGTCAACAATATACAATATTTTCGTGTATAAAATCGGTAGTAAAAAAGTAAACGAAGAGAGAAGAATAATAAGTGTGTCCTAAGGGGGGGTAGGAGCGCGCCGCGGGCGGGTCGAGAGCGCGCGAGCGAACCGTACGCTACAGTCTCTACGCTATCACTAAGTGCAGCGGCGTCGAGGTGTACGCTGGGCGCTACTACTACTACTACTACTACTACTACTAACACCATCAGCCCAGCCGCGCCTGCCCGAGAGAGAGATAACGAGTGCGTGCGATGCGCGCCTTCCTTTGTACACTGCCACCTCCCCACCCCTACAGCGAGGGTGAATATTATTCGGGGCCAGCGGTAACTGGGTTTTTAAAATAATTGAACAGTTGGAAGCCTGGAAGTGGAGTAGACTAAGGCCAGGGGACTTTTATTTCCTTCGCGAGTATAAATAGACCGCAAATGACTTGTCATTCGAAAGCTCGGATAAATAATTGATTATTAGAATCGATACCGGGAATTGGTTTCTTAGTTTTTTTTTTTTCTTTGCAGTTGGTACGAAAAATTCGAGGAAAGTCATGAAAAACAGCGACGCGGTAGTGTCTTCGTCCTGGGGCGGGGCTGCGTCTGGGTAAAAGCGGGGGCTTGTGTGGGTGAAGGCTCGAGGATTCCCGACGCGGGTCGATATTACGCACCCTGCCCCCCGGCCGGCCGGCGCGCACGCACCCAGACATCCTGCGACAACCCGATAATGCAATTTCGTCCTGCCCAACCACCCGACGCCCCTCCGATGGGGAGAAAACCGCGGGAGATTTGGGATTAGTCGGTCTGCTTTACCGGCTGAGAAAATAGGAGTCATTATGAGAGTGAAGGTTTTTTTTTTGAAAGAGGAATGATTTTGTTTAATGAAAGATTTTAGGGTATAAGAGTGTGGGCATTTTGAAATGGAGGTTCTGTTTTACCGACAGAAGCATTCTGTGTATTGGAATCAAGCAAAATAAAGCTTTCATTTGTAAGTTTTATGTTTGTATAGGAGTCTTTTTGTATTAGAGGGATTCTTTGAAAAATATTATATCTGAACAGCTTCGGAAATTATAATGTAGTTCCTGTTTTACCGACAGAGTGATCAGGTATAACACAGTTACAGATCCTTTTATTTTTAGGAATATAGTTTTTTTTTTCGATTCACAGATACTCGAGACGAATGAAAGTTTTTGGTATAAATTCTGTTTTACCGACAGAGAAAAGGAGTAATTATTTAACCTAATAAATTAGTAAATTTAATTTGAATCTTTTTTGAATCGAGAAGAAGCTATGTTCGTTTGAAGGACATTTCATATGATTGAAGTCAACTATCATATAGAATATATCATATAGAAATTACTGACTGTTCTGCCGGTAAAGTTTATAACTTTTGGAAAAATTGTACCGGTAAAACAGCACACTAATTGCACCTTGATAGCCCGAGCTAAAAAAATTTTTAAACATCTTATAAAAAGCACTCAATTTGCGTACGGTATAATTAATCTTCCAACTAAAACTAAAAACATAAAATTTCTGAAAAAAACCACTTGCACCATATTCAAAATAATTATAATTGAATTCGAAAAGTCGTCCAATTAAAAAAGGAAGCTCATTCAAAAGACACACTCGAGAACCCACCAGACGGAGATCGTTTTCGAGGTCGTCGTCGAGGAAGTTGCAGAGAGAGGGAAACCGAATTCACGGACACGAGATAGAAGAGGATGCGAAATTAAAGAGAGCCCGCAAAGGGGCTGTTTTAATTTTACGGCTGTGCGAGCTTTTCGCGAAAGCCCCCAGGATGTTTGGCAAAGATACCGCAGTGGTCGAGATTTTTTTTTTTAATCCAAGTTTGTAAAAAAAAAAATTTCGTATTTCGTAAGTTGCGAGTTATGTGCGAATAATAACACTCGGGTGGAATTTCAATTAAATGTTAGCGAGGTATTTGAAAAATTTACCTCGCACATTACGCATGATAAATATTTGAGATTCGAATAGTCTTCGCGTCAAAGGTGTAATGTTCGCGTTTATGACTCTCGGAGCGATCGATTGCCTGCTAGCTTGCTTGGGATTAATTAAAAACTCGTTCGGAACTTAAATAACTCAAGGCGTTTGGCTTTGTTTATCCTGAAAAAACTCATCCAGCTTTTCAGTTGGCGCATTCTTCTCTTCTCGCTTGAAGCAAATAACAAAAACCGAGCTTTTTTCATATTTTGAGCTACGCGAATTTTGTCTATACAAAAGCTTTTTTATGATTACTAATAATTTTACTTTTATCACAATAGCTGACATTATTAAAAATTCATTTCTTCCTCGCGTTCTTAATAAAAAAAAAATGGTTTCAATTTCAAGCGTAACAAAGACAGAGGAACTTTTGTAAAACTCGAGTCCTTGGAAAACCGCTGTAAAGTTAGTAGCCGTAGTGTTTGCTGTGAGAAAATAGTGGGATAGAAAACTCGATTGTTCACGCTTTGGCTTGTTTGCTTCATGACAGTTTCAACGCTTTGATTTTTCAAGATAAATACACCAGTTACTTCAAAACTATTCAGAGTTACATCTTTGTATGTACTCGTAATTATCAGTTTCTTTTTTTGCTGGTCGCAAGCTAGAAAAAAAAAAATCGATTTATGGCTTGGTTGGAGTCGATGATAAGATAGATTAAAATTGATATGGCTTTTGAAGAATGCATCCATCGCATCCCAAGGTAAAGGGACACTACTTCGATTCACCCACGTCTTTATTGTGTCTCGAGTTCGGTTATCGCGACACCTCGACTCGTCTTTTTCCCTCCTCGTAGGCGGTCTCGGATGAACAAGTTTGAGCGAGAAACGAGAGAGCCGAGTGTAAAACTACTTTAACGATGAAATTTTTTACAATTTTATACGCCGAGAATTTAGTTTTTTAAAATGGGGGTCGGTATTAACCTCGTTTGCAGCTTGTAAAGGCCACCTTGTTTTTCCGCTGAGCTTTCAGCTTGAGATTCGTGGGCGGGTCGCTCGTACGATAAGAATGTTTTCTTTAAAACACGTCTGGAAGGATTTTAATATTTTCTTCTTGTAAGACAGAACTTTTCGCAATTTTTGTCAAATCAGTTTTATCAGAGCTTACATATTTTATACTTTCAGTTTTATAGTCTTTTTTATCATCGCTAGCATTTAATGTGTAGAAATTCGCTTTTTTTCAGTAAGCTTAAGTTTACAGTTTAAAAAAATGTTGACTAGATCGGACTATTTTAACTGTAACACTCGTCTACAATGTTTAAACGTTAGTTATCTTAAAAATTAAAACTATTCCTGTTTTAGAGTACATGTTAAATCATAAACGTTCTTGGTTTTTGAAGACTTTTGATACTTTGATAGAACTAATATGACAGAAAACGAGCTGCTAATATTATACTTGGAATTCATTAGCAAGTTACAAAAGACATTTCAATCTTCTGTGAACTCAAATCAAAATTTAAGACTCTCTAGAACTTGAAAAGATTCAAACATGTCAACAAAAAATCAAAGCTTTTGAGTCACCCACATATAAAATAAGAAGCTTCTAAAAAGGGTGTTAATCCTCATCTCCGGGAGATAAGAGATTGGTTTGTGGAAAAAACCTCCCGTTTCCCGAGGCTTGCGTAAGCTCGTTGACACAGACAGACACAGACACAAGAAAAATAGTCGTAGTTTCGCGCGCGTCACGTTGCACGTGAGGAAAATGAATAATGCATGCACGATTAAGTGTCGGGGTACCTAAACGAGCTAAACGACGTGGAGCTGCGGAGACGTCCGGCGATGAGGAGGAGTTGGTTGCTGCCGCCCCGAAGCTTCAAGATTCGGCACGCTGTCATTGACCCATGCGTGCTGATCCTCCATAAATGCGTGATGAAATAAAAAATTTTTTTGAATGATTCGTGAGTTACGGGTTGGAGACAGATGAGTGTTAGGATGCTCAGTATGATCTATTTGATCTGGCTTTATTCTAATTATTCAATGAAAAAAAAATTAATTTATTTTTTAAAGTCTTTGAGTAGTTTGCATATAACCACACTTCAGTGGCTTTTATTATACCTGGTGATAGCTAAATTTTTAAAATCTTCTAGTTTGAGTTAAAAGTATATTATATATATCTTCAAAAGTTACTTGATTCGAAATTCAAAACAAATTTTTATAGTAAATAGCTAAAAATTTTAATAAACATACAATTACATGTTCAATTTATAGGCCATCTAAATTACCTTTCTGTTTTTTTCTTAATACCGAGCTTAATACTCGTACTTCATGGTTTTGCTAAATTGTGCAGGTGAATATTACATTAATTTCAAAATGATCAAAAAATTACTAATCAAAAATAGTTTATTTAATAAGCAATTAAAATTTTAAATTAACTGAACACTCAGTGAATACTTCGTTCAAACCTTGATTGTAAAAGTTTGAAAATTGTTAATTACACGTTTTCAGTTGAGGAAGCTCGTATCATAAATCTCTGCAAAAACTAATCCATACGATTGCGAGCTTACGCAACAGCTGCAGCACTTTGGAAAACCTTGAGTTTACAAAAAAAAACTTTTTCAGAGAAAAAATCTGAATAGTACCGGAAAAATTTAATTTAAAAAAAATAAAAAAGTAAAAATAAGTGGGAAGAGACGGACGCGAGTTGCCGGATATATTTTGCACTTCCTCATTGTCCTAAAATTAGAAAATACAGTCGGTCGTCCGAGTTAAAATTAATCTCGTTTACTTTGGAGAGAAGATAATTCTCCTGCTTCAAAATAAATCTTGCTTTGCTCCACTTGACGTATTATTTTTCGTGGTCTAGTGAGGTAAATTTATCACCTGTTTTTACATAATTAAATTTTTAAAAAAGGATGTAAGTACTATAAAAAGAACATAATGTTTATTTAATTTTTTTAAATTAATTAATTAAATTACCAACGACGATGAAGATAAACTTCGATTGAGCGTCGATAAGATAGATACGATCGGTAGCCTCGAGCGAAGTTTTTCAAACGGAGAGCTCTGGTTTACCATCGTTGGATACACAACAGAATTTTTACCGAGTGATTTTTGCAAAAAAAAAATTAGCGGATTGTAAATCAAAATTTTATGTTAATTATTTAGAGACGAAGATAAGATACTTGACCATCACCAATTATTTGCAGTACCAAACAAAATATTCTACTGCTAAAAATAATTACAAATTTGAAGATAATCAAAACCAAGTAACTACAAATATCATGCACCCATGAAATTTTGAAAAATTAAATATTTGAAATAATCATAATTTTTTTAGTTACATGTTTCTAGTTACAGCACACACCACTCCAATATTTTTTATATTATCGTTCGAAAAGTCCCGACATAAATTTTTAGTTTTTTAACGCTTCGTTCACACAAGATTTAGGATGAGTTTTTTCGCACGTAATCTAGATTACGCGATTCGCAAAATTTTATCAGACGTTCGCCTCTCTCTTTATCTTCAAAATCGTCGAGTTATTTTTTACGAGTGATAATTCGACACTCATCCGTACTGCAAACATCACCGCTTACGCATTTCCACTTCTTTTTATCGTTCATAATATTTTTTTGCGTCGTTATAAAGAAACCTAATAAAAAAAGTCATCTATAAAAAACATGCAAAAAAAAAAGTTCATTAATTCTCTCGTACACCAGCAATAAAACAAAAGTTACCGAATGACATAAATTCTGTCAGTTTTCATACCCAACTCTTCACGAAAATTGAATCTGCCAAAAATTCTTTCCCACCAATTACACCCAACAAATCAATAAATATCTATAATTAAACCCTCCCCGAGATTAACGATTCGAAGATGATGATCTAAATACGGTACTCGAGCGAGCTCGCCTGCACAATAAAACGTCATGTCAACAGTTATTTCGCTTCGATTGGCACGTTGCCCTCTTTATTGCTGTGACCGGCCGAGTTATGACATCGAAACAATGTTGTTTCGTTTTTTTTTTTTTTAAACGACTTCGTAATTATTACGTGCCTAATGTTATGTGTAATTACAGCCGCGCACTTGATATTTATAGCCTAATTAAAGACATGATTGAGCTTTGTGATGATGATTCTAATAATAGTCTACCGTTTGATAATCGTACCTTGATTTTATTAACAGCTTTTTGATAGAATTTACAGAATCTAATGATTTTAAATTGTCTAAAACTAAGGTTTATTTTTGGATCAGCTGATAATGTATATTTCAATTAAATATATTGATGATACATTGTAAGGTATAAATATTTTTGTTAAATTGTTTATATCACAAGTGGATTGAGTAAGTTTTGGCTCTTGTGAAACGAAACGAATACACTGTGTGATTTTAAAAAGCTCTGACACAATATTTATTTTAGTACGTAAATTTAAAAACAAACGATGGCTGCTAAACAGTCTATCTTTGGGGTAACCGTCTAATTATAAACTCGAGCTGAAACATATTTAATTTGACATGAAGTCGAAAACAACAAGAATATAAATTACTCAAGTTTTTTAATTTTACTACTCAAACCTCGACTTAAACAGTGTAAAATAAAAAAAATCTTACTGTTTTAAAAAGTGAAATTAAATAACTAAATTTTTTTTTCATACTCTTGCGAGTTTATCAGAGCTAGATTTTCAAGTTTAGAATTTAATTCGAACGGACCAATACAGACCCGAGTAATTTGAAAATCGATGTTCCTTTCAAATTGTGTCGATTCAACCTTCCAACTATATATAGGTATACCTAAAAGTAAATAAGTCTTGATATCGAGAGAACAAAGTCAATTTTAAAATTTAATAAATTTGGGTAGATTCTAAGAACAAAAGAAAAAGGATCATATTCATAATATAAAGTAATTGATAAAAAACAACGATTTTCGATTATTTCCCCCCAATGCATCCAAAAACGCCCACGAATTCTCTATAATTAGATTCAAATAAACCCAACCAGGATTTCCAAGCTCATCAGAGTTTAACAAAGAATTCTCCAACAATTTCCCAGCTGTAAAAAAAAAGAGCTCGATCGGTAACGAATCCAGCCTGCAGCTTAAACCCAGGCCAGCATCGATCCCTCCCCGGCCGCAGCAGCTGCACACCCACGCGACCCCCAGCGAAGGTCAAGGTCAGTCTTTTCCGCGTGCAGCCGAGCTGTATTTTATCAATGATTTTTCTACCCCGCGAATTATCCGCTTTCTTTTGTTGAAAATGTTTCTTTTTATTCCTGGCTTGAGGCACGTGCGAATCTGAAAGGGGTAGCTTTGCAATGTAACTTTACTGGAGGCTGATTGATTAATACACATTTATTTATGTGAAGTAACAAAAATACCCTTTTACAAACAATAAATAAATAACTTTGTGATCGTTCAGTTGATTATTAATTCTTTTAGCAGGTTTAAATATATTTAAAGATGAATTTTATTAATTATTGGCTTATTTGATGAAAAGTTATTTTATTATTTATAAAATCATGATTTTTTTTTTTAATGAGTAAAAATTATTTATTAAATAAACAAATTCAAGTTACTTATGCGGAGGTTAAATGTTTTAGATTTTTGTTGAAGTTTCAAGGTGCAGACGTATTTAGGGATCCCCGCTTGGAGCACTATTCAGCGTTTTATAAAAAACAAAAACAAAAATAAGAAAAGGGCTTTGTAGCGGGCTTACAAAAAAAGCAATAAGCGTGCTACAAAGCCCATTTTCTTATTTTTGTTTCAGTTTTCTTTTGTAAAATGCAGAATAATAACTGGCGGTTGAGCATGCGGTTACGTCTTACCTTACCAAACAATGATAGTAAAACTGAATTTTGATTTTATAATAATTTAACTTTAAACTTTAATAACCATTTTTTTCAAATATTTTTTATTACAGTATATTTGGTTCATTTGAATCTTAACAACTATAAATTTTAGAAGGAAATGTAAACATTTTCTAGTACTTATATACTTTTTTTTCTTCTTTTTCTAAATATAGAGAATTACAATTAATTCACGACATTTTTAACCGATCGATCAAATGCTTGAAATAAACACTGTAATCGGACAATGAAACCTGTTTTGTGTTAATTTGTTCGGTCTAGACCATTCTAACAACTGTGTTTAGCGTACATACATTACTTTTTCAAAGTCAAAGTCTACACAAAGTCTTAAATTAATTGTATCACAGTTCATTCAAAATAAACTAAACTAATTTTCAACGAGATCCACTTTAAATTGTAGAAGGTACCGTGATTTTAATTGGAACTTCCTGAATATTCAGTTTCTTCGAACCAATCGAATTTCACGGTTGCCGGAGATAACCTTTTTTTTCTTCCCCCGCCCCACTGCAACAAAAAATTTATG
The DNA here is from genome assembly GCA_038277355.1 of Encarsia formosa. NCBI lineage: Eukaryota > Metazoa > Arthropoda > Insecta > Hymenoptera > Aphelinidae > Encarsia > Encarsia formosa. Next base: position 2,501,159 of record CM076185.1, on the reverse strand, counting down.
CGGGCTCCTGAGGTTGAAATAATTACCGCAAATCATGCTTTCGTTTTACAACTGTAATTAGAAAAAAAAAAGAAGCCTATGAGTTTGCTAGAATAAACCCTGGAGTCATCGATTAATAACAGCGGAGGCGCACTTTTATTTCGAGTTAAAATTACATCGCGAGGCTATAAATAAGTGGCCTGCGATCTTTTTACAAAGCGCACTGAAGAAAAATAAAAAAAAAATGTCTAGACTCGGTAAAAAAAAAGAGCCGAGAAGTTTCTAGCACCTGTTTGAATAAACATTTATCCGGTCAAGAGCGATTGTTAGATTTTCCAATAATCCAATCTTAGCCTTGATCTGTGAAGAAAACGCACATAAAAGTAAGAACTTTTTTAAATTGAATTATACTAGTAACACAGAAAAAACTTTCTGTTAAATATGTTTAAAGGCGAAAATATAGAAAATCAAGAATTAAAACCATTTTTTAATTTAATTTAGAGATATCAAAAATAAATTTATTGAAAATTCTACTACAAAAAGTATTTGAACACGTATTAGATTTCAAAAAGGAAAAAATTACTTAAAATCGTGAAAAGCAGTTTTCCCTCCAACAAGTAGTAACAGATGAAACTGGTCAGACATCAACAAATTTTTAAAGAAATGAGTATCAAAAACTACTTAAACAGTTTTTTGAATGATTTTGGATTAATAACAACTTATTTTTCAAAAACTTGACTATAAGCTTCTGAATAAAATAAGTTACATGAGGAAAAAAAAAAATTAGTTACGTGGACTTGGACAGTTTGAGATTGTAATCAATTTTTCAGAGTTAAACTTTCTCCAATCTTATGGTTTTACTTTATTATTTAAAAAATCCAAGTACTATCTTATACTTACGAAAAAATTCATAAGAAAATTTAATGACTGTTAATAATTCTGGGTACGTGAAATAACTCGATCATCAAAAAAGTCAGACAAATAAATTGCCTCGAATAAAACAACTCCCCCTCACGGTTTTCAGGAACAATGCGTAATGAAGCCATTCACAGACCGTTTCTCAAAATACCCGCACCGGCATTCCGCGCCAAACTTCAGACAAAAGATATAAAAAAAAAAGTGGGGGGGAAGATGCACTGTGAAATTGACATAAAGGGCTGCTGGTAGCCTGCAGAGGTCGTTAGTCTCGGGCCGAGGTGCTTGGAAATTAACAAGACGGGACTAATTTCTGTCTCTGGTAAACCGAAAATAGTGACGGAGATTTTAGATTTCTCGCTAAGATCTTCGAGCTTCCGGGTTCGCGCGACTTTCTTCTGTTGAACCGAAGAGAGATTTTCACAAAAATACAATTCACGTTTGTGTTTTTGAATGGAGGTGCAGGTTAAAGAACTCGTGGAGCATGTATTTTCTTTGTAGTATAGAAGAAAATAAAATTTAAATTTTAATGATAGTAATGGATTTACTCAATTTAATATTAAGTAGCTATCCAAATGAACCTTTTTCAATTGAGCGTCGCATTAAACTATTTTTTCAAAAAGCAGAGTTGAAAATTAAGGGTTAACAATGACATTAATTAAATCAGTTGTTTAAGAAACAATTGAATAACATTTTATGGATCAATTAGTTAATTGTACACATTTATTCGTCTAAATAACAATAATTACAAGGTAACAAACAATCAAATAATACTTGGTAAAAATTTTACTAAAAATAGAACCTTAGTCTGAATGTTAAGTAAAAAAAGATAGATACTTTATAATCCACAAAGAATGAATACATTTCATAAAACTAATCTGTCAGTTACAGACATAATTATTTCACAGGATTGTCAACTCTACGTTGCAAATAAATTAATTTTTTTAAATACACGATTTTATTTACAGATTAAAATCGAAATTTAAAATTTATCAAGAAAAAATCAAGAAATGTTTTAAAAGGCACAGTCCAGTGACTTTATAGAACCTACATTACAAATTACATTAAAAGTATATCTATATATATATATACACAGATCGAAATTTTTTAAATTTTGAACGCTTGCAGCTCCTTTGATTTTATATTCAAAAGAATCAAAAAATACGTGTTTATTATTTTTAGATACTTAAGGTAGGACCGCACAAACTAGAAAGAGATGTGTTAAAAATCTAAAACTTTAGGAAGTCGAAGATAAATATTAAAAAATGATGCCACTAAATTTTCAGAAACTGGGGGTTTTTCGTTTTTGAGTAATTGAATATTAACATCGCGTCGATTTAACCCGTAGTCTAATGGGAGAGCACATTTTTTTATACAATCTTTACATAATTACATGTGATCAAGTTTTCAGAATATTTGTCAGTTTAACTAGAATGCACAAGAATCACATAGAATTAATTAAATCATCCATTCAGTTCCTCTAAGTATTAATAAAAAACAAAAATATGTGTTTTAGGTTAAAAAAGCTTCTGCTGCTAATGCACTTCTATATCTATATACGCGTGAAGCTAGTCAAATGTGTAACCGAAAATGCATCTTGACTAGAGCCGTAGGCGCGGTCCTACCTTAATGAGCAACAAAATATTTTAAAAAATTGTCAAAAATATCAAGAGAACACAAATGATTATTTTACGTAATCCCGCAGCTCTCTCTAAGACAAAGCCTCTAGATCCAAAATAACAGTAGGATAATTTTTGCAAGCCAGAGTTTTACGAACGAGAGAAGGGAAACAATGGCATCGTAAAAGCCTCCAGGAAGTCGCGTAGTCGGCTATTGTGGGCGCCATCGACCCTTCCCTCTTTACTTCCTTTCTCTCTATCTTGGTAAAAGTGCCCGATTGATTGCGTTAATATTCAATCGCAGCGACCGAAAAGTCCAGCCACGTAGGATGAGTAATAACGCCCCAGCAGCGGTGCATACGTAAACTAGGTTCACGCGTGCTCAAATCCTGACGCTTTGCAAGAACAATGCTAGCTGGTCAAATGTTGGATTGAATTCTTACAGAATTAAATTTTCACGTGGGTTCTTGGGAACAATTTTTTTAAAACAATTTGATTCTTTAAAAATATCGTTTTTTGAAGATTTTTCAGTGAATATTTGATCGATCATAATGATTCTAAACTGCATAGACCCTTGGAATTTTAAAATTTTCACAAAATTTTCATTATGAAAAATTGCGAGAGAATTTATTTATTTTTTATTTATATTTTAACAAGTTAAAGAGATAACTATGAGTTCAAAGATTCAGCATGTGCAGAAATATGCAATGAAAAAAATTATTCAATCCAAAATTAAATTTTCGCAAAGAAAAAATTATTTGCTCTTATCTTCAATTGAAAATACAATAATAAACAATTAATTTTATTTTTGCTTGTAAATTAAAAGATGCAGGATAAAAAATTTAACTAGAAAAAAAACCTTGACTTCATTTTGTTAGATCCTTTTTAAGAAGAAAACAGTTTCAAGAATTAATTCAATGTGCAGGTGACCACTAAAACAGCTGATCTACTTCGTAATTCAAGAGTGACTCACAACTCGGCAGCAGACGACCTCTATTGAAAAATTACCCAGGAATTTCAAAAAAATTCCACTTCCTGCTTAGGTGAAAACGACCGTTACCCTCAAGAATACAGAAAAAAAGGGTAAAAAAATTTTTTTATAAATAAAATAAAAGCGGTATGGGGCACAGGCTCGAGTGCACTTTACAATTGGCTTCCTCCATAAAAGACCTCGCACACATACATACAGAACGGCCAACTATCAATTTCCGGTTGGAGTTGCTCAAAAGCATGGCGAATCCGTCCGGTCGTGGTAGTAGGAGGAGGATGAGAAGAGACGCAAAAGCCCGTAAAATCGTCCGATTATAACGGACCGCTGCTCCCCGGCACGCCACGGCAGGATGATGATGATGATGATGATGCGGCAGTTGAGATTGGCGTGGATGTTTGAGCTATGACTTTCATGGACGAGCGCGCGGATTAATTGAACCGAGCTGGCTTTTAATTCTCGCGATAAATTTTAGTTTAGGCTTCTTTTTTTTTCTTTCTTGGGTTAATAGCTGTGGGGAATTTTGTAATTATATTTTTTTTTTTTAGATTTATTATGATTGGGTTCGACGGAATTGATTGGAATTTTTATTATGGCACAGTAATTTAATTTTTTTTTTTTTGTTTTATTTCTGAAAATTAATTCAATTTTTTTTTAATTTGTAATTATTATCTACTTTCAGAGTTTTAAATTTAATTTTTTAAGTAAACTAACAAAAATATATAAATTATGTAGTTTAAATTTATTAACTTTTTTTTAGATTTGCCTAATTTAACAAAATTAAATCTTGAATTAATTTTTTTTATTAATTTTGACATAATTTAATGCGCATCAGATCTAGCAAGCCATTAAAATATTAATAATTTTATATATAATTTAATTTTCTTCTAGGAAAATTGTTTATCGTGTTTATAAGTATTAAATATTTTTTTATTTTTTATTTATCAAATATGCACATAATAAAAAAAACTTTTAAAATAATTTTTTCAAGTAAAAAAAAAAAGTATGAATTTTCATTAAAAATTTATTTCTTATGTAAAGAAGTAAAGTTAGCTCACGTAGTTTTTTATCGATTTATTACAGTAAAGTTAAAAATAACAATTACAGTTTGAAATTTAACACAATGAAATTATAATGTTCACCCGTGCTTAGTCTAGACAGTTCTAACAATTAATTCAAACCTGTACTATTCATTATTTTATAAAGCCTCTAGAACTAAAAAAAGCCAGAAAAACTAAAAAAAAATCTCTCGCTCAGAAGTTAACCGAACCGCTAAATATTTAGCAGCCCATAATTGAATAATAATTGAGCCGAGTTGTGCAGCAAAGCCGCTCTAAAATCGTGTTTACAAATTTGTTCCAACATCGTTCACGCCAAACTTTATTTCATGCTGTAAGCCGAATCGTTTGCAAACAAGCAAATAACTTTTTACAACGATCAATGCTGTAACTGCCTACGAAAAGGGGCAAGGTGGTCGATTGGTTCGTCAGTTAGAAAGTTTTAAAAGGCGCGCGGGGGTGTTCGATCGGTTGAAACTTTTCAGAGCTATGGCATGCACGTCTAAACCGGAAACTCGACACTTGCTATCGATCAGTCCGTCACGAGCTGTGTGCGGTCCCGACACTTTTAAAACTCGGTAGCTAAGTCTAACTTCTTTTCGAACTTGATCAATCATCTTTTAAACCTTCTGTTTACTTATGTAACCACCTTATTGTAGGCAAAGTGAACAAAATAGACAAACTTTTGAATCAGAACGAATTATTAATAAAAAAGTGCAATTTATAAATACTATATCTTCCTATATTATATAGTAATTGTTTACATTTAATTTATTTAGTCTAATTTCTTATGTCTAAAAATATGCATATATTTATATCTTACTAATTATTATGTGTATAGCAATAATATATATCATTATTATAATATGCAACAAACAAGTAAAGCTATATACTTAAAATATATAATAAATATATTTATCAGCTATATTTACCAAGGTCAAAATTGACTACTCAAGGAAAAACATGAATTTTGAACCGAAAACAGACTGATTCTCATCGGAGCTTGCAGCTTTAAAGCTTTAAAAAAAATGTTCCAACTTCCTCATAATGCAAGGCGGGAGCCGCGGTTACGTAAGCCCGAGCCCAGCTGCGCCCATTTTGCCGGTGCATCGCGTCGCACATGCGAGTAAGAAGAATTATTCCGGCTTTTCCTGGGGGAAACCGGCAGGCAGCTTTTCTAATATTGGCTCGCTCGTGACCAACGGGTTTATTGGCCCGAAACGTCGCGGGGTTTACGATTTTGATGAATTTTTTAAGAGTCTCGTTCCCTCACTACTATTGATTTATTGCAAAAAAAAGTCCTACAAATTTTTTGAATATGGAATTTTTGAGAATTTATGCTTTAAATGAATAAATGAAAAAAATATTTGTAGAAAAAAGTAGTAGAAATAATGTTTTGTACAATAAAAAAATAAATTTACTTAGAAATGAAAAATAAATAAATTATGAGGTATTTATGTGAGTAAGATAATATAAAATTCCAGCATATTGAACCATACTCAATTTTCCAATAATACTTGCAAAAGTAGTCTCAAAAAATTTTTTTCAATTTTATAACTTGAACACAAAAAATCTTTCTACTCTATTCGAACCTTTAAAAAAAAAAAAAAACAGAGGCTCAGTGAAAAATAATTTTTCCAAGAAACACCCCTAAAATTGAATACGCACGCAGGTGTAATCAATATGGAGCGTAGGTTGGATATAATTAAATTCATTCTTTACACACGCCCGGCTGCAATCTGCAGGAAAGTAAGTCAAGAGTTCGGCTGGCTTATCGAGCGGGCTGCCAGCACGCGACAAACACCCCGGCCAAACGTCGATCGGGCGAAGGTTGCTGCTTCCCGAATTCCTAAGGGGCGGTTTTTTTTTTTTTTTTGGGAATTTATGAATTTTTTTTAGTGCTATGATTGATGCTTCTTGATAACAAAATCAATTTCTAGGTGATTTAAATGCACGTTTTGTAGGCTAATGTAACAAAAAGATTTTATCACTTTCAGGTAAAATATACGAAAAATGTTTTTTTTTTTAAATTTTTGAATCATGCGTCAGTGTTTAAAAATGATTCATAATTTATCAAACGAGTATTTTTTTAGCATTGCTTTTAATTGGCTTCATTTTTTGTCTAGTTGCTTAAAAATTTATCAGAACAATCTTAAATAAAATATTTAGAAAACATTTAAAAGTCTCGCTAATCATAGAACACAAAAAGTTAAAATAAAAAAGCAAACAAAACATTGTAGATAATATTCTATATTTTAAGTCCTAGTTTTGTTAATCATCTCAAAAATAATTTATCAAATTTATTGAAAATTTTTACTATACTAAATTGAGGATTCAAGAACTACACAAAATGTAAATTTTTTACACATTTTTTCTATAAAAATAATTAATAAAATACAAGAGAATAATTTCGAGAATAATATTTCAAGCCTTAATTTTTGTGTAAACTCATACAAATTTTTAGTCAATTACTCATGACTTTTGTAGATGATAAAACTTTTAATAAAATAACAGTAAAAAAAATTTTAAATTCGATGTTTACCAGTGGAACCAGCTGATCGAAAAATTCGTCTAACATAAGCCCGGATCGTTGAGACACAATCGAGTGGGCGAGGCGACGATCGGATGGACGCGGCGGCGGCACGCGACGATCGACCTTTGTATTTTGGATCACGAAAAATAAGCCAGACGCTTTTTTTTTAAACCCAGGCCTTGTCCCTCTACCCGCGGGTGTCAATGTCGACTCTGATAATAAATAAAAACCCCCTAGTGTAAAAAAAAGCAAGAAAATAAAACAACAGCCCGGGTTTCTATAAATAGACCATATTAATCCTTTCGTTTAATGATCCGTGTTTATTACACGCCGGGAATGGAATGCGCGACGACTCTCGTCATGTGATATAATCAATGACTCACGGGACCGTACCGCTGCAGTTGTGCAATTATTCTTCCTTTTTTTTTTTTTTTTTTTTTCCTCTCTCTCAAATTGTCACTTTTTTTCCTAGAACGCGTCTTTCCCCCGCCGGTCCGGAAACTCGACGCCGACAGTGCAAAAAAAAAAAAAAGTGAATCACGACGACGCGCAGGGACTTTTTGGAGAACGATTGTTACAGACGCCTCGATTCAAATATTTAGTACACACAGAAAATTAATGGACACAGGGTGGATGAATTTAAGAGTCGAGGTAACCTCAACTAACGAACAATGGTGCTAAAAAAGTCCCGGTACCGTTACGACCCATAACCTGAAAATGCGGCGCAAGGATCACGCATCCACGCCGCGGGTAAATCGCGGCCGGCGCCGGTTAATCGCACTCGATAATCCCGTTTCCGGTTTATATATATAAAATTCCCGAGTTTCCGGTGGAAGAAGAAACAAAGGAGGGTCGCGCCCTTACGCAACGAGCATCTCTTGGACCAAAAAAAAATCACTGGTAATAAGAATAAAAAAAGGAAGGGTAAAAAAAGACTTACCTTTGAGGTCCGGGAAGTCGTAAGGAGGTTAACCTGGATAAACAAAATCACTGCACGAGCGATATAGCCGAGAGCGCGCACCACACGTCCAACGGATACGTGAGCCAGGAACGAAGTGAACCCGCTTGCCGCGGTTGGCCGTCCGGCTGCGTGGCTCCCCTCCCCCCCTTTTCTTCAGCTGCGCGGTGGCTTCCTCCCCCTCCACGAGTGCAGCAGGTTTAGGTGCGAAATTATCGAGGTGTCTTTTTTCGGTACTTACTCGTGTGGGGAATTATATTTTAGCCTGCTAGGGGGTGAAAATTTTTGAATTTAGTTGTGCTCGAATAATTTAAAAAATTTTTTTTTACGGATTTTTAGTTAGCTCAAGGTCGTTTGAATCGACTCCTGGAAAGTATCTTAAAAAAAAATTATTAAAAAAGTATGAATTTGTAGAAAGAGAGGCATTTTTAAAGTTGGGTAATCTAAAAATTTTTTCAATTTTTTACGCATTTTAGAGTTTTGATTATTGAAATCCATGCTCAAGGTCATTTGAATCGACGTCTGGAATGCATTACTAAAAGTATGAATTGTATAGAAAAAGGAGCATTTTTAATTCATAATATTTCCAGAAATTTTTAATTATGTAACTAATCAAAATTTTGCAAAATCCAACAGTCTAAGACTGCAAAAAAAAAATTTCCAAAAAATAATGAATATTGTGGGACTAAGAAGGTATGAAAATCTTGACATTTTTGAAAATTTTTAGTTCACACAGTTTAACTGATAACAATTAATTTAATTTTGTAAGTATTTTTCCAAATTTTCATTCCTTTAAGTTTATTTTATCCCTCAACTAAAAATTCACTTGGAGTTCCCTAATTTCGTTGCTAGAATATGCGAGTGCGGGGTTTAATAATTAACGAGTCTCGGGGCCTTGAAGATGAAAGTATGTAAAAAAGGTGTGAATTTTTTATGGTTGTTTGGAAAATATATTTTCACAGCATAAAAAATATAAGTATTAATGTATCAAACAATTATGGTAAAAATTAAGTAAGAATGAATTAAATATTCTAATCTCTTGAAAAATTGTATGCCTTGCCCTGTTATATATAAAATTTATTTCGGAAATTTTTTAAAAAAGTTTCAACTAAAAAGCTCATAATTTTTAAATTTAATTTATTTTACATTGCGACGTTAATTAAGTCATACTTTACTTTCACGTCAACGTAAGGACCATAATTTTCCCTAAATTTATCACTGGGTAAACAAAAATTTTTGAAAAATTTATTCGGGTTGATTAAGTGTGCTCGGATTAAACAAAGCAGCGCAAATGTCAACTCAAGTGCACTGTTGAAGCTCACTTCAAAAATCCAATTAAGATGCGTATTTTCACGTGTAACCTTTTCTCCCCGCCGAGGTTAAACTTTAGAAACATGTTTTTTTTTTTCGCACTGTTTCTAGTTCTGTTTCCGTAACGCGGGATTTATTTTAAAAAAAAGTGTATTTTTCTGTTATGCCCTGGGAAAATAAGTAAAATATTTATTGTTTCTCGTCGCGCAAAGACTCGAAAAATATTATTAAAATATTATTCGCATTGTAGTGCGACGTTGGATTTAGATTATAGAATAAAATGTCAATACGACGCGGTATTTTGTGTACATTAACCTTGGCTGAAAGTGACAATACATAGGAAGTTTAATCGATCCGATTTAATGTTATAATACCGTCCTGGATGAAACATTTTTATCCAAATACATTTATGATTTCCTGCTTCGTCGACTGTGCCAAGATTGATTTTTAATTATTATTATTCTGTACTTACAAGGTTTTTATTTATTTTAAAATATCAACCATGGTCAATATTTATAATAAATAATTTTATTTTATAATATTTTCAAATATTTTTTACGAGATTTTTTATTAAATTCAAATTATAAACAAGGTTACTTAAATCGAGAAAACTATCATTTAAAGAGTTAAACTCTTCATCTCTCAATCATTTTAATTTTTCAATTTTATTTTATTTAGTTTATTTTTTGTAAAAATTAGCCACTGTGAGGTAAAATAAGTGAGAGATCAAGAGTTTAAATCTTAACTCTACATGAGTAAAATTTATTTTTTATTATAGTTAAAATTATTATTTTAAAAATATGTTTGTATTTTCTTTTATTGATTATTATAAATAAATTAATAAAAAATTATGACTAAGATATATGATTTTATTATTGTAAAGTAGTGTCTTACATAATTTTAAATCTTCAATTTACCCAGAATCTCAAAATTAATTCATGACTTTTGTAATGATTAACTATTTTTTTTATTAGTTATTATATATTTGTACAGTTTTCTCAAAAAATTGTTATAAATTCATTAATCAAATATTATGACTAAAATAAATAACTTTATTATTACAATTTTCAAAGTCGTGTCTTACATAAGTAAATCTTGAAACTTTCAGAATTTAAAAAACACTTTTCAAGCTCTCTCGAACAATTTATTTTTCAAAGTTTCTATTTATACCAAACATAAAATTTTACAAAAACTAAAAAAATTACTCTAAAATTTTAAAAATCCCGAACATTAAAATGTCCATCGAAACAAACTTTTTCCAGTAATATTCAGCATTTGAATGCACAGCCAGTGAAGTATATCTCGAAAACCCCGACCGAATAAAAGAACTCAAAAATAGATTGAAACAAAGTTCACAAGCCACCCGCGCGGCCGCAGCAGAATATTTTTATCGATTCGTGAATCTCCCTCCTTCGGATTCGGGTCTATAGACATCACCTGGGAATCTTTTGCTCTGCCCAAGGTTATTTTTTCTGCCAACTTTATTAAAAAAAAAAAAAAAAAGTCATTTTGGCAGTACACTTTTCCTCTTTCTAATGTTTTATTGGCCGTGCGAAATTCGTTTGTGTTTCCTGTTTACAGTCAAACGTTTCAAGGCTCGAAAACATTTATTATCGACGCGATCAGACTTGAGAAAAGTGAGAATAACCGTCGAGTGCATCCCAATATTGAATTTTTTTTTTTCAAGGTCAAACGTGTCTGAGTATCGTTCACCAAAACCTCGTAAAAACGTCGATAAAAAATAATGTATTTTTTTCTTTTGAAAATATTTTATTGTGCAGCGCAACTACAACAGTTACCTAAAATTTCTCAGATCTTGGTTTTTCACGTGAGAAATTTTCACGTGACTTCGAGAGCGTCCACAATGCAGCTGTACGTTTTTTTTTTTTCGAGTATCTTTTGGTACGGTACAAATTTTTTGGTTCTTAGATTTTTGGAATAAATGAATCATCAAGCAATTTAAGACGGGGAAACTCAATTACTTTTTATAATATGCTATTATTCTCGGAAAACTAAATAGAAAATAGTTTGAATTATGGTCGCTCGAATTTTTTCTAATTAAATGATTTTTGAAATAAAAATCATCCCTGATTACGTTCGAATTTTGTCAAGTTCAAATTCAATAAATAAATTATAAAATAATAATATTAAAGGAATTTAATTAATTTTTAATCAATGTAGATTCTTAAAGATAATATGTAATATTATGTTAAAAAGTTAGTATCGAGCTAGTCAAACTCAAAATTAAAAATAATTTCTACAGTCAAACATTTGAAATTGAATTTTTTTGAATATTTTATATTTTTATGGCTAAAAAACTATGATTCCATCAAATAAATGGAATAATAATTTTTTAGCTATGAAAATACGAGACTAAGAATAAAATCAGAAAAAATAATCATAAGCAAATTATTAGGGACAAAAACTCAAGTTAAAAATACATCCACATTTTTATTTTGACTAAGTAAATCCAAAATTTTATCTATAATTTGATTTTTTTTATAACAAAACCGCACTATATCGGCTGTGGGTTTCCTTTGTATCGACAGTGCGGTTTTGCTCCTGTACAGCAGTATTTATTTTTATTTAATTATCATCATCAACGGGTTAAAATCCCTTTAAAAAAAAAAAATAAAAAGTATGTCACACCAATAAATTTCGACAATAATATTAAATTTAACATAATTTGTATAATGCAAAAGCGCTTTATCTGCTGTGGGTTTCCTATATAGATATTGCGGTTTTGCTATTGTACAAAAGGATTTATTTTTATTCAATTATTATCATCAACGGGCTAAAAATCTTATACAAAAATAGAAAGTATATCACTTTAAAAATTTTAAATTAAAAATCCATTTATAAATCAAAGAGAATATTTTACATTTCTTCTTGAATGTGTTAATACTATTACAGAGAGAAAAATTCAATATCAGACTTGCAGCCTCTTTCAATTAATTCTTTAGGGTTTCTGATATTTAATACAAGATATATAAATATATACAGTATGTTTTATATTAATAAGCAAACGTGTAAAAAAAAACTTTCTGCTCTGATTTACATATACTTTTTAGTTCAAAAAATACAATTATTCATAATTTAAAAAAAAAAAGTCATTTAATTTGAATGCTCATTGCAACAGTATTGTCTGGAAGTGCAAGCTCATCGTCAAACAAAAGTGAGTAATAAGACCCAATTAGGTAAAAATTCAACGAGCGTGAGAGTTATTTTCCGGGCGAGAAAATTCCAAAGGACGCTCGCTCGCATAGCCCCGAGAAAATCTCATCGATTCGCGGTCGACCTTGAAAAACGGGCGCATCCAGCTTCCGCGCGTGCTCCAATTTCCATCGTTCCGTGTACATAGATTACCAAATGTGCGGGGGGGCATCGAGCACAGATGTAACGAGGGTGGTAACACCGCCCGACCTTGAATTTTTAACCTGAAGAAACTGGAAAATCTCGCGATATAAAAACGAGAGTTGCAATAAATCTGAGTTGTCAAAAGTGTCGGAGTAATGATGATTAATCTTGATTCGATCGACCAATTTTCAGATAGAGATTAAAAATAATTTTTGTTGCACGGAAAAAATAAAATCCTTGCAGCGTAGCTGAATTCAGCGATATGACGATGCGAACAGTTAACGACGCTCCAACGCAGACTTTTCATCGTGGCGAGGCAATTTACATCATATTTTTCCAAGGGAACGATACCAATAAAATTTACGGTACCATCGATTCTTATTTCATACGTATCAGGCGTACCAATGAGACCAAGATGTCTTTTTCTCATTTTGGTCCGATGGCAGAGTTAAAAAACTATTGAAATATGCATGCACTAAAATCCATTTTTTGAAACTTAGGTACAAACCAAAATTTACAAAGAATTAAAAATAAAGTTACTAAAATCCACGGAATCGACTACAGTTACTCGTCGCCTTGGAATAGAAAGGTACTATCTCAGAAATTTTTATAGAAAGATACTATCTCGTATCGATTTTATTTCTGAGATAGTACCTTTTTATTCCAAGGCGACGAGTTATTTGAAGCTAAGTTGAATTTCAGGCCTAACTTCATAATTTATTGTGCTCTGCTCGAATTTCATCCACAAGATGATTCTCAACAATGAGTTGGGCGTTGAAAGCGTGCTTACAGCTTTTTAAACTTGTTTATTGAAAAACGGTGGGTGATTATTTGTAGTTTTTGAAAGGTTGATAAAAATAATAAATTGATTTCAAAGCAATTTTTTTTTTTTTTTTTTACAAAAATTGAAAAGAAAAAAAGTACTTGTCTGCCTATTTTATACATGCTATTTTTTTTCTAAAAATACCTAACTCATTCAACACCACAAGTTATTTTTCTCTTACTGATGGAGGTTGTTTACTTAATATACTCCAAACATATTTTACACATGATAAAAATTGATTTTTTTGAAGTTTTTGTTTTGATTCCAAGTGATTTTTCTAACTCGTCTCAAATAGAAAATGGTATGATAAAAAATACAAAACTGTAAATCATATTTATTTACCGTGAATTTGGTTTGGATTGTTACACAGTTTGATTAAACTATAATTAGTTTATAAATATTTTTAAATTAAGATCAGTTAACAATCTGAAAGTTTTGAATTATCAGACTAATTTTGAGGTACTACTGTTTCCAGAAAAAATTTATAGAATATCAGTAAATTTTTCATTTAATAGAGTGCTACGAAACAAATACTTTCGTAAATTGAAAATTTTAAAATCCACGTATCGTAAAGAAAAATAAAAATATTCAAAGTTTTTTGTAATCAGCCAATTACTTTGCAAAAAAAAAAAAAAGAAAGTAGCTTATAGCAAAACTTACAGTATACACTTTAAATAGCTCTTTTTTTAATTAATCATTGATTTATATTTATTTTTATCACGTTCACCATGATTATTACTGAAGAGAACCTTTTAAAAGTATGCTTTTTAATCATTTATTTAAGTCAAGGGCAGAAGAAAAGCTAGAATATTGTCAAAAATGAAATATTACAATGTGTATTTTCAGGAATTAAAAAAAAAATGTTTTCATCGAAAAGTTAAAACTAGCAGACAACGGGATAAGACCCGTCGGTACTTAAAATACGAGCTCGTAGTAAAACCATTGAAACAAAAACCAAATAGACCGATTGATCCCGCGAAAAAAAGGCGCGCCGATTGATTATATACAAATGCGCCCACGCAATCGCATTGAGAAACATCAGAAGAAAAAAATAAATAAATAAAGCCATCCTTGGTAGCTAACAATAAGCCGAGCTGCTCACCGACAAATTGTCTGGCACGCGGCTATTTTACGTGGGAAATACATTTGTAAGCTCGTCCACAATTCATTCGGACTTACACGGACAATTTATAGAGGTCGAGCAAGCAGCTGCACTTACTTTTTGGCTGTTTTACAATATGAGTTTTAGTTGTTCGATGGGTTTTTAGTATAATATCGATATCATTTTTATAGTTGATTGAAAATTTTTAAATCCACGTAGCGTAAAGAAAAATAAAAATATTCAAAGTTTTTTGTAATCAGCCAATTACTTTGCAAAAAAAAAAAAAAAAGAAAGTAGCTTGTAACAAAACTTACAGTATACACTTTAAATAGCTCTTTTTTTAATTAATCATTGGTAAAACAATAAAAAACATGGTTATTTTATGTGTATTTACCGAAAAATACTATTTATATTTATATTTTAGTACTGAGAGATTTTCAAAAAAATTTAATAATTCTGTATTTATATTTGAAATTACATGGTTTTTTTCAGATTATTGGCTCTTGCAATCGATACAAATTTTTATTTTAAGGCAAGGATGCATAAATTATAATTTGACATATTTTTGATTAAAACTAGAGCTGTATATATGTAATCTAAAGTTCTTTAAATGAAAAAAACTAAATTTTTCCAGTTCTCTGGGCTCTTATTTATACTGATTTTTAGGATAACGCTTTTCACCTGAACTACTATAAATTATTTAAAATTAAAGTATTAAAAAAAAATATTGTATATCACACTGACTAGTTTTTTCTTAAAATAATTAAACAGTCATCAAATTAGAAAAAAAATAATTTTAATTTTAGACGTTAGGCGTTAATCGTGCAAGTTATTCTTGAACATAACTTTGTTATCTACTTCTAATACACAATTTTTAAAGAAAATTTATTCATTTTTGATCATTTCAATTTGTTCATTTTTAGAAAAGTCTTGGGGGACAAACTTACGAGTACCGAAAAATTATTAGTCCGCGCAGTTAACGTAGAGGGAGAGAAAAGATTGACGAGCCTCCAAGCCTTTGAGTACGTTTAGTGTCACTTCCCGGCCATAAATCATTTGTCAACGCACATCACGCACTACATGAGGGACGCTTGTGAAAACTTCTGCTGAGTTTTCAAAATAGATAAACAACTTTTTTACGCGCTCCAAAATTTCAAATCATATCAACAGACTAGTTCGAAAAAAATTGTAATGCCTTTGTTGTTGTTTTTGTATACTGCTTCTTACGAAATAGTATTTTATTTTTTTCTTCTGGCTCAATAGTAGACAAGTCAAACTACTATAAATTTCGAATATTAGAATGATAATTATCTCTGATAGAAAAATTATGCTAGTAATTTTCCAATTTACGGAGCCTGGATGAACGAAAATTTTAAAAAAATGGTTTGTTAATTTTTGATGCATTTTTTTGACAATCGGAGATTTTTTCGACTATGTGAGTACTAAAGAATTGAAAAAACTATATGCTAAAAAAAGAAAAAAAAATATTTTTTTATGAATACTTCGTCGCTTTAGTGTGGACAGACAGCATCTCAGGATATCGGGTTGAAAACGTATCATCTCGGATCTAAGCTCTTTTCTCAAAAAATTTGTTTATTATGAATTGAAAATAAATTTAATATAAATTTTTGTAGACATTTAAATAAAAATTTTTGATGTACTTATAAATCCAGTATATTGTGCAGTATTCATAATTTAGGCACTTGGAATGGGAAGTGTCTCAAATCACATGTTTGTCACTCATGTGATCTGAGTTTGACACTTTTCATTCCAGCTGCCTAGTTAAGTAGAAAAATTATTTATCGAATTTATTTTCTATTAATAATATAAACAAATTTTTTTTTAGAAAAGAGCTTAGCTCCGAGATGATCCTAAACTAAAGCGACGACTTAATAAAGTTTGTAAAAATTTTAATCCATTTTTAATTTATATTTTCCTTTTAAGATGTGTGATTTAGAACTTTACCTTATTTTTCACTTAAGCAAAACTTATTTTTATTTATGTTCATTGTTTTTTCTAAAAATTTGTTAAACATTCAATTTGTAATACATTTGACTTATAATCTAAAATTAAGTAAGATAGCACTGGATAGCAGCTCTTCTCAGCGTTAATAATAGTCATAGATTTAAGTACTTTGAGTTTTATAATGTTAATTAATGCGTTCATATATTTTTGAAGCTCATAATATGTCACTAAAATTTCCCCGATCAACTCGTTCTAATTAAAATAAGTGAGACGTCAATCAATCTCCCGAGCTTCAAAAGCTAGCAAAAAATTATTCATAATCCAATCCCGCTTTCCATTCATTCGTCAGCCTTGAACCTCCTACCCTTGACCGTCGATTTAATCGCGACACATTTTCCCCCGAAATTTTTTGGACATCTCGAGGTCTTCCTCTCCATCGGAATGGCTTTGTTTTTCTTCTTCCGATGCAGAAAAGAAAACTCGAAGAGATAATTTAAAAAAAAAAAAAAAAAAAAAAACATCGAACTGCTGTGAATTGGTAAGAAGTAAAATACGTCGACCTTGAGTGTGCCAGCACGTGGCGGTGTTTTATTATAGGTAAAAGCTCTCCCGAGGTACTAAGGTGGGGGCCTCGATTCTTTATTTAAAGCTACCCGGGGGTTTTTCTCTCGGGTGGTTATGCAACTCACGAATCAAAGTCGGATGGTGTCAACGACCGATTATTTCAAAAATCGTTCACTTTTTTTTCATATTTATTTGAATATTATTTTAATGATTGATCGTACAGAGAAGCCCAAATTAATTTTCAAGTTGGTACCGAAGAACATCGATATTTCTTTGAAAAACAAGAAATTTAAATTTTATATTAACGATCAAAATGTACTTAAAAATAAATAAAATAAAGTCGAATAAACAATAAACAAAATATTTGTAAAATGGTAAACTTTGTATTAACAAGCTTCGAGAATAATATAAATTTTGAAAATTGAATGGAAAATTTATAAAATAATTCACTTAAAAAAAAATTAAGTATAACTATGTTCACACTTAATCTAAACAATTTTAATATATTTTTTAATATAAGTACCCTATTTATTTTACCGAAAAGCGTTGAAAATGTTTGAAATTAAATGAAATAAAAATTAATATGTATACTTAAACATCAAAGATTTTTGTCTTGTAACTCCAGTTTCTGATAAATTTAAAATTCAAAAATTTTTTTTTATCGATGCTTGGAAGTAAAAAGATATAAATATTAGATCATATTCAGTTTTATTGTATTTATTCTTAATTTTCAACAATGATTCATCTTTATTTCTTATAATTGGAAACTTCAAACGAAAAAAAGCCAGTAGAGTCAGTTTTTTAATAAAAAAATAACAAATTAAGAATTTTTCTCCGTCCCATTAAGAAAATTATAAACTTGATTTTCGACCAAAAAATCAAAAAAGCTCCATCACCTTTTACCATGTTTGCATAGTGCTAGCACAAAAAATGTTTACACTGGTTTTTTTTTCAGGCTATGATGAAGGTTTGATAAAAAATGCAACTTTCAATTGCAAATGGAAAAACAGAATCTTCAAAAATAAGTTATAAAACTGTAAATAAATCATTTCAAAAGTGCAGTTCAACCTAAGTAATTTTTCCCACAAACGAAATCATACAGAAGAACAAAATTTATTCCGATTTAAACAATTGAGCCCTAAAAAATTCTATTAATGGAGATTTCGAACGATCAAAGTTTCACTCCACCAAAATTCGATTATTTTATTTGGAATTTTTAAAAAAGATTAAAAGATTTTAGTTTCCTTATGTCACTGTGAAGAAAGTTACACAATCGTTTACCCAACAAGCACCCAGTAAATCCAATTTTGAGTTCCGAAGTTATTTAACGTGATGACCGCTTAAGTTCTTAATACTGCTGCTGCAGTGTTGTGAATATAAAATCGATTTATTGAACTGAAACGAGACACGCTGCGCGCATAAAACTCGATAAAATTGTCGTCGAGTCGTCGACGAACGTTATTAGCCGACGAGGCATAAGTTTCATATTTAAGTAAGCTTTCAATCCGCTTATGAGCTGTGATATCATCGGAGGAGAGTAAAAATGTTTTTGTTGATAAAACTTAAGGGTCGGATATGAAATTTAAAAAAGATTAAAGGTTCTACTCATAAAATTATTTTTTTTCATTTTTATTTATTTCATACGATAATCTTTGAGTCAATTGTGTACAATCCTAGATACCTAGTTCGAACTGGTAGAAGGAATTGTTAAACTACAGTTTCTGTTAAAGCATTCAAATCGAAAGATTTTATTTTTTTGTTTCTAAGAATTCAAGTTCTTAATCCGTTGTGAAAACATTGATTTTCTCTAATCCAAGCTTAAAATGAACAAGTTATGAACGTAATATTTTTCATTGTAATAAAGAAAACGAAAAAAATTTAGTTTGCGAGCTCTACTTTGAAATTGGTTTTTTGGACTTTTTAATTAAAACACGGATTTTTTATATATATTGTAAAAAAAAGATTAATTTTTAGTTTTAACTTAAATTGGTAAACTTAAAACTGAGATGATATTTTTCAAATAAACAAAAAAAAAAAAAAAAAAAAAAAAAAAAAAATTAAAGTGGGTAGCATGCCGGTTATATTTAAATTTTTAAAATTGATTATTGTACTTATTTAATTACAATTTTTCACTAAAATGTTTAAATGGATTTAAAGCACGCTGGCTCCACACAGTGGATCAAAATCTAACGAGTACATTTATAAAGCTCTCGAAAAACGCTTGTTACTTTAGATGGTAAGAGAGAGATCTACAAATAAACACAAATAAAGGTGAAGTTATTCAATATTTTCATTCACAGCGCGTTATAAAACTCGACCAATATTAAAAATTTTTTTTATTTATTATAAATGAACATTTTTATGCCCTGTCTGGTCTTGAATTATTTTAACAATAAATAAATGGCTGATAATTTAAAAATATTAGATACTGTTTATCCTTATTTCATCACTTAACAACAATTACTTTACAAACAAAAACGTTTTTTTTTGTTGCTTTAAAGTTTAACTTCGCAAAGTTCGATAATTTCAGAATTTTTTAAAAGTTTAAATTGTTCAAATTGTGGCAAAAACTATTACCTTACTTGAGCTTTGAAACTGCCTTTCTCTATTTGTCCGACAAAATTATTTATTTATAGTAAATTTTTATGTTCTTATTTACAATTCAAGAATTTCTCTATTTTAATTAATTTTCATCTGATTGATTCTTACAATACCTAGCTATACATTTAATTATTCAAACAACTTGTTTCTACTTTTACTCATAAACTCATTTCTTTTAAGCATAAAGTTCAAACTCTATTTCTGTAAGTTAGTTAAAAAATAATTTATTTTTACAAATTTTCTTTATATTTCCCTACTCTGCACTAATTAACAAAATAAAAAAAAATTCTCTCGAGAAGACAAGATAAAGCTCCTGTTAAAAAAAAATTTATTTACCGTTCGTGAGAACCTCAAAAGCTCTCAATGTTTGTCGGTCGTCCTGACGTAGGGAATCAAAACCTTGGCTATTTCCTTGAGCTTGTTTTTGGCAGCCAGGTGCAAAAGCGTGTGTCCATACTTATCGTGAATAATCGCCACGGTGGGATTAGCCTCAAGGATCAACCTGACGACGTCGACGAACTTGTCATCCTCATTGTAGTTGAGGGCCTCCAGGAGGCAGTGCAGGGACGTCTTTCCGGTGTTGTCGACGGTACTCAAAAGCTTCACCATCCTGGGCACGAGCTCTAGCATGACCGACTTGAGCTTGCTCTTGGCAGCGAGGTGCAGAATGGTCTTTCCGTCACTGTCTATTATACAGGTCGGAGCGTTCTTACTCAGGAGCAGCTGGAATATTTCGGTGGTTTTCTCCTCGTCCCCGGCGTCCTCCAGGAGAAAGTGCAAGACCGACCTGCTTTTTTCAGCTGTTATCTTTAAACTGGCCTTGTTCTCCAGAAGAAGCTCTATCGTCTGCTTGCACCGGCTCTTCACCGCGTAGAACAGAGGTGTCCTGCCGAACTGCTCCCGGGCGTTTACGAACGGCTCTAGACCTGCGTCCTTCATGTTGACTTCTTCCATTGCACCGCAAAGTTGGTAATTTCTGAGGAAAATGAAATACATTATTAGTAAGAATTTTGAGGGAGTATTTTTTTTTACAATTAATTTAAATTTATAAAAACAAGAAATTAGATTAAGGTAGTTCACCATACTTCTGGTATTTCTTAGAAAATTTTTCCAACTCTGCGGCTCAGAGGTAATTTTTTGTAACCTTTACACGTTACTAATTTTCAGATGGGTACCCTCAAGTGAGGCTTACATATTAATTAAGCTTAGAAAGTAGCTTTTTTGCCTGAATTTTGCATGAGTCACGTAATGTAAAACAAGTTGTTTTAGTAAATAATATAACTTATTCAGTTTTTTCGAATTTAAAAAAAAAAAAAAAGGTATGCTTTAGAGTAATTTGAAAGGAAAAATTAGTTATAAAGTAAAATATAGCAAATGGTACTAATCTTCGAGATAGAGATGTGTAAAAGGTGTAAGAATTGCACTTTTTCGTTAAGTTTGGTAAGCGGTATTCAAAAAACGTTTACTTAATGTGCGTTAACTGCGCACTTCATTTTAGTTCAATTTGTTAGTTCAATTTATTTGAAAAAGGCACGAAAAAAGAGATAAATTTATTGTCAAATAATGTATTGATTGTTTATCGTACTTGTATCGAAACCTACTATTACTCTTTAGACTAAGTTGTGCAAACTTGTAGCCACCGCGACTTACAAATCCAATTCCCGGAGAATTTAATGTTCAAATAAGTTATTTTATTTGTCTAATTTTTTAATCTAATTCAGCAAGATTTTAACTGCTAGAAGTGCGAGTCTAATTTTAACATTGTTTCAAGTAATTTATTAAAGTTAATACACAATTATAAATTTTTACTTTTCATTCAAGACTTTTGATATCAATTGAAAAATATAGGTATTTTAGGGTCCAAGAATAATTACGTACCTCAATTAAATTAAGTTTCTGACAAAAAAACAAAGAACAGCAACAACCAAGTACGAATCTATTTCTATTCTCAGTAAAAAAATAACTGACAACTTAGTGACCGTTAACGTTTTTTTACGATTGCAGCGACATTCAAATTCGAACGAATAAAATGTTTGAAATTTAATTCAGACCCAACTAAAAATTATAAAAATTGATGACTCAGCTATAGAAAATTTTTAATTCAATCAAATAAATATATTTAAAAAATTCTAAATTAAGTTAAATTTCTAATTTATTCTGAACTTTTATCATTTTCTATTCATTTTTGCACTTATTTTTCAAATTCCATCGAAATTTTTTGAATTTAAACAGTTGGTCACACTGACGCTTTGGGTTTTTCGGAGACTTCCTGCTCCGGCTCCCGCCTTCCGAGAGTTTAGCAGTTATTTTGATCAAAACAAAACGCTTGTCCGTACGTGCTCTAAAAATAATGTTTTATATTTCTAAAAATTAAGAGAAAGATAAAGCTGTGCTGTTATTAAACAGTAAAATCTCGCCAAGATGAATCAAGAGCAAGTGGAGAACAAGGATCTCAAAACTGCGGTGATTACGACGCCCAGGAAACTTATTCCTGTTTCATCAGGTAAACATCTTTGGTTTCTTTGTTCAGCTGTTTATTTTGTTTTCATTGTTTACTTATTATACCTAGTGTGTGTTTGTTTTTTATTCCATTATAAATTCTCAATTACACTTTCACTTTTTGTCAGTAAGAATATTATTTTCAAGCTTTTAAAAATATTGTGAACTTTAAAATCTTATCATTTACTTTATTCACAGAATATCAATCCAATAAGCCTGTACAAGTCCTCAGATACGTTAATCCTGCGGTTGGCGCTCAAACTGTACCTGGTGTTGCTCCTGGTGTCAAAAAAGTTATTGCTGTTCCTTGCGGCGCTTCAAATTCAAATGTCAAGAGTTTTAAACTTGTGCCATGCAATAATACAGTTATCAAGAAACTTATTACCGTCCCTGGAAAAACTAATCTTGTTCCCGGCAACTCTACAAATACAGTTGTTAAAAAAGTTATTGCTGTACCATGCAGTACTCCCAATGTCATCAAAAAAGTATTGACTAACTCAGCCACTGGATCGCCTAAGGCTATCGTCAAAAGTGTCAACTCTGTACCTTCTGCTTCTACTAGTAATGTTGCAAAAACTATCAGAGCTTCTCCAGTTAATCCTCTCATTAAAAATGTCAACAATGTATCCCCAGTAACTTCAACTGCAATTGGAAACAATGTTAGAACTTCACCAATCGTTAGTCCAAATGCTGTTCTTAAGGGTGTTAACTTTGTACCTTTTAGATCAACTTTTAAAGGTGTTAATGCTTCAACAATTACTAATCCTAATGCAATTGTCAAAAATGCCCATTCCCTACCCTCAAATAATCCAAATCCTGTATTAATCAAAAATCCCAGTCCTGGAACAAGATTGACTATAACAGGCCTGCTGGCAGCTACTAAGCGAGGAGACTTTGACAGTATAAAAAAATCTATAAAGAATTTTGGTTTTCCACCCAATGGCACCAAAACTACAGATTATGTTTTATTGCAAACAGCTATTCAAAAAAAATATAATGTCATTGCCAAATTTTACATTAGTTCAGGCTGCAGTGTGAATGACAACTCAAATGGCAACAACAAAAATTTAGTTACTCCACTTTACTTGGCAGTAGAACAGAAAAATGAAGAACTTGTGTCACTTTTGTTGAAAAGGGGAGCTCAAATTGACGTCAAGCATGATTTGTCAGGAAAGACACCGCTTCATTTAGCTGCAGAGAACAAACTTTTCAACATTCTCTACAGATTATTGATGTACTCGTGTGACGTTAATATTTGCGATAAATTTGGCAGAACTGTCCTCCATACTCTACTGATGGGTCTTAAAAATGAAAACAAAGATCCTGACAAAATGTTTATTGAAATTGTCAAAAAAATAATGTTAAAAAAACCTTCTGTGACATGCAAATACAACAATGACTCACCTTTACACCTGGCTGCATATCTAAAACAGAAAATCATCTTAACTCTGCTGCTTGAAACTGCTAACAATGTCAACGAGAAAAATTCTATTGGCAACACAGTTTTACACTGTTTGTTGAATGTTCCACATGCAAATGCAGATGAGTCCAATGAGCAAGAAAATTTAGACATTGTCAAGACTCTTTTGATTAAAGGGGCAAATGTAAACATTAAGAATAAATATGGCCAAACTCCGCTCCACTTGTGCGCCAAGAACAAGCACTTTAAGGTTTTGGCATATTTCTTGCTCTTCAGAATAGACGTTGAGGTTGTGGATAGTTTTGGAAAAACAATTCTCTTCTATCTGATAGATAATTTCAAGGCAATCTCTTCAAATCAGTTGAACCACTTTTTAACATTGATAAAAAATTTAGTTGTCAAAGGTGCAGCTGTTAACAATATTAACAGAGACAGCGGCGACTATATTTCGAATCACGCAAAGTTCAAGGACATACTGATGATACTGGCCGATGGAAACGGTGCTGCTGCTTACAGAGATTTGGAAGGAAATTCGTTCTTACACATAGCTCTGCTGGCAAATCCAATTGACGTTAATTTAGTGAAGTTCCTACTGAAAAACAATTTCCAAGTTGACGTCCGCAATTCTTCAGGCTCAACTCCCATACTCACGGCAGCCCAGAAAAGAAACTGGGATCTTCTGGAGACGTTTTTGCAAGTCGGTGGTTCTTTCGACGTCAACGCGTGCGACGACCAGGGCAACACGATCTTGCACTTTGTACTCGAAAGTTTCAATGTCAGCAACGACAAGAACGTTCTCGAGTTACTACTAGCAAAAGGCGCCTCAACGGACGTGATGAACAAACGCGGTCATACGCCTCTGTTTGCTGCGGCCAAAAGCAAGTGCAACGACTTGATTCTCATGCTGTTACAATTGAGCAAAGATCCCAGCGGGGTTCTCGACATCCGGGATGATTCTAAAAACTCTCTGCTGTACTTGGTTCTGAGCAACTTGTTCGTTACGCCCGAAAGAAACTCGTTGGAGACAACCTGCGATATTGTAAAAATACTTATGGATAAAGGAGCCACGGTGGATTCGAAAAATTTAGATGGCGAGATGCCGATTCATCTCGTCTTGAAAATCAATAAAGCGACTTTGACAGAAATTATTCTGAAGATGACCACCAAGGCTAATGTTAACGGAAACGATGGTAGGTTTTTAATTTATGCTACTTACGCTGATTATGGTCAATCAAATTCAATTCATATGATCAAAATTTTCATCATCTTATTTTATGGCTCATCTATTGCACTTGAGTTTCACTTTCCTTACACCATAGCATCATTTTTTTTTTTTTTTTTTTTTTTTTTTTTTTTTTTTTTTTTTTTTTTTTTTTTTTTTTTTTTTTTT
This sequence comes from Encarsia formosa, assembly GCA_038277355.1. Lineage (NCBI taxonomy): Eukaryota > Metazoa > Arthropoda > Insecta > Hymenoptera > Aphelinidae > Encarsia > Encarsia formosa. The sequence goes on along the minus strand of CM076185.1, from coordinate 2,476,077 downwards.
TAGATATAGTGAACCTTCAGCTTAAATCAGTATTTTTATAAAAAATCGAAAGTATGTTTAGTCAGCAATTTTTTAAATCTTGATACTTTTGCTTGCTTTAGTATCAGTATTTTCAGAAATTTTTCTCAATATTTACACTGACAGTACTACTTTTTCAACTAATTTTTTTTTTAATTCCAGGCACATCAATCGGATACTTTCTAACCTTCTTCATAAAAAACAACAACTTGTCCGAGCTCATATCCAAGGAACCTCAGGTCGTCGAGTTCGTCCATCTGTTTTTAAGTAACGGCGTCACGGTCGATAGCAACCTGGCCAGATCCAGCTTGATAACCGCAATAACATACAACCTGAAACATATAACGGAGATCCTACTGAAGCATACGGATAACTTCGGCACCCTCGACTCCCTCGGTAACAGCATACTCCACGTTTATTTAACAAAAAAAGCTAACGATCCGGGTATGATAAAGCAGTTTATCGTCAAAGGCGTGCCACTGAACGCAAAGAACTCGAATGGTCTGACGCCGCTACATTTGGCTGTGAGTAACATGGACCTGGAATCTTCCCGAACCCTTTTAGACTCGGCTGCGGACGTTAGTATTCTGGACAACTTGGGTAACAACGTTGTGCACACGCTGCTGTCCACAGGGCAAGACAATCCAGAGTTTTTGGAATTTTTGGTGGTCAGGGGAGCGGACGTGAACCTCAAAAACAGTTCGGGACACACTCCGCTGCACCTAGCTTGCGAAAAGAACCTTTTCAACTCGTGCAAGATTCTGATCCAGTACGGTGCCGAAGTCGAGGCCACGGACGCGAAGGGCTCGACTGCTCTTCACATTCTCAGTAAATTTAGCATCAATGGGGACAACGCCTCGAAGAAGGGGATAGCCGAGCTCCTGGTGTCGTGCAATCTGGACGTTAACATACCGATGAGAAACGGTATGACACCGCTGCACGTAGCCGCACAGGAGGGAGACTTGAATATGGTTGAGATTTTGATGAGCAACTGCGCTAGCCTGAACTGCAAGGATGTCGAGAAAGGAGCCACGCCGTTGCATTATGCCGCGGAAAAAAATCGAGGAGACGTGATTGAACTTTTATTAAAGGTACTCATCATTGATTTTTACGTATTTTATTTAATTATATTATTAAAAAATGATGTTTTTATTGTGGCTGTTCTAGACTATTTTTCTAGACTATACGATCTCTGTGTTTTTCTATTCTCTTGCATGTATTATTTTAATATTTTTTATTTTCTTTTATTCATTCATTTATTCATTTTTTCTAGTTGTAAGCTTATATGCTTTCAACTCTGTGTATCATTTTATACTGTATACTCACAGAACCTTGAGTCCAATTTCAAATGAAATATACTTCTATTTTATTAAATTCTACAGGTAGAATATTCGATCTGTTAAATATTATTAAAAATTATCAGAATTTTGATTTTTAAATTAATTTTTCTTTTTCTATTATAAATATATTTAATATTTTGTAAATAAATATCAAAAATCGTAGATCGAGAAGCATTTTAAACATGACTTTTTAGAAAATTTCAAGTGATCAAATTTTAAATATTGTTTGAAATCATAGTAAAAGATTAAAAAAATATTTTTATTAAGAAAAAATTTTTTGTAAACCAAAGAAACTGCAAACTATCTACCCATTAAGAAAACTTTAAATTTTTAAAAGATTTTTTCGAGCTTAAAATTTTTTATTTTTTACAGGATAACGTTACGGACGTAAATATTCGACAAAACGACCAAAGTACTGCTCTCCACATCTCTACGCATCCCGATAGAATAAACGCTCTCAAAAAACTCCTCGAGTGCGGAGCGGACATAGATCTCCGCGATAACTTCGGTAAGACTGCTTTGCACTGGGCTTGTTGGTACGAGAACATCGAGGCAGTTACTGAACTTTTAGCTTGCTGTGCTGATATTAATGCACTTGATAAAAAAGGCATGGTTCCTTTCAATTATTCGGTTACCAATCTTGATGACATGTACCCATTGTTTTACAAGCACGTTATTTTACTGCAAGAAGCTGGATTCACTGTGTCTGATAAATTGACCAAGGTGCTTAGGAATGCCAATGTAAATATAGACGACGTAGTTAAGCTTCAGGTAAACAAATCATTAATTTATTTACATTTTTTAAAAGATAATTCAGACCTCATAAAAGAAATTAAAAATTTGGCTTGAGAAAACTATTGAAAACTCAAAAAATGAGTTCTGAATTTATAATTTAAATTATAGAACTTTTATTTTAACATTTTAAAATTATAACATATGTACATACATGTATAATGAATTTTTTTGATTCAGTAAAATGTAATTGGTTGTAAAGTGATAATTATTTAAAATTTATTGATTATAATATTTTTTTTTTGCTTACAGAGTTTTTGTACTAACGAGATTCAGCAAATGAAGAATATATGTCTAGATTCCACTGTATGTTTGTTTGATTTATTAAAGATGAGTTTAAACAAGCTGGCAATATATATAAACAATGAAACTGTACAAAAAATACTGGAATCAGACAGTTTGATGAAAATGTTCCCTTATTACGAAAAATTCCTTAAAACTTGTTATTTTAAAGGAATAGTGAGAAGCAGATTGATAGAAAATGCAGGATATTCCTTAAATATATTAACTAAAATCAACATTCCAGTATCTTGCAAAGAAATGATATTTAGTTATCTGGATAATGAATGCTTGACAAATTTGATTAAAACTGATTTTAAGCGAGAAGAAAAAATTCCTTGTAAATCAAATAGTAATTTGTTAGTTAAAAAAATGCGTTTAAATTCAGAATTTTTGATAAATTTCTCCAAAGCTATTGATACTTGCTAAAATAATTCATAATAAGTGAATTAATTTTAAGTTGATATATCAAATTTTTAAAAAGTATTTTTTAATACTTAGAAATGTTGAAAAAATTTTCTCGTAATATTACTTTACACTAAATTATTTAGGTAGATTTATATTATTTTTAATTTAATTTGTTATTATGTAATATTAAAAACTAAGTTTTTATACCAAAAAGTTGTAAACATGTACGAAACTATTGATAAAATTTTATTTTAAATAACTTACCTATTTTTTAATTTTATTTATAATAAGTCCTAATTATTTATAAATTACTCAATAATCTATGAACCTTTCTAAAGAGTTAGACATTCTTACTCAAAATTTTTTTTACGTTGTAAATAAATTTAGAATCCCTAGAATGTTTTGTAGAAATCATCTTAAAAATATTTGAATAACAATTAAAAATTTTTATCATTGACAACAAAAAACCGAAGAAGGTCACTAACTAGTTTTCTTAAAATTAAAAAATTAATTCCATTAAAATCAAATTTAATTTAAATTTTAAAAAAATTTTAACAGCTTAACAAAAATTTTCATTAATTTAATTTTTTAGATATTATTAAAGATGTTGAAAATGGCGATAAAAATAAATATTAAAAATTACATGTATTTTTTACCAGTAAGTTCCAGAAATAATTTATTCATTTTACCATTTTTTTTTTAATAGAAAATATTTACAACAACAGATATTTACAAAGAAATTATAAAAAATTTTTTGCATAATTTAACACTTTATCACTTCAAAAGTAGAGGTTCACTTCCTGCTCTAATAACATTTTTAGAGAGAACCAAAAGATCATCTGACTGTGGAAATTGTAATTTTTCAACTTCAGTACTTCTGAGTTTTTCTTCTTTTTCTGTCTTGAGCAAAGCATCATTCAAACACACATTATTTAAATTAACAGAACTATTCGAGAATATTGCAGTGGCAAGATTTTGATTATCAACAGAACAACTTTTTTCATTATTCACCCATACAGTTTTTTTGTCCTTAGTCACTTTATCTTCACTCTTTGTACTTGATTTGGTGTGAACATTTATGAGATTACAAGCATGACCGAGAATCAACAGGCTAATTAAAATTCTGAGAGTCACAAGAATTAAGTAAGCCAAAATCATGAGCAATATGTTGGCTGGCTTTGCAGATGGAGTTATGGTCGTACACAAGACCCTTGCTATGGCAACTCCAAGAGGTAAAGGTATGAAGCCCATTCTTCTGGCGACCAGATCGGAAGGATCTGAAAATGCTGTTTCCTGTCTGGTTTGAGCCATGTCATAAGCTAAACTGATTGTGTAGTCTCGATAAACAGTTGACTTTAACTCATTGAACCGAGTGATGAAGGCGTGTTTCACCCAATCCACCATTACTTCTGCAACTAATAATAAAATACAATCTGGAAGTAAGACTGCCAAACGGTCTGCTCGCCAGGCATACTCTTTCATGGTTTGCAAAGTCACAGCCAAGAGAAGCATGGTCAGGTGAAACCTTTCCCTGACATCGCTGCATGACAGTTGAAACAGGTTGTTTTTGTCAAATTTTTTGAACACAGAACCCTTCAGTTCAACAAAATTGTTAGACATCATGATTGTCAACAGGGCCTTATTACTACTGTTGATAGCAACATTAAGAGTTGTAGCTTGAAACAATACCAGTATACTATGCAAGAGTACATAAGTCAGGGCAAACAAGAGGTGAGGCAGTGTACCCAGATGCTGGTGCCGCATCGATCTAGCTTTGGGCCTGGGCTCAGTGGCCGTCCAGAGCAGAGCATCTATGGTATCCTGACCAAAGGCACTGAACAGTCTGTCCAAAACTTCCAGCATGTTGTAAAAAATATACAGCTTGATAACCGACTGACTCTTGACCAAGTGGTACATCATGGATGTGTCAACCTTCCAAGTCATGATCCAGCAGCCAATGACAACGATGCCTTTGAGAAGATCGCACACTTCGGCAGGCCTCAAGAAGCCCTCGCCCTTTTCTCTTATCTGTTTGTTACCAAAACAGTGCCTCAAGGGCCTTGTGGCAACAGCCCACAGAGCCATGGCGAACCGCAGGGGTAGAAACGAGTAGATGAACAGAAACGAGTCCGCGCACTGAAAGAACCCGTAGGTCATGAATTTCTCCACCTCTCTGGGTATCTTCATGAAGGAGTATATCTTCTCCCGCCTCGCGGAAAATCTTTCCTCGTCGTGCTCCAGTTGGTAGCCGCGAGTCAGTTCCGTGAGTAGAAACTGCTTCAGGGATGGCTGAACGTTTTTCTTGACCGGAGCAGGCTCCGGTTCGGTTTTCCATTCTGGGTTTAGATCTTCGACTGGTGACTTGTGTAAATTCTGGAACAAGTCCTGGGTAGGATGATTATGATCCTCGAGAGGGAAGTTGTTGTGGGTCTTCCGTGGTTGATCGGCTTTGTCTTCGTCCGTCCCCTCTACACTATGGGGAGGATCTTTGTGGTTGATTTCATTCGACATTGCGACAAGTCGACATCACAGACACCGTGGAACTTTAATCTTGACTTTTCAACGCGAGGATGATATTTTTTTTACTTTGATTTGCGGTTGTAAACAACGCACGTGAAAAATAAAAACAACGTCTGCTACATCACTGCGCACATCACGGACTGAAGGCAGAAGGACCGTAATTGTGCCGATGATGTGTGTTTTTTACCTGTGGTTGGTTACCCACGTATTTGGTTGGTAAGGTAGGGTTCTTTTTTTTCGATAAATTTAAATAATAATAAAAATTATTTTTTATTTTTTATGATTTCTGGTAATACTTTAAATAATGGAATTTTTTCTATGCGGTATACGTATGCAATTTTTAATTTGAAAACAAAAATAATGAGTAATAATAAGAAAGCCCAAAAAACATTTGCCTAACGGCCAACTTAGCACATGGTGACATGGTGTACTCACTACTCGGGCCGGCATAAGTATAGGCATAAGTCACAACAAACAACATGTAACTGCGTAAAATGTGTTTTTTTGTGTGTGTTGATTAATTATTATTAATTGTTGAAAATATTTGCTTCACTCTGAATCTCTGAACGCACTAAGAGTTTTAGATGAAGAATATTACGTGAAAAAGGGAACAGAAGTTTTTTTATATTTTTAAACGAAAAAAGACAGGCAACAACGGCAAGGTAAATGAAACAAAGAACTTCTAAGCACAACATTATGTTTAACTTTTCAAAAATTATTTTGTTGTCTGGATAATTTTTTTTATTTACTGCGGGAAATTTTTTAAAATTTTTTGTTGTTTAACATGAAGAAAAAATATTTATAATATTAGGAGATCTAACCTTAATTTCAAAACCAAATTTTGCAAATAATTTTTACTATAAAATGACTAAGTTATTTCTTTCTTACACCAATTACATGGTTTATTGCACCGTTTATTATTTAACTTTAATCACTTTGCAAATTGTCCTTAAGTTGGTAAAATGACAAAATTTTATTTTATTGTATTGAGTTTCATTATATATATACCATTTTTTTTAAATTCATGTTTTATAATTTATTCTAATTATTATTAATGTTGCAGATGCCACCTAAAGTAAAAAAGCTTTCCAGCAGAGAGATGGAGCAGGAAATAAAGAACAACACTCCATTGGCTCGAGCCTCACTTCAAATTCATGGAATGCCTAAACCAATCCAAAGTATAACTGCAGTTGATTTACTGTGTACTGCCATCAAATATAATCGTGAAGACATTGTTAGATTGATGCTCAGTAAAGGTTGTCCTGTTGAGTTTGAAGGAACCTTCAACAGGTCTGGCAACTCACCTATACATGCTGCTGTTCAAAGCAAAAATCCAAACATTGTTAGATCCCTTTTGCTGGCAGCCAATGCACACAAGAAAAACATTGTAAACAAAACCAAGAGTGGCGAGACTCCTTTGTACTTTGCCATAAAAAATTTGCAAAAGGACATAATACTGCTGCTGATGCAGTACGGAGCTGACTGGAAATCTTTAACAAATGGAACTGAGACGGTACTGCACATGGTACTCAGAAATGTTAAGTCAACCGACAGCTATGAAAACATCAAAGGGGTCCTGGAAATATTTTTCAATCAAAATATAATGATTGATTGTAAAGCGGCTAATGGCCAAACCCTTTTGCACTACGCTATCAAAACGCAAATAAAAGAGTTGGTGGAATTTTTTCAGACCCGCAATGCCAATTTACATGCTTTAGATAAGTATGCTAATTCTGCATTGCATTTGTTAGTTGAACACAAAGTACCTAATCGATACAGGTATACAAATTCTGTATATGGAATAAACAGAACAGACATTACTACATATGAAGATAAGAAAAAAGCAGATTTCATTGAGTGGCTTATATCCATTGGAGCTGACATTGATCTTCAAAATTTGAAAGGTGAGACTCCTCTTCACCTGGCAATAAGCAACAAACAAAAGCACGTAATTTGTACTTTGTTAAAACATTCAGAAAATTTTGACAGTGCTGATACCCTAGATAAGAATAATGTACTCCATAAATTGCTTGAAACTTATAAGGATGACCCTGTTGCGATCACTGAATTTTTTGGCACCATACTGGAAAAAGAGGACGAAACTGTGAAGGAAAAGGTGTCCAAAGCAATTAATTCTTTGAACAAAAAGGGAGACACTCCTGTTCACCTTGCTTTGCTGTACAAATACAATGAGTTGGTTCTTGCCATGTTGCTCTATGTGAAGGATATCAATATTTCTGGCAGTAAACATAAAGGTTTGCTCCACACCGCATTGGGCAACTGTCTGAACAATAACAATTCTTACACTGACAGTGACATCAAAATTATAAAAATTCTGATTTCAAAAGGAGCAAACGTCAACGAAAAGAACAAAAATAACGAAACACCCCTGCAACTGGCTGCCAAGTTCAAGAACAAAGAAATATCAACACTCTTATTGGATAGCGGAGCTGATGCATCGGTTATCAGTGCCCATGGTCAGAATCTCCTTCACTTTTTAGGTTTGGAAACAGTGACAGTTGATAAAACCATACAAAGAGAATTGGTTGATTTATTCATTGAGAAAGGCTGTGACATGAATAAAAAAACCGACGATGACAAGACTCCCTTGTGCATAGCCATAAAATCAAGAAGCGTCGGAGTGGCAGAGAGACTTTTTGAATTGTATACAAAAACAAACACTGTCAGCAAAGAAGCTTTGTGCCATATACTAGCTAGTGTAGCTGAGAATAACTGCGAAGGACTCGTAGAGTTGCTTTTGAAACACGGAGCAAACGCCAACTACAAGTACCCAGGAGGTAAGACTGCCCTCCACATTGCAGCCAAGCACAAGGATAATAAAATTTTAAAAACACTTCTGGCGAACAGCGCTGATTATGAAATCTGCGATGATACTGGAAAAATACCACTACACTATGCATGTTGGTACGAAAGTTCAGAAAGCTTAGATTACCTGTTGGAGTATGGTGCCGACATAAACGCAAAGGACAAGTTTTCAAAGGTTCCCAAGGACTACGTTTCGGGAATCGACGAGGATCTTGTTAAAAAATTTTTGTACTACGTGACCAAGCTGGAAGCAGCTGACTTGTTCATTGCTGACAAAAACAAAGAGCTCATTGAAAAAAACAAAAACAACGAAGAGCTGAATACCTTTGCTACTTCGTGTTATGAGGAGGTTGAAAAATTAAAAGACTGTATTGTTTACAACAATGTGTCGATCTATGATGTGCTACATATGAACAAGGATAAGTTGTCTGTATACAAAATCAAATCTTCTTTGAACAAGATTTTGTGCTCTGTTAATTTAAAAGAGATGTTTCCTATCTACAGAGACTTGATACTAGCTAGTCACCGTAAGGGAGTTTTGAGGTATAATTTACTAAATTCAGCCTTGAAGTCGTTGGTAGAAATAACTCAGACCAACATTCCAGACTATTGTTTACAAAATATACTAAAGTATTACAAAAATGAAGAGTTGAGACACCTCATTGATCAGGAAATGGTTCACACTAACAATAAGAAAAGAAAAATATCAAAAACCAGCGAAACGTCGTCAGAGCCGACACCAAAAAAACAAAGAACAGTATAGTCTTGGATCCACTCCAAATCGTTTGCTTCAGTATTGTTAATGTTCGTGTTGTAAAAAAAATTTCATAACGTCGTCAACTCATTTTTTTGAAGTTTAAAAATAAATGTTTGCAAAATAGATCTTGAATAAAAAAAGTTACCACGTGGTTGTATAAAAAACTATTTTTGTAAGACTTTGTTAAGTGCGTGATTTTCCAGTGTCCAAGATATTATCATCTTCAAAGACAATTTTTGTATTTTTACATGAATAAATGGTATTTTTCTTAAAAATGTCTTGCTTATTTTAAAGAATTTGAAAATTATTATGTACCAGACTCCTAGAACTATTCTTAAATATACAATGTTTAATGAAAAATCATTTGAAAAATAATATTTTTTTTTTATATTATGACGCTCAATTTCAAACAAAAAATTAAATCTTTCTCAAGTTTTAAAATGGTTTAAGAAAATTTTATTTGTAAGAAAAAATTTTAAAATTCATTTGTGCCTCCTAGAATTTAGATTTTTCGTCTTGTAATGTTGAAGCATCCATTCGAAAAGATTCTTATCATCAAACTCTAAATTAGTTGAATTTACTTTGAAAAAATCCATTAAAAATTTAAATTTTTAAATTGTAAAAACGCTTGTTTTTAATAATTAAAATTTTATAACAGTGTTTAAAAAAGTTATTATTTAATGAAACAAAAAATTAAGAAATATGACTCAAAAGAATAATAATCAAATTTTTAAAATTTTTATTTTTGACCCAATCAATGTATCAGAAAATCAATGCAATTATTTATAAGATTTTTATGATGAAAAATTAAAAATTTGAAGTATATTGCGTTTTTATAAGCTAAAATTTGTGTTCTTTTTCGTAAATCAGATCGTAACCGTTATTTGTTTTCATTGACAGACGATCGCAACTTTGTATTTTTCGCGTAAATGTACTAAAACAGTTCACAAAGTCGAACCACGAATTGAAAATAACTTATCCAAAAATTGGACAATAAGGTCACATTAGGAGGGTGACTGTATTTTTCGATCCCGCATAACGACGCGTGCTGCGGCGGCTCGAGCGCGCGTTTTCTCACGAATCATGTGGGCGCGTACTTACACACACACACACACACACTTTTTCATGATTTTAACCCCACTGGCGTATCCCTTTGATTTTATTGGAAAATCGATGCGCTTGTAGATACATGTAAGTATATCGGTTCGTTCAAGCGGTTTTAATATAATAATTTCTTCGCTAATGGAAGTGCGTGATTCGATTTGAACTTTTAAGTTAATCTTGTTAGCTGCAAGTGCGAGACAATTTTGATACGAAGAGTAAATTTGTGCTAATGATTAACCGTTCTTATGTATTTTGGTTGACTTTTTTAAGACTCTTGTGATGTAATTTAATTTTTCATCTTTTACTTTTCGTTTCGATATGATGATTATTATCAAATTAAAAATCTCAACTAAGTAAGCTCTAAAAGTTTATGAAAAAATTAATTTTTTATACAAATAAATAATAAACAATAAAATTTAATCAAAATTATTGTAATAATGTACCTACACTTTTTTTCTAGGCAATTTTTATTGGTTTACCATTAGTGTTTTTTTTATTTAATTATTATTATAATTCAATTAACAGGTTTATCAAAAATGAATATACAAAGTAAATTATTTATATTTTATGAATAAAAACAACGTCATTGATCATGTATTAATTACAATATTTTCTTCTTTTTTCATTCCTAGATCGACATACTCCCTTTATCATTAAAATTGAGAAATATTTACAGATTTATGACGTTAATAAAATACCATAATTACACATTCATCATTACAAATCAACTCGGAGCCAAAAAACAATTTAAATAAACTAATTTATCGAAACTAAAATCCATAGTTCACCGATCATGCAGATCAAATTTTAGTTTTGTACTTTGAGCCGCACACCGAATTCTAAAACTAAAATAAGTGAATTAGTCACCGTATGTACGACGATGACAGAGTCACAAAGAAAAAAAAAGACACCTCGCGGCTGCAGCAGGGATGATGATGATGATGATGATGATGATGATGACTACGATCACGCAGCCGGATGCGATTCCGCGGAGGAGAGCCAGCCCCACGTTAATGAGGATATATACGACGAGTACGTGTGAGACTTTGAAATTCCTATTGTGATGAAACCCATGCAGACTGCTTTTCAATTTTTATACTCTACGCGGTCAAAATATGTTTTTACGGTTTACTGGATTATCGGAGTTTACTGTAAGTATCGCGAATCATGCGAGTGTATGGGTTGACGCGAGGTGGCTTGCGAAATTTTTTGTGTAAAATGATCATTGGGAAGGCTTGAGAACAGGAGCTTTCTTTGAAGTATACAAGCAAATTATTAACTTTGACTTCTTAATGCTTCTGTAGGAGAATTCTCTCGCCTCATGGGGACGTTTTCATTGAAAAAAATATAGAAAATAAATAAATAAATAAAATTGATCATAAATCAAATGAACCAGAAAACAATTGCGCCCCAACTTACTTTTACAAATCAGTGTATAGAATCACATTACTTAAATAAAATTCAAACTTATTTTCAAATTAATAAAAAAATAATAATTTTTTCCATAAAAAACTTACTACGTATGTGTATGTACCATTTTTTTTTCTCAATCATCTTTTAAAACAGTAGGAATAAAATTTTTATTGAAAATTTTGAAAACTGATATTAGAATTTTTTTAAATAAATTGAAGAAAACTAATTTATTAACTACCTACTTTTCACCCATGTGATAAAGATAATAGTTTTACCCAGAACTATAAGTAATGTTTAGTCATCTCTCCATAAGAATCTTTCGGCTATAGGTTTATAATGATGATCAATAATTTTTAATTTTTTAATTTATTTTATTATTTATATAAAAGTTGTGTAAAAATATTATAGGTAAAAACAATTGTTTAAAGATTTTCCAGTTTATCGTTCAAGATTCGCTAATTGAAAATAATTAATCGAAATCATCACTAAGGAAAAAAAAAAAAAAAAAAAAAAACATAGAATTTAGTATAACAATAGGTCGCTTAGCCCCCCCAATATACACGCGCGATCCATAAAAAAAAAAAAGTAAAAAAAGAGACAGCGAGATAAATCCATCATCCACGAGAAGAAAGACGCGTCGTCCCGCATGTAACGACTTCCCATCGTCGTCGAAAAATATTCCCCGCCACCTAGAGACAGAAAAGAGAGTGAGTGGAAGAAAAAAAAAACAGAAAAAAAAGAGTTCGCCACCAATTGAGCGAGTTAAGAGCAGCGGCCCCCCTCAATTGATCTCAATCAGCTTCAATTGGACGTAATTGCGCGGTACGACTGCTGCGGCCCGCTGCGAGACCGGCCGACGTCTACGTCTCTCCGCGCGTTTTTATTTTACGCGACAAACCGGCTACTTACTTATTAGTCTTACTCTTCTTATTCTTATTTTTGCTTTGGCTTGTGTATAACTTTTCCCGAGACTTCTGTGTCGTGGAATGTCGTTTTTATATCAATTGGTTTTTTGTGGGAGGGGACCATTGGGATTATGGTCTTGTAAATAACCGAACTCTAAGTAGATATTTTTTATTGGATAAACTAATCAGATATTTTTTTAAGATTTTTCGCGTCATTGTAAAAACTGTGAGATCCAAGAAAATTACTTCTTTACAATCATTTATTTGGACCGATGAATAATAGTGATTGAATCAGAACAAATAAATTTATAATTTTTATTTTAGCCAGAGCTGAAAAATCTCTTTTACGAGTTGCTTAAATTTAAGAAAGACGTAATGAGTAGCTTGTTTAAATCAGATTACCTAAAAAAAAGCGATAATTTTAATACTTGTTGAGAAGTTATCAAGAGGAACCTGCATGTGATTATTGGAAAGGACAAAATAATTTTTTGAGCTTGCGTTTTTAAGGTTTTTTTTGACAAAAGGACATTGAGAATTCGTCAATTTTTATTTTAGTAAGATTATCTCTGTTGGTGTCCGGACTAACTGAGAAGTCAATTGAGAAAAAAAAAAAAAAATACTTTGAAAGATATTTCAAGAATATGAATTAAATTGTGAATTATTATAAAAGTATAATGTCATTAACAAATTAGATGCTTAAAATAAAAATACAAAGTTTTGCTTGCTTTGTTACGAAAAATATGTAACTTTTAATTAATCACGCGCAATTAGTAAAATAAAAATTACCATTTTAAAATAGTAACATAGCTATACCGGGGCCTGATATAAACATCTTAAATCATATAGACTTTATGAGCTTGCAGAGTGTTTTTATTGTCTCTACACTCTACATTCTTGCAAACTATTTTATTTCAAAAATTGACTTTAAAGTTTCAAAACAAATTTTTACTAAAATTTTGAATGAAAGTAAACTATTAAAAAAGTGCAAACTGCAAACAAAGAGTCAGAAATTTTTTTTAATTTTTAAAAAAATTTTCAAATTTTAACTGTTATCTGAGCTTTTACAAGACAAATAAAAGAAAAAGAAACTTGTTTTAATTAAATCCACATTTTATTACAAAAATTTAAAATTTTAACAGATATCAAGCAGCACTAGAGATGATAAATTGTTAGTGCTGGAAGATTAATCAGGTAAAGCACTTACGATACTTAATAAATCTCATTGTCGAAATGAGCGTTATTCGATTGAATCGTTGAGAAAAAAAAAACCTAAAATAGTTTTCAAGCACACTATTAAATCTTACCAACAAACTTCAGTTTACGCAGTGATAAAATTGCATTTGGTTGCAATTAGGTACTAATCGTTTTACAAGATTCAATCCGAGTCGTTACGGAGCAATTTGCGGTCTTTGATGTTAACCGAAAATAAGTAAAGTCTTTAGAATAGTACTTAAAATTATACAAATGAAACAAAAATATTTAATTGACTGTTTATTGAGAAATTTTTTAAGAATATTGCTGAAAATTTTTGCGTATAATGAGGATTTATGTATCACACATATACTTTATAAAATATTTATTTATCTATTATCTTTACCAATGGATTACTTAAAAATATATTTTACACAAAATGCCTGTGTAGGACAATAATAGTATATATACTTACCGATGATGAATTCTGGATAAAATCAGTGAATTTTCTTCAACTCGAACGCAAAAAATAAAAATTGAAAGATTGAATCAATTTTGGTGATTCCCCAAACGGTATTTTTTGACAATTAGATAAAGTTTTATTTTAAAGCTTAAATGAAGAGTTACAAATTACAAAAAAGTGTTTTTTTGAGATTCTATAGGATTACTATTGATAGCAGCATTCAATGTTACATATATCATATGAATTTTAAATAAAATTTCATAGAAGGATTGCTTTTGTAAACCAATTTGATTTTAATTTTAGATAATGTTGTCTCAAATGTTGATCTGAACTACTTATTAGTAATTCTTCATTTATGCAGGTTACATGAAATCTAAAATCGAATATCAAAATAAAATTGATAAAATGGTCTCATATGGTGGTGTATTCGAAAAGTAGCTTTTGTGAATAATCATCCTAATTGAGATAAAATTCTCAGCAAATTAACGTGGAACGAAACAAAGCTTGAAAGATTAATAAATACTTCATTTCAAAAAAATATGGCAAGATTCTTAATTTTTTAATAAATTTCGTTCTCAATTCACTAACGCTTGTATAGATATCTACCCCAAAATTTTTACCAGATAAAAGCATAAAATTAATTAGTTAAACCGTGTATTAGAATCAAACTCAAGTTGCACCAGATAAATCTAAAGGATCTTCTAAAAAATTTCTTTTATTTACCAAAATCAGCATTGCAGTTTTAAAAATAAATACGTCGTGAAAGTAATTAATAATTTTCGATCGAAAATCTTTTAGCGTGGATCAACAAATTTCGTAAAAGATTTTCTAATAATCATAAAAAATAATGATCCGGTTGACAATATTATAATCAATAATTATAAAATATAAACTCAATGATATTTGAATAGTAAAGCTACTCTTTAGTGTTCAAAAAATGGTTTTTTAAAAAAACTGAATTTTAACGATCCCGCTCAAACTTTCTCAAACCAGTAGTACAATTATTTTTCGTGACGCATTACCCGCCACAGAATTTGTTGAACATTCGCACGGTGTGATATAAAACGCGTATCTAAAAATAAAGAAGTTAAAAAAGATGCAGCAGCACCAGCACGGATTTTCAATGGCGGCAGTGGTCGCGCTCATTGGCCGGTGGGCGGAGCCGCTCTGGACCCTCCGACTGCCCTGCACACTCGGCACCTGCGACTTTTTTTTTTTTTCTTTTTGTCTTAGAATACCTCCTGCTTTGTTGTAAATTGTTTAAAAAATTCAGTAAACTAAAAATAAAAAAACACAGGGTGTATGTACAGCTTTGGAGGAACGAAGTTGTGGGTTTGCGAACTACGGAGTCCGCGGTGTTCTTTGAGCTCGTTTCCACTAATAAACCGTCTCGTAAAGCATCCCGCGTGGCTGCGGGATTAACCGTAACCGGCTAATCCGGCGAGTTGAACTTGGAAAAAAATCACGGCCGAGCGAGCGACCCTTAATTACAAGGTGAAAAAATTATTTTTGAAACAATAATAAGTACACTTTATTTAAAGTTTTAATTTAGTTGATCTTCAGCTCTTTGATTTTTTGTTCAGTCTGTTGAACAATAATGAGCTTGACTTTTGATGATTTTTTATTTTTTCGATTTATTCATATATTATACTTAGGGCTGTTCGAGACTCGAGACTTTTCTCGGTCTCGGTCTCGGTCTCGGACCAAGATCGAGACTCGAGACTTTTCTGTTCGAGACTAAGTAACCGAGACTCTCGGTCTCGAACCGAGACTTTAATATGCTCCTTGATTTAATATGTTTTGATTTGACCGAATGGGGAGTGGAAATGAAAAAGTTTTATGAAGCTTACAACAAAAAATACTGTGATAAAGGCAAAACTGTACGTGCTGAGGAGCCGAAAAAGAATTTTATTGAAAAAATTGATATTAAATCAATTTTGAAACGTAAAAATCCTAAGATAAAAAAGAGAACCCAAAAAGAATGTCAGCATTTTATTCGTGATTTGATTGTTTGAAGAACAAAATTTAAACTTTGAATTTTTATTTTTAATTTTTATATTACAATTTAATTAAAACATCTAGAGGATAGATTTGATAAATAATAATTATGTCATAAAGTGTTCGAAATTATCCGATCAAAATCATAAAAATAATAATAATTAGTAAATAAACCATTCTTATTTAATTTTACAGAAAGTCTATGTTTTATTTATTTGTGTAGACATTATTAAAAAAAACAAAAATTTGTCAAATTATTGAGACCGAAACTAAAACCGAGACCGAGACCGAGACCAGAATAGTATATTATTCCCGCAGGCGAGATGGTTCGATTTGGTTTCCGAGAGGTTTGCGACCCGAGCCCGAGGAGGCTAAATCGAACCCTCGAGCCTAAGGGAAATATACTATTTTTCGTCCTTCTAACCGAAAACAAGGGGCGAAGTTCCGATTTTGAGGTTAGAGGGACGAAAAATTTTTTCGAGACCGAGACCATCCAAAGTCTCGTCAGTCTCGGTCTCGAACAGCCCTAATTATCCTTTACAAAATGTATCTCATGAGACTCAATTTCAACTGGACACATATTTATAACTCGTATTTGAATCTTTGTTTACCGGAAAAAAAAAAAACTATTGTCAAGTTCGAAACATTTAGATAAAATACATCTAATACTACACGACTAAACATTTGATAAATAAAAACTTTTAAAAACTCTGTAACTGTTAAAATTGGATCTATTTTATGATTTAAGTAAACCCGTGCTTCAAGCACTGGTGGACATCAAGTCGAGTTTATACAAAAGCTCCAGAGAAAAGGATTTAAGAATGTAAAGTTCCACAACTGAACATCTAAATTCTATGGGTTATATTCTACAGAGTCACCAAAAAATTATTTATTTCAAATACTTATAACCATTAAAAGCACATGTTTACGAGATGATTTTCAAGGTCTCTGTGTCCCATCAAAGAATAAATTAAAAAGTCACTGATTTAGAATCGAGAGTGAACAGCCTCAATGTTCAACAACCCAGAAATAAATGACAATAAAAAGTGGGTCAAGCGACCCTCTCCGCACCCCGGGAAAAAAAAGGTTCCCAAAATTAACAGATCCTTACCTTTTGACGGTGACAAGTGCGTCTCTCTCTAAAGTTGGACTTTTCACATGCTGGTCGGGGGCGCGGGGGGCACAATGAAGGATTTTCCTCGAGCCCACATGAGGGTGGCGCGGGATGTTTTGTTGTATCGTGGGAGACGACGACTCGCGGCTATTGTTGGCTTTTTATTTCCGTAGGATATCAATTTTATGTTTACGTTTGAGGTCGTTTGTTTTTCACGGATCGCGAGGCGCTTTGTGAGATCGAGTTAGGTTTTTTGAACCGATCGAGAAGGGCTGAAAAATAATATTCAGAGATTTGATAAATTTTTGGGGAGAAAAAAATTAACTTATCAGAGTTGATTTTATAGCTCTTCATTGAGATCTGATTTCCTGATAGTCTGTTGATAGTAACGACTTATTTAATTATGCGTACAAATTATTAATAATCGAATCATTTTTTATGATTGAATTGTGTTTGAAAAATTATATCCTACCAATAAATTTAAGTTAATTCATAGACTCTTGATTTTTTAGGGTAGTGTCAAAGTAAAAAAGGTATAAAAAATTAATTAAAAAAAAATCAATGTTATTATTATAATTTAAGGATTTCGGGTACAATTTATTTTATTTACATTTAAGTGGACACTTCACCCGTGACATATTCAAAGAACATTCTCATAAAAAAAAGTAAGTAAATAGTATGACTGTTTACTCTTGTTTACATCGACTCTCTAAGCACTACAAAAATAAAAAACTTCTCAAGCAGTATCGCTTAATTAATTATTAATTTTGACAATTAATTTAGCAATTGTAACAAGTATTAAAAATTTATTGAAAGCAGTTTCTCTTTTCACATGGACAAAACTTTACAAGTTAGCTGAATTTTACTAGTTTTTTTTTGTGGTTTTTTTTTATGACGAGTATCGATTGAATAATTTATTTTACGACTAACGTAGACATGCCTGAATATTGATAAATTTGTTAAAAATAGTTTGTCTTCATACTTAAACCAACTTGTAAGTCAGAAATATTCTTTATGGTTAAATACTTTAAATTTGAAAAATTTAAACTTCATTAATTTTTAGATCCCTTTATAAAAGAGAGCTATCGCCATTTTGGTGAGATTTTCAATGTAAGATTTTATTCGTGAGCTGATTGGTGGAGCAGTTTTTAAAATTCGAAAAGTGCTTTTTGAGGTTACAATAATTGTTTTTTTCCTATGCGCGCTTGCAGCGCGCTGAGTGGTACTGGTTGAGTAAAAGTTTGATATTATGAAAGCTATTACATGTCTCATTTTACTTTTACTTCACCAAAATTATGCCAAAAACTACATGTACAATATGAAAAAACTGCATTATTTTTTAAAGTCGTATCAAGTGACAGTGTTTAAACATAATTTCGTTCCAATTAAAAATAAAGAGCAAGATTTTTTGTTTAAAGAAGTAATGAGTTGTTGTTCTTCTGTCACTATTGATCTCAAAGACATATCAAAAAACAACAAATCTTTAAGCATGCCAATTTTCCAGAATCCTCGAAAATCAACAATATATGTAATGTTTTCTACAGAAATCGATTCGAGTCAAATTTTTGGTATTATTGACAAGTTTATTGAAATGGCACCCGTACCTGTGAGATCAAAATGTTTGCTGATTCTTTGGTCCAATAAAACTGCAGACTTTGAGAATATAAAAAAGCTACTAAAATATGCATGGCTCAATAAATTTCTGGATTTCACAATATTAAAAATAAAAGAACACAATTCATCAGTATTAATCAACTACAATCCATTTTTTGAAACTTATGATTCGCAAAATTTATCCGACGCAACTGAAATATTTCCCGATAAACTCATAAACGTAAATAATTATCCTTTGATCATGCCAGTGTACCATATAGAACCATACTTCGAAGTTATAGTAAAGGATGACAAAGTCGTCAAGGTTAATGGGATGTTTTACCCTTACATAAAAATTGTTATCGATCAACTTAATTTCAGTCCCCAGTTTATTGTCGAAAATGGTACCACTAATGAAGTCTACGGAAGAATGTTTGCTTCTTTGGAAGAAAACAAAGTCCACATGTTACCCACCGCATTTTTGGTGGACACACATTTTCATGGAAGAAAACTAGTCATTGGGAACTCTGTAGACGAAGTCAAAGTCGTCATTGTAGCACCGATCAAGAAAAAACCCAGGCTCAACTTTTCACTCAAAATACTGGTCTACATCATCAGTTTCCCAACCATCATATTTATTCTATCTACTTCGGTAAAGGTTTTGAAGTTCAAAGGATCTATATGGAACACTTTGAACATTTACAAAATCTTCATCGGTCTTGAGGTTCCAGCGCCGAAGATCGTCCACGAGAGAATAATATTCCTTCTCGTGGCTTTCCTGTCCATCATATTTACCAACATTTTCTTCGCCAGCATCCAAGATATGAAAATCGTCATAGACGTGCAGAATTTGAACAGCTTCCAGGACGTAATCAACACGAAAATGCCTGTGTACTCTAGGTTCTCGGTTAACGAGCAAGATCCTCCAGTGATAAAAAATTTTCTCTCTCGCTCTCGCAAAGTGGACAACGTCAAGAGTTGCTTCGAGAATCTTTTGAAATCTCGAGCCTCGATTTGCGTAACGGTTTGCCTGGGAGCTCACTACTTCATAGCCAAGCATCTGGATTACGAGGGAATGCCTATAGCCAAGCTAGCCGGACCGACGTTTCGTCACCAGCATGCGGTTTTTTCTTACGAAAAAGGGTCGCCGTTTAGAGAAAAATTTGAAAAAATTATTCGCTTGATCCTGGAGTCGGGAATGATGAAATTTTTCAAGGCTAGGGTTATAAGAGAGTACCATCCGTCGGAGGACATGTCTATTGTTGACGAAGACACTATTTTTGAGCAATTGATTGTTGTTACGTTGGTTGGATTCTCTTTGGCGATTGTTGTGTTTTTATGGGAAATTACTCACTGTGCAGGATGTAGATTCAAAATAATAAATGATCAATTGTTTATGAGAATTTTTGGAGTTTTAGTTCGTAAGAATAATTAATGTGTTGTATAGCATCTTTTGCATAAGATTTATACTATGCACTGTTAAACGATAATTACAATTTTTTAATATTAATCTAACATAAATAATGTCTAACACATAATTTTTATCACTAATTTTAAATATTTATTATAAATAACAATTAAATAAATATTACGAATCTTGAAAATTATATATATATATTACAAAAAACTATTAAAATCTTTCGAAAAGCTCTAGATCGATTTTTGAAATATTTTAAAAAAAGTTGCAAGTACACCAGCCGGACACCATATCGTTCCGAGGTTTGAATTAGGCGCTCGAAATTTGACCGTCAACCCAAAGTTTTTGCTAAAGTGCCAACCTTTGGGACGGGTAAAAAATTATTTTTCATAAAGTAGGGTTAGAGAGTCGATGTCAATGATCAACATTGATTTATTTCAGACTTGTCAAGCTTTTTATTGAAAAAATTAATGATTGATCGCTGCGGTCTACTTGTTTTGAATGTGTGCCGTATTTAAAAAATCTAATATAAATTATTTTTAAAATTTTATCCATTTACAAAAACCTTCTCTCAAAATGAAAGTAAAATATTAAAAACAATTACGTAATTACGTAATAATAGTTATTCAACAAAAAAGTATGGTTAGGTAGTTGATGTCAATGATCAACATTAATTTATTTCTGACGTTGATCATTGACATCGACTCTCTAACCCTACTTTATGAAAAATAATTTTTTTACCCGTCCCAGAGGTTGGCACTTTTGCAAAAACTTTGGGATGACGGTCATATTTCGAGCGCCTAATTCAAACCTCGGAACGATATGGTGTCCGGCTGGTGTACATTGTAAATTATTTAAATATTTATATAACGTTGTTAACAGCAATTTGACGAATTAAATTTAATTGTTTGTCATAATTTTCATCGGATAAAGGAGTAGTTAATAGTCTGTGAATGTAGGAATGGAAAGCGGATAATTTTCGAGCAAAAGTATGTTGAGATGAAAAATGTATAGCTGTATCAGTATGTGTAAGCTTGTGAAAAATGCTGAAATCAAATTTATTATCTATTCTAGTAATAGTCAGATCTAGAAAATTAATAGAACTATCATTTTCAGTCTTAACTGTAAATTCTATCTTTTTATGTATACTATTTATGAATTTTAAAAATACTAGCTCTTCTGAGCGCGCTTCAAGCGCGCATAGGAAGAAACAATAAGAGTAACCTCAAAATGCACTTTTCGAATATTTTAAAAACTTGTTCACCAATCAGCTCACGAATAAAAATCTTACGCAAGATGGCGATAGCTCTCTTTTATAAAGGGAAAGCAAGCTGTCTGTCTGTTCCTGTGAAAAATACTAAGTGAATTCATCTCCTTTATTAAACCTTTATCTTTTTAAGTGAGATTTGCATATAGTACCCCATAAAATTTCTGCTTGTATATTACCTTTGTGTTTTGTTCTCTATGTATGAGCTCTCTGTATTTGTATATCATATACCTATACTTACGAACCTGTTCTTCAGTTTATACTCAATATCTGATGAAGACACTGTGTGTTCAAACGATCGTCACATAATTTTAAAAATAAAAGTGGAAATTTTAAATAATAACAAAATTGTTGTTGTTTATTTATTTTATCTATTATTTTTTTGGTACAATTTATTTTATTTACATTCAAGTTGACACTTCACCTGTGACTTTTTCAAAGAACATTCTCATAAAAAAAAGTAAGTAAATAGTATGACTGTTGTTTACATTGACTCTCTAAGCATTATAAAAATAAAAAAATTCTGAAGCACTATCGATTTAATAATTAATTTGGACAATTAATTTAGGAATTGTAACAAGTATTCAAAATGTATTGAAAGTAGTTTCTCTTTTCACATAGATAAACCTTTGCAAGTTAGTGGAATTTTACTAATATCTTTGTAAGTTTAGGTCACATTTTGTGTGAAAAAAGAATTAAATAATTTATTTAACGATTAACGTATTTTGGGTATTAAAAAATTCGTTAAAAATAGTTTATCTTTCAAGTCAGAAATTCTTTCTGGTTAAATCCTTTAAATTTGAAAAGTTTGAACTTCATTCATTCTTCGATTAAGTGAAAATTTGAGATTATGAAAGCTGTTGCATGTCTCATTTTACTTTTACTTCATCAAAATTATGCCAAAAACTACATGTACAATGTAAAAAAACTGCATTATTTTTTAAAGTCGTATCAAGCGACAGTGTTTAAATCCAATTTAGTCTCAATTGAGAATAAAGAGCAAAATTTTTTGTTTAAAGAAGTGATGAGTTGTTGTTCTTCAGTCATTATCGATCTCAAAGACACTTCAAAAAACAATAAATCTTTGAGCATGCCAATACTCCAGAATCCTCGAAAATCAACAATATATGTAATATTTTCTACAGAAATCGATCAAATTTTTGGTATTATTGACAAGTTTGTTGAAATGGCACCCGTACCTGTGAGACCAAAATGTTTGCTGATTCTTTGATCCGATAAAACTAGCTTTGAGAATATAAAAAAGTTACTGAAATATGCGTGGCTCAAAAAATTTCTGGATTTTACAATATTGAAAATAAAAGGACCCAATCCACCACTATTAATCAACTACAATCCATTTTTAGAAACTTACAATTTTAAAAATTTATCCAACGCAACTGAAATATTTCCCGATAAACTCATAAACGTAAATAAATATCCTTTGATCATGCCAGTGCACCATATAGAACCATACTTCGAAGTTATAGTAAAGGATGACAAAGTCGTCAAGGTTAATGGGATGTTTTACCCATACTTAAAAATTGTTATCGATCAACTTAATTTCAGTCCCCAGTTTATTGTCGAAAATGGTACCACTAATGAAGTCTACGGAAGAATGTTTGCTTCTTTGGAAGAAAACAAAGTCCACATGTTACCCACCGCATTTTTGGTGGACACACATTTTCATGGAAGAAAACTAGTCTTTGGGAACTCTGTAGACGAAGTCAAAGTCGTCATTGTAGCACCGATCAAGAAAAAACCCAGGCTCAACTTTTCACTCAAAATACTGGTCTACATCATCAGTTTCCCAACCATCATATTTATTCTATCTACTTCGGTAAAAGTTTTGAAGTTCAAAGGACCTATATGGAACACTTTGAACATTTACAAAATCTTCATCGGTCTTGAGGTTCCAGCTCCGAAGATCGTCCACGAGAGAATAATATTCCTTCTCGTGGCTTTCCTGTCAATCATATTTACCAACATTTTCTTCGCCAGCATCCAAGATATGAAAATCGTCATAGACGTGCAGAATTTAAACAGCTTCCAGGACGCAATCAACACGAAAATGGCTGTGTACTCGCGCTCCTTGGTCAACAAGCAAGATCCTCCGGTGATCAAAAATTTTCTCTCTCGCTCTCGCAAAGTGGACAACGTCAAGAGTTGCTTCGAGAATCTTTTGAAATCTCGAGCCTCGATTTGCGTAACGGTTTGCCTGGGAGCTCAGTACTTCATAGAAAAGCATCTGGATTACGAGGGAATGCCTATAGCCAAGCTAGCCGGACCGACGTTTCGTCACCAGTACGCGGTTTTTTCTTACGAAAAAGGGTCGCCGTTTAGTGAAAAATTTGAAAAAATTATTCGCTTGATCCTGGAGTCGGGAATGATGAAATTTTTCAAGGCTAGGGTTATAAGAGAGTACCATCCGTCGGAGGACATGTCTATTGATGACGAAGACACTATTTTTGAGCAATTGATTGTTGTTACGTTGGTTGGATTCCCTTTGGCAACTGTTGTGTTTTTATGGGAAATTACTCACTGTGCAGGATGTAGATTCAAAATAATAAATGATCAATTGTTTATGAGAATTTTTGGAGTTTTAGTTCGTAAGAATAATTAATGTGTTGTATAGCATCTCCAGCATATACTATGCACTGTTAAACGATAATTACAATTTTTTAATATTAATCTAACATAAATAATGTCTAACACATAATTTTTATCACTAATTTTAAATATTTATTATAAATAACAATTAAATAAATATTACAGATTTTGAGAATGTAGAAAAGTTACTAAAATATGCCAGTATTTAAGAATCCCCGAAAGTTGACAATTTATATTATTTTTTGTAACGCAGGCTTTAATAAAACGTTCATCATGGTTGACAAGTTTGTTGAGATGTCACGTGTACCAATGAGACCAAAATGTTTGTTAGTTCTTTGGTCCTGAGAGATTCAGTCGGGTCATGAAGAAATAAAAAAGCTTCTAAAGTACACTTGGACCAAAAACTTTCTAGATTTTACCATGCTGAAGTTCAATGAATCCAATTCATCAGTTTTTATCAACTACAATCCATTTTTTAAAACCTACAAATTGAAAAATTTACTCAATACAACTGAGATATTCCCTGACAAACTTAAAAATTCAAATGAGTATTCTTTTGTTATGCCATTGTACGACTTGGAGCCTTACTTGGTAGTCGAAGAAAAAGATGGTAAAATTTTCAAGGTAGACGGTAACAGCTACGTTTACATCAAAGTCATTTTAGAAAAACTAAACTTCAGCCCTCTTTTCATTCTCATAAACGAGGGCAGCGTTAATGAAACATTCGAGAGGATATTCGTATACTTAGAAGAAAATAAAATTCGCATGATACCGGATTTTTTTTGGTAGACACGTACTGTTACGGAAGGAAATTCATAACTGGCTACATAATCGATGAAAGTAGAGTTGTGATCGTGGTACCAATTATCAAAAAGTCCAGGTTCAATTTTTCATTTGAAATACTAATCTACATCGTCAGTTTTCCATTTATAGTAGTTATGTTCTCTTGTTTGGTAAAAACTTTGAAGTACCCGTCGCAAAAATGGAATCCCTTTTACGTAACTCAGATTTTTATCGGCTTGGTCGTTGCACAGCCGAAAAAACTCATGGAGAGAATAATTTTCGTCCTTCTGGCTGTTTTGTCCATCATATTTTCCAACATTTTTTTCGCAACCATTCAAAATATGAAAATTTCAAACGACGTCCAGGATTTTCACACGTATCGAGATCTAATCGATTCGAACATGATCACATACTCTCGTTTCCAAGTGGATCAGCACGACCGCAGGGATGTAAAAAACTTCCTCTCTCGATCCTTCAAATTGAAATCCACCTCCGAATGTTTCGATAAGCTGTCAAAGACTCGATCTGTCATTTGTGCGTTTTCATTTATCGAGGCCAAGCATTACATGAGTAAATACTTGGATCGGGATGGCATGCCAACGACGAAATTTGCCAAACCGTCGTTTCGTCCTCACTACTTGGCGTTTCCTTACGAAAAAGCGTAGCCTTTCGAAGAGAAGTTTGAAAAAATTATTCAGTTGATCAAATAATCTGGAATAATAAAGGTGCTCAAGATGAAAGTTAGCAGTACGATCAGACGTTCACGTCAGAAATCGACCTCGGTGGATTCGGAAGATACACTCTTTGAACAACTGATGATCATAACGTTAATTGGATTATCTCTGTCGGTGATGGTATTTTTATGGGAACTATCAAATCGTCACATTCATGAGTTAAAAAAATTCGTCAGCAAAAAATATTACAATTTGATTACACAGAAGAATTGATGTAAGACTTGCGACTTTCAATGATAGAGATGAGATAGCTGGGGGTCGTTTCTGAATTTGAGACTCAAGTTTTAGACCTGGTTAATCGTGTAGCCGTAGATAATGTAACTTTAGGATCAATTTCTGAAATTGGTATTCATATCTGAATTAACATTCCAGACGAAAATTTTAGACCTGGGAAGCTAAGTGTCCGATGACGAGGCAACCTAAATATCATAATATCATCCTTAAGGAACAAAATCTAGTTCCTTGAATTCAACCTTCATATTTGTGTTTGGAACTAAAGAACATATACTTAAACTGATTACTTCATTATCGGAAACCTGGTTCTCTAGGTCCATACAAGTAGCCTGCTCAATCCTGACTGATGGTTACATGGTTGTCCAGGTCCACTGAATTTCATCCAGATTCCTAAATTCAAGAGACAAAACATTTTTCAAAAATTTGAACAGAATTTCGGATGATTAACTTTACCATAGACCACCTTGTCGCTACCTCATTATCCGTACAAATTCATCGTCCAGGTTGTCTGCTATCACCCTGGCTCTCAAAATGCATCAACAACAATTTGTTTTCCTCACAAAGAAGATAGTAACTATGGAACACTTAAGACTTCCTCGGTACAATCGAACGAAGCCCATTAAAAAGCAAGCAGCAGAAATCCAAGCGACCCGATTCCGAAGAGGCTCGTCGCGCGGGTCAGCACACCTGGAGTCGCATCACCCCCGCAGCGTCGCGCGTCTCGCTGATCATACGTTGAGCGTTAATTAACAGAGCGAGAGAGAGAGAGAGAGAGTTGGAACGAGTTTATAACAAGGCCTGAACAAACGGGCTATATACTCAGCGGAGACATACACGAAATTAGCCGTTAATACGCGTACACACGCATAGAATGGGGGTAGTTTGATTGGGCCAATTCGAGGCAATTCCTGGCGATTGCTGGCCGCTGCTGCTTCGTTTCATTGAGCCCAGTTGGCTTGACAGACGCGCTAATGCCATCAGTGACTAACTGACTCTCCACCGACAACATCATCCCCGAGGAAAAACACTCAACGGACACGAAATGTCCTCCACGGACACGTGCTGGAGCTCCGGAGAGCTTGCAAGCTCGCGTACTGGAAGTGTGTTGGGATTGTGAGTGTGTGTGAAGTGAAACAAGTTCAAGGGGTTTAAGTGTGGTTTTTTAGGATTGTGAAGTGTGCTTAATATAATTTTTTATATAGCTAACTCGGTGGTGTGGTGCTTTAAATGGATTGAGTTATTTACTGGTAAAGTAAGATTTTATTTTTCAATCGCTAATTAACGAACAAATGGAGTAAGCCTTGGGCTAGAAGAAGTATAAAAAGGTTTCAGTTTACGGGTTCGAGTTTCCGTCAGTAGAAGAGAAATTTTAAAAATATTGTATAAATTATGAAAATAAGGTGTAGGGCACTTACGTAATAGCTGTTATTTGATTTATAAAAATCTTGTAGTTATAGTATCAATCAATTTTGTATTCTAGATTTGGGTATTGTTGTATTTATAAATATTGCAGAAACTTTATATTTTTTAATTTTTTTTTTTATAGTTATTCCAAATGCATATGATTTTTTGTTAGAATAGAAAAAAAATGAATTAGACTCTGTTAATTAAGAATTAAACATACACTGAGAAGTATTTTTTTCATGAGCTTGCAAGTAACACTCATCTCAGTTTTAATCACTTATATACATGGGAAGCAACTTGTTTACGGTTATAAGTAAAGCAACTTTTTCAAATAAATTTTTTAATATTATTGAATACAACGTATTATAAATTAGTCCTAAAATTTGTTGTACTTTTTTATTTATAACAATTATTTTTAAATGGAAGAAAACTTAAAGCACAAATAATAAACAAACGATTTTATTGATATTTTCGGTCACTCAAAAGATACCGATTTCTGTATTGAAATATTCTGCATTAATAAATAAATTATGTAAAAAAACTCACTCTGACTTATTTCATAAAACGCATTCCCTTTTTCTTTAGTAATTCAAATAATAATTTTACGTTAAATTTAAAAAAATATATACCTAACTTATGTCTTAACACTTTGATTTTTAATTTGTCTACTCGAAGTCTTTATAAATATCATGCTTTTTATTTTTTAATATCAATAAATTTTTCACTTGAATAAAGTCAAAGCTAAATTTGAAAAAACTACCTTAAAGTTTGGACTTGAGATTTCACTAAAATAACAATAACGTACTGGCTTATTAAAAATTCACTTAAACTTAAGATCCAAAAAGTAACAAAAAAATATTCATCGTGATTTCGTCTTAAAAATAAGAGTAGATCTTCAAAAGTCAAAATTTTTGATCCCTAAAACAAATTTTTTTTCAAAAGTACATCTTCCAAACCAACTTCCCCGCGATACATTTCCAATGATTCACCCGCGTGTTCTCGACTCAGCCTCCCGCGCCGCTCGTCCAGCCCCCCGGTCCTGATTGGCCGTAAGTTCGTGGGAGTGCGTCCCCCCTCGCCCCCATCTTCCATCCGTCCGGGCCTCGAGAGTAAAGCTCGACAGTCGCGAAGCGAGCCTCGGTCCTGCAACAACTCCTCCAAATCCCTCGTAAATTCCAAAGTTAAATCAATAATAAAAAAATTAACAAACCCACGTGTTTCGTAAAGTGAACCGAGTAATTCAAGTGATGGACGGGGTACCGTTCGACGACTCCATATTCTCCGACTTCGGGACCAGGAACCACAGCATCCAAGTCATGCTCGGACACCTGCACGCCGGTGGGAACCACCATCCGCACCCTGGAGAACTCTTGCCGCCCGGCGGCGGACACCTGCACAAATTGGGTAAATTTTGATTTTTTTTTTTTTTTTTTTTTTTTGAAGGTTGGCTACGGGTAGTTAGCCGCTTAGTGAATTAAGTGAAAATTGTTTAGTTGAAAAAATTTAATTTAATCTAGATCGCTTACGAACAAAGATGCTGACAGTTTTTTTAGGTTTAGTACCTAATGATTTGAGTACAATAATTTTTAATTATTTATCGGTTTGCCTTAAACATTGAATAAATAAATAAAAATTTACCTTGAATTGAACGGCTTTTTTGAAGTGATCTGAATTAGTATAACATAGTGAATTGTTAAAAATTCAAAATCTCAAATAATTAAGGCATTTGCATATTTCTTTTGTCATCGATCTGGTGTAAATTCCCTTTTTTTTTTTTTATTATTATTAATCGTTCTATTCTACAAAGAGCGAAAAAACGGTTTGTAACCCTAGCAATTAATAAATAAACTAGAGTTACTTTTTTGAGTTTATTTAACTTGAAAAAGTACATTTTTCAACTTTTATAATTGTAATAAGTTGATTTCTTTCTTCTGGCAAATCATGACAAATTTTAATAATACGTAACTTTTAGTGATCATTCACATAATTGAATATATAATCATTCGAACTTGAGAGTTTAAAGCTTGAATTTCAAACGATCCGAAAGTTTAAATATCCGCGGGACTTTGAAAATATTCGAACTTACCTTGGGAGCTATAGTTTTTTGCATCGTACTTTGAGCTTTAATTTAGGACCGAACACAGAAGTGTGACTCTTACCTCTTAGTGTGTCAAAATTTATAGTTTTTTGCATCGTACTTTGAGCTTTAATTTAGGACCGAACACAGAAGTGTGACTCTTACCTCTTAGTGTGTCAAAATTTTTAATTATTATAAAAAATTAAAAAAAAATTTTCATTTTGTCAATAAGTCTAAGAAAAGGTTCAGAATGAAAATTTGATTTATACTTAAATGATGATTATTATAAACTCTTTTATTTTGGTTTTTATGTATCTACAATTTTTATTCATTTGAGTTCTAAATAGACAACTTTATTTTTTGTACAATACAACAAATTCTTCTTTGTGACAGTTTTCGATAAAAAAAATTTTTGTTTTGTTTGATTTTGATATACTGCTTAGAACTTGATTGAAGTATTTACACAAATTTTTAATAATATTAAAAATATTGCTAGAAAATAGTAACACTTTTATTCAATTAAAAAAAAATTAATACTACTTTGTAGATTTATACCATACAAATCTCAATTTTAATTATCATTTTGAATCTATTATTCACTCGATTAAAGTAACTTTAAAGATTTTCTCGTCTTTCTTATTTGGGTGAAACTGGAAGAAAACATTTTTTTTAGACGTTTTTCGTATTAATTAAACTATTACAACAGTTTGCATGTCGCAAGTACAAGTATGGTCAGTTACTTGCACATATTTTGGTACAACAACTTTCTTTGTTCATAACAATTTTTCCAAGTCTTGTATTATATCCAAAAAACAAGAGATAAATATTTCTATCGGTCTTACAGTGAAATCACAATTTCAAAATTCCATTCTATTTTAACAAGATTCATCAACGGGTTCGCCACCCCACCACCAGCCGTCGGGCCACCACCACCTCCAGCAGCAGCAGCATCACCATCAGCAGCAGAAGGACCTGAAGGAGCTCGAAATGGCCGGGATGTACGCGCCCATGGCCCAGGACGTGAGCGCCTCGAGCAACCCGAGCGTGACCGCCGGTCAGCAGCAGCCCCAGCAAGGGGGCCAGCAGCAGCAGAATTTGCAGATCGGGGTGTCCATCAAGAGGAAACAGGACGATCCGCTCGGACAGATGACACCTGGTTAGTGTTTTTTGTTGTTTTTTAATAGATGAGTTAGGTATGAATTAATAGAGTTGGAAACTACTTAAAATTTTGATAATTTTTTTTTTCTAAAACTACACGATTTTTAGTGAATTTTTAAGTCAAGATCATTTATTGAAGAATTTGTATTTTTGAGTCTGTGGTATTTTACATGGTTTCCAAACCTACTGTAGGAATTTAGGAATAACAACATTTTTCATGCAAGGTGGTCAAAAAAAAAAAAAAAAAAGTTGTTTAAAATTGTTAAATAAATTCTTTAATTTCTCACAAAACTTAATTTTTTTTTTTAGTGTTACTCGTGTTACAAGTCATTTTGAACAAGTTTGCAAATGGGTTTTGCAAAGAATTGATAAAATTAGTTCCAAAAATTTAAAATCCTTAAAACTCGAAAAAAAGTAAATAAATAATTTTTTAATACACCCTAATTAAAATGTATTTTAATTTATTCAAATAAAATGATTTTTTAAATCAAAATAAATTAACTTTCCCACCCTGCAATTCATTCATTTATAAAACTCGGATCTCCAAAAAATACGATATGCACTAACGAAAATAAAAAAAAAAAAAAAATGATTTCACAGTTAACCCAGAGAGCCAGCCGGCGAAGAAGGACTCGAAGAAGAAGACCGAGAACAGCGGCATCAAGAAGAAGAAAACCAGGTAAATATTCCTAACAAAAGTGAGCCATACCGACGCATTCCAGCCGATGTGGGCAGAGTCCCGCATTCAAAGACATATGGACGCGATACCGAGATAAGGGCTGGATCGCACGCGCGGGGTGTTAGGTTATGAGGGTGGGGGAGGGGGATGTTAAACGCTTTTTAATGACGCGTGCCGCGCCGGTTGAATTTTTTTTTTAAGTGAATCATTCTGACTTTACGGGGGGTGATGGCTTTTCGAATGAGATCGCGAATGAACGTTTGGGGAACTTTTTCAGAGCTGGGTTCTTTAAGAACGAGGTTTTTTTGGATAAATTCGGAATCAGGGATACATTATTGGAAAAATTTATTAAACAAAATTTTTTATCACAGCTGATCTAGACGAAACTTTGGGGATCGTATTCTTGTGCCAAATGATGAACCAAATTATCAGACCGTAAGGGCAATTTTAGCCCATTTTTCGAAAAAAAAACCGTTTTTAAGTTCACTTATGAAAAATTCCTGCTCAAAGCCTGTAGCACTTGGTGAGTTCGACGTCTCCGCATTTTTTTCGTCTTTCTATGAATTTAATGGGAAAAATATTAAACGCGAATAATTTATGTTACTGAAAGTACTTTTTAGCATTTTACGAGTTTTGAAATATAAATTATTTAGGGTCAAATTATTTGAGTTCAGATTTCAAAATGAAACAAAAAATGCGAGGACTCGTATCTGTGTAAGTGCAATAAGCTTTGAACACGAATTTTTTGTAAATTACCTAAGAAACCAAAAAAGTGATCCAACGTCTGGTCATCTCCTTCCGAAAAATTATTACATAGATCTTTAAGAGAATATTTAAAAAAACCGATGAATTTAGTTTGTTTTTTGGAAATTGTCGAAGTAGACTTAGCTGGAAAACGAAAAATAAAAATTTTTTAAATTATTTTAAACTAATAAAAAATTTATCCGACACGCAGAACGACCTTCACGGCTTACCAGCTGGACGAGCTGGAGCGGGCGTTCGAGAGGGCGCCCTACCCCGACGTATTCGCCCGGGAGGAGTTGGCTTTGAAGCTCGCCCTCTCGGAGTCGAGGGTCCAGGTCTGGTTCCAGAATCGACGGGCCAAGTGGCGAAAGCGAGAGCCGCCGCGCAAAACCGCCGGCTACATGGCCGGCGGATCGGCTAGTCCTGGTTTAACAGGTGCGTTGTTTTTTTTATCTTTAAATATTTTTTCCGCACTCCGGCCGGGAAGCGCTACTTCCCTGCCGCTGCCGCTACAGTCAGTAGCGCTTCCCGGCGCCGTCGTGCGGAAAAATAGCATACTCAACTAGGCACCTGAATGGGAAGGTCTCAGATCACATGTTTGTCACACTCGGCTACGCCTCGGACGACAATTTCATGCGATCTGAGACGTTTCCCATTCATACTGCCTAGTTAAGTAATATACTATTCTCGCAAAAATTAGTGGAATTGTCTAGTTAGAGAAAGCTTAGTCTTGAAACAAATCTTCGATGGTAGAAAAGACATGTATTATCATTATTCCAAAGTTATTAGCGTTGAGAAAATATTAGAGAAATTTAATTAAAAATAAAAATTTATTTATTTATTTTACCTCAAAGATTTTTTTTTTTAAGCAGTAAACTAAAAAAAATCAATTATAAGCTTATAACTAAAATCAGAATTCATCCACTAAACTGAAAGCAATAAAGCATTAACTATATTGACAATTGTAAATTCCAGGTTCCTTCAACACACTAAACAGCCCCTTGAACCCGTTCGCCACGTCGACGACTACCGCGGCTCCTCCCGACGCCTGGGCGTACTCGTCCGCCTACGAGCTTGGTCCGCACCTCAACCTCCTGAGTCCGTCCAACTCGAGCTACTCCACGACCTTCGGGGCACCCCCGAACAACGGCACGGCCTACTCGTACGCGTCCATGCTGCCCCAGCACGACGCCACCCTCTTCTCGGCCCCGGCCGGTAACGCCCTGCGCGTTCACCAGGACTACATGAACGCGAGCAACAGCCCACCGCCGTCGCTCGCCCGGGCAGACTACCAGAACATGGTTGCCACCCACTCGCCACCCAACCACATGGCGGCGGAAGACGAGCACCACGGGGTAGGTTTTTTTTAATTTATTGTTTGAGAAAAAATGCCTGACGGAATTTTTGTTTACACTACTTACCAGTTTTCGGAAGAAAAAATTTTTCATTTTAGTCTTATGTTTAAGATTCTATGACCAAAAACAGAGTTTTGAAATTATGTCGAGCAAAGTAAATCGTTTAATACTTTTTTAAAATAAAAGGTCGGTAGAGAAATCCGACATAGTGAATAATAAAAGTAGATTAAAATTATTTCTTCAAACAGTGCAAGCTGGAGTACGTGGGTACGCTGAGTCCTTCGGACAAGTACGGCCAGCACGAGCAGGCCAACGAGTACTCCCAGTCCCAGCAGCCGGACCACAAGAACGACTACGGCATGCACTCGCCGAGCGGAGGTGCGAGGCAGCAGCAGCAGATCCTCAAGGACCCCCTCGTCAAGAGCGAGCCCAACAGCCAACAGAACTACGCGCCGCTTCCTCCTTTTCTGAACTGACGCGAACCCTCGGGTTCGGAGTACCTAGATTTTACAACGAGTGATCAAACAGCTTCGCGTGCCTACTGCTGAAATCACATTTTAACCAGAATTTTCAGTGTATACCAAATTTTTTTTAGAGTCAAGTGGCAACCCTTGAGTTTGTTGAAAATCATGCAGAGGACTAGAAACAATAAATGAACTCGTGTTGTGTACTTACAAACTATAAGGAGGTAGTTTGTAACATTGTTACGGGGCCTTTCGAGAGGCCTTTATTTGATTTAGAGAGAACCAAAACGCATTGTTCAATGTTATATGTAATGTTAGTCATTTATCTATATCAATTACTGAAAAACACAGCGGTTTGCATTAATTTATCTTTTTTTTATGTAAAATTATCCTATTTTTGTAACAATAAGTAATCTAATCGAATTTTTCTGTACACTGTTGCCTTTTCTGATTGCAACATTTTATTATGCTCGTTAAATTACCTAATTTTAAATAATTTATATTTTTTTGTTAAAATGTTGACTCTTGAAATTGTTACAAATCAGCTCATTTTAGAGTCCTTTAAATTTCGAAATTTATTTGTCTAAATTTTTATTAATGTAGCCGAAAATTTAAAAAATTTTGAAAGAAAAAAATACTATTCATATAGTAATATTGTCAATAAAAGCTTATTAACAACAAATATTATATAAGAACGAAGTTTTTATAACTTAAGAAAATTTGGTAAACGTCTATTTACTTCAAAATTTTCTGTTTATTGAAAATAATTAAAGAAGATTTTTTATTTCATAAGAATTCCTTTCATTAATTTTATTGCTCAGTTCATTATTTGATAATGAATTTTATTTTTATACAGTAGTGTCGAATAAAAATTAAAATTTTTCCGTAAAAGTTCTTACAAAAATAATAAAAAAATTTTCATACATTGTTTTTTGTTGATCTGGTAATTATAAAAAAAAAAAAAACTATAATTCATGCTTGTATAAATAAATCAGTCCTAGCAATTAAGTTAAATCGTTTACCAGATAAACAAATGTTTAATTAGAGATTTACATAAAAAAACCCAGTAGGGGTACATAAAAAGTGTAGCAACTAGATAATAAGTTTTAAACAAAAAGTGCAAAGTTTTTCATGATCATTTGTACCTAAAAACTAAGAAGCATATCTACATAATTTTGGCACTTGTATGTGTTTTTTTTTTTTTTTTTTTTTTTTTTATATCTAGAATAAGATTCTATTTACATTATATATAAAAAAGTTACATGACTACATCTTAGTGTACAGAGATACGATGACAGTGCCTTTAAATAAGCGATTTCATGAATAAATTATGATTTTACAAAACTTAACTAAAATTTGAAGTTCTACCATCATGCTTTATAACTTCAATAATCTTACCTTTGAATTTCTTTATAAATTGAAGCTCTTTAAGTTAATAAACCAACTAATGCATGAGATTAGCTGTCCTTTTTTTTAGAATCCGACTCATTTTTCTCGTTTAAAGAATTAAAAAACTTAATTAAATTATTCTTGTATTGTGTAAGATTTTTTCCTTGTAAAAATTTTGAAGTAACTATTAAAAAAGCGATTTACGTAATAATTAAAATTTATTTCAATAAATATAATTCAACAGTGTTTTATAAATTAAATAGCCTTACAACTTTTATTGTTCTCCTCTTCAGTTGTACCTGGATTCTGATTCAAAATTTTGGTTTCATCATTATCTGCCAATATAGTTTCTTCTGGAGTGTTTTTACAACTTTCATTCTTCTCTACAGCAGTTGTACCTGCATCCTCATATAAATTTTTGGTTTCATTTTTATCAGCCAATGTTGTGTCTTCTTGGGTAAAATAAGTTTTCTTTTCTTCTTCATGTACTACATCTAAATCATCACTCAGATTTTCAGTTTTATCATTGTCTGACAAAAAAATACCTTCTCCAGTAAAATGTGTTTTGACCTCAAGTTTATACACACAGAGCGCTAGTAAGTTATCAAGTGACCATTGACTATACTGTGGATCAATTAATAAATTTTCATGAACAGCTTGGAGATTTCCTCTGAAAAAAAATTTTTTGGTTATAAACTTAAAAAATTTAATGTTTTTTTTTTATGTTGAATTTTAGAGTAAAAATTTAAGAAATGATCTTACTTGTTATAAAGAATTGCATAAATATGTTTGTGCACAGTTTTCTTTGGAAAATGTTGTTTTATATAGTTGAGAGTTTCATACATCTGTACCAATGAAACAAATGTGTGATATGTGTGATGGCTTATTCTGTTTAATAATTCTTGAGCCAAATTTTCATCAAACTGAGATTCAAAAAAACTCTTTAAATTTTTCTTGTTAGTCTTTTTAAAACTCACCAAGCTATTGAAAAGAAACAAAGTAATTATTTATTAAATCACATTCTTTTTTTTTTTTTTTTTTTATCACAGTTATTTTAACTTACTGTTCTGCATAGTTGTGAAAAGTTGTAAGGGAGTATATGGTGGCAAATTTATAATTATTTTCTTGAAGGTAACGGACCCTTGGAAGAATAATGTGAAATTTTCGAACCAATGATAAAAATAGTGTATGTTTACTGAAAACTAAAGTGAATGGATTTTCTAAAAGATACACAACTCTTCTTTTGAATTCACTGGAAGTCAAATGAAAAACTTCAGGTGTTGCTTCTATCATTTTGTTAGTGATTTTATAATGTCTAAAATGTGATATTAAAGTATGTAAATCTTCAAGGTCATATTCAAGAAGTCTTGGGTATTTGGCAAAAACATTTAAAGAAACATCAGGTAACTCTGTTTTTATCACATTTATAACATTCTCTGCTTGTCCAGGATGAATAGCCAGTAGCCAGGGCCTTGACACTATCTACATAAGTAATAAGAATTTAATTTTTTAATTTTACACTAGAAAAAAGTGAAAAGTAAAAAATAATTTATAACCGATTTAATTTGTTAATAATAACATTTAGTTTGTGTAAATAATTATATTTTTTTTTATATATGAAAAAGAATTCAAATTTTAAATCACAAGTTTGGGTATTAAAGAAGATTACTTACTTGTTCATTGGAAAAGTTCAATTCATTTTTCAATAGTTTGATCAATTTATGAAGTAACCTAAAGCTGTTGTAAATAAGGTCAGAATACTTTTTAATGTGTAATTTTTTCAGCTTTTCATCATCATCAATATCAAGTTCATTCTTTAGGTAATAAAGAAAACATTCATTGTAATATTTCTTTAGTGCCATATCATCATTAAGATGACTAAGAGCTTTATAATCAACTTTTGGATTTTCTACATAAGAAAATATATTTTTGACTAAATTTGTATCTGCATCTAATAAAATATGTGCTTTGTACAATCTGACTGGCAAATAAATTCCTTTGGGAAAACTAAAAAAAATAAAATGATTGTTACATATTAATTTGTCACAATGAAAAAAAATTAAAAATAAAGAAAAAAAAAACCAAAAAGTAAATAATAAATTTTTACAGTTTAAGAAATTTAAACTACTTTGGAACTTACTTAAAAATATATTTGAATTCTACTTTAGAAACTCCAAATTCTTGCAGGAGCATAATCCTTTTTTCAACAGTCCAAGCTGTTTCTTTTAAAAATTTCTTATTTTTGAACTGATGAACATCAACAAGATCAATGTCATATTTCTGTAAAAAAGAAAATTAAAAGTAAAATATAATGATCCTAATTGATTTTACACCTCAAAAAATATTTGTTAATCAACTAAAATTTTTACCTGCAATATTTCTTGAAGTGTTTTTATATTTTCAGAGTGAGCTCTCAAAACAACACTTTTTTTTTCTAACACAATATTTACTTTATCACTTGGGACACGGTTTTGAACTAGTTGTTGCTTTACATCATCTACATTTAACACTGAATAACTACGATTTAAAATTTTTTGCAAACTCAAATGTGAAAAATTTATTGAGCTCATAGTGCATCTACTGATAATAATTGATTTAATCATTGTTAATGCTATGCTATGATCAGTTTTGAACTTACAAACAACTCAACTACAATATCTATGAAAGTTTTAAAACCCAATAACAACTTCATTTTGAGGTGTTAAAACTTGCCATTATTATTTGTTTGTTAAATAACATATTTGCAAAAAAGATTTTAAACTAATTTCTATTTAAGAAATGACATTTTTAAATCAGCAATGATCAGTAAATAAATGGCATGCTGTATGAATTATGATGCTGTATCTGTATTTGCAGGTTAACTATTTAAAATTTGTCTCTCTAACTTCTGTCTTCTGCTGCAGAAGTGCTGCTGAAGCAGATTAAATTGAAATTGATTAATTAAAGATTAATTAAATAATACTGTCCTTTCGAAAATGATAAATGATACAAGGCAAAATTTTCCTAAGCCTCGTTAAAATAAGCCCTCCTCGAATAATTTAAAAAAAAATCAAGTAAAGCTTTTTAATAAGCAGACGACGTCAATTTTAGCAGTGGCCTGCGGCCAGCGGGTAAACGAAACGATACATAATTAGTTTTTTATTTTATTTTAATTCATCAACGAGCAAAAAGCCCTTTCATAAATTTTATTTTTCCCACTCTCACCATAATTATTATTTACAATAAATAAATTCAAAACAAATAATAAAATAAGTTACATAAATTGGAACTGAGTCAAAATAGATCTAAAAGTTACACATATACGTGTAATAAAATATTGAAACAATAAGTTGTTTTCATACGGGTGTTAATTTTGATTAATTGATGTACATTTTTTACATATTTAAAATTGATAAATTTTTATTTAATTTTCTTAACTTTTTTAACTTTATATGCGTATACAATTGCTATTTTGAAATCCTTTACTAATTATGCAATCATAAATACCTATATTTCATTAAAGAAAAATTCATTTTGTTTCTACATTGATGCTTTATCCAACAGTATCTTTAATAAAATAGAAAACACTAATATAAATTATAAAATTTGAATTGTATGTATGTATGAAAATTGAAATTCTTATCGAAAAGTTGAAAAGCTGTTTATGATCCAAGTATTGCCAACACAATAAAAATTTAAAGCGCGAAACTGATTTAGCTAAGGGAAATTGATTTCTAATACTCATTACTATGTAATATATATATATATATATATATATATAGGTGTTTAGAAATTTCTACATCTTAAAAAGGTTTTCAGTGCCACTGAAAGTTAAAACAAAGAGCT
Organism: Encarsia formosa; assembly: GCA_038277355.1. Classification (NCBI taxonomy): domain Eukaryota; kingdom Metazoa; phylum Arthropoda; class Insecta; order Hymenoptera; family Aphelinidae; genus Encarsia; species Encarsia formosa. Next base: position 2,437,219 of record CM076185.1, on the reverse strand, counting down.
AAATAAATATAAATAAATGAGAAAAATTATTCGAAAAATATCCATTAATGTCGTATTAAAAATATTATCAGTAATTAAAAATCTCAAGCAGTATCCAAAAAAAAACTTGTAGCAAAGTTATTATTTTTATATTTCATCATATTTTAAATTTGTCCGCGTGATTTTAACTTTTGGCAACGTTGTAATTTTTTTTTTTTTTTTCTCAGCACTTTGCAGGATCCTTACGATCCCCCACCCCATCTCCTAACAGCGGCAACGTCGCAATCATCGTAGCGGACACAAATTTTCTTCTGTGTTTTTGTTTTCCATCGTCCTTTTCCCCGGAGTTTTTACGATTTTACCGCATTTCGGCTTTCCCAGTTTATTAATTATATAGTTGATTAGGCAGCGGTTTTTTTTGTTCATTAAAATTTTGAAAAACAAGAGGATGAAATTATGGCTCATTCGATCTTTGATTCTTTGTCGGGTAAGGTGTTTGTTATTGTTTATGATGGTAGGGTTAATTTGTCTCCGAAAACGTTTTTTTCAGCTATTATTGGTATTTTAATACATAATACGGCTTTTTAACCAAATATTTATTGTTAATTCATCTTAAAATTACATTGATAGTCTTTTTTGTCGATTTTCATTGTTATGAGTAACCGAAACAAAAGAAGTGGCGGACTTTTTTTTTCATGGGGTGAAAGGATTTCAAGTACGAAAAAGTATACCTATGTCGGTACTACTTTTTGATAGTCATATAAGCGATTATTGTGGTTTTTTGTTATTCAAGTAAACTTTTTTTTTATTTTTCATTAACAATATTATTAAAAAATATCAATTTATTGTTAACATTTATATTGATTAGTGACTGTAATTAATAATTTTTTTTTCATTATTATTCTTTACAGATTTTAAAATAATTTGTAAAATTTTAGGTGTGTCCTTAGATGGTTCATTGTTAGAGTCCCAAAACTTAATGGATGAAGTTGATCATTCTGCAGGTAATTTTTTTATCATTTAAAAAATAATTGAAAATGACAATTTAATTATATCAAAAGTTTATTATTGTTTATTACTTTTTCTTAATTAATGATTTTGTTTTGTTTAAACAGCTATAGATCACGATGAAGAAGATATATTTCAGTGTGGCAAATGTAAAAGTCAATTTACATCGCTGCACCTTTTTATGCATCACAAACAAGAGCACACCAGTGTTCAAGAGCAGTCGGTGGATTTGAACCAATATTTAGTCAATGACAGCCCTGTTGTACAGTCTGATGACAACTGTCAAGACGGCTCACAATATGATCTCGAGGATGATTTTAATCCGCCTGATGAGCTTGGGGAACCTATTATTCTGGAGGAAAATGATATCTTGTTTAGGTAAATTAAATATAAATATTTTTTTTGTCTTTGAATTGTGGAACTCATGGTTTTAACATTATTGGTTCATGAGTGAAAAAAATATATTTCAAGTATTGAAAAAAAGATTATTTAAAAAAATTTTCATTAAAAATTAACTGTTTTAACTTTGCAGTATGGACCATGATGGTGCCAGCTATTTGAATTCCGACTCAAGCTTTAATGTCCCTATCATTTTAAGCGGCGATGGTGAACTATTAGAGAATTTTGCGAGTTCATCCCTAACAGGGACAGATGAGGATCCCATGAATGATGAAGGGACCGACATGACTGATATTAATGATATTAATGACATGAATGATATGAATGATATGAGTATTTTAAAAAATGAAATTAATTGTGATCCCGAGAGTAACAATTTGTCTGATGCAATGGGTCTAGATGTTCCATCAGCTGAAAATTCTGATGAAAATGCTAAAGAAGAGAATAAGTCTGGTCAAGCTAAGAATTTGAAGGTAAGGATTGATTTATTTGCGCAAGTTAACGTAGTAATGACTCTAATAATGATTTAATTTCAGTATAAGTGCACATATTGCCATAAGCAATTTGCCAAAAAATTTTATTGGCAGCAACACGAACGTTCTCATACTGGTGAAAAGCCATATCAGTGCGTCGTTTGTGGTCGTCCTTTTGCTCAGAAGTCTAATGTTAAGAAACACATGTCATCGCACAAAGTCTGGCCTGGTACAGCCATACATTCATTACCCCCCGAGGTAAGCCATGTTTTTAAATTTATATAAAAATTTGAAAGGAAATTAAAAAATTTTTAAAATGAAAATTTCGTATTATAGGCACCAGCCGATGGTAGCATCGAGCGCTCCTATCACTGTCAATTTTGTCGAGAAATTTTTGATTCCTACAAAGCCCTTAAGGCCCACTTGATAATGTCCCACATGACTCTAAAAGTTTACAAGTGCGTGCAATACGGATGCGGCTCGATGTTCGCCGAGCTCGAGGATTTTCTCGAACACACTCGCAGCCACAAACGGTCGGAGTATCGCTGCCACATCTGCGCCGATAAATTCGACACTCTTAGCGATCTTGGACTCCACCAGTACACGCACTCCGTCCTTAAGCAGAAACATACTGAGAAGTAAGAGAATTATTTTAGAGTATTATTTTTTCTATCTTTATACCAGTTCAAATCAATTAACTACTTTTATAACTTTTTTTTCATACACAATTTTAAAAATAAAAATTCTTTTTTTTTCAATAAATGTTCAGCCCTTAAGGAGGCTCATGCGACTTTGACTTAAAAAGATATATTTAGTTGAGATTAGCAATATATGTTCTTTATTATTCGTAGAATCGATTCGTGTAAATAAAAATGCAGGTTGCCGGTCGATTTTAAAAGTTATTGTGAATTGAAGATTTTAGAAAAAGATTTTAGATTTTTGTAGAAACTTCAATATTTTTTTAAGTTCAGCATCTTTGAATAAATTCATTAAAATATTAAATCTAAATTCGATTTCAGGTACTTCATCTGCACAATATGTAAATCGTCCTTTTCCAATTTGGAAGCCCTGCATCATCACTTAGAGACTACGACTCATGACTACGCGTGTCCGCACTGTGGTAAAAGTTTCCTTATCGAAAGGTTCCTAAGACGACATTTGAAGACTCACGCTGCATCAGCACGATTTGCTTGCGAAGACTGCGGCAAAGCTTTCAAAACAGAACAGTACTTGGCCAATCACAAGCTTATACATAGTGAAGAGACGCCCTTTTTGTGTACTGTAAGTAAAATAATTATATATTTATCTATAATTAATTATTTATCTTTACTACTTATTTTCAAGGTTTGCGAAGAAATTTTTTTTTGTTTTTTAATAATTTCAAATCTAAATAATTTTTGGTCTTCTATATTCCAGCACTGCCCGGCTAAATTCAAGAGAAAAGATCGTTTGGGTCGCCATATGCTGATTCACGACCTGACGAAGCGTTTAAAGTGCCCGTTTCGTGGACACTCGGGATGCACCAGGGAGTTTTCGCGTCCTGACAAGCTCAAACGACACCTCCTTACCCACAGTAACATCAAGCGCTACAACTGCGGTCACTGCAACAGGAATTTTCACAGAGCACAGGCGTTGAAGCACCACGAGATTAACAAGCACGGAAACAATAAGTGCGACAAGTGTTCACACGTGAGTAATCGACTTCGCTTTTGTGAAAACACTTCCTTTGAAATTTCTGAAATTTTAATATGTTTTTTTGGACACTTTGAAAAAATTTGATGACAGATTTTTAATTTTCAATCTGTATTGCCGAGATAAGCTCACTATTTGCTGGAGGTTCTCATTTAAATGATTGATTAGTTTTTAATAAGATGAAATTTTAATATAGCTTGAACACATTCAATTTAGAGCGCGTCAAGATCATTTATAGATTATTGTCCACTAAAACTTATTTGTTTATGAATTTCTAGTCGTTTAAAACAAGAGACCAACTGCAGAATCACAACTGTGAACAATCGGCCGAGGTGAAGAAGCACCAAAACTCCTCGCAGCTGCCAAAAAAAGCTTCCGGTTCGTTCAAGCCACGAAGGCCTACTCCTAAACGCCAGGCTTCCTCCAAAAGTTCTTCAAGTACTTCAACTTCGAGCACTCCAGAAAAGGATAAAAATAAGGCTGAAGGATCCTCGAAAATGGTACGTTAACTTTTCATTATTTTTAATAATGACGAAAAAAATAAATAATTTAAACTAATTTCCTGTTTTTCTCCGCCACAGAATGTCTCAAAGACTGTGAAACTAAATATACGTGATGAAGACTTTCAAGTTAAAGTCGAAAACGTCAGTGATCTCAACTTTGATATTAACAACGAGAGTTCATTGTCCTTTAAAAATTAATAAACCAGCTATTTTAATCGGTATTATATTTGTATTAAGCCATTACCGAAAGTGAATTAAAATAAAAAAAAAATAAAATAAAAACAAAAAAAAAATAATAAAAATAAAAAAATAAACAAAAAAATTTAGACTGACCCAGTGGTCGCATTGCGCAATTTGCATTTTTTTTTTAAACATTAGCATACGATATTTTGTAGTTTACATATCTGTGATAATTGTATTATAAGCTATATATTTGTAAGCGACTTGTATAACTATACTAGTAATTTTTGTGTATTTCTACATTGCATACATCACAATTTATAAAGGATAATAAATAAAAAAAAATCTGTTTTGTCCAATTGTTTTATTTTTATTTATTGACTCATTATTTCAATTAAAGTTTCTTGCTTTTTTTTTTTTTTTTTTTTCTTTTTTTCCATAAACGAGAAAATTTACAATATTCGTTTTACATATAGTAAGTAAATAAATATAAATTTGTGAAAAAATTATCTCTTTTTTTATCTCAGTAACAATCAAACGAAACATTGAGATATTTAAGAATGGAAGCAGATCGGAGCAACTTAGACTGTATGAACAAAAAATGAGTATGTGATTATTGGTTTGAGTCGGTACTTTTTAAATTAAGCTACCAAAAATTTTTATTTTATTTTAAGACTAAAATTGAAATTACAATATTCTTCATTAAGAATTAAAAGTATTTTTTTTACTAGAAGTATCACTCATTTAAGAGATCATCTTTAAAGTGTAATTATTGATCATCAATTGCAAACTCTTTGAAGAATCCTTTAAAAAATTTATAAAGTCACTAATTCAATTAAAAACTGATTTCACAAGCAAACTGCTGTTCCGATTTGATCAACTTTAAGATAATCTCATTTTTTTATTAAAATAAAAAATAAAGGCTAAAACTTGTTGGACGATTCCTTTGGCAATCAAACATGAATTTTGACGCAATTTCATGCATAAATTACATATAAACATATTTATATGGTCACTTTTTTTATGTACAATAATCTATGCATATTAAAATTACACATTTGACGAGCTTTATATTCTCTAATAGATTTGTGTACATTAGATTACATTTTGGTAGAGTACAAATTCGAGGAGATTCGGATATAAGTGCTTAATTGCAGTGATCGTGGAGTAGCTATTTTTTTGAATTCTAAGCCGGTATATTTTAATTTTACAGTACATGTTAAGTGATTTCATGAAAATGTATGTACAAATGTTTGACAATTTATTACTTTTTTTTTTTAGCTAATAAGCTCCATCTGAAAATTTTGAGCTATTAAAGTACATCAATTCTTTATGTTTTCTTTATTTTTATTTATTTTTTTTTTCCCATAAAAATCGGCTGTACAAGGATTGAAAAGTTTAAGCAATAACTTAGCTAAAAGAATCTAACATTGATCATGAAATAACATCAAAATTATTTTCTTCCACAATTATTTATAAATATGACGACAAGAATGATTAGAGTGACAACTGAACCTAAAGCCTAACTAAATTGTACATAATTGGCACGTGAGATCCCTTCAAATAAGCATTTCAATAATAAACTTTTTACATATTCAAAGTCCGATAACTAGTGTATCACAGTAATATTTTTGTTAAATTTTCGTTTAAGATTAAAGAGAAAAAAAAAGCAAAAGCTAAAGCCTCAATTTAGTTAAAGTGAAAAACAAGTATGACTTTTCTTTGGTTAATGAAATTTTATATAATTAGTAAACTAAAAGAAAAAGTTATCGAACTATTTCAATGTACTAGAAATTTACTTTATTTACTTCAGGCAATCTACTTGACTATGTACTTGCTTTAAGACTATTTTATTGATATAATATATTTTAAATTTAAAACAAAAAGCTTAATAAACCTAGCTATCTAAACTTAATCTAATGGAAAATACCAAACTTTGGAGAATAAAGAATTTAATATTCTCAATATTTTTATCACTTTTGATATATTTTCTGTACAACTAGTTCTCGATATTCATTTATTTATTAACTTATTAAAACAGTGTTTTCGTTCTTCCAGATCCTTTGTACATTCAAAGGCACCCATTGCTTTTTTTCAGATATGAACTTGTCATGCTCAGATTTTAGAGGTAAAGAATGTTTTTATCAGTATTGACCTATCACTTAAGTTTTTCACTGATTCACTACTGGCTGACATAAGTGCACTAGAATTGTATAAATTAATGCTTTTTGTATATTTTTCAATATTTATCAGTATTACACAATTATTAGAATGAAAGAAAAGTTCGAAATATATCGATATTACTGGACAAAACTTGAATATTGATTTGAATTACACATAATTTTGCAGTATATTTAATAATTTTATTAATTAAAAACTGATTTCGTGTGTATATTTACTGAATTTATAAAATCTTTTGGATGTCAGTTTAATTTAAATCGTTGGTTGTTTTAAAAATTAACAGTGAAATAAAAAGGACTCACTGACATTAGAATTAAAATTGGTGTACTAACTTATGATTCTAGTAAAATAGTATATTGTAAAATTAAAAAAAAATCTCTCAATTTTTCAGTTAAACATTAACTTTACTCTCCCTTGAAAAAACAAAAAGAAAAAAAATATTTTTTTTTTCATGCACTTGTGAGTTGACACAAATTCTTTGCTCATTTCAAACTTAGTTCTGAACAAGTTGAAACGAACATTTTTCTATGGCATTTGCGTGCTGTGTACACATTTTTTGTCTCTCTTAGCACGACTAGAAATCACGATTTTGAGCTATTGATATTGGTAGAGGTAGGATGGGCTGAAACTTTACAAGTCTTTTTTATCCTCGGAAGCAACAGAGTCATCATCTGCAGTGGTTCCTAAAAAAATATTAAAGTATTATATGATTAAAAAAAAAATAATAATAATAATGACAATAAATAAATAAAATTTATCAACTAGAATTAATGAAGAGTTAATTGCATATGTAATCATTAAATTTTGAAAAAAATCTAGTTTAAAAATTATATCAAATGAATTTTTTTTTTTTTTTTTTTTTTTTTTTTTTTGAATAATAGTATACTATAGTAAATTACTTGAACTATGCAGACAAGATTGGCTTTTAACAATTTTAAGAGGCCGACGGTACCAAATAATCTCACTAACTAAATTAAATAAAATTTTAATCATAAGTATTAAAACCATAAAAATTATCTATGACAAATAAAGCTTGTAAAAACATACCTTCAGTAGGTGTAGCAGCTGCAGTTTTTTCCTGTTCAACAGTTTGACTTTTCTTATCCGTCTGTAAAGACATGCATCATTGGCAAACACAAAGTTAATTGAAAAAAGGAAAAAAAAAATCAAAGATTAGTTGAAATAAAATTTGAAAATTCAGTTTAATCGACGAGGATTTTGTTAAATAATGAACCTTCAGACTTCTGATGAATAGTTTTAATTTGAATGATTTTACTTACTTCAAAATACCAACAACCAAAACGCAAAATTGTATTTTAAAATCACACCAAAAACGTTAATAACGAAGTTAGAGTGGTAAAATCGATTATTCAACAAAAACCTCGGAGCAATGATAAAAGCAGAAAGTCTTACCGCAAAGTACCGATGCCACAATACACAGCCGTAAACGCACAGTACCGAGACTAGAGATTGGCAGAGTAACCAGACTATTATATTAAGAGCTTGCGTCCTCTCGAACAGCCCAGCTCCGTGTCTTATGCACAGCAGAGCTTCCGTGACCATGATAGCTCCGTAAACCCAACACTGTGTACCGACTCTGTTGCACGACGGGTCGGTTACGTATAAGTAATATTGCCTGAAAAAAAAAAAACAAAAAAATTTATAAATAAATGTAATTCTGTTTTACATACTTTTTTGGGCATTACTTGTTAGAAGATCAATTTAAATCATTTTAAAAGAGTAGTATTCACCCTGCAACTTATTCAAAATTGACTATGCAGTGGCATTTCTCAAAAAACAAATTTTATTTAATCTTATTTTTAGAATGATTTAAAAAAATATCAGACACTTCAGTCGATTAAAAAATCCACACAGTTGCAGGATCAAGAGCGTACAAACCTAACGGACGGAGCGACTATGACTCCGATGAGCATCAGCCTTGCCACCACGAACGGATGCGAGGGTGGAAACTCGTACACGTGCTTCAAGAAAAACGTGTTTAGTTCCGAGACCTGCCAGAAAATGACCAGCTGGCAGAGGGCCACGAACCTCATGTACGTGCACGTGGGGTCGAGCCACCTAACCGGGGTCCAACTTCCCGGTGTGAACTGTAGCATGACCCGTTTGAGCTTCCCCGTAGTGCTCTCAATGTCCCTGATGCTGACCCATTTGTACTCCCTCATCTCCAGGATCCGGCATATCTTGAGTCCGACCCAGATCCCGAGGCCGTTGCAGACGAGCACGTCGAGGATCATCGCGTCCCACCAGCACTCCGCGAAGTTCGGCAGCAAGTGAGCGAACGCGATCTCTGTGACCTCCCACATGACGCTTATTGCCCAAAGTATCCCCAGGTGCCTTATGAGAATGGCCTTAAAGGCCCACCCCAGGAAGTGGGCGGCGGCGAATACGTCCAGGTGGTTCCAGATCTTCTCCACGTTGATGTCAGAACAGTTAACGCCGTACTCCTTGTCCATGTCGATGTGGAAGTTAGCCAGTCGAGGGTCTATCCAGACGAAGATCTTCCTTACGGTCTCGTAGTTTTGGAACAGTATGAACAGAAGGAACATCTCGTAGAGGACGCTAGAACCGAAGACTATCCTCCAGACTGCCGGGTGGGGACGCGTGAACGGTCCATTGGGGAAGGTCAGGATGGATATTATCAAGAAAAAGAATGCTATGCAGAGCAGGCCCGCCCTGAGATTGTCCTCGACATTCGAGCAGTCCCTAAAGAAAATTTAGTTTATGTTAGCTGCTCTTTGAATGAGATTTATTTTGCAGTGTTTGTAAAAACTTTTCAAACCAAACTTTTCTAGTTTTTTCCAGCTTAAATTTTTTATTTTGGAATTTTAATTTAAAAAAAAAAAAAAAAAAAAAAAAAAAAAAAAAATTTAGTAAAAAATTATTTAAACCTTTTTTTGGAGCTTACAGTTAAAAGTCTTCAGCTCTAAATGCAATTTTGCAAAATGGAATGAGAAGTTTTTAAAAATCATAAATATAAACTTTACAATATAAAAATTTTAATAAATTTCTAAGTTTCAAATTTAAATCGAGCTTTTTTAAATTTTTATACTAAAAAAAAAAAAAAAAATCCAGGTTTTCTAGAAGGAAAATGAAATTCCCTGAAATTGTCAGCTTTTCCAGGTTATCCAGTTTGAGTACAAACTGCATTGAGTGGTTGATGAGCTTACCTTACAAATGCAAAATATACTACGGTGCAAATGGAAATGAGAAGTAGCGTTATCGTGTGAGGTTTGTAGAAAAATTCAATGGATATGTCTTCCACAGGTCTCTCATTTATGTTGAGAAAGCTATCCGGACCAACAGCTGGTTTTGTACAATCGTCACTGCTGTTGCATTCCATTAAATTTTGGTCACTGCCGTAACTAGATCCTGTACCCTTGCTGGTTGGTAACTGTTCATCGCTTTTGCTTGCCATTTTGAAGACTTTTATTAAGACCTAAATTCTAAAACATCTGAAACAAAACAAATTATTTAAATGAGTTTTTGCTTTAAATCATTTAAAAAAAAAATAAAAATTTTGATGTGCATATTATATTGTATTGTAAAATAAATTGGTACTATTTGAAATGAAAATGACTAAAAATTATTCAAAAAACATAAAGTTATAAGTAAATTTTCACCATTCGAATCAAGCTATTATTTTTTCTGACAGTTAGTCAATTAAAAAAAATTACAATTACAATCAAAAATAATGAATTTATCTGTAAACTTTAACACTATGTTATTTATTATCAGTGATGTTTTAAAAAATTATAGATTCTACATTCTGAAAAATCAATGTAAAGAGAATGACACTAAACAAAGTTTATTTTTGAAACAAAATTGCGCGGTGTACTGTTTGACTCATCTGTAGAGCTGCAGGTACTGCACTGACAGACAAAAGTTTTACAAGTAGGCAGTGAAAATGGAGCACAAAAAATAAAGGCCACCAGTCAATCAATCAATCAATGATCAACCCAACTAAAACTTACTAACAAAAGAATTTTAAACTTTTCCAAAGTCTTTCAAGCAGAAGAATTTTTTTCTTCCTAATTCAACACTTGTAGTTGTATAATAAATGCAACTACATATTAGAAATTAACACATCACATCAGTACCTAAAAACCAAGAAAAAAAATCAAGAACAAAAAATCAATCAACTTTTTAAAGAACTCGTACAAAAAAAAAAGAGGAAAAAGTGAGTAAAAGAGAGACACGACTACCTGGTGTAAGATCAGAACATTTGGTACATCTCTGACACACTCGTCACTCGCACGCACTTGGTCTTAATTCGATTACTGGGGCGACGACGATATGTAACACCCGCACGACAGTCGTCGTCCCAGCAGGTAGGCAGTCAGGTATTAAAAGAAGCCGAACTCTTTTATTTTATTCTTTGGCTGTGTCGAGGCTGCATGCACTGCCCGTCCTCTCATTGATTGATCTTCGTCACATGCATGCAGCAATGAGATTTTGATTTTCGCTCGGACTTCGGAGAGAGGTTAGGTCTGGTTCGAACAGTCGATTATCCCTCCTTCTATGCAGTTACCAGTACCTACCTACCACCACCGAAAATGCAAAGAGGGGGGAGGGTTAACATCTCGGAAAAGTGGGAGAGGGGTGAAGAATAATCATGACAATTCGCGGTACGTGGATATGTTACCTGCCTATTAATTGATTGGTGTTGGGTTACTCGAACCCATTGTTCTAACAAAGCTTCTTCGTCAATTGTAAATTCAGATTCTCAGTATAATAATGTATTAATATTGCTGCATTGTGATTAATTGCGGCTGTACACTTAATTTGTCCTTCAGACCGATCGAGGTTTCTTTATTAATAACGATATTATTTAAATGCAGTATAATTGTTGGGACCTTTGTCTTATCATATAATTTTTAAGTAATTCAAAAAATCATAAACCATGATATTCAAATGTAATTCATTTAATTTGCATACATAATATTAAATAATTTTATATTTTTTAATTATAATGAAAGATGCAAAGCTGCTTATTCAAAAACCTATTATAAACTCGAAACCGTGCGCATAATCCTGTATATCCATCCTAACCTCTCTGGAGTCAAAACTTCCTAGAGAAATCATCTCCAAGGCGTAACTATCACCAAGTGCATCTTGTGTCCATCTCGACCTTTCTAGAGTGAAAACTTCCTGGGACAATCATCTCCCAAGGCGTAACTATTAACAAGTGCACCAGATGCCCTCCCTGACCCTACCCGAGTCAAAACTTCCTGGGGAAATCATCTCCAAGGCGTAACTACCATCAAGTGCACCGGGTGTCCACCCCGACCATTGCGGAGTCAAAACTTCCTGGGGAAATCATCTCCAAGGTGTAACTATCACCAAGTACGCCGGGTGTCCACCCCTACGTTTCTGGAGTCAAAACTTCCTAGGGAAATCATCTCCAAGGCGTAACTATTACCAAGTGCACCTGGTGTCCTCTCTGACCCTACCCGAGTCAAAACTTCCTGGGGAAATCATCTCCAAGGCGTAACTACCATCAAGTGCACTGGGTGTCCACCCCGACCATTGCGGAGTCAAAACTTCCTGGGGAAATCATCTCCAAGGCGTAACTATCACCAAGTGCATCTTGTGTCCATCTCGACCTTTCTAGAGTGAAAACTTCCTGGGACAATCATCTCCCAAGGCGTAACTATTAACAAGTGCACCAGATGCCCTCCCTGACCCTACCCGAGTCAAAACTTCCTGGGGAAATCATCTCCAAGGCGTAACTACCATCAAGTGCACCGGGTGTCCACCCCGACCATTGCGGAGTCAAAACTTCCTGGGGAAATCATCTCCAAGGTGTAACTATCACCAAGTACGCCGGGTGTCCACCCCTACGTTTCTGGAGTCAAAACTTCCTAGGGAAATCATCTCCAAGGCGTAACTATTACCAAGTGCACCTGGTGCCCTCTCTGACCCTACCCGAGTCAAAACTTCCTGGGGAAATCATCTCCAAGGCGTAACTATCAACAAGTGCACCGGGTGTCCACTCCGACCATTGCGGAGTCAAAACTTCCTGGGGAAATCATCTTCAAGGCGTAACTATCATCAAGTGCACCAGGTATCCACCCTCTCATTTTTAACAAAGGAATACGCGCATGCGCAATACATCTACTGGTTGCAGGTTGCTCAAAAAGGGGTCGCACTTCGTCCTGAAGCACAGATCAATCCGCGACACTGAACGAGCAACATCTGAATTTCACGGGGTCATACGGAGAGTTTCCAAATTAAGTTGAGGTAAGGGCTGCTTAAAATGATGATTACGTCTTAAAATTATCTTTATCTGTGTCCAAGACCCGCCAGCCCCAATCTTTTACGCTTTTTTGAATGATGCTTCTCTTCCATGTATGCTGTTATTTATGAAAAAATAATATATAAGTTTCCCGAAAAATCAGTTGAATACTGGTTTTTAAGTTTTTAAGGTGAATTTCGCGGTAGAATTATTGAACGGGGGTCATTTTCGTGAGATATTGGGTTTATAGGTATCTGAAACAAGTCCGAACCTGTTCAGAGTACGTTACGTAATTTGTGTGCACTGCGTTTCTGAGTAAGTATTCGGCACTTGCTCTTGTCGCAGCTGCATACATTGTAAACTCACCTTGCAAAAGTAGCAGCGAAAATGCGTCCTTCGATCGTGTCAAGATTTTAGTTTTTCGATTTTGATTTTTTGCACATGAGAGTGCTAAAATTAAATTTTCCACAGCTTTATTATTTTAATGTTCTTTAATTAAACTTGTAATTAATTTTTTAACCTCGTTGATCACAAGTAATAACTTGTGTCCCTCCGACGCAAGCCAAAAGAACGAAATGTACTCCCTGCGCCATCGACCAACGCGCACCCGGCCTACTGCATGCCCTCGCTAGCGCTCGGGCCGCAACATGGCGGCCGGCTGCGTGTCGGCCGCTGGCGCTTCGGGAGTACATTTCGTTCTTTTGGCTTTAATCGGAGGAAATCAAGTTATTTTTTGTGATCAACGGACTTTAAAAAAGTGCATAAATCCCTCAAGACTAAAGTTTGCTGAGGAGGCCCACGTATTTGCAGCCCTCGACTTCGTCTCGGGTTGCAATAACAGCGGGCCTCCACTGCAAACTTTAGTCCCTCTGGGAATAATATACTATTTTTCCCGGCGGATTATAGTTCGCAATTCATATTCCACATCAAACAGTCCCTATTCCGTTCCGCGTTCGTAAGGTATGATTTATTGCGCGTGCGCATTCGTGAATATCGAAGATTTTAGATCGAATTGATCGAGATCTCCATATCCTAAAGCCCAATCGGGCTTTAACGGCGATTTGGTTTTTTTTAAACCGACTGCCGTGAAAGCCTGCAGGGCTTTATATACTTTGATTTTTGGTTTTAGGTTAGGACGCTTCAAAGAAAAACTATTTTAGGATGATTATTTCATTTATATTATACATCCCGCGCGTAGCTGATGATCCCCTGAGTAATTAAAAAAAAAAATTAACCCGAACAAAGCCCGCATTGAAAAGTTATGAACGTTTCATTTTTCGAAACGCTGATTCCCTTTGGTCAGGGGAATTCGATTTCAGTTTCGAGCATCCGGTCTCTCTGCCTGCGCTCTCTGTAGACTTAACCGGACGTGACGTATGCGGTGGGCGTGTCTATTTTTGCTGTCTCACTCTTACTGCTTACCTACAGCGGCAGACGGGGGCATGTAGGCCCGAGCCTGTAGCCATGAGGCGACTGGTGGCGCTGTATCAATTAGCAGCTCCCTACAGCTGACTCGTGAGCTGACTACAGCTGACTGCGGAGCCGCTGAGCCGAGCAGCTTGTAATGTGTTATGAGCAATAACTTTTTTATAAATAATTGATTGTCATAGAAAAAACAGTACTGAAGACCCTTATTTTCATTATATATTAAATAAGTGGTAGAATTTACAATTATTAATTTGTTTAATTTCAATAAAAGAGTATGAAATAAATAATCTCTACAGTCTTTCTATGATCATCATCATCAAAGATTTTTCAATTATTGTGGTGTGCCCTGTGAGTTGATAATAATTGTGCTGTGGTTGTGTTGGGAACCTGATGGCTGGAGGTGCATATTGGCAATATTAAAAATAAAGTTTTTTCTGAATGTGTGTGTGTGTGTGTGTGTGTGTGTGTGTCAGGTTGAACTTGCAAATTACTTTTTTATAATCCACCCAACTTGCAAATTGCAAAAGGTGCAATTGCAGCACATAATGTCATTGTCATACGCATTATCGCTTAATTTCATAGAATCATCATAGAAATGTATATGCTCTGAGCCAATACACTTGAACTGTTAAAGTTTTGTAATCCTACCCTTTTTCAAAAATAAACTTGATGTCTGAAAGTTTTGTAATCCCACTTTTTTTCTAAAATAAACTTGATGTCTGACAATGAATTTTAATTTTGATTGTAACTGTTACATTCACTCAGGGTGTTAATGATAAATATATTTAAGTCAACATGAATCAATTATTAAAATTTTTTATCTTTTTTGTTGCCTGTATGCAAGCTTAATAGATAGTTTTGGGTCTAGGTATCCAGTGGACCAGAAATTATGAATTCTATTTGGCATGGATTTTTAAAGTACGGATGAGCATTTGCTCCATTATTTTCAAAGTGGATTTAGTTTGTCCATCAATTATGTATGCAAAATGAATTCAAAAGTACTTCATAACAGTAAATTATGTCTATGATTTTTATGTGTTCTGACTAATGATAAAATTTATATAAAAGAAATTTAAACCTAAAGAACTAGATGTATCCAAGTTAACATGAATCAATTATTAAAAATTTTTATCTTTTTTGTTTTCTGTAAGCAAGCTTAAGTTATGCGGCCAAAGTGATTTTAAATTTTAAAATTGGTTACTTTTTTTTACAAGAATTAAAAAGTACAATAGAAATAGATAGTTTTGGGTCTAGGTATCCAGTGGACCAGAAATTATGAATTCTATTTGGCATGGATTTTTAAAGTACGGATGAGCATTTGCTCCATTATTTTCAAAGTGGATTTAGTTTGTTCATCAATTATGTATGCAAAATGAATTCAAAAGTACTTCATAACAGTAAATTATGTCTATGATTTTTATGTGTTCTGGCTAATGATAAAATTATATGAAAGAAATTTAAACCTATAGAACTAGATATATCCAAGTCAACATGAATCAATTATTAAAAATTTTTATCTTTTTTGTTTTCTGTAAGCAAGCTTAAGTTATGAGGCCAAAGTGATTTTAAATTTTAAAATTGGTTAATTTTTTTTTTACAAGAATTAAAAAGTACAAAAGAAATAGATAGTTTTGGGTCTAGGTATCCAGTGGACCAAAAATTATGAATTCTATTTGGCATGGATTTTTAAAGTACGGATGAGCATTTGCTCCATTATTTTTAGAGTGGATTTAGTTTGTCCATCTATTATGTATGCAAAACGAATTCAAAAGTAGTTCATAACAATAAATTATGTCTATGATTTTTATGTGTTCTGGCTAATGATAAAATTATATGAAAGAAATTTTAAACAGAAGAACTAGATTTATCTAAGTTAACATGAACCAATCATTGAAAATTTTAATCTTTTTTTTAATCATTTTATGGTTACAAATGAGTATTTGCTACATTTCAATGTAAATTTACATTAAAATAAAGTTATGCAATGTACATTTAAAAAATAGGTAAATACTAAATTGAATTTTTTTTTTTTACATATGAAATTGATTTACCAAGGACTTTTATGGGTTCTGGTTTATGTCGTGGTTTTACATCAGAATAATTGAATATATCTTAGTTATTGTTAAATTATTTAGAATTTGTTAAGATCGTGAAATCATTTATTAAGACATATTTCAACAATATTAATGATGTATTTATGGAGTTTGGTTTTTTTGAACTTGTGGACAAAAAGGAAATACATTTAAATATTTACCGAATTTACGCAATAAAATCTTTAAAAAATACTTTTAAAAAAGTAATGTTTACGGCGATTGGTTTTTTAAAAAGGAATCTAAATAAAAAATTATACGCTAAGTATGATCTTTAAAAAATACTTTTAAAAAAGTAATATTTACGGCGATTGGTTTTTTTAAAAGGAGTCTAAATAAAAAGTTTTACGCTAAATATAATAATCTTTTTTTGAAAATGAATTAATGAAAGAAGTGAAATCAAAAAATTTATTACGGACGACTTGAGGCCGAATTACTTATTATTTAAAAATAATTTTCTCTTCTAAAAGATGATTATATTATGTTGAATCACCTTCAATATACGTAAAGTTAACATTTTTCAATTATAGCACATACATGGGAAAACACATGCAAATTGCACACAACTCAAACACTTTTTAAAATTAAAAATTAAAATATGTTGTTAAGAAGCACACTGAGCATTCAAAATATAATTTAAAAAACACAGGTATCAATGCTTTTTTTCGAGATAATTTAGTTCAAAGAATATTAAATTTTTACAGGTCAAGTATAGACATACATTGTGATTTAGTTGATTTCTAACTCAATTACAACATGTTTTAATTTTAAAAAGTGTTTGAGTTGTGTGCAATTTGCATGTGTTTTCCCATGTATGTGCTATAATTGAAAAATGTTAACTTTACGTATATTGAAGGTGATTCAACATAATATAATCATCTTTTAGAAGAGAAAATTATTTTTAAATAATAAGTAATTCGGCCTCAAGTCGTCCGTAATAAATTTTTTGATTTCACTTCTTTCATTAATTCATTTTCAAAAAAAGATTATTATATTTAGCGTAAAACTTTTTATTTAGACTCCTTTTAAAAAAACCAATCGCCGTAAATATTACTTTTTTAAAAGTATTTTTTAAAGATCATACTTAGCGTATAATTTTTTATTTAGATTCCTTTTTAAAAAACCAATCGCCGTAAACATTACTTTTTTAAAAGTATTTTTTAAAGATCGACAATTACTATATATATCGATATGTATCTTAGATAGTTTAAAAGATCGAATTCATCGAGATCTCCAAATCGACTATTTTTATATCGATATGTATCTTGGATAATTTAAAATACCGATAAAAACCATCCGCGAAATTAGTCTATAATTTGAATTTTTTTTTAAATAGAAACAATTCGATAAACTAATTTGTAATTTAATCTATTTTTTTCAGAAAAATCATATGAGAGAGAACTTGAGCTCCAACAAAGTTTGTTTTTTACATTTTCTTTTATAATAAAAAAACTTCATCATGAATAACGCAGGTAGTGGTTCAAATTCATCTCAAGAACCATCGAAAGGTACGTCAAAGTTTTGATTGATTTGATTGTTGTTGTAGTGCATTAATTAATTTTTTTTTACCTTTTTACAGCGAATTCTCAAGCTAGTTCTTCCAGCATAGAGTTCGTCGAATGTTCTCCTCCCATAGTCAACGATGCTCTAGATGCACAAAGCAGGTAATATATATATTTATATTATTGTTATAATAGTTTGCTATAATCAGCTTTATTTATTTTTCTGTATTTTTTAAGGTCCCTGTGTGAGCAGTTTGATAATTTCAAAAAAATTGGCCAAGGAGGTTTTGGGCAAGTCTACAGGGCTTGCCATAAATTGGATGGAGTCCATTATGCTATTAAAAAAATAAAATTGCGCTCTTTGCGAGAAAGAGATCAATCATTGAAGGAGGTAAAGATAATGGCTAGACTGAATCATAAAAATATTGTTGCTTACAAAAATGCTTGGATGGAGCGATGCTCTGAAGACAACCAGTCTACTTCTTCCCAATCTGAAGAATATTCATCATCCTATCAAAGCTATGATACTCCAGACTCAGATATTGTAAGTATTCGCATGGATATCCCGATCAGAAAGTGAAGCCGGGCGCTAACAGGGGCCCGGCTAGTTGCCCCGAAATTCTAGCCTGGCCCCATCAGGGGTGGAATTCTATATCTAAGGTAGTGTAGCGAGAAAAAGGTTAAGGTAGGGTAAGGTAAGGAGTAAAATACGTCAACTATAAAACGATATATGGTGCTATTAAAAAAAAAAATTAATCAATTAAATTAGGTTAAAAAAGAAAATTTAACTGTGATTATGTAATGAAAATAGAAAAGTTATTTAGAAATATAAAAATATGTTGTAATTAATCAAATTTAACCTAAAAATTTTTCTCGATTTTGCAAATAATTTCGAAAACGTAACGACGTGATAAAATCTTGTTTGTAAAAAATTTATAGCTGTAAGACAATCTTATTTGCTGAAATTAATGATTAATCAATAAAAAAAATATTGAAGAAATTTTAGATTAATTTTTTTAAAAAAATTTATAGTATACATACTATTTTTTGAACAAATATGAAAAAACAAATTATAATTTTTAATGTTAAACATTTATATTAATCCATAATTACAAGATATATATTCTATTGATTTAGCTCCGTAGCTTGTAATATTAATTTTCACTTTTTAAACTTATGAATTAATATAAATGTTTAATATTCAAAATATAATTTGTTTTTTCATATTTGTTCAAAAAATAGTAGAACAATAGTACTATAAATTTTTTTAAATAAATTAATCTAAAATTTCTTCAATATTTTTTTTATTGATTAATCATTAATTTCAGCAAATAATATTGCCTTACAGCTACAAATTTTTTACAAACAAGATTTTATCACGTTACCTTTTTGAAATTATTTGCAAAATCGAGAAAAATTTTTAGGTTAAATTTGATTAATTACAACATAATTTTATATTTCTAAATAAAATTTCATTACATAATCACAGTTAAATTTTCTTTTTTAACCTAATTTAATTGATTAATTTTTTTTTTAATCGCGCCATATATTGTTTTTTATAGTTGACGTATTTTACTCCTTACCTTACCCTACCTTTTTCTTGCTACGCTACGCATTTTTTTATTTAGTTCAAGTTGATTTCAATTAAAATCAAAAATAAATTGTACTTTATATTGATTACTAAAATAAAAAAATAGCAATTGTTGACAAAATTTATCATTAAAAAAAAATTACTCCCTGCAGCTGAAAACAAAAACTTACATCTGCTCTGCGGGCAGCTTTATTTTACGCTGGTGTTGCTAAATATAAGGCAATTTTATTATTTTAATTTTTAGGATCAAATTTATAATTCAAATATAAATTATTTTTGCAGGAAATACCCAAAACGATTCTCTGCATTCAGATGGAGCTATGCAAGCAAAATTTGCTTACCCTCATAAAAGATAGAAATGAAATAAATATTTTATATTTATTTCCTTGTGTAATGGTGAACAACATTGGATCGCAAATTCTAAAGGGATTGGAATATCTTCATGGATTGAACATCATTCACCACGACATAAACGTAAAATTTTATAAAAATTTATTTCTGTAATACTTTAATTGTTACATGTTCAATGAAATACATTCATACCTTTTTATTTGCAGCCATCCAATATTTTTATTACAAGAAAATCAAAAAAGTTGATTGTGAAAATAGGAGACTTCGGTTTGTCCTGTTTTTCTTTGAGGCCAACACAAAATCTTATTGGTGGAACCGTAGCTTACGCTGCTCCTGAAAAATTTGCAAGCAAGGCTTCTGATTATAAAGTGCGTATCAAAATTTAGTTTAAAAAAATTAATTTATATTTAAGTATTGACATGTGTTGAAAATTTTTTTATTTTTGTATTAGAGCGACATTTTTAGCTTTGGAATTGTTCTTCTGGAAGTCTTATATCCAATAAAGACCATACAAGAGCTCTGCAAAATAAAGGAGGAAACTGTAAATAAACAATTTCCTTCACAATTATATGACGAGATATTTGAGAATTATCATGGATGGGTATGATATTGAAATTTAATTATTTAAGATAAATTAATTGTTAAGATATATATGTTTTAACAAAATTTGTTTTTTATTTATAGGCAGAAGTGTTATCGAAGTCTTTGCTGGTCGATGTAGAAAAACGTCCCACAGCAAGAGAACTTTTACAATTCTTAAAAATTTGGTTTGAAGTAGATAAACTATCACGAGAGAAGGAAGATCTAGTGTGTACCATTCGGCAATTGGGAACGGAATTGTTGGAAAAAAAATCAGGCTTTGAGAGCTCATCAAAAAAATTTAATTAAGCCTTAAGGCATTTAAGTGCATTTTAATGTAATAACCGACTGAGGTCTTACTGAACTTATAGATCATGTGATACGCAATTGAGAGACTTATTAAAAAATGAAATTGACAGTCTTTACATTTGCTTAAACAAACGTTACTTTTTTTTTTTTTTTTTTTTTTTTTTTAATTTATTAGAATATTCAAGAAATATTAGATTTTAAGTATCCAAAAATTATAAACATGTAGGGCATAAATAGCGTAGAAAAATTTTAATTCTAAGGATTGACTTAAAATAAGTTTAGTTTTAATTTTTTGCTTTTATAATAAATTTTTTTTATTTTAAAATGTATGAATTATTGTAAACAATAATAAATTAAATAGTTTTTACGTAGTATGAAATAAATGTTCCGAGACAGATTATGACTGTCATCTGAAAATTAATCCTCGATAAGGACTTCTACTGTATTTTAATACTATAAATTTACTATTCATAGATAAACCTATAAATTTTTATAATATTTTTATTTTAAGGGTGCACCTTTTATTAAAAAAAAAAAACCAAAAAAAAAATTTGTATTTTTTACTTAAAATAAATTACCATACTTCTGTCACAATTCAGACTTATCATTTAAATAACCCTTCCATAAGAAAAACAAAAAATTGTTAGTGTAAAAGAGTTCAAATTCTCACGTCTTAGACACAAGTATCGATATGATCTTTTTATTTTATGTTCTATCTAAGTTTCTTAACTTGTCTAATCTTCAAATGTATCTTTTTTATTCAACAAATTTCAATAAACCGCAATGCAAAGTCTCGTATCGCGACCGTCGCTCGCTTCAGTCAGGGACGGTCAAACTTCAAAAGAGGGGCACTTGTTTTGTGTAAGTAAGTATCGCTCGCGCACTCACACACTCGAAGCATCGGTGCAGCTTGCCGGGTCGCGCGTCCCTTTGTGTCGTCGATTCGTTCGTAAGCTGGGGAGAAACATATAAAAGCCAGGAGCAGTGGACGCTCAGTGTTTACCTGATCGTCTTTGTGTCCGGTCGAGGCTCCTCTCTTCATTTTATTTTATTTTCAACCTCACCTAAACTCCTACAGGTGCTAAGAAATTTTTTTTTATTTTAAATAGTCAACGATCGGTAGTGCAACAAGTGTGCAGCAGTTTTTTCTTTGGATAAATCAAAGTGAGTGGTAAGAGCAGCCCCTTTGGACGGTAACCGTTGGACGGGACGCTTGAAACAAAGGGATGCGGGATTCATTAAACCTTCTCGCGAAAAATTTTCGCGCGCTTTTTTTACCTTCCTTCGATAGAATTTGCATTTGATTTTTGAGGAAAAAATATTCGAAGCTTGGGTTCTTCTTACGGCTGTTTCGATTCGAGCCGATCGCGCTTTGTTTTGGTTCGAATAGTCGCGTCTCTCTCCAGCTCCGATTTCGCCGCGACGTTGTTTATTGCCGAGGTTAGAGGGACGATTTTTTATTTTACGATAAAGTTTTGATCGTTCTTGACAGTGTGCTAATTTTTTTTAATCATTTCTGATTTGATAAAGAGGTGAAAAAAAGTGGTACCTTAACCTTCTTTGTTGTGCTAAGAGATAAATCGTTTGGAGGATAATGCCGGCCGATGGTACGGTTAAAGATCTTGACGAGTAACTTTTATAACGAAAAATAATAATACAGTGACAAAGTTCGAACAAAAGTTTGGATTTTCAAAGCAAGTAACGTGCGGTTCGATCGAGGAATTCGTTGACCTCTCGAGTATTATTTGAGTTTCAGGCTAGCTAGAATCCTTTGTTTTGGTTGTGTGGACGCTCGGTGTGTCGTTGACATTTTAAAATTAATTTTTGAATTGAATTTTTGATATTGTTTAGTAACAGTCGTGAAAGTTTTTTTTTCTTTTAAAGCTAAGTAATAATTGTTGTAAATAATTGTGTGGCTCACAAGAAAAATTTGATAAGTTTATTTTCGAAAAATTAAATATAATGAGTTTATACTTTCTGATCAGCTGTAATAATTTTAGTACAAGATAAATAAAATTTTGTATTTTTTCAAAATAAGTAGTTTTTCCAGTAAGACACAGAATTGATATTTCAGTAATTTTGTTGATCATTTAATAGAAAAAATATTTAATTTCGAATTTTTATTTATTATTTTATAATTGATCAGATAATTGTATTCTGCTACCAAATGCAGTAAATATTTTTGGTACATTAAAATATGAAATGATTCTCTAGTGTCACTGAATTTAAAGGTCTATCCATAAAAATTATTTATAATTAAAATATTGATTGTTTATTTCTGACATATTACAATAAAATGTTAAATTAAAAAAACGCTTGTTTACAGCTACAGAAGTTTTAAGGATGGCCACCGCTACGGAAAGGATGTTCGAGAGCGCGGACTGTAAGTACACACGTAATTTCACGAGTCATAGAATCGGTTAAATTGTCATCGCTCGTACCCAGCCCTTGCCTCTTTGTTTTTCTGCAACATTAGCTCCTGCAGCATCTTTGTGTAACGGTAGAGAAAGTTTTTCGCGTCTTGTATACGTTATGTAAAATCCCCGTTGGTTTGAGCAAGAAAATAGTTCAGATCGGAGGAGAATAATAATTTGTAGGGAAACGAGGTTTTCGCGTTCAAAAATTTACGACCGAGTTAATTCTACCAGTTTAATATTTACGGCCAGTCGATAACTGAACTCGAAACTTTTGTTTCGTCAATGTTTTATGCAGGAATATCTGGTTTGTTGTTTGAATATTTCAACGGTTTTAAGAAGCCTGACCATAGAATTTTTCAAAACAGTTTACAGTAGCTGCGAATTTATTTAAAAAAAAAAAGTACTTTTGTAAAAGATATTTCCCCGAGAAAGTCGAGAATAGTTTTTTGAATATTATTTATTATTCAATAATTTTTAGTAATTTTATTTTTTATTCTTCAGTAATGTTTTATACCCTTTTATTTTTTGAATTTTTGTCTATTATTGTAATTTTTGTAAAAATCATCTCAAACTTTTATCTGTTTTATTTAAAAAATTTTAATACACAACAAACCATTCTGTTAGTTTCAATAACCATGCCAACTAACTATTAATTTTAACAATGAAACTATAATAATTTTTTTAATTACCTATCAGATCCTTAAATAATTAATTCAATTTTTGTATTGTTAATTTAGAAGCAAAAAGTATAAATTTAAATTGATGAAACAAATTTTTAGTAAATTTTCAAATTTTTAAACACAATTTTTTTTTTTTTTCTAAATAATTTTACAGTTTTTGAATAATTAAGTTAAATTTTATTTTTTTACTTAATTAAAAATAAAAATGTTGATTTGATCCGAGTAAAAAGTCATCTTTAAAAAAACTCTTAAATCAAATTTAAATCCCAAAAATTTAAAAATATTTATATCTATAATTTACTAATTAATTAAAATCTCTCTCCCCACGAGCTTTGTTTGATTTTTATGTAAGACACATCTTGCATCACGGCAGCATCTAAAAAAAAATCAAGAATCAATAGACGTGGTCCCAGTTGCAATTCTTATCCAACCTTCGGGATCGCGTAAGCAAGCAGCAGGACAAAGAAGCCTGCCAATATCGGTACTTTAAAATCTTCCCACGATTATAATTCGTGCACGATTTTTCGTGGCTCCTAATCTTCAAAATGTCACTTTCTAAAATCCCGCTTTTTTATCCTCGCGATTCGTAGGTGAAAACCCGAGACAAGACTGCTTTCCCCCCGCGACTTTTTTTTTTTTTCTTGTCCGGGGAGAAATGAGGGCCAGTGCAGTGGGCTTGTCGATCGTGGTAATTGACGGGTAAACGATCACATTTTTTTTTTGAAATCGTTCCACTATGCTGCGACACATTTTTTTTGGTTTTTAGGTTGATTGTGCGTAATGTGATTACCAAGTGATGATTGATACATTATCTAGTTGAGTTGTTTGTATTTTATTAATTGTTTACTGGGAAAACCGAGGGAAAACTATAGTCAAGTCCAGTTTCGAAAAGCTTGATTGAACTTCCTGGTTAATAAAACTAATTATAGTACCTAATTTATAGTTTTTAATAAAATGTAACTTTAATTAAACTAATAATCTGTTTGAATAATTTTTTGAAAAAGGGCTTAGCATGAGTACTATTTATTTATAAATTATAATACTCGGCTTGAAGTATAACAGAAACAATTTTGATAAGAAACTATTGATGGTTTTTTATTTATAATTTCTCATAATTATAAGTTTTTTTGTGGATGTAATTATTTTTAAGGTACGAGTGAACAAAATGATGCTAATTTTACAAAAAAAGAGAATTTTGTAAATTGTTAATTGGACTTGAGCAAATATATCGATTTCTGATATTCATGTACCCCTTTGAGTAAGGTCAACGCACCCTCTTTTTTATCTCTAAACTCATCATTTTTAAACTATAATTAGTCATTCAATCTCCAAAGCTACAATCACACCATAACCGTACTTTTATAAAATTAACAAATTTCTCATAAAACAGTCCAGTTTTTTGTCAAGTAGAAAAGAGTTGTTCTTCACTTTCATCCAATTTTTTCTCATCTCCAGTCAGTTTAACACGTTTAGAATAAGTGACCGTAATTATTAACTAGATTATTTCTTCTAAAACTTTGAAAGTATTTTTCTCTCCTAAAACACACGATCCGGATCCCCCCCGATCACTCTTTCTCCTCAGACTCGTCAATCGATTTTTTTTTTTATCCTCGCAGCGCAGGAATGTGGAATTCTCGGAGTTTTTTGCGATTGATGACACCGGGGCATTTTTCCGAGAAAGTTTGAAGAAAAAAAAAAAAAGTTGATTTTACGTGTTGGAAAAAGGCTCGGAATGTAGTTGTGATTTTATACGGCACGCGCGGGTATTGAAATGTAAAACGGAAGAAGAAAGGAGCTCCGGCGGATTAATTCACTGAATGAAAAGGCGCAGCACGATGCACGTGACTAATTTTCTTCTTATCTCTTGCGAAATTCGAGTCGGCTCGACGATTTTCTTTGTTAACGGTTTGGCTTTTCTTTTTTGACACCTGGAAATAATACCTTTGAAAAAGTTTTTGTAGCGTGTAGGATATGATGCTGCAGTGATTTATTAGGAAAATCTAAAATTTGTTTAAAATAATTTTTCATTTTTTTATTGACTGTCTTAAATTAACAACAATTAGGTATTCAAATGGGTCTTACAGTCTAATTAAAATTCAATCAAGGGGATTTTAATTTTTTTTAACACTCAGAAGATACATCTGTACGTTAAGAAATAATTAAATAGTTAGCGTCAACACTGCAAAATTTCTTCTTCTCAATTTTAAAATTAACTCAAAAAAATAAAGCAATCCATGACTGATCATAAAATTTGTTTATTTATTTATTTATAATATTTATTAAAAATTTTGGGTGTCAATATTGTTCTTTCACTATTTAAATGTACAAAAACTTTGTGATAAATAGTTTATAAAAAATACTTAATATTTTTGTTTTAAAGAATTTGGATTTGCTTTCAAATAAAAAATGAACTATTTTTTGACATGATAAATCAATATTCCATTAAATTATATAAAACTAATAATTTTTATTAAGATTTTCTAAAACCAGAATACAACAATATTTATAATAATAATAATAATAATTATTATTTTGCTGTATTGATCTCAAGAGCCTAACCACAAATTTTCTTTCGCTAACAACAATAAACAGTCAAAATTATTGAATTCAAAATTTGGTAAATCAATTTTTTTTACTTAAATCTACATAATTCTTCAAACTTTGGTCACACTATGAACACTCGAAGTCAAATTCCGGTCTCTTAAACTGTATCTATTTCGATAATTCGAAGTTTTCTCTGACTTTTTTTTAATTATCACCTACTTGATAATTTTTGAATTTAGATTTTATTTTTGAATCAACTCGTAAAAAAATTTACCACATACCCGATTAAAAATTTCAAGTAATTTTTTCCATCATCAGTGACGAATCGCGAGTGAATTAAAAATACAAAAGCATGGAAAATCTCGGTGATGCGAACAATCTTCAAATTCCAACGAGAAAAACAGTTGGGTTAAAGTCCCTCCATTAATATTTAGCCCGAAGCGCCGCTCGTAATTCATCCACGCGGAGGAGGAGGAGGAGGCATGAATATGCATAAAAGCACCCGCGAAATGCACTCGGGCTAAAAATGTGTACGCTAGTTGAAAAGGGCTGCTGCAAGAATGAATGAAAGAGAGAAAAACGAGAAACTGCGCACCGACTATTGAGATGAAAATCCACCCTTGCAGACGTTTTTATTGTCGCGTCATGTAAAGCCAAAAGAGTTTTGTTCCCCCCAGCTCTTTTTTTTTCTGTAGGTCATGGAGTTGGTTTTATTTACATGTATATACAGTATATGGTTTTGCGTTATCGTTATCGCTGTTTTTATTTTTTTCATTCCGGATTTATTTTAAGCTTGCGAGCATTTGAAATGTACAAGAAATTATAAAAAAAAAAAAAAACACTTTGTTTATGAAAGTTTTTCAACAATTTGTGAAAACTATGGTTTGCAATTTTATGTGAGAGAATTTATTTTGATGTGAATGAACTTAAAGCATCATTATCTTTTTTTTTTATTTTATTTTATTGAAATTTTTAAAAGTCAATAAATTTCGAGATAAATTTTATTTATTTATAAATTTTGAGTTCATTAACTAACTACGAGTTTTTATTATGTTTAATTAATTTTGAAAATAAAAACTAGTTAACCATAAAAAAAAATTAAAAAAAATTTTTATTTATGAATTAGACTAATTTATAAATTTTATGTTTTTACTAGCTAGGTATTTATGAATATTTTAAGTAAAAAATTTTGAAAAGTTTTAATAATCTACAATAGTACTTTTTAATAGATTAAATAAAGCGCCTAGATATTTACATGTATCAATTTATTTGATATTTAACAATTCTTTTTTTTTTGCAAATATTTTGAATATTACTTGTTAATCTCTATCAAGATTTCGTCAACTTGTAGTTGTCTCGGTAGTTGTATTCAGTTTAATAAATAATTTTTTTTTTTTTTTTTTTTTTAACTTGTCATTTTTAAAATGATTTGATGAATTATAAATAAAAATTATTTATTAAACTAAATGCAACTACAAATGAATCGTCAAAGTTGTAAGGTTCATAGGTTAAATCGAATGAAAATTTCCGGCAATAGTTTAAAGTTACAATAAAACTTTGCAACTATTTTAATGATACTGAAAGATGAATCCCCGCGCACTCGGTTGATAAAAAATTCGCGTATCTTTTGGAAAAACAGCCGCAAGGGTCGCGGAGGGAGCGCGAGGGTGGTAGTCGACGCCGCCGCCACCGGCGTATCGAGCGGGGGTGGAGGGCGACGCCGGTTCCTCAGTCGCCCACTGGCCACCGACCCGGACGCACGTTACGCTGACCTTTTTTTTAATCTTCCGGCAAACAGGTGAGGGTTGAATTTTTTTCTCTTTGGTTTTTCAGATTTTTTTTTAGATGCATAGTAGATTGTTCACGGTTCAATGCGAAGTGTGGTTTTGATAAGACCGGGGAAAGTTAGCTTTTAATTGGAAAAATTCAAAAATTTTTGAGAGGCGGATTGTTTAAGATTGAATGTAGTTTTTTTCTTCAAAAAAATAATAAATACTTACTGTTTTATAGGAAAAAATAAAAATTATAGTAGATTAATAAAATTTCTAAAAATGTTGATTTAAACAATTTGGGTATTTTTTTTTTTTTTTTTTTTTACTCTGATGAATATTATTTTTTTGAAATAATAATATTTATTATCAAAGAAAATTTTTTTTTTTTTTTTTTTTTTTTTTTTTTCGGTATTCTAGAGCTAGACCGCGGGTAGGTTAGCTTTTATTTGTAAAAATGCAAAGCTTTTCTAAAGATTGTTCGAATTTCAATGTCAAGGGTAATTTTCGTACTATAGAATCTTAAAAAAATAATAAATAAATAATTAGATAAATCATGCAATAATTATAAATTATGGCATGAAAATTCTTTATATTGAGTAGATAGTAAATTCATGAAATTCTTATAAATTTCAATATAAACAGTTTCGGCTTTTTTTTACTTTAATGAACATTATCTTATTGAAGTAATAATATTCATTACCAAAAAAATAAAAACATGTTTTTTGGAATTCGGGAAATAGACCGTGGAATGGACTTAAATAAACTTTTAGTAAAATGAATTGTATTTACTTTTTACAATTTTTATACTTGATGTATTTTTATGAATAAATAAAGTTTATTTATCTCAAAAGCAGACTCAACATGCGACTAACTTGCTAACTTAAACGTATTTTACATAGTTGATTTTCTATATTAGTTATTATAAATATCACACACACGCGAGCACATACGTTGCAAACTGTGAACAAAAGTAAATTTTTTTCAATTACAATATCTGAAAAACCAAGAGAAATAAAATCTCCCTCACACATATCTCTGAAAATAAAAATATAAAAGAAAAAAAAGAGGAATCGAGTGTCTTAAAGATTTTTTTTGCGGAAAAAAAAACAAGTTTCGATTAGGGCTGGCTTTTCCTCCTTTTCCTGCTCCTCGGAGACGAGGGAGCAATATAAAGGGAGAGCCGCAGCCAGCCGGTCGTAAGTTGGTAATACGGCACAACTCGACCATGTGTGTGTGCAGGGTTTATATTAATTTTTAATATCCTAGTGACGCGGTTGGAAGACACTACGTTTTCCTTTATTTTGTCAAATCCTTTGTATGTCATGTATTTAAAATTATTGCGATTGGTTCGGAAAATCAAATTTAAAATTTGAATTCTGTTTTTTACTAAAAAATCTAAATCTAACTGTTTGACCGTCAATAAATAATCATTGAATCATCGAAGATTTTATCTAATAATTTTTGGCAAGTTTTAAAATTAAAATAATAAATTAAATTTTTTCATGATAACTTTGACATTATTTTAAAATTAATAAATAAATTAGTGGGTTTGCGCGCTGAAAGATATTAGCTTTATAATAAAAAAAAAACGGTAAACTTTGTGAGCTAAACGCGTGATTTTAATTTATAATATAAGCGTCGTTGTCTCTAGCCCGGAACATAAAAAGTTTTCATTTTTTGCTCACATAAAGCTTCGGTAATGTGGCGAGTTTCATAAAAAATTTTTCATTCCATACGAGTTTTTCCGGAAAAATAAGTAAAAATTCTGCAGCCACTGCAACGTAATTAAAATAATCGTTCTCATTCCATTTTTTTTTTAAATTGTTCAGAGGACACTGAGATAGCAGTATTATTATTCTAGTTAAAATGTTTTTATTTTTTATACTAAACAAGGGAGTTTATTTTTTTATGCTGAGTAATCAAAATTTTCTGAGTAAAAATTAGCTTCTTCTCAAGACACTCGATTTTATTATCTAATTATCAAAAAAATAAAAAAATACTTAATTTCAATTATAAACAAAAACTTGATTCTTCTCAAGTCAATCAAGCTAAAGGAATTATTTAAAAAAAAGGGGTACAAGATGCTGATTACACTGGTACGCGACTCGGTGCTGCAGTGCTTCTGTCACAGCTGCAAGGCGCCTCTGAGCCTCGTCGGTGAGTCAACTGTCCGCACGCAAAATCGATTTTTGCATTCTTTTTTTCTTTTTTCAGTTTACGCACTCTGGAGAATTCGAATTTTTGCGATTATCGTTGTATAAACTTGTGAAAAATTTTGGTTTTTTTTAGGGCTGGGAGCAAGTGTGTTAAGTGTTGGATTTAATTAAATTTAAAATTCTTTTTACTGTTCGATATTTGAGATAGTTAATAATATACTTAATATAAAACAATTTTCTACTTGGAATAATAATATATTTTTATTAATTTTTATTTGATAGATTTATCTTTTCTTTAATATGATCAATTTATTCTATTGTAATTGATTTTTTTTTTTTTTAATTACTTTACAGTTTTTTAAAATAGTATCCAATAATAAATTTTTTATAACATAAAATAATTTTTTTTGATACATAATTATACAAAATTTTTTTTTTTTAGTTTTACGAGTATCTACAAAATATTTTATTTTCTAATGATATAATTACAATGCTAACTAAAAAAAAAATAATAATAATATTTATAATAATGATTATTTATTTATTTTTTTAATAATTTTATTTTCCATTGAATATTTAGTAACATAAAGAACTATTTGTCTAAACAGCTCCTTGCTAAAAATCAAATTATGTACTTTTTGCAACAATCATGCATATTTGATCATGCACCAAGATAAACTATTAATAATCTTAACCTTTAACTTAAAACATACACTACGTACCAAACCCACAATTAAAAATTTAATCAAGTTAAAACTTCCGTTCGCACACGACACCGAGAAAAAAAGGTCGCTAACAATGCACTCGAAAATAGGCTCCTTTGTTAGTACAAAAAAGGTCCACCAGGAAGCCCAAAGCTTGTCGATTTGAAAAATATGGTGGCTTCGTCAACCCGGACCGTTAATCCTGGGTAATTTATTCGTCCATAGAAGCACGCTGCACAAAGGGTTTTGCGTGTCCAGCGACACTTTGGAGCGCGTCGATTTTCTCTCTTACGTCCACGCTTAGCTTACCAAGGTCGATCTTTTACTCTTCGAAGGTTTTTTTTTCTTATTTGGCTTTGATTTAGATCACCCGCGGTCTTTGTTGCGATTAAAATGTCCCGCGTAATATCCGGGTCATCGCATACGCTGTGGAAGATAATTTGAAATTCGGATGGATTTTAATTAAAACGTGGTTTTTGATAAATTTTAAGTAAATGATGTTTTCTAGGACCACCCGGGGAATTAATCTTCCGAGTTCGATAAACCTTTTTTCCTTTTTCTTGGCAGCGATCTTCATTCCGCATTGTTCCGATGAAAAATTTCGCTGGATCGATCGATCATCCAGATTAATTACAGCTCGAAGATATTTCCATTATAAAATAGTAATATTTTTTCCAGAATGATAAAATGGTTCTTTGAATAAATAAATCATTGTTAATTTTAAATTGAATATTAAAAAATAAAAAAATTATGTTTGCAATAAATAATTTATGTTTAATTAAAATAGAAAAATTAAATCTTGAAAATTCAAAATTTTTTTATCTGAAGTTAGGTAATTTGATGTGATTTATTAAAATAAATTTCATTTTTTTTCAAGATATTTGAGTTTAATTTACAAAATCGTTCCTCGATTTTTTTTTTTTTTTTTTAATTTTGAAAAAAATTTACTCTTTAGTAAACTGAAAAAAAATAGTTTTTTTTTTCTTTTGTAATCAATTTCTTTGATGATACTCGCATTGTCGATCGTTCCAACGCAACGCTTCAACAATTGCATAACGCAATTTCTTTTCTTTTTTTTGAAACTTTTGCTCTTTTATTCCTCTACGTAAAAGTTTTTTAATTGCATAATAACTATTATTTATTTATTTCGATCGATAAGGAAGACTCGGACGAAACTAGAATTTTGGTAGCATCATAGATAATAATAAATAATTCATGCCGGCGATCCAGATTTTGTGCAATTAATATATTGAAATTGTGCCACGGCAGTCGTAAATTGAATTTAGAATGATATTTATTCATGAAACCATAATTTATAGATGACTGCACTCGGGCGTATTAGTTAAATAAGTAGCATTCAACTTGGACATCAATCAAAATTAAGTAAATAATTTTTCTACTCAAACTGGCTTATTATAGGTACCGACAGTCATTGTTTTAAATAATTTTTGTTTTTCATAAACATTGAGTATATTATTTTTTATAAGTAATAAAATCAATCAAAACTGAATAATAAATTTTTCTACTCAAACAAAATAACGTGTACATAGTCATTGCATTAAATAATTTTTATGATTTAAAAAATTTCAAGTTTTTAAAGACCTCATTGAATTGTCAAGAACGCCTATCAAAAATTCATAAACCCTTTCGACGTCGTTACAAGTGACAAGTCTTCGTCTTGGCATTGTCTCTTAGGGGTATCCAATAAATATTAACGACTACGCGACACGCCGTTTCGAGATTCGAAGGTGTGCACGTTGATCACGAGTTTATTGATCCTGGGAGTAACTTACAACGAGACTCGGGTCGATAAGCCGGCTCACTGCACTCTGATCAATTTACCTTCTCGCGGACCCTTTAATTATTAACCCGGGCCGGGGAGAAAATCAAGCTGTTTTACAACACAATTCAGTTTGACGTACTTGTTTATTTTAATCTTAGTATTGTCTGATAATTTTCTAGTTTTTTGTTCAAAGAATTCAAAAATTGTTTATTTGGATTAAGTAAATGTTATTCTCGAGGTCATCTGCAGATGCAGCATCTAATATTCTTAGCTAATTTCAAAAACTCAAATTTACATTAATTTGATATTATTTATTATTCTGTTTCGAGATTTGCAATAATTTTTTACTTATAATTAGTGAAAAATGGTATCCGCTTTAATTTTTCGATGCAACTCTAGTCTGATGCTATGTAACTTCAAAGTTTTGAATTTTAAAAATCTGAATTCGAATTTGAAAATATTTCATGTACCGATTTCCGCCTGTCAGCTTCGTACATGGAATAATTATAATTTTTCTCTTCTTGTTTATTTATAATAAGCAAAAACTTATCTTAACTGAAGCTTGTTTGCCTAATGTCTATGTGCCGTCAATTTTATCTATTGTTTGCTCAATACAAAAGTTTTAGTCATTAGTTGATTTTGAGATATTCAATGTCGTTTGTGACATTTTTTGTACTAAAAAAATGAAATTTTGTCATAAATTTTATGTTTTTCATTCATAATGAACAAAAAAAATTTTTCTTATAAACTAAGTCTAAATTGTCTAATTTCTAAAGTGAATTTTTCTTTGGTTACACTTTACCAGACTAAATTTAATAATAAATCGAAAATCGTGTTTACTTCAAATCTTGTCAGAATACTTCAGCCAGACTCAATATTTTAGAACCTTGCATTCTATCCGCACCTATACATCACATTTTTGATGTATTCTTAGCTAATTTCAGACATTCAATTTCCTCTCTCAAAATTGAGCTAATTATCATAAGCACCCGTTCGTCCTTTGCCACTACCAAACTTCTTTTTTTTTCCGTTCAAATTGATTTTTCGCAAGGTCACCCTGACTCCGCTGAAAACAAAAAAAAATTTTAACACCCCGGCCACGTATTCCGGAACATCTTCCCGAGCCAATCAGGCCCGGAGAAAACTCAATCCCCGGTTCTTTTCCGCAGGATTCTCAATGTAGTTCGCACCCGGACATTAGCATACAATGACTCGAGCGCGACGATAAATAAAGCGAGATGCTTGAATTAAATCAAAATTCAGCACCCACGGAGGAAACTTTAAGTTTTGCGCCCTAAGATACACAGGCACGCGAGAGTACGTTTCCGCGGTCGATACCCGAACTCCTCCCACGCCTGGCTTTTATTATATTCGAGATCGCGTGATTTTGGATATTATTTTTATTTTGGGAAATAATTATTTTGTTTTATGTGGGCTCTTGCAATCGATACACCGCCGGGTTCGATTTCAATATCTGAGGAATTTATAGATCGATTTTTTATTATTTTCTGAGTAACAGTCGTGTATAAGTAGAAAATTTTGACTTGCAAAATCTTTTTTTTGTCTATTAAATCTAATTACTTTTGTAGTTGCAAAAAATGAAGTCTATTTTTAAAACTTCGTTCTCAGAATTTTAATAGGTTTAAGTTATGAAATAACGTAACTAAAAATTTAGCAATATATTCCTAAAATAATATCATTTTTTTTAATTATAAAATTTTTTACAGCTTCTACACTTTACTTTGAGAAACTTTTCGTATTAATTTTGCAAAATCTTCATTAAAGCCAAAAATAAGAAATGAAAATTTCTTTTTAGAAACCTCTTGGCTCTACGAGCTGAGCTCTTGCATACAAATTTTTTTTTTTTTTTAAATTAAAATATGTATCATACTTTTTTGATAATATTTTGGTCTGGATTCTACAAAATTTTACTCAGACCGAGTAATAAGTTTCAAAATAACTTTTAACTTCCAAGCTGAAATTACACTTGGTTACTTTAAGGGGGTCAACAAGAAGTAGTTCCAAAAAATTTAATTAAAAAAGACCACTTGAAATGTTATTATTTAAACATTCAAAGTAACCTCAAAATGGTTTTCGGGTCATTCTAATTACAATGAAGTACTGAATAAAATAGAGACTCTAAGTTCCAAAACCACACAAGTTTATACAAACGCTTACCCCGGAAAGAAGGGGAATCGAGCGATTACCGCTCAATACCTCCAGAGTGTGTACACTGTAATGCGAAAATCGTCGTCTGAGACGTTTAGCCTAGGCTGTAATGTTTTTATTTCGATGCCCGAGCAGCCAATCAGAGACGAGGGGGCTCTGCCGGAACGGGCGCCGCGCCCATAACGAAGAAGCCGGCCGGCAAGGGAAAACCTCGCACCAAACAGCCCAAGAAAGTCAAGTTCATAAGTGAGTATGGAGGAAGGTTGATTAAAGAGCTTGTTTTTTTCTTGAAATTTGAGTTTGCATTGTGTTTTATTGTATTCAGATTTAAGAAGGTTTACAACATATTGATTGTTTATTAGTAGTGCAATAAAATATTGATGAATTTCAGAAATTCAAGTATTGAAAAAAAGAACACGATTTTTATGTCCAAATTGGTATATTAATCTATCGAAGAGCTAATTTTTTTTTTTTTTTTTTTATTTACAATAAGAATTTATAAAATTTAAAGACTGACTAAAAAGATCGACCTACACTAGCTCATATGAGATACAATAAGAAATCGAAATGAAAAAGTACACTTATAAAATTTGAATACAACAAAAGAAGTAATTTTTATTTGTATCTGCTCTTAAATTTATTTTTAAATAAATTAAAAATATTTCTAATAATTAGAAAACTGTCATAAGAAAGAAGAAAAAAAAATTATTTTGTGCTAAGTCGATAGGATTTGATAGTTATTTAGAGAAATTAAATAAATAATCAAAATCAAAGTACAAAAAATATAAAAAAAAATTCTTTCGTACTGTCGAGAAAAATTTATGAGAAATATTAAAAAAAAAAGAGTCACTGCACTTCGAAAAAGCAAACTTAAAGAGTGTCTGCAGCTTCCACCGGCAGTAAATCTCGAGCTCTTCTGGCCTAAAGCAAAGTTCAAAACTTCCGAGTTTTATAACAATATATTCTTTCTTGCAACACTCCCGCTACATTCTTATTCCGTATCACTTGGCTCCGTGCCTAGCTTCGTGCACGTGCACTTTTTCTCTCTTAAGAACACCAGTGCCAAAGGACCCATATTTTCAAGATTTAAAATCTTCTTTGTTAATTGACGATCTCCTTCGATCTAGTTTCGTAACGCCACCTTTGTTCCCGGGAGATATACGAGAAAGGCAACCGCGGAAAAATAAGCTCTGCAGGCAGGCCATTAAAAAAACAAGTGCCGATCCTTTGTCCCCCCCCCCCCCCTGCCTTTGGATTACGGAAACATTTTTGTCAATTCAATCGTTAATGCCTCCAGGCTTTTGTGCTCCTGGTATTGAATTATGGAGCGAGGTGTTGTAATGCCTCGTTTTCGGCCCTAGTAGCTTAAATTTTTATTCGGTGTTTCATTTTCTTCGTGCAAAAGAAATTATTTTGTACCAACTTTATCTTTGTGTTGCTGAAATAACTTGAGATGGATTAGTTATTCTCTAGAAAAATTAAATTTAGTAATATTGGGTTTAATGTACTTTAACATTAGATTTTACTTATAGTTTCTTAAAGTCTTATTTTGTTCCTAGTACTATAAAATTTGATTTTTATTTAATCTATGTGCTTTGTATTCAAAAGATCACGTTTAATACAAAAATTATTATTAACTCTTAAAATGTCAATAAGAGTGCTGAAATAATATTGTTTTGACCCTAGTACTATAAAATTTAAATTTTGTTGAAATTATATGTAGCATCAGAGTATAACAGTTGAATTTATAGTATTCTAAAATAACTTTTTATTCTTTGTTACCAAAACAATGAATTTACATCATCAGTATCATCACAATTTTTTATCTCCAGTTTTACATTGGATCCAAGTACCATAAAAATCATTTTTATACTTCGATATCAAAGTACGTAACTTTTATACTCGTGTATACATGAATTTGCGTACTAAAATATAGTATATTAACCGGAAGTTAATTAACTTCAAAGCAATCAAGTATCACAGAAAGCTTGTCAAGTTCAAACTCAAGTTGTATCCATCGTCAAACACGACGTACGTACGTAAACAAAGCAACTCGATAATTAAACTTGGTTGATTTTGATCAAACACGTGTACTCAGCAGCACATTTTTTCAGTAAAACCGCGAATCGAAATTTTCAGGAGCCATAAATACGAAGCCGAAATAACCCAGTTTTAGGAAATACACGTATTGGGTCGACACAGGGCGATATTTCTTTTGAGGGGCCGTGATTTTTCGTGCTGCGGTGGTATCTTTTTGGGTAGGATTTCGAAGCGGAGTAAGCACGATTCCCTCGCAATTCAAACGTTAAAGATTCAGCTTTGGAAAGAGAATTTTTGTGGGAAAATTTATACGAGGATTATGATTGGGGGATCTTAAGACTCGAGAAGGTAAAAAAAAATTTTGTGGGATTTGAATTGAGAGCTCATTTTTAAGAGGATGATGGTTTAAATTTTTTGGTGTAACTTATCGGTTTTTATTTAATTTCTGATAATTTTTAAATTCTTGAATTTTTTGTGTTCCTTTTATGATGTATTTATTTATTTGCAGTGTATCAACAAATAAATTTTTTAAAATTATACTTATTTCAAGAAAATTGAATTATTTTTTAGTCGTATTTATCAAAATTTAACTTCATTTAATAATCAAATGAAAACTTTTTATTCACAAATCAAAAATTGTAATCAAATGATTAAATTCAACTTTTTTGTAAGTTAGTAACAAGTTTTGTAAAGTTAAAATTTATGATTAGGAAGAAAGAAAAAATTTTTGTCTAACCAAAAAAAGAAAAAAAAAATGTGCCAATTATTTTCAATTCTTTGATCAAATAAATATTATAAACATTATAAAATGAAATAGTCGCCGAATGGCAGAATTTGGGCTAAGGCTAAGATACATCATGTACATAAACGATAAAAATTTTAAAATTATTGTTTTATAAACCATGCAGTGCAATAATTTTTGAACATACGAGTAGTTTAAAAAATACAACCTTTTATTACTGTAAGTTATAACTTCAATACTTGGTTAAACCTAAAATTTGAAAATATATTTGTATTTCAAAGCAGAGAATTCATAAAATCCTTCCGAGCCTCTTAGAATTCGAAAGAGCCCGGGTCTCGTAAACTGCCGAGGCGAGTTAGTTTGCTCATCTCGTTCGAGCCCTTTCAATATTCGAAAAAAGAAAACAAAAAAACTGAATTTGAATTCGGGATGAGGAAGAAAGGGGGGAACCGGTAGTGGTGCAGTTGGTGGTGCGACGCGGTTCATTGCACCCTTACCTTTCTCTCTCCCGCGTGGGCTGCAGTCGTCGCGTCCCCGTCCGCACCACCCACGTAAAACGCACGCGACAAACTGGAATTCGAGGAGGATGTTTCCACTCGAGTCCTTTGTTTTTTAACAAAACCGACTTTAAATTACCGCTGTTTGGGTTTTTATGAAATTAAGAGCTTATGGGGAGTGCGTCAAACTTGAAAATTTTTTTTTTTCTTTACCGTTATAGTGATCAATTTAAACAATTTGACTTTGTCCAACATTAGTTTTTTACTGGTAGACGCTAACAAATTGAAACTATACTGAAGAAATAACTAAAACTGAAAATTTTTACTCGTTAAGAAGTAAAATAGAATTTTCAGAAAATGTGTGCCTAAGTTAGAATTTTTTTTTTTTTTGGAAAAAAAATCACTCTTTAGTAATTTTAACATTTTATAAACTTTTAAATTAATTTTATAGCAGAATATGTTCAAAGTAGTCATGAATAAAATTTTTCAAAAAATTAAGCCTTTTCAGAAAAATTTAATTTTGAACTTTTTATTACAATAAAACATATTACCTTTCTTCTAAAATGAACAATTTTTAAAGAAATTAGTACGAAACAAACCAATTAAAAATTTTAAACTTGACATTTGAAACTCAACAGCCGTTTTTCGACAAAATGAACAAAATAATAGTTCCTTCGTGTGCGAATGTGGTTGTACAGCTTTCCCCAAATTCCATCACCCACCGATAAAAGTAATTTTCCGGAAGTACCGCGTGCAAATTCATCCGCGTTGAGAAAAGCTGCGCAGATCGATCTTCCGTCTCCCTCGGTGAGCCTGAGTCATACTTTTCCAACTCCTCCTCCTGCTGCCTTCGTGCGTGCTCCCCTCGCTCCTCCGTACCTGCAGCCTTCATCGATAAAGCAAATTACGTTTAAATTACCGGTGTGCCAACTCCTCCCCTTTGTGTTTATAAGAATCAATACGACGAATGTATGACACTGGTGAAGTGTGTAAAAAAAAAAAAGAGCTTTTTTCAAAATTTTTTTTTTTATTTAAAAAAAAATAATAGTAATATTGTGCGCTTGCGGCACTTTGATTATTATACCGACTCTTATCAAAGATTAATTATCTAAGCTTATCTATTTACAATTGAAAGAGTTCTTTTTCTTTTTTTTTCTTTTCACTGAGTTACAACAAATTCGGATTCACACGTTTATTCTCCAATTCGCGTTTTCGTTCACAGGGTTGTCAGCAGCGTGAGTTTCTCGTTCAATTGCAGTTGAGTTTTAATCAGTTGGGCCAGTGCGTCCACCATCAGGAGATCCTTGACATTGCTGTTGAACATTTCGTCAAACTGGTCACTTGTCATCTTTGGCACAGAGTTGACCATATCCAAGAGCGCGCGTCCAACCTGAATTCAATCAAAATATTTCAATACTGTAATCTAGTCTCTCTATTGATAGCAAAAAGTTAATTGTAGCTTACCTGGTTATCGGGGGATTGTTTTCCAGACAGCACATCATCCACATACTGTAAAATACTGTCCAACTTTAAGGAAAGCTTTGTGCTGGCCTCTGCAATTTTAGCAAGATCCGTCATTGGCTCAACCAGACTGCTGACCTTGTTACCCTTCTGAGGTGGTTTTCTCAGAGTCTTGGAACACAGCTGTAGTCCCACTGTCTCAGGTCCATAACTTTGGATCTAAAATTTTCATCACCACCCAATTAGCTTCAAATAAACAAACTTGAAAACCACAAAAACACTCTCTTACCTGTACTTTAGCTGGGGTAAACATGCATCCAGTCTTTCCATTGGGAACTCCCAGCTTCACACACACATATGCCCTTATGCCCATTCTGGTGGTGTTTTCCAGGGTGGTGTCTACAGTAAGATGTATGGGGTTGTTGCACTCGCGAGCATAGTAGTCGTGTATGACACACGAATGATTGGTCACCTAAAAAACAAAAAAAAAAACTTTCACTTTTCCCTAAAACACTCTTAGTTCACTAAGTTTACCAACCTCGTTACCAGTCGCCCACCAGCCGACGATTATCTCTTGGGAGTTGACCTTGCGGTTGAGCTCGTAAACGTCCATGGCATAGTTAAGCTCCGCGTCAACCTGGTCCCTGTACTCCTTGTGGGGTACGCAGAAGCAGTTCGTGATCTCCACGACTCCCTTCTCGACGCTACCTGAAAGACAAAATATGTGAGACGAGTTTTTAGGTTAGAAAGGGTTTTCGAGACCCGGGTTTTTCGAGAGCTTACCCAAGAGCGTTCCGATGACTCGGTGAGCTTCGGCATTTCTTCGCTCGTAGGCGTCGACGATTTGGAACAACACCACCGGGTGCACCTTCACCAAGAGGTTAAGCGCCATTTTTCGGGAGTAATAAACTGACTGCTGCAGAAAAGCCGCAACGCGGAAAAGACATGTGTCGCGGGGGGGGGGGGGGCTCGGTCGGTAACGTAGATTTCTGGCGTATCCCGGTAAGCGTCGCGGGAAAATCCAAAACTATTTTTTTACGATTTCATTGATTTTTTTTTCCCTTCAGGACTATAATTGAAATAAATCGCGTGGTTTTGACTTACTGCGTTACGTACGTGTAGTTTTTACGTGTCAACGACCCTCGAGGGGGAGACAGAGAATTTCGAGGGGCGAGTTTAATTTCGATAATTGAAGTACGAGGGGTCCTGTACACCCTAACAGTAAATATGCCAATTATTTTTTGCTCAACCAATGTAAAATATCGCTACTGCTAAAAAGCATACGAAAAACTAAATGAATTGCAAGGCTTCAAAAATGTTTAGAATAAATAAATTTAGAAAAAATTTTAACCTTTTTTCGCCCATACAGCTTCAACTATTTTGATTTTGATAATTTTTGATAATTTTTTAAATTAATAATAATCAACGGTCAAATCTTAATTTTATTTCCAGCTACTGAGATCCGATGCCAAGAGAAGACCAAGGGCGGGCTGAGGTTCGAGGTGATCCTGGCCGAGCCGACGGCCCCGGCTAAGCGAGCCCCGTCCCCGACCTCGCCGAGCCCGTGTCAGCCGATGAACATCGAGGATAAGCTCCGCGCGGCTGAGGAGCGACGTATGTCGCTGGAGGCCTCCAAGCTCGCCGTTATAAACTCCCGGCTGAGCAAGATTGAGGAAGTCGCCAGAAAGAAGGACGAGCTCAACGCCACTTTTGTAACCGCCACCCGCGAGAGCCTCGACGCCAAGATGATTAACAGCGAGGAAAAGCGCGAGGCATACATAAATGACCTCAAGAACAAGCTCAAGGAGCATGTGAGTTTCGATAAGAATTATTAAGTCCAATGTTTTTAATTTTGATTCCGAGTTTGCGCGAAGTCTCGAACAAATCAAATGCCATGGTTCAAATCGAAGATTTTATTTAACAAGAAAATTAATTTTTTTAATATGATCAAATTATACACGTTCTTTTGTTTGATTGAGACTTTTAAATGAGCAAAACATTTTTTTAAAGATTTTGTGTTATAAAAATTTGCAAATTCCATTTTAATTGTTTTTTAAAGTGCCGTAATATTACACAGGCTTAGCTTAGCAAACTAATAATATTCATGTAAATTACGAATTTCATGGATTTTTAAATGTATCTTCAGAAGCTTGGTTTTATATTAGATTGTTTTACAAGAGAGTCTATTTGTTTAAAAATTTAAAGATTTTTGTGAAACTACTTGCCTACGATATAAAATCGGATAAAATCGTACGAAATTAAAAAAAAAAAAAACATTTTTTCAGTTAGAAGGAGTTGAGAAAACGAGACTCTCTCTCGAACAGCAGACCGAGGAGGTCCGCGTGGCCGTCGACGAGAAGCTCAAGACCGCCGCAGCTCAGCGCGAAGGCAACATCCAGAAGATGGTAGATCGCCTCAAGGAGCACGTAAGCTTTCACTTTTCTTTGATAATTTTTTACGATTTACGTAGAATTTTACGTTAATAATGATTTTACTATTTTGCAGGAGGAGCAAGTTTCACGCGTACGCCAGGGAATAACCGAGCGAGTTCACCAGCTCGAGAACCAGATTCAAAGCAAGCTCGACCAAGCCCGCGAACGCCGCGAATTGATTGAACGCGAGCAGAAGGAAAAGCTCCGTATTCACGTAAGACACTTTTTTATTTTTTACAAAAAAAATTTTCAAATTAAAATTATAAAATTTAACAGAACATAATGTATTTGAATTTGATAT
This sequence comes from Encarsia formosa, assembly GCA_038277355.1. NCBI lineage: Eukaryota > Metazoa > Arthropoda > Insecta > Hymenoptera > Aphelinidae > Encarsia > Encarsia formosa. Next base: position 2,395,000 of record CM076185.1, on the reverse strand, counting down.
AAATTAAAATTTTTATTTTCAGGAGGAACGTATCGCACAAGTTAGGCAGAATAAGGCCAAAGTTCAAACCAAAGATGAGCAGGAAAACAAAGTGCCGAGTTCCGGCTAAGCCTGCATCTTACCTGCATCTACGCACGCCCGATCTATAATTTTTTAATTTACTTATTTTTTAGAATTATTCATAATTAAACACTGCCTATTCTCTTTTTAAAACAAAAAACAAATGCAACCGTATTTTTAAGCGTTGGTGTAAGTTACACGGAATGTTGCTGATTAAAAGCTCCCTGCAACTTTTAATTATAATTATTTATTAACTTTTTTATTTTCGTTTTTGTTTTTATTTTGAAAGATTCCATACTTATTACGTGAAATTATTGAGTTTAAAAGTGCTTTTTTAGATGTATGTAACCACCTTTAATCATTATGAATGTTACTCTGCTTTTGTAAGGCTGAAAAAATAACATTAGATACAGAGTTAACTTTGATTAGCTTATAGACTTGATCGAAATAAGCTTTTTTGAAATTATAATCACTAAAAACTGATTACTAACGAAGTTAAAAAATCCTTTTTTCAAAGGAATTTTTAAGTAAAAATTTTCCAGTGAAATTGCCATATATTATAGGTGATTTTTTAGATTTAGTATAAATTTTAAGTTTTTATACATTTATTTTATATTTTATTCTTAGAAAATAGTTTGATTGGTTCAATTGTACGATAAATCTAAATTTTCTAAATAAACCTTTGCATTTCTAAATTAAAAATTGAAATAGTAAATCCAAATAAACACTGTCTTTAATAAAACTGTTTTTCTTAAGTTCTTTGCTTTATATAACATTATAACTTAACTTTAACTCAACTTTTGCTTTGAAAAAAAGCACTTCGAAAATTTTTCATCCAAGCAATGGTTTATTTCAGTAAACATTATTTATTTATAAATAACTTTTGGATCACTGTTCAGTAATAAACAAAATTTAATGCTTTCGGGTGAATTTTCAAATGTTTAAATATTTAAACATAGCTTAAAGTTGCATTGCATTATTTTATAAATGAAAAATTTTAAACTTGCTTTATACTAAGCTTAAACAAAAAAAAATAACCAAAAAAAAAAAACAAAAACAAAAACAAAAAAAAAATTAGTAATGTTAACTAAATAAAATTTTGTACCGATCAACCGTAACAACTACCACGCTAACAAGCTTCGAGAATAATCTCTTTTATAACATTCTTTCAAGAATAAGTAAGCATGCAAGAAAAATAAACCTATAACGCTTCTGTGATCACTTCACTATATCTCTCAAAGTGATTTATTGTATCATCATTTGCAAAAATACATATTTAACATTAGCTATGATAAAATTAAAAAAAAAAATTTTAAGATACAAACTTGCTGTTGCGAAAAAAAGTTAGGACGTTACCTGATGGCATACGATTGTTTGATCGCCTTTTAGTATTATAATCATAAGCACATTAAAGTTTTTCATGAAGATATAAGTAATCTAATGAATTTGAGATGAATTTGTGCACTGTCAACATGCACACTTCCAAAAATGTTTCATTATTTTTTGCTACTGTCAATATTGTAAAAGTATTTGTAAACAAATAAAGTGTATAAATTATCAATGCATTCATTCTGAGACTTACTAGTGAATAAAATTTTTTTAACCAATTTATCGAACTCATTGTAGAATTAATTAGTTTTAGGATTTTGAGAAAAAAGAAAAAAATCTAAAAAGCATCTTATATAGTAATGTGCACTGCCTTGGCTTGATACTAAAAAACAAATGTATGCACTTGCTTGTGTGTAAAAATTGCTTGAAAAAAAAAAAAATAATTAAAATAAAATCTAAAAAAGTAAAACGAATTCGAGTTTGATACTCATATGTTTCGCGAAACAGTTATGAAAAATTTATCAATGACGTCTATTTTTGCATAACTGCTGTAATCTTTTTGCAGAGACATCAATATTGGTACTTATATATATTATCATTGGTACAATATATTTAGATGAACGTAATTGTCATTAATATCGCCTTAATCCAGAATACCTGCGAAAGATTTCTTGCTTGAAGTGAAATAAAAATTTTTAAAAGCGATAAAATACAAAAAAAAATTTGTTTGGATCGCTAACGTAAAAATTCATTGGAGTTGTTTACAAAAGGCTTTCTTATCGTGTAAAGTGAAAAGAACATCGAGAGAAGTGAAATGGATCGTTTTACGCAAAAATAAAAAATTCAAATAAAGACCCATTCATACAACTGATGTGTAGTTTATTTCAAATCCTTTGTTTAAAGTTCTTTTTTTTCATTTTGTTTCCTGTTTTGACTAAGAAAATAGAAGATTTAATTTTTAATAGTATATTATTATAGAAGTGCGTTAAATTAATTTTACTTAAAAACCTTGAATCCAAACTTGACTTAAAATTTCGCGCTCATTAAAGTAAAATTTTTGAAATATTTTAATTTGATTTGCAAAAATAAAAAGCACCATTTCGGAATCTCTGCGTTCAAATTCCACCGCTAAAAGTACCTCGAGAGTGAGCGAGTGCGAGTGACGACTGACGTGTGCGCGTCTCGAAATCGAAATCAGCTGTTTCTAGAAAGGAGACGAGCCTCCGCTGCATCGATTATCGTGGACCAATCCCGTCATTCCACGAAAATATTGTTGTGGGCTGCTCAGGGCTGCTGCTTGCTGTCGTGTAGCGGAGCGGAGGCGGCTTTCGGAGTTGTGACATCGGCTCTTTTTCGGGCTTTATTTGGCCAAAAAAAAGGTCCATTCCTGACAGATCAACTCGATACACGGACAGGTTGACACGTAGCTTCTACCTAAGCTTGGCCAAGATGCAGGAGTTCAGTAAGTTTCGAAAAAAAATGATTTTTTCTCACGCCGGCTTTGTCTGAGTGATTTGAGTTTTTTTTTTTTTTTTTTCTTTCACATTCTAATTTGGGAAACAAAGATGATTTTGTAAAGTTTCTCTAACACTTAAAGTTTAAAAAACTTTGTTGGAGATTTTCTTTCTAAATTGAAAACTCTAGGTTTTATTTACAACTTTAGGTTAAATTTACAATAATGATCTTAACAAAAGAGATTTTTATACAATTAGCATTATTAATAACTTAAGTTTTTAATAAAAGAGACTTTTGCTGCTTAGTAAAACTTGCAATTTTGTACTTTTTTTGCAGAATTTCTGTTACTTTTGTTAGTATCGGTTGGTGTACAGTGTATGTACCCATCAAGTTCTGATGTCATTGATCTCACTCCAAACAATTTTGATAACAAAGTGATAAATAGTGATAGTATATGGATTGTTGAATTTTATGCTCCTTGGTGTGGGCATTGCCAATCTTTGAAGCCAGAGTATGAAAAGGCGGCCACTGCTCTCAAGGTTAGTAATACTTTTTTTCACTGTGGCTAAAAAAATTTGAATTTAATTATGTACATTGTATCACACAAGTCAAGTTTTATCAAAACAAAGATGAGATAAATAATATCTCTTGTTTACTTTGAATCAGAGTACTAAATTTAGCAAACTAGTGTTATTTTTACATTACCATAGTATTTTTTTACAAAATACTCAATTATTTTACTTTGCAGTGAAATATTTATTTAGCTTTTCTGTTTTATTAACCTTATTATACTATACTATTTAATGATGTTTAAAATAATGCCTGTTAAATGAAGTATTAAGTAATTTTGCTGCCTTTTATAGAACTTTTTAATTCATCTAGGTACATACGTTTGAATAAAATTGAAAAAGATAAAGCTAACAAACTATTTGATCCTAAACAGGGAGTGGTCAAGGTCGCAGCGGTCAACGCCGACGAGCACAAGTCTTTGGGCAGTAGGTTCAATGTCCGGGGCTTCCCCACAATCAAGGTTTTCGGTGCGAACAAGAACAAGCCCGACGACTTCAACGGACCGAGAACCGCGGCCGGAATCGTCGACGCTGCCCTTAACGCCGCCTCTCAGAAGGCTCGGGGTGCCCTTGGTGGCAAGAAGTCTGGAGGAAGCGACAAGTCGGGAGGATCAAAGGACAGTAAGGACGTAGTCGAGCTCACCGACGAGAACTTCGATAAATTGGTTTTGAACTCCGAGGACATGTGGCTGGTTGAGTTCTTCGCCCCCTGGTGCGGACACTGTAAGAACCTCGCCCCACACTGGGCCAGCGCCGCGACGGAGTTGAAGGGAAAAGTCAAGCTTGGTGCTCTTGACGCCACTGTTCACACCTCTAAAGTAAGTTTTTACAGTTTTTACAGTTGAGGAAAATATTTTTTGCCTGTAAAATGGGAAATTTCTGAAGTTCAAACTAATTTTTCACATGTCAAAATTTAATCTGGGTCTTACAAGTCAATGAATCTTCTTATTTTATTATTATTATTTTTTATTTTATTTTCAAGTAAGAAAATATTAGTTTTACTAGTCAGGAAGTTTATTTAAATTTTGAAATGTTTAATTTTTAAAAAATTGACTTATCTAGTTTTTTTGTAAGCTACAGATTTTAATATAACTTAAAAAAAATTAACTTATCTAGTGTTACCTTACTGGCATAAAATTATTTAATATCTAGTATTTTCTTGAATCACACTTTGTAATGAACGCGAGTTTCGTTCGAAAATGAAGATGTAAACTTTTAAACTAAATTTTTTTGTTATTTTAGGCTAGTCAATACGAGATCCGGGGCTACCCCACAATCAAGTTCTTCGCCCCAGGCAAGAAAGATTCCGACTCGGTTCAGGACTACGACGGTGGCCGCACGAGCAATGACATCGTTCAGTGGGCCCTCGACAAACTTGCCGAAAACATTCCCGCCCCCGAACTGGTACAAATCACCAATGAAGACAGTCTCAGAAACGCGTGCGAGGACAAACCTTTGTGCATTGTTTCTGTTCTGCCACACATTTTGGACTGCCAGAGCGACTGCAGGAATGGTTACCTCAAGATTTTGACCTCGATGGGAGAAAAGTACAAGAAGAAGATGTGGGGGTTAGTATTTTTTCATAACTTTTTTTAATTTTTAAGTAGCCATAGAGTACAAAAACTCCCAAATATTAAAAAGTCATCTTAACAAACCAAAGAGTTGCCACTAGCCCAATTTAAAACTGCTAAAATGGCATTTGATATTAATTACGTCTTATTTAAACTCGTTTTCTTGATTTTTACTTTATTGTTATTATTCCTTATTATTACATTGGACCAAAGTCGAAGCTAGTTGACCTGACGTCAAATACTAAAATTTTTTCCTGTAAATTCAAGATTCTATTGTAAAATATTTATATCTTAATTTTTAAAGGGCATTATTAAGCCCGTTGACCGAATAAAATAAAAAAAATAAACCAAATTTTTATCCTTACAGATGGGTGTGGGCCGAAGCGGGTGCCCAGCCCGAAATCGAGGAAGCCCTGGAGATCGGTGGATTCGGTTACCCAGCCCTGGCGGTAGTCAACGTCAAGAAGATGAAGTACTCGATCCTCAGGGGCAGCTTCTCTCACGACGGCATAAACGAGTTTCTCAGGGACCTCAGCTACGGCCGGGGTGGAACCGCGGCCCTCAAGGGAAACGAACTGCCCAAGGTACACGAGACTGAGCCCTGGGACGGCAAGGACGCCGAGCCACCACAAGAGGAGGATATCGACCTCAGCGACGTCGACCTGGACGAAAAGGACGAGCTGTAGACGGAGACCGGAGACTGAAACAGAGACACTTTCGTTTAAATTTTTTTATGCGTTTAGGATTTTTTTTATTAAAGTAGCCAGTGAGATTGCTGAGAAAAAGAAATTATCACTTTTTTTTTTTTTTAATATCGGATCATTTTGAATTAGTTGTGTAGTTGAATTAGTTATGACTGTAGAGATTTTGATGAATTATCATGTACATATAATAGTTTGTTACTTGTTCATGATCATAGTACTTAAAATATTTTTCGAGATTTTTATGATTCAATTGAAGTTTCTTTTTCTTGGTGTGAATGATTTAGAAACATGTCTCAATGTTATGAATGATACTATTTGATGCGTAAAAATTTTTCATCAAAATCAAAGATACAAGAGAGATGCAATATCTTTAGTAGTGATAACGGATCTGTTTTTCAATTTCACGTTTAAATCAGCGATTTGAAACTAAGTATTTTTGGAATCGTTTATTTCTTATCGACGATCAGCGTCTATTTTTATACTGATTACCAATCATATTTTTTATGAAAAAATTTAAATTACTAAATTAATTAGAGAAACTTAATCATGTAATTTACTACTAATTCTCATGTTTTCACCTAGATTCGCCGCAATTGTAAGTTGATAAGTTTTTTTTTTTTTTTTTTTTTACAGATAGAATATATGTTACAATTTTGTAGTTGAATATCAGAATCATGAAAGAATTCACTATAAAATCGTGTTTCGAATTTAGTCGCTGGCATTCACAAAGTGAAAGGACAATTGTAAATATAATTAAAAACAACAAAAAATTTTATTTTCCATTAATTTTTTTTGCTTTTGCCTAGCGTCTTCCATAGTGAGTTCAAGAGTCACAGTTAATCAAAATTATTAAATGAAATATAATCAATTAACTTGATTAACCAAATGTAACTATTAATTTGTCATTAAATATAAGTTTCTTTTAAAAACATGTCTCAACTTCATTCACCTTTACCAAATTAATTAGGGTTTAAAATTAAAGTCTTCCAATCTTTGAATAAAACTTTTATTAAATAGGTACCCATGTACTGAACACTTTAAATAACACAAATTCAAAATTTCAAACAATTCTATCCGGTATTATTGCGTCTGTTCGCTCCGAGTAAACCAAGCTTGAACCTGGGGAAGGCGAACACGAGATCGGTGAAGGTCCTCGTGAGGTTGCGGCAAGTTTCGAACTTCTGTTGGATCAGGTCGTTGACGCTGTCAAGACTGTTCTGGACCGAGTTCGCCTGGTACGCGATGTTGTCGGCTATGACGTTAGCAAGATTCTGGAATTTTTAATCAAGTTTGAGTATTTTGTTTGTATTTAAAAATTTCAAGTTTCTATTGTGATTGGCAAAAAATTGAAAAAATTGTTCTGTTTTAAAATTAAATTTTGACAAAGAAGGCGTTAGTTTTGAAAATATTTGCCATTTTAAATAATTTAATTATTCAACTTAAAATTTTTAAATCGTTAGTTATTAATGATTGTGTACTAAAATAAAGCTATTTTTCAATATTAATTTGAAAATTAAAAAAAAAATTATTTATTTTAAGCATATAGATTTTTTTAATTCGTTTTACGTTTACTTCTTGCGAATTTAATTTAGAGTTATTTGTAGAAACAAGAATAATCTTATTTAATTAAATTCAAAAAATTAAATACCTGAGTTGCGTTGTTTGGCTGAAATAAATAAACAAAAAATTGAAAGTTATTATCTTTTACAAGTTCTTTGAAAACCAATAAAAAAAGCTACTAAAGTTATTTTTATAATAACTTTTAGGATGAAAATTAATTATAAAAATAAATATTACGTTAGAAAGCTATACAACGTAATATGTTATTTGTAAGCTAAGTAAATAAAATCGAAAATACCTCATTGTTGTTGTTGTTGGTGTTGTTGTTTTGCTAAAAAAACAAATTGAAGGGGCATTAAAAATTGTAACATTATTTTGAGAGTCAATAGAAAAAAAAATTAAAATACCTGGTCGGGATTAGTCTGAAATAAAAAAAAAAAAAACCAAATTAAAAATGGCACTTATATTTGATATTAATTATCGAAAGTATAAAAAAAAATAATACCTGTCTTTTAGGTCTAGAATCAACGGTGGCCGCCTGAAATTAATAATTCCTCAGATTTTAATTTCACTTTTAAGAATCAAAAATTTATTTTCCGCACTCCGGCCGGGAAGCGCTACTTCCCTGCCGCTGCCGCTACAGTCAGTAGCGCTTCCCGGCGCCGTCGTGCGGAAAAATAGCATACTCAACTAGGCACCTGAATGGGAAGGTCTCAGATCACATGTTTGTCACACTCGGCTACGCCTCGGACGACAATTTCATGCGATCTGAGACGTTTCCCATTCATACTGCCTAGTTAAGTAATATACTATTTAATCTTATGTTATTAGAATTTAATGGAGAATAATAATTCGGCAAAATGTCTAAAGTCTCAGTCAAAAATTTTAAAAAGATATAGATAATAATTGATTTAAAGTATAAAATTATAATACTATGTGAAATAGTAGCTACAAAAATTAAAAATTATTCGAATAATAGTTACAAGAAATTTAATTTGTAAGATTTTAGCAAGCTTTATCTTGTTAGTGGAAATCCCTAGATAATAGTTTTCTCTAATTTATGTTTAGTGGAAAATAATTGGTAAATTCGAAAAATTACAAAACAAATAATGATTAGGTATTAAAAATTAAATTGAAGTGTGCACATACATATTAATAGATATATTAATGAAAGTTTTATGAATAAGCAAAAGCTTTGAAATATTAAATTCATAAAATTATAATTAATTACGATCTTGTTACAAAAAAACAAATTTCTTATACTATTATTTTTTTTTTAACGAAAACAGTTATTTTTACCAAAATGACAGCGCTGCAAGCGAAAACGAAAAACGCAACTTTGAATGCCATTTTACTCACTGACTGACTGTGAAGTACGAAGTTTAAGCGCATTTTATAATTATCGTTGGCGGAAACGACAGCACTTCCAAAGATGCTGTTTGAACAATTACCCGGTTACAAACATTGTCTAGTGGCAAAATATTAGAATAGGTCGAAAAGGTCGTTCGACTATTGTAATAATGATTTGTGCGTTACACTTACGTAAAAAAAAAAGAAAAAATGAGAGAGAAAAATGTGTGCAGGGAGCATCTGTCAGCAAGGTAATCAATGAGGTGATGTAATTTTTCATTTTGAACTTTTCGATACGATGTCGTATTATGAGTCAATTGTCTCGGAATTAATTTTTTTTTTCTTATCTTGAAGATATTTTTCGAAAACTGTTTTAAATAATCGTTCATTAAAAAATTGAAAATTTTATATTTTTTTAAATTTGGATTTTCTAAAAATGATGATTGATTTTAATAAATTTTTAGACGATAGCAATACTTTCATGATAATAATTTGCACATAATTTTTCTTTTTTAGCGTCAAGGGGAATTTATTTTCAAATGTATACTTTATTTTAACAGAATCCCATTAAAATGTAAGTAGAAAATGTTACGTGTTAAATTTAAAGTTTTAAAATGCAAAAATCGTCATAATTGCGAAAATTAAAAAATATTCAATCATAGTACGAAAAACTTTTATATTCAATTGTATATTTTTCGAAATATATATTTGTTATTATTCCTGTAGGTAATAAAAAATGCATGATAAAATATATGTGCAGCATGATCAATCTTAATTTTTTCAATTATCTTAAATCTTTATTATTTTTTTATTTAATCAAAAGGATTATATTTATATTTTCTTGTTTCAATACAGTATGAAATATATGCTTTTCAAATGCTTAAATTTATTACACATAATTATAAAAATTACATACATAATATACAGCTTAAAAAAAAAAAGAGAGATTTTTCTTCTTTTTTCTGTACTATTAGTATTCTGTAGATTTTTATGTTTTTCTACCTTTACCACCATCCGTAGCCCCACTGTAACGAAATAATTTTATGAAATTAATTTAATCAAAACTTATAAAATTTAAGCAATAAAAAAATTAAAAAATAAAAAAACACGAAATTATAAACTTACCCCGAAACCAGGGTATCCATAGTAACCACCGTAGTATCCGCCGTAGCCTCCCCATCCATACTGTGAAAATAAAATTTTCCATTTTCTTCTCTATTTATTTTTTACGATAAAAAAATTTTTTTTATAAGAAAAGATACTTATTACAAAAAAATTAATGATAAATTATGAATAAAAAAGTAAGAAAAATAAGAATTATATTTTACCGGGTAACCAACAACGACAGGCGCGTATCCATATCCACCATAGAACCACTGCGGGCATTAAACAATAATTTACTTTTCATGTTGATGAATTAATTCGATAAACAATATCGTTGACCCGGACGAAAAGAAACACCTGAGACCGAGAATCCGAGAAAAAAGTACCATTACGTGATTTTCCGGGGAAAGAATAACAAAAAAAAAATTTTACGCGATTAATGTAACGTTGCGATTTTTTCCAAGGAAATTGTCATGATTTAAAATTTATCCATGAAAAAAGCCCCATTACGTGATTTTTCCAGGGAAAGAATAACAAAAAAAAAATTTTACGCGATTAATGTAACGTTGCAATTTTTTCCAAGAAAACTGTCATGATGTATCTTTTTTCCGAGAAAACTGTCATGTTAAACGTGCTGCAGGCCGATGACAACATTTCCCGAGGAAAGTGTAACCAGTGTGTTTTTATCCGGGAAAAAAATTACATTCACTCAAGACGAAAATATATCCCGGGGAAAAAGTAATCTGCACAAATTATTCCAGGTAAAGTGTAACGTATTGGTGATCAACGAATAAAATAATATTTTTCCAGGTAAAAAGCAACAAGAACAATGACAACTTATTTTCAGTCAGCCAGTGAGCTTTTCCCGAGGAAAATGTAACGTTAAAGCTTTTTTCCGGGTAAACTGTAATGTTGAAGTTATCAACGATTAAGGTATTTTTTTGCAAGTTAGAATTTACAATATCTATGCCAACTTATTCAAACCAGACTTGGGAGCTTTTCCCGAGGAAAACGTAACGTTAAAGCTTATTTCCGGGTAAACTGTAATGTTGAAGTTATCAACGATTAAGGTATTTTTTTCCAAGTTAGAATTTACAATATCTATGCCAACTTATTCAAACCAGACTTGGGAGCTTTTCCCGAGGAAAACGTAACGTTAAAACTTTTTTCCGGGTAAACTGTAATGTTGAAGTTATCAACGATTAAGGTATTTTTTTTCCAAGTTAGAATTTACAATATCTATGCCAACTTATTCAAACCAGACTTGGGAGCTTTTCCCGAGGAAAACGTAACGTTAAAACTTTTTTCCGGGTAAACTGTAATGTTGAAGTTATCAACGATTAAGGTATTATTTTTCCAAGTTAGAATTTACAATATCTATGCCAACTTATTCAAACCAGATTTCCCGAGAAAAACGTAACGTTAAAACTTTTTTCCGGGTAAACTGTAATGTTGAAGTTACCAACGATTAAGGTATTATTTTTCCAAGTTAGAATTTACAATATCTATGCCAACTTATTCAAACCAGATTTGGGAGCTTTTCCCGAGGAAAACGTAACGTTAAAACTTTTTTCCGGGTAAACTGTAATGTTGAAGTTATCAACGATTAAGGTATTATTTTTCCAAGTTAGAATTTACAATATCTATGCCAACTTATTCAAACCAGATTTTGGAGCTTTTCCCGAGGAAAAAGTAACGTTAAAACTTTTTTCCGGGTAAACTGTAATGTTGAAGTTATCAACGATTAAGGTATTATTTTAACGTAACGTTAAGAACTTTTTTCCGAGTAAAGTGTAATGTTGATTAAATCATCGAATATAAAAATATTTTTTAAAGGAAAATTTACAATATCCATGCCAACTTACTCAAATCTGAGAAGAGAGATTTTTCCGAGGAAATCGTAACGTTGGGACTTATTTCCGGGTGAAATGTAACGTTTAGGAAATGATCAAATACAAAGATATTTTTTAAAGGAAAATTAGCAATATCCATGCCAACTTACTTAAACCATATTTGGAAGCTTTTCCCAAGGAAAACGTAACGTTAAAACTTTTCCGGGTAAACTGTAATGTTGAAGTTATCAACGATTAAGGTATTTATTATGGTATTTATATTCGATGATTTAATCAACGTTACACTTTACTCGGAAAAAAGTTCTTAACGTTACGTTTTCCTCGGGAAAAGCTCCCAAGTCTGGTTTGAATAAGTTTGCATAGATATTGTAAATTCTAACTTGGAAAAATAATACCTTAATCGTTGGTAACTTCAACATTACAGTTTACCCGGAAAAAAGTTTTAACGTTACGTTTTCCTCGGGAAAAGCTCCCAAATCTGGTTTGAATAAGTTGGCATAGATATTGTAAATTCTAACTTGGAAAAAAATACCTTAATCGTTGATAACTTCAACATTACAGTTTACCCGGAAAAAAGTTTTAACGTTACGTTTTCCTCGGAAAAAGCTCCCAAATCTGGTTTAAGTAAGTTGGCATAGATATTGTAAATTCTAACTTGGAAAATAAATACCTTAATCGTCGATAACTTCAACATTACAGTTTACCCGGAAAAAAGTTTTAACGTTATGTTTTCCTTGGGAAAAGCTCCCAAATATGGTTTAAGTAAGTTGGCATGGATATTGCTAATTTTCCTTTAAAAAATATCTTTATATTTGATGATTTCCTAAACGTTACATTTCACCCGGAAAAAAAGTCTCAACGTTACGATTTCCTCGGAAAAATCTCTCTTCTCAGATTTGAGTAAGTTGGCATGGATATTGTAAATTTTCCTCTAAAAAATATTTTTACATTCGATGATTTAATCAACGTTACACTTTACTCGGAAAAAAGTTCTTAACGTTACGATTTCCTCAGGAAAAGCTCCCTTAGTCTGTTTCAAATAAGTTGGCAATGGTCTTGTTACTTTTTACCTGGAAAGTCAATATCTTAATCGTCAATTATCCCAACGTTACACTTTACCCGTAAAAAGTGCACCCGTTACTTTACTCTCGGAAATTTCCCCTTTTTATTGATCGTTATTATTATCACGGAAAAATTATACTAATTACTCTTTTCTCGGAAAAATGTTGCTCATATATTGGCCGATTTTTTTGTTGTTACAGTTATCTCGGAAAATTGTTAACTTGTTACAGTTTTCTTGTAAAAAAAGAAGTTGTTACATTTTTCTTGAAAAACTGGCTCATATATTGGCCGATTATTTTGTTGTTACAGTTATCTCGGAAAATTGTTAACTTGTTACAGTTTTCTCGTAAAAAAAAAACTTGTTACGTTTTTCTTGAAAAACTGGTACTGTTACTGTTTAACCGGAGTTTTTGGCAGGTGTTTCTTTTCGTAAGGGCCAACGATTTGATGATTTCCTAAACGTTACATTTCACCCGGAAAAAAGTCCCAACGTTACGATTTCCTCGGAAAAATCTCTCTTGTCAGATTTGAGTAAGTTGGCATGGATATTGTAAATTTTCCTTTAAAAAATATTTTTATATTCGATGATTTAATCAACGTTACACTTTACTCGGAAAAAAGTTCTTAACGTTACGATTTCCTCGGGAAAAGCTCCCTTAGTCTGTTTCAAATAAGTTGGCAATGGTCTTGTTACTTTTAACCTGGAAAAACAATATCTTAATCGTCAATTATCCTAACGTTACACTTTACCCGTAAAAAGTGCACCCGTTACTTTACTCTCGGAAATTTCCCCTTTTTATTGATCGTTATTATTATCACGGAAAAAATATACTAATTACTCTTTTCTCGGAAAAATGTTGCTCATACATTGGCCGATTTTTTTGTTGTTACAGTTATCTTGGAAAATTGTTAACTTGTTACAGTTTTCTTGTAAAAAAAAAAGTTGTTACATTTTTCTTGAAAAACTGGCTCATATATTGGCCGATTATTTTGTTGTTACAGTTATCTCGGAAAATTGTTAACTTGTTACAGTTTTCTCGTAAAAAAAAAACTTGTTACGTTTTTCTTGAAAAACTGGTACTGTTACTGTTTAACCGGATTTTTTGGCAGGTGTTTCTTTTCGTCCGGGTCAACGATATTATTAAGAATAAAAGCTTGAATAATTTTTTTTTTTTCAAATATTATGTATGAATGCTTACCTTCTTGGTACGGTCGGCAGGTTTAATTGGGCCTTGTGGATTCGCTTTCGGGTCTGCGAATTTGGCAAGTTTCTGGAAAAAAATGAAAATTTAAATTATTGTAATAATTTTTTTTTTTTTTTTATAATTTATGTGATTTTAGAGAAAATTTACCTCTTTTTCTGCTGGGGATAATTCTTCTGGTTTTTTCGGCATCTGATAATACAATTAATGTTTTTTAATTCACGAAAACTAGTCGATACTTGAAATATTTTACAAAATTTTTACCTGTCCTTCAGCAGCAGCTGGTTCTTCGGATTTTTCAGGAATCTAAGAGCAAAAAATGAGTTTTAATAATTTTTTTAATAAGATTTAAAAATATGGTACTAATTTGAGATAGATATATATTATATATATTATATTATATATTATATATATATATTATACAAATTATATATATTAGATATATATATATTATACAAATTTTTACTAACTTAATTAATTGGTACTTACGAGCTTTGAACGATCTACCGGTTCATTTTTAGGCTTCTCAGACTCATCTTTGGAAATTGGGTTTGCATTGAGCCCCTGCAAGAAATCAGTTTATATTAACAAACAAATATAAACAAACAACTTTTACTTTAAACTCGAAAAATAGTACTGACCAAAATTAAAACACTGATCAAGAGAATGCTGAAATATATTTTTGCCATATTTTTCGGATTACAAATTTCTCGTCTCAGGAGAAAAAATTTGATAATACATTTATGCAATCGTGATTCATTTTTATATATACGAACCGATTCGAATGACCTAGAAATTTAATTTCAATTGAATCAATAAAAATGATGAATTATTACAATTAAACATTTTGCGTACTTTAACTTCATTTCATAAATGTAAAAAAATTGTTTTTGCAACCGAAATTTTTCGATTTCGATTGATAAATTACGGTTGTCTGAAGTTTTAAGGAAATGTTATTGTATAATTTTATTTTTTACTTTGATTTTTAATGGCTAATTAAAAACCTTAATATGAAATTACGCATTAATGAGTTTAGTTTTCACATGACTATAAGGCTTTTTAAATAAAAAATTTATGATTATTTCATACTGTTCAAATTTTTCCGCTGGTTTTTTTTCTTTTCATTCTACGTATCGATTATAAAGGCATCGATTATAATCTCTAATTTTACCTGCTTATAGAATCTTTTTCTAGGATGTACTTATCATGACTCTATTTTATAGTCTAGATTTCAAGCACAAATCGTAATTTAAATTCAATGCTACGATTTTCAATGGCCTGAGATCAAAATCAAGAAAAAGATGAGACGACATGATTATACGGAAAAATAAAAGATAAAGTTGAGTTTGATCATTTATCCAGAAAAAATTATAAAATGTGTGTACGAATATTTTTTATGCAACCGTCTTCAAATTAACATTGAATGAGAAAATGGTTGATCTCAAGCTTTATTCTTGTGGAATTTTATTTTAAAAAATTCAAGAAATTGATTTTTCATTTAATTTGAATCCAAATCGATTGCCCCTGCGAAAAAAAAACCTTAGCCAAAAATCTGCCAAGAATGGGGTAATTTCGGTACCTAAAATGTCTTAAAACAACTTTATTTATGTTTATTTCAGCCTGAGGCAATAGAATTGTGAAAATGAGCTTTGCTATCAATGCATTGATCCACAGGGACAAAAAAAAAACTAACTTTGCCAAGAAACTAGCTTAATAAAAGTGACGTTTTATACTTAAATATTTTTTAAAATCGTAAAATTCTGCAAACGTGAACGAATAATGATTTATCGACAAGCTCAAAATTGCTCGGGAAACTATTCAGTTCCAATTTTTAATTTTAGAAAATTCCTTAATCTTTTTCTACGTCCTAACATTTAATTTTTAGTAAATATTTTTTATATGACACTTTATAAATCATTTCTACTAAAATTTTCAAAATGAATTTCTATACTTGTTTTTTTACAATTACATTGAAATTTATTATTAAGGTAAGTTCTGTTCAACGTTTTTATTAAAATGTAAAGGAGTCAACTTTTTTGTTATTTAAAAACTATAAAAAATATATAAATTTTTGAATCATCAATTTTTGAGCTTATACCGTTGCCAAATAGATGTGAAGTTGTTTTATATTATTATTTTCTATAGAAATTTTTTTTTTTTTTTTTTTTAATAAATACACATTTATCTCTAACATATCTAAGGCTTATCATAAAAAAAATTTTCTGATAATCATCAGGTACAAACTACAGAAGTAGGGAACAAAGATCTTGATATGCAGATTGGTGAGTAAGATTGACCATTTCCAAAAAAATAAAAAACTTCTATGAATTTTGAGATTCACTTCATTGAAAAACCAAATGCATAACTTACCCTATTCGGATGCCACTGAAAACATTGTATATTTATCTTTAATAATTGATAGTTGATGATGTGCATAAGTACAAAAGCTCGATCGACATATGATTGGCTTATAATAAATTACCAACTCGATTTCTTATGTTTGAAAATAATTAAAAGAAAAAAATCAACATGTTCTAATTTTAAAAATTTGCATACTTTTTTATTTAGGTCCAATTGATTCTTCCTATGAGATTTGCAGGAATCCATCATGTCTGGAAAAGTTCGAAACTCATTGATGACTTGTACAGATATAATATAATAGGCGAAAATGATTTCAGCGTCAAACATTCTGAATTGGATGAACTCATCTGCAAGCCCTTGTGATGACTTTTATGAATTCGCTTGCGGTCTCAATTTTGATTCTGAGC
Source organism: Encarsia formosa (assembly GCA_038277355.1). Taxonomy (NCBI): domain Eukaryota; kingdom Metazoa; phylum Arthropoda; class Insecta; order Hymenoptera; family Aphelinidae; genus Encarsia; species Encarsia formosa. Next base: position 2,378,413 of record CM076185.1, on the reverse strand, counting down.
ATAGTCAAACTTATGAGAGACAAAAAAAAGTGATTCGATAATTTGTGAATACATTGAAAAAAATATCACCGATCAAGATCCAAAAGCATTCCAATTGTTGCGATCTTACTATGATATATGCAATACAGGTAGAAGATGATATTTTATTTTAACTTTACTGTAAATTATAAAATTAATAAATGTAAATACATATATACTTCATCTATTCTGATTGAATTAGACAAAATTAATTGAAAATTCAGTTAACAAAGATTGCCTTTGATTTTACCTGCTGTGTATTGATAGATTGAGATTTAATTTTTTCTTTTAGACCATCAAGAGAGTGACATCAAAGATGTTTTATTACGCATTACATATGAAATCGGCGACTGGCCAGTTTTATACGGTAATTCTTGGGATGAATCGACTTTCAAGTGGACCGAGACCTTATACAAGTTGCGAAAGTTAGGATACCCAAATTATTTTATGGATATCCAGGTTCTACCAGCTCGAGGCAATAACACTCGCGGAACGATATTCGTGAGATTTTTATTTCATTGAATTACCTAAAAACCAAAGCGTGATCGATATAAATAAGCTTCTGCTTCGGCCGATCACTTTTAAATAAGTTTTAATTCTTACAAAAAGTTTGGAGAGCTAAATTTCCAAGTGTAAACGGTATATCTTGGATAAAATAGTTCTTCAACCAATTAAGATTATGATGTATTTTTTTATGAAATTTCTGTACATCAATAATTTGATATACTTGTAGTTGTCACCTTCCAGTCAAATGGATAACCCAAACATTATTAAGAAATGACCGAGATATTAGGAGAATCAGCAAAAAAGGAACTAATGGATTCCATCAATTTCGGTCAAGAACTTGTCAAGGTATGAAATGAATACTCATAAGTATCCAATTTCTTTTATATACATTTCAGTACTCCAAGCATGAGTGATTAAAATAAACAAACAAAAGTGAGCTCAAAAACTATCATTGAATTACAGGATTCTTCTCTAATGGACTCTTCCATTGCCTTTAAAAATTCATTGACTTTGGAGCAGCTCCAAAGAAAATACCCAAGCATTGATTTGACAGAATACTTGAACAAGATGTTAGCTCCAAGTGTCGTCGCAAAGTTTGATACCATCGTGGTATGGCCTTTAAACTTCCTGGATTCACTTTTAGATTTACTATTAAGAACTCCGTTATCGCCAATAATCTTATGTGGAACATGGCGGTTAACTCGTACACCCATATGCCTTGGAGACTTCCAAATGTGAGTTTTAAATTTCTTCATTACCGAATCTGAGGCTCTCAACTCAGCTGTTTTTATTTCCTCAGGAAGAGAGAAAAAAGTATTGCTTCCGTGAAATTCGGAAAAATCTACCAATGATTTTGCAAGCTTTGTTTGAGAAGCTGTTCCCAAACAACGAAGGTGCCTTAGAAAATGCTGTTTTAATAGCTCAGACCATCAAAAAAGAAATAAGAGATTTGTTTTTTGAGGTAGGCAGTAAAAGACATTTGTGATCTGATTCGTACAATATACGAGCTCTGTTTCTAAAAATAAGCCATACTGAAATTTGTCATCATTAAAAATTTTGATTAGTTTGTAATTCCATAAAATAATGTTGCACTGTATTTTAGAATACCTGGATGACACAAGATTTGAAGGATTACGCTTTAAGAAAAATTGACAGCATGATTATTCATATTTTAAATCCAATTCCCCGTGATGAAAAACTTGATGATTATTACCAAAATTTAAATCTAGTTAGCGAAAGTTATCTCAAAACTTGGCTTAATGTTAAGGTTTTCATCATGGAAAAAGAATTTGAACAACTTGGAAAAACCGTAAACAGAAATGAATGGTTTAATCTTTTGACTGATTATCATTATCCGATAAGCCCTTATTTTTGGGCTTAAACCAATGTTTTAGGTAAATTTTTTTTTTTTTTTTTTTTTTTTTTTTATTCAGACCTAATGATTTTGACATCTAAAATTGTTATTTTCGTACAAGAACTCATAAATTTTTATGATTCCCAAATTCAAGTCATTTCGATTAACTCGATCCCAATGGCAAAGTTGAATTTAGTATCAAAATTAGCTATCTTCTATTACTATGAATTGGCAGCAAGTTTACGAACGAAATTAGAAATCATAAACCCCAGTTTTATCATTATGGTAGTTTAGGCACCACTATCGGTCAACAATTACTACTTGGTTTTGATAACGAATATGGAAAATACGATGAAGATGGAAATTTTAACGAAGTGTGGAATCTTGAAAATAATAACGAATTTATCAGACAAGCTCAGTGCTTTGCTGATCAATATGACACCTTTACTATTGAAAAAGCTGGAGCTAAAGTAAGTTATTTTTTTTCTCGCTTACAAACTAAAAACTGTTTTTCGCACAATCTTGTACCTTGTTCCAGTTGAACGACTCACAAAGTCTGGGAATGAACATCGCCGATACGAGTGGCCTCAAGGCAGTTTACTTAGCCTACAAACAGTGGGAGAACGCAAACGGAGTCGAGCCTCGTTTGCCTAGAATATTAAAATCCTCGTCAACTGTTCTGGATCAACTACGCCAACACTTGGTGCGAAAAATCATCTCCTGAGATACTAAAACAAGAAATTTTATGGAACAACCCGCACAGTCCTGGCCAATTTCGGGTTAACTCCAACGACTGCAAACTCCAAAATAAATCCCTTTAATAAATGTATTGTTTGGTAATAAAACTATCATCTCAAAATTGATGTTATATGTACGATTTAGTAAAAAATTTGTTTTTAACACATTTATTATTGATTTTATTATCAATTTTTTACATATTATTGATCATTTAGTTTTACTTTTTCAGATAATCAACCCAGGTGTGAGAGCTGGTGAAAAATAGGCAACAAATTATCTGCATTTTGGATGAACTGTTGAGCCGAATCCATGATTGATGTTCCCTCTTTCATGTCAACGCTAAAGATCTAAAATTTGAAGGATATGTTGTAGAGTCATAAGAACAACGAATAAAACTGAAATGACAAGACGAAACTTACTTGATACTGAGGCGGGGGCGGATAGTTTGGTTGCCTAGGTGGATAAATCGGTTGATTTGGGTACGGTGGCCGAATCGGATACTCAGGTTGCAACTGGTTTACGAAATGAGGCACGTAACCCTGTAAAATGATTTAGGTTTTTTTTTTTATTCGTCAACATAAAAATCTTATAAGTTGGTAAAACTGTTTACTTGATTTGGTACAGGATGATGTACAGGGTAAACGTTGTAAGGCTGTAAAAAAATTCGTATCTTTATTGATGAAATTGATGATGGTCGTTTCTTAAAAACTTACTGGGTAATCAATTGGACGTTGCGGTGGACGAGGTCGTAAAAATTCTTCGTGATAATGTGGTGGCTATTAACAGTAAGTAAAGTAAATTTCAACAAAAAAAGATCATTGTAATTGTAATAATTTTCAGTTCGATACTGAGTTAAAAATTAATACAGATAATTTTATACCGGGATTTCAATATATTCGTTGGTTGTACGGTGCCCAGGAAAATTTATCTAGAAACATACATTAAAAAGTTATAAAATTTTTTGCGTACTGATTAATAATCTGATATAAATCTGAGCTACCAATAGAGTTACAAACCTCGAGTCCTGGGATCTGATGAGGATTCTGGATATCTGAATATACTCTTTTATTCTTGAAATTTCCTTGCATGTGTGGATAAAAAAGTGGCTGTTAAAAAAAAAATCAAAATTGTTTAAAAGGATTTTTTAAAATTATACTGTCTTATACTGTCAGATAGATATAAAGAAAATTATTAGGTTACTTTTTTAGCTGCATTTTTGAAGTCTCCTGGGTATCCCTAAAAAAAAGAACAAAATTAATAATTATAACACTATTTTATTTTGAGAATGATTGTGATGCTTTGAATACAAGAAAAATTTTTAAATTATCTGTAAAGATTATGAAATATGTTGATAAGTCGTTTTTAAGATTAAAAATTTAGTTGTCTGCATCGCATAAATTTTTTTTCAATATTTTGATCTGTTTACGCAGTGAAAAACAAAAAGCCTTTTGATTAATTGGCTTACCTGATTTTCAGGGAATCGTGGTGGTGTAAAAATGTGATTTTCCGGACGTGGTGCAGTTGAACTTTGCGTCTGTAAAAACAAAAAATCACAAATTTCATTGTGAAGTACATAATCCATTAGCATATTTTGAAAATTATTTTTCAACCTGTGTTGTAGAACCTTTAACAGGTAAAATGGTATTTTTTCTCTGATCAGGCTTGACAATGTTTTTCATCTGATTTTGAGGAGCTCCAGTAGTAATGACAATTGTTTGAGACTGATAATAGAAAAAATTTCATGTTATTAATTCTCTGATGTAGGTTTTATTATTAAAAAAAAATTCGATGGCTAAAAGTCATGAATAAAATTTTTATAATTACTTGAACAGAAACTGCAATAGTTTTCTCTGGGTTATCAGATTTAGAAGTATTAGGTGGCTGAAAAACAAAAATTTTAGTTAAATTTTGAAAAATTGTTCAATCTGCTTTCAAGTACCTGGTTTATGGAATCCATTGGATCAACGAATTTTTTTGGTGGTATGGGTTCGAATGTTAGTTGTGATAATTCTGGAAAAGGTTCCTGAAAATTCATGGATATTTTTTACTTTTTTTTTTTTTTTAATAAATTTTTAACCGAATATTCATACCTTCGTTTGATTATACTGATGTTTGATGAAACCTGGTTTCGTTTTATATATATCTTCTAGAGATTTTCCTGGTTCATTCGGATTCTAAATTGAAAATTTTTGTTTTTTTTTTTATTTTGTAATTATCACGTAGAAAAATTATTTGTAAAATTTAGATAAATTGACTATATTTACAACTGGTCCAACTATAATAATTCCACCAGAAGAGTTATTGTTGCTATTCGAATTAGTGAGCTTTAAACAAATTAATTTTTTATATTAACATTATATTTATATTCTACTCTAATTATCACATTCATTACATAATTAGCTGTTGTTGTGCTTTCCAAATAGTTGATGTCTTCTTGAGCTGGCTTATCAAACTAAAAAATTTTTATCAATTAATCAGATTTAGTCAAAATCTTACCTAAAAATTATTATAATTATTTATTAGTAAATTTGAATTTTACCTTTACATTTGTGTCTATTAAAGCTTTTCCAGGTTTATCTGGATTCTGACAAGGTTAAAAAATGGTTAGTCTTTGAGATTTATTTTGAAAAAAATTTTTTTAATGTTAATCTACCTTTGGCCCGATTATAGTTATTCCACCTGAATCATATATTCCTGAAGAAAGCTGAAAATTTGTTATTATTCATTGTTTTTTTTGAATGAAAAAATTTGAGTTTTTTAATGAATCGCAAAAATTTAAATAAATAGTGAATGTAATAAAATTTGTTTTTCATCTGAAATTAAAATTATTTTTTCTTTATGTTAACAATAACATCCAAATGCGTGCTTGTGAGAAACAAAAATATTGTTAACACTGACTGTTTGCAAAAATTTTTCAATTTCATCTCTTAGTTTTTTTATAATTTTTTATCGCTTTGAATGAAATATTATTTTTTTCATACTTACATCAAATATTTGTGAAGGTTTTTCAAATTGAGGTAACTAATAAGAAAATAAAATCATAATTTAATCAGTGAACTTACTTTACTAGAAAAATTCTTAAGTTAAATTTTTACTTACATCATATACTTGAGTTGGTTTTTCAGTTTTTGAATCCTAATAATAGTAAAAAATGTTTAAAAACTTATTTTTCGGTATGAGAAAACTTTTGAGTTCAATAAAAAAATTCATACTATCGTATTAACCAATTGTGAACAGAACAACGATACAATAAAAAAAAAACTTATTATTATTATTGTTATTGTTATTATTATATGTATATACAACGAAACAATAAGTCATAAACAGCATGGTAAAAAGAATAAGGTTTTCGCTTACCCAAAAATGACCTTCTTTCGTGTCCTGAATCGGAATCGTCCATACTACCTAAAACGAAATAAATAGTTCTTTGAAGCTTTCCCGATATTATATTGATTAATTTTTAATAATCCAACTTTAATCTCATTTTATTTAATTTAAAAAACATAGTTAATTTTGCTTACCACGATAAAACTAAAAATAAAAAAACTTGTGAATAATTTTTTAAAAGTCATCTTTGATGAATCGAGTGTTTTTGTCGTTGAAGAATTTTTCACTGAAAGGGGCTTTTGATACGAAGATCTTTTTTCGCGTGGATTAAAAAATATCAATAAGTATCCAACTGAGTAAACAAAAATGCAAGTTGCCTTTGTTAGAAATCTTTTTTTTAAATTTCAATAAAAATATGTATAAGTTTGGGAGGCCAGTAAATAAAATGCAAAGTTATTGTAGTTTTTTCTTGTGCTGCATGAAAAATTTGAAACTTATTCAATTTGTCTGATTTTTCACATACTCGTATGTTCAAAAGTTTCGAAATTTTTTGATAATCATTTATTCATAATTTAGAGTTCAAAGTTTTAAAAAAGTTTTCCTTCTGAAAAACGCAAGAATTTCATGAAGGAAATTCCTTGATTTATTCCGTATCTATCCGATTTAAAAAATTTTTTCTTACTATGAACGTAAAAGTGACCAATAAACTTTTAAATTAAAAATTTTTTAACTGAAATAAATTTGAGCTCAATAATTTTTTTTAGGAAGAAAAGAAAATATTGATGGCTTTTGTCATCCAACTGAATCAATAAAAAAGTAAGTCTGTCAAGACTAAAGAAGTAGTGACCATGAGAATGAGAAAAAAATACTATTATATTTTATTTTAAAATTATACAAAATTATAACTTTATTCACTTAGGATTATTTTATTATAATTTAAGTAAGTGCGTAACGTAATATGGAACGTTTAATTATATTTAATTTAAAAGCTGTGGAAGTATGGTCGGGCAAAAATTTTATTAACGACAGAATTTGCAACTAAACTTTATTTTCAACACTTACATTCATTATTTTTTGCACAAATTAATTGTTTACTTAAAACTAAAAATTTTCAATCAGTTTGATCGAAAAGCAACAGTAAAGTACTTTGTTTTTCTGTCAATGCACATAGTGTCTTTAATGGCTGTGCTTGACCAACTTTTTATTCAAAATGTGATTAATCAGTTTTTTCTTTTCGTCTGCGCGATATTGTTTCTTTTGCTCTCGCAGCTCATGATGAAGACTTGATTTGTCCTTAAAAAAGTAAATAAATAAATAATTTGAAAAATCACAGAAATTAGATTAAATAAAAAAATAACTTTTTATTATTTAATTTAACAATTTAAAGACTATTAAAAAATTTGAAAAAAATGCTGGATAAAATTTCATTTAATCTTACCGGATATTGGTTCGGATAACCGTTGATCACTGTTGGTGGTTGCTGTTGAAAAATTCAAAGTCAATTGTGAAAAACATATTTATTATCTCGCAGTCTTACGAATTTTAAACTTTATAACTAACCTGAAGCTGCGCTTGCGATGGATAGGCCTGTAGATTAGGTCTAGCTGGATACACCGGTTGGGCCTGAAATATTTATATTGAAGTCAGTTACTTCAAAAACTAAATATATTTTGAGTAATCTAAATTTTTACCGGATAATCGATTTGATGTGGATAATTTCCCAGTACCTATAAAACATCATTGAAAAAATTTAACTGTAAATAATTATTTCGATGAATTTTATAAACACAGAGCTTATGACATTACCAGGTTTGGAGGATATTGGGGTGGATTGGGCACAATTTGTTGGGGTACGTTTACCTACAATTGATATGCAAATTTATTTAAATGAATAAATATGTACAAAGCATGAAGACATTCTAAAAAAACTTTACCGGAATAGGATTTTGAGTTGGTTGGGGCATCTGAAAATTTGTTGGATAAATGTTTCAATTAATTCATTTTGTTTTAGACTGAATAAAAAAGTTTTTGTTCATACCTGGTTCACGGGGTACTGAGGTTGTACGAAAGTTGGTTGTTGTGGAGGAACATTAGCCTGAAAAAAAAAATTAATGAATTGGGATACACTGGAATAATTACCATTGCCTGACTTATTGATGGTTTTTTTTATCTTTACAATGATAGTTTACCTGAGCTACGGGATATTGGGTTGGCACTGGATATTGTGGTTGTTGTTGAGGCCCAGTGACCTGAAAAACCACATATGTTCAAAATTGAAAAAAAAGTAATATTAATAATTCAATGAAAAACTACTAGATGAACAGGGTATTGAGGTTGTGCTGGTGCTTGAGGTTGAGGTGGAACTGTTGGTGGATGCATCTAAAACGAAAATTTCTACTGTATATTTTGATGTTGACTGTAAAAGTCTTCATTGCATTCACAAAATTCAAAACTAGTAATAATTTTTAATATTATGAAAAATAAGTTTTTTAAAATTTACCGGGTTTCCAGGATTTTGGTTTTGGGAACGTGGTGGTCTCTCTATTTTAATCTGTAGATAAGAATGTGGTTAAAATTATATATAATTTTAAATATTAATAATAATGCAAACGTTTAAGTAACAAAATCACCTGGCTTCCAGATTGTGTTATTGGCTGTTGAATCTGGATCTACAAGTAATGATATAAAATTCAATCAAAAACAATAGTTACAAGTAAAACATTATTTAAATAATTTAAATTTAGATCAAAAATTTACCTGACTACCGAGAGTCTGAGGTTGCGACGATGGACCTTGAATCTGAATCTAAATTAGTTATAAGTATTGAAAATTTATCCAAACCATAATTAAAATATTAACTGAGTAAGCTACAATCAATGAACATAATTTAAAGTAAATCTATTACAATTTTTAATTTAGAACTAAACCAGATTCGATGCTATAAAAATAAGAAAATAATCAAAACCTGGCTTTCTGGCTTCTTAGGTTGTTCAGATGGCCCTTGAATGACAATCTAGAAAAAAAAATTTGTTTGCAATTTTTATCTAACCTCATGCTAATTAGATATTTATAATTTACCTGACTTCTTTGTTGTCCTGACTGAGTAGAATCGCTGGTCAGCTGAAGGGAATCACCCTGGAAGATTTATAAATTTTAGATATTAAAATAAAAAAAAAATTTTTGAATAATTAATTTACCTTTTTCTCCATTTCTTCGTTTGTTGTTTTTTTTGGAGGTACAGCTTCCGGTTTTGGAAACTGATACAAAAAAAGTTCATCAATTCATTATATGAATTATGTGGTCTATGATTAAAGCAATTTTATTCATAGTTATCGGTATCGAAAACTCGAGCATTTAACATAGCTTTGGTACTAGTTCTTAAACCTTTTAATTTTGAAAATATGCAACAAGCTAAAAATAATATTTGGAGATGAAAATGATACTCCGACTCCAGGACTAGTTTAAATCGATACATTTCGGATATATCAAGAAATTATTTTCAAGGTCAGATGTCAAATATTGAAAGGGTTAACCTCAGGATCATTTTCTAGGACCAGTGATTGGTTAGGAACATAATGAGTTTAAAGACTTGATAGACTAAATTAATAGTTTGGTGAATTGTAAGATTTTAATGGAGCTATTTCAACTATTTTTCGGAGTCTTCTTCATATTTATAACCAGAGTTACCTTGTACTGCAGATATTTAGACAATAGCTAGATTAATTTTTAAATAGTATGGTAAGATTATCTACCGGTATTTACATAATTTTATAATGTTCGAGTACAATCACGAGATCACGAGTAACTTGTTTGGATACTTTGTCTATGAATAAAGTTTTAATGCTGTATCTACAAGCAAATCAGTTTATAAAAATAATAGTTGAAGTCTTACCACTTGTCCCAAATCATTTCTGCTGTTAGGATCGTTAAATGACTAAAGAAAAATAAAATGGTTTCATCAATAATTCTAGCTTAGATTAGTATTTTTATTACTTATCAGTTACTAACCTCCCATGGATCAAACGGTGGTTTCGACTGAAAAAAATGTTTGAGATTAGCCAGTTTATTAAAAAAAATAAAATTATGTGGTCTTAAAAATGCTTTTTATACCTTATCATCGATTATAATAAGAGTGCTTTTGACAGTCCCAGTTTCGCCAGTCTAATAAGAAAAATTTAATTTATAAGTAAAAAAAAATTAAAATAAAGCTTCTGATTAATAAAATTTTATTGTTTTCACAGCATTTTTTACATGAAGCAGAGTTTACCTTACTTCCGGCTTTGGTCGCATCGGGTTTGGCAGAAGTTTGTGAATCTTCAGATTCGTCGATGAACTAAAACAATTTCCAAATCAAGTCTTGGTGAAACTTGACATATTTTTTTAATTTCAGGCAACTTGCAACACTTACTTTTATTTCCAAGTTATCTCGGTTTTCATTGGTCAGCTTCTAGAAAAAAAATCCGATTAAATCACTGAATAAAAATCCAAGATTATCAAATTTATTAGAAAATTCAAGTTACCTTCGGTTTACTCAAAGGTTCTCCTGGAACATCTGGATGCTGGTGAAATTCAAATGAAGTTATGAATAACAGTAAACAAGTAAAATAAAATAATTTCTTTACGATGCATATCATAACTTACCAGTGGTCCTATAATACTAATACCACCTATATCGTCCTCTCCAATACGACTGTCCTATATTGAAAAAAATCACCTACGTAAATATCAAATACACGATCTGAATGTAGAACTAATTTTAAATTAAATTGAACTGAAAAAATTACCAATTTATTTTTCTTCGGTGGTTTTTTGTTCTCCGATTCTTGTGGCTTTGGTGGTTCTGGAGTCCCAGCATTGTCTGGTTGTTTGAGAGCAGGATTCTGAAATCAGTTTGTAAAATTTAATTACAGAATCTATCGATATGGAACGACTATACTTAAAATAACGTAAAAAATTACCTGATTTTCGGGATTTTTGGGAGTTTGATCAACCGGTCCCTATGGAAAACAGGTTTTCATGATTTTGAAGTTTTCAAGATGTCGATTTCAGAGATAAATGTTACAGATAAAAAATTAGTTTGTTTGCAGAGAGAATTTTAATATTTTAGTCACCTGGATTATCGGATATTCAGGTTCTGGATTTACAGACTGTGGAGGATACTGTGCCTACAATAAACTCAAATGTAAGCTGTACAATTAATATTTAAAGGATTTGATTAATTCACCATAGAATATTTACTACCTGATTGTTAGGATATTGTGGTCCAGGATTAACTGGTTGCTGAGGGTACTGTCCCTGATAAAAAAAAAGAATGTTGATCAATGAAGAATGTTGTCACTCATCAAAAAAATTTTTATTATTGTATTAAAATTAAAAAAGTTGTTTACCTGAGCACCAGGATACTGTTGTTCCGGATAGACTGGTTGCTGGAAAAAATTGACTGTCAGTAAATTAAAGCAATATACGTAATAATTTATTGTTATAGATAACCAGCTTGATTCGTTATTATTACAATTTATATTATTTGATGAAAATTTTAATTACCTGACTACCAGGGTATTGTTGTCCAGGGTTGTTTGGTTGCTGAGGAGATTGCTGCTAGTAAAAATAATTAACTTTATAAAAAGTTTCGAATAATTCAGTACGATAATAGATTTATTGGTCCAATGAATGAAAATTTGGACTCTAAAGAGATGCAGGTATTGAATCATAAGACCATTTGAAAATACCATTAACAATTTTTTATTACCTGATTTCCAGGGTATTGTGGTCCAGGATTCACTGGTTGCTGAGGATATTGACCTTGATTTTCAGGGTACTGGGGTTGCAGTTGTCCCTAGAATGATGAACGATTTTAAAAATAATTCATTCAGAAGGTCATTGATGAAGTTGATTAAAAAATTATAGCTACCTGATTACCAGGGTGTTGTTGTCCAGGATTAATTGGTTGCTGAGGATATTGACCCTAACAACAATTATTGTTTGATAAATATCAATTGATTATCTAAGAACTTAAGGGGGGGGGGGGTCTACCCTAGACAGTTTCAAAAAATCGATTTTTTTTTCTGATAGTACAACATCTCAAGAATGTTGTGTTAAAATTTTGAGTCATTCTGAGTTGATCTCTTCAAGTTACAGCCTTTCTCGTGCGACGTCTTTTACTTAGCCTGCTCCGAGCGTTGTTCGAAACTTTAAACGCGTTTTTCACAAAACTAGTATTTTCAAAGTCGGTGAGGAAAAAATCTTCGCAACCTCTGTACCGATCGTTTTAAAATTTTAACCACATCTTTATTAGATACTTTTCCAGGTATTAACACGAGGATTTTTGAAAATTTAAATTTTTACGGTCGTGACACCGACAAAATGGCGGATTTTTTTGCCGAAAAAACGACTTTTTGTTTCAAATCACTGCAAAATCGTCAAAAATTAAAATAAAAAAAAAAATCCTCGTGTCATTACTAAGATAAGCTTGTCTTCTAACAGAATCTTTCTTCAAAATTGATTTTAGATGATCTGGAACAAAATGGCATTCCTCACCGCAAAAAAACGTAAGACGGAGGCGTCGCAAAAAAATGGCTGGCATCGGCTTGTTTCTACGTATTTTTACATGAAAAAATTTTAGAAGATACTTGAAATGTTACTTTATTATGTAGGCAATAATTCACTTTAATGAATTTTGCCGTTTTTAAAATAAAAATTTACAAAAATTTGCTTTTTTTTGGCCCTCAAGGGTAGACCCCCCTTAAATCAAAGTACCTGATTTTCAGGATATTGTGGTCCAGGATTAACCGGTTGTTGAGGATATTGACCCTAACAAAGAATTCATTGTTCAATAAATATCTTTAAAAAATTTTTAAAGCGTTGAATTTGATTAAAATACCTGGTTTTCTGGATATTGAGGCTGTGGTACTTGTCCCTGGAAATGTTAATCGTGTATAAATAATTTATCACAGAAACGTATGTTAAAAATTATAATTACCTGATTACCAGGGTATTGTGGCCCAGGATTTGTTGGTTGTTGAGGATACTGACCCTATAAACAAAAGTTCATTGTTTAATCAACTGATTGGATGTATTAAAAAAAATGATAATTACCTGGTTTCCTGGGTACTGAGGATATCCAGGATTTACGGGATATTGGGGTGTCCCAACCTTGAACAAAGCAATCCGAATTTAATGTAACTAATATTTTTCAGTCAAAATGGTCAAATAGCTTAAAAAATTGTTGAATATTACCTGGTTATTTGGATATTGCGGATATCCTGGTTGCTGAGTAGGCTAAATTCGAATTATGTATCAGTGAATGATAAAAAAAGCTTTTTTTTTTTTTTACAAAACATAATTAATTTAATACCTGATTCGGGTGCAGAATATGACCAATTTGAACATGTATCTTTAAATTAAAATTTAGCGAGTATGAAATTGTGTTGAAGTTATATAAATAAATAGAGATGTATATTAACTACTTACGTGTTCTTTTTTATGTCCAAGATTAATGTCCTTTCCACCAATATTTATGTGAATATTTGGTAAAAAATGGGCACCGCTTGTCTAAATGTCACACAATGTTTTAGATTCTTAATAAATTTGCAGAAATTTTTTTTTTATTAAATTTTTCTTCAAAGTTGACAGAGCTGTCAAACTATAAAGATAAAATCCAACCTTGACGATTCAAAAATTATTTCAGTCTGGCGATTGATCATTTAAATCGCTTTTAGAAATTTAATTACAATAAATACTTCGTCAATGAAACTTCTAGATAATGATTTTTTTGTCATTATTTGTAAAAGAAATTAATATAGCATCTAATTTTTTTACACCAAATTGCAATATGGAAAGAAAATCATTTTTGTCATTTTTTGTGAAAAAAAAAAGTAATTAAGTATGATGTTATGTCGTTCATTTTCAGCAAATGTTTCTCGTCACAGGTGATTAATGCATTGAGAAAGTAATAATTTGCCAAATTTAATGACCGTAAGCGTCATTTTTATGGATTACAAGAAATACTTGGATTTTACCTTACTGCAAAAAATATAAGAGACAATTTTATCGAGTAAGAAATAATAGTTGTCTTCACACACAACACAACAAATACAAAATCATAAATACACGCATTTGTTAAGAACTAAAATCAATTGTTTCACTAGTAACGTAAAAGAATTTTCGTACCCAAAAACACGCATTCACTATTAGGCCAAATACGGCGGTTTTTAAGATCATTTTGTCAACTAAAACTTCTCCGACCGTGAAAAAAAATATCTGACTGTAATCTCAATCGAGCAGTAATAACTACTTATAACCAAATTAAATTTTAATCAATAAATCTGAAATGCAACTGAGTAAATAAAAAACATCGGCACCTTCGCAACCGAATTATTTGTGTTTTTCGGCCTTAGGTTTTCAAAGAGTGAGTTTTCAATGAGAGAAATGAATCGGTTGATTATACTGTTATATCATATTACAAAAATTTTTTTGAAGAAAAATTAAGTAGTTTTTTTAGTTAAATTACAAGTTTTTTTAATATTAAAAAAAAGGATTCTTACGAAAAAAGTACGAAACATCGTAAGATTTCAATGCATACAAATGAATTTGATAATTTGATATAACTGGTTCACATAAATTTTTTAAGATTTGAATCTCTTTAAAAGTAAAAAAACATTTTTTGTCCCAGACCAAATTTGATGTCACTTGCAGTATACTTGCAATTTAAAGTTTTTAAGGAAAAAATTTTTTATTCGTGTCTTTTTTTCAACAAATACAGACTTAAGAATAACTTTCAAAAACACGACAATTGTAATTATTGGAGAACCTGAAGCAATGATTATAATAAAGAAAAAAATCGTTTTTATGGCTCTTAGTACGGTGTAACTAGGGCCACAATAAAAAACTACTTTTCATCAATTTTTGTAAAAGAAGATCTTTAATTTTTCATGAACAGGCTAGACAAGTTCACCAATGCCTTCAAAAAAAAAAAATAATAAAAAAAAAATTAAATAAATCTTAGTCTTGTTCTGATGCCTGTACACTCAATTGAATTTTCGCCTAAAAAACTATTCATTTGTTTGATGTATTGATTATTGAACATGTAAGTAAATCTTATAAAATTCTGTTGAGGTCAATGACCATTAAAAACGTAGTACAAATGAACTGTTGAGAGCTGTTTAATGATATGTTATTCAATCAGTGCGTAAAGTTGTAAATTTACGTCGAAAGCAGCAGCAACCCGAGATGTAGGTAAGTGTACGACGAGGGCACTAATTGAATATCATGTTTAATTCAACAGTGTATAATGTAATATGGTACTTTGAGAAAAACGTGGTTGAAAAAGTACCTATTATTCTACCCCCTGGTGAAAAGAAATCAAGATTTAGAAGTATCACTTTTACGTTCAGAAGTATTTTACAAGTAGAAAATTACCTATTACTTGATCCAGTTGAATAAATTTTATACGAGTAGTTTCTCATGAAAGGTATAGTCTATGTAGATTTTCGATCCTAATTACCAAATTCTTATTAGTCGATGTGAAAAATGATCTCAAAAAAATCTGAAATACATAAGTGGGGAACAAGGGTATCCAAAAATGATCAAAAATTCATCTATCGTGTCACATATCTTTATTGTAAGTACGAATTTTTTTGACAACAAGCAAAGCCTCTGTGCACTCTCCCAAAAACTGGTAAACCCTTACGAAAAAAGCGTGCAGTCTGACCGCGTTTACGGCGATCTCCACCATAACCCCGGCCATGTCTAGAACGTAGCTTTGGGGTTGGTAAGACTGCCAATGACGTTCTGGGCGGTCTTCGGTACGAGGAGGATTACGCTGAACCCGGTCTTGATGGCCTCGAGGCCGAGCTTGATGTTGTCACCCCCGGCCTTGGCGACCTTCTGGAGCAGCTGGTACACGGCGTCGCGCTCGTCCTTGATGGTCACGCGGATCGCCTCCACCGCGTGACCGGCGATCTTGGATATGCTGGGGACTCGGACACCCGCACCGGGACTCTGGTCGAAGCTCTGGAAGTTGATGTGAGTTTTTTTATGTTAGTTTTGGAATATGATTTTAACGCTAAATGGTACACGGACAGAAAAAAAACAGGAATTTACTGTGGTAAGCTAACACGAAAAAATCGTGTGTGAACCTTACGCAGAAAAAATCCTAAGCGATACTGTAAGAGAGCCAATCAAAATCACTCTGGTCACACCTGATTGCCTGATTGGTTCGGCTACAGTAGCGCTTAGGATTTTTTCTGCGTAAGGTTAACACACGATTTTTTCGTGTTAGCTTACCACAGTAAATTCCTGTTTTTTTTCTGTCCGTGTAAGTATGAAATCATAGGAGTTCTAATATCGATGGTTCTAACCGCGAAGAAAAACCTTATAGCCAATATTCTGCCGCGAATAAAATATCTCTTAATCACTTTATTCATAATTTTAACTTTTTTAGACTAGAAGAAAATGAGCTTTGCTATCAGTCCGTTGATACAAGAGGACCAATGCGATGCTTAATAAGCTGAAAACTTAGAGTCATTTTATTCGCGGCTGGTGTATTGAGAAATTTTTTTTATTATTTTTCATCAATGGATTAGTGGCAAAGATCATTTTAACATTTTTTGCCTCATGCTAAAATAATAAATATCTTTTAGAGCCATTTTAGTCGCTACTGTACGCTCAAAAGTACGCTCACTGTAACTTTTTTCGCGGCAGATTTTGGGCTAAGGTTTTTTTTTTCGCTGGGACCATAGTAGTTATTTTAAAAATTTTCTGATAAATGCCGAGTCAATTTTTAAACCCTCTTCATTTTTCTACTCGTAAAAATGTTTTTTAAATTAAAAAATAACTTACATCGACTGAAATGATAAATACAGGAATATCTTCAGAAGCTAAGGCTGTTTTGACAGCTTCGTTCACGTTTTCCTCGGAATCTGATGATTCAGTCAAAGGTACAGCCTGAAAATCCATTAAATAATTAAATCAAGCCATTCAAATTAAAATTATTACATTTTACAAAATTATCATTACTTGACTTGCGAATAATGTTTCAAGGTTTTGTACATAGGTACAAAAATATTAAAATAGAGACGAAATTGCATTGAAATCTCTCGAAACGCTAAATAATATTCAGTCTTAAGACTATAATAAAATAAATAAATTTACCAGTGCTGCTGAACACACGACGAGTAATAAGAAGCACAGCTTGTACATCTTGTTATTGATGTTGGACCTTATTAAGTCGAACTGATGGTAAAGCTAAATTTTCGAATTTTATATATTAGAGCCCCGGGAGAATGTTTCTACGGCTCATCAAAAAAGTAATTAATTTCAAATTACGTGACCTTTGTTCTCTTGCGATTAGAAGCTTAACAGAATATAAGATACTGGTATAAAAATATAATTGCTAATGATCAGGAGGTCGTTATAGAGAGATTAACGACTGTTACGATTTTTCCATAGTAAAATTTTTCAAAAACAAAATTATTAGTTTTATCATCTTGATAAAGGCTAATAGTTGAAAATTTATTTTTTTGTGATATCAAAGGTGGTTGAACTGTTGACCGAATTTCAATGAATTTTCTTGTATTCTTTCTGAGCTAAGAAAAAAAATTAGAATTTTACGCAAATATCAGTAAAATGACTGAAAATGTATAAATATTAAACTATTTTTTAAATAGTGATTAGTTATTAGCAATAAAATTTCCATCATTTATGGTTTTAGACAAAATCGAAATTTACTATTTTCGTATTTTGTAGACAGTGAATACACAAGTTTTAAAATTAAAATATTTTTATTATCCGTTATACAATTGTAATTTTTTTCCATGTTATAAAAATTGAAAATTTCATTTCATCGGAATAATTTTTACATCAACTGTTTGTTTTTAATAAAAACATTGTTTTGCATTTTTCACAACAAATACGATTTATTTGTTAAAAAAAAATTGATTTAATTGCTGCACATCTGAGATTTCAATCTTCGTACAGCTGTTTTTTGATTCAAAGTATAAATCTTTAGCTGATAAATTGTCATAAAAGTTCTAGGTTTTAATTTGGGTCTGAAAAAATACTCCTAGAGTTATAGTACATACTTCATAATTTTTTATTTATTCCACTATTCATATTTTAATATTTTTGTTAATTTTCACAAATAAAAAATGTGTATACATGATGCAATAAATGCATCACTTGAAAAAAGTGTCTGTAATAAAGATTAAAATAAAAAAAAAAATTTTTTGGCAATATTTTCATTTTTTCAAGATATCATGAATAAACAAACATTTTTTTTTGAAAACTCTTTCATAATTTTGCTGATAATAAATTATGCGTGCAAGCACGGTAAGTATTTTTCTGTCTTGACTCTCGAGTATAAAAAATTTTAGCAACATGATAAAAAAATTAAATACAAACGTATTAATTATATAAAATTTTTAAAATTTTGTTCAAAAACAATATAGAAAAGGAATAATTGAAGACCTTGAATTTGAAACTAATTAATTTCTAAATGGTAGGTACTATGTTTTCAGTCTTGAAACAAAATATTGGTATAGCTTACGCCTGTTGTGTCTTTAAGCACTTTATTTTATTTTATTATTACAATTATCATTATTATTATTATTACAATTATTATTATCATTACTATTATTTTATTTTATTTTATTTTTTTAATTGACAGCAGAAATAAGTTGTTAAAAGTAAACAAATAGAAAAAACAAATTATTATCAAAGGACAAGAAAAATTTTTTTAGATAGTCAATCACTGGTTGCGTGTATCCGAAATAATTATATTACAAAGTAAAAATGTCCCACCACCTGGCTGCACATCATGATTGTAAGATTATTTTTTCAGTGTACTAAAATTTCATCGAACTTGGATATTTAATGACCTAATTGTGATTACCGGTCAAGATGTTAAAAAAACCCACAGCTGCGTTCTTGATCAGATCGCCTTGTCTCTCGAGGGTTTCGTGACGAGTTAAATGCTGCCGCGATTTTATCACCAGGGCCCTGTTTAAAGAATAAAAAAATTATTCACAACTATAATGAACAACTAGCAAAAATCAATAAGGTCAAAGTATGATCAGCACTTACCTTTTCAGTTTCTGTATCAGTTCTGTTTTTTTACAGGAGTCTTGATCTTAAATTCTGGGACTTTGACTATTGGAGTTTTATCTGAAAATTGCTCTGAAATTTTCCCGGGAGACGGTATGGGATTAAAATGAGGTGCCTAAAAAAAAACAACAACAAATAAATAAAACAAATTTGTTAATAATAAATGAAAAATAAGTCGTGAAGATATTACCGGATAAGAATTTACAGTATGGGGTCCAACTATTGATATGACGTGATGAATATGGTGTCTTGGAACCTGTTATTTACAAAACAAACAAACAAAATTGTTCAAGATTTAAACAAAAATTAATATTTTTGATGATCAATGGACAAATTATTACTATTTGACCCTCGCTTTTGGCAACAGTTTGATGAGAATCTGCATGAACCTCATTTATTTCTGTGTGATGTACAGTGTTTACAGGCGATGACTGAAACAAAGAAATCAGTTAATTGTAAGAAAATTTTTTTTGTAAAAAAGAAGATTGAAAGCTTCACTGATCTTACATGATAAATATTTACAGCTGAAACTATGGAACCCTACAATGAACATACATTTTTTTATCAGTTTTTGACTTTGATAAAAATTGAAGATTCTTAATACCTGATTTTCAGTGTGTCCTACGAGATAGTAAAAAACATCGTGTCTTTGGTTCTAAAAAGAAGTTTTTAAAAAAATATAAATAAAAGTGAGATTTGAAATATATATTTTTAACACTTACTTGTTGTGATGGACTGTGGAGGTCTTGTTTGATGACTGCACTATTTCCTTGGACCTGTAAAGTATTATTAAATTTCAAGAATCTTTTCGATTTAAAAAAAAAAAAAAAAAAAAACAATATTTTTTAAGTAAAATTGAATTTGTTCGTTATAAATACCTGGTTACCATTGTATTCGACTGTGCGAGATCCTTCGTAAGATCCTCTAATTTCGTATTTCGTGTTAACAGTACCATTAAAGTGAGGTCTAGCCGGCTAAAAAAGTTCAAAGTACAAAATATTCAAAAATAAAATTTTTTTTTTTTAAATTGGACATAATTAACATCACGAAAAATTTACCTGCTCAGAATTACTTGACGTGTTACCTATTTGAGCAACACCGCTTTGTTGAATCTAAAAATTTTTAATTATTTTTATTATTATTTTTAAATAATAGACTCTTGAGCAATTTTTTAAAAGTATTATCCAGCATATCACATTTACAAGCTAGCTCATTAAATTTAAATACCTCGTTTTCTGAATGTCTAGTTTTTTGTACGTTAATATTAAATCCTTTAGGCTAGAATAAAATTCATAAGTTAACGAAAAATAATTTTTACCAATTAAAGAGTACTATGATTATATGTTGAACTAGTTAATTACCGGTATTTGACCCCTGGTTGATGTCCTCCTTGAATTCCAGACTTAAACCCACTAGTTTCGTATTGAGCATTGAGTCTGTTATCTACGTGAGATTCCATGTTGACCAAAGGTGGATAAAAATGTAGACATACGAAGAGGTTAGACTCTAGAATAAATAAACAAATTTTATTTTATCGATGGGCCTGGTCTATTACCTGGTATTTATTATCGACTTCGATATTTTTTTGGTGAGATTCTTTTTTGGAGTCGACAATTTTAAAATGCAATTTTTTGGCAGGACTAACCACTTGTGAAGGCTAAAATAGAAAAAAAAAAAATAATAATAAATGATCTTAAGTTCTTTAAAATTTGTCAATTAAAAAAAAAATTTATGATCCGATGATGATCTCACTTTACTGGAGGCTTTGCTTGGAACTTTAACACCCTAAAAAGTACTACTACACTATTTGATTATTAATAAGGAACTACTTACTTGTGATTTCTCTTCAAATTTAGTGCTTGGGGTTGGGACGAATTTTGGTGTAAGCTACCAATAGTAAGCTCAACCTTTTGTTCAGCATGAACAATATTAGTAATATGAAATTCATTGTTCAAATTTTTGAATACCATACCTGGTTTAAATTTTCAATCAGAGTTGCAGAAACCTGCGATAGTATAAAAAAACATCAATAAAATTTTAATTCAGCAGTTTTTAAAACAGGGAAAAATTTAGATAATAATCATACGTGGTTTACTAAAGGTCCTGGTTGAAATTTTCTTTTCGAGTTCTAAAAAAAAAAATTATATGTCTATTTTATTCAATTCAAACAATAGTCTAAAGTAGCATAACAGTAATGTACTTACGTTATTTATAATTTTCTAATATACAAAAAAAGTACAAGTACCTGTGATTTTTCTTCAGTTTTAGTACTACCTCACAGTTTTCAGCTGAGTCTGCATCGACAATTTCTGAAAAACAAACTAAATCCATCAATTTTTATCGAATCTTAATAATTTATGTCAAAATAAACGTTGGATTTTTCTTCTATTTTTCTCCGTATGGGTTTTTCAAAAATTTAAATAGTTGCTTAAATAATTGAACAACTATTTTTTTATTTAGTAAAATGATTTTTAAATTCAAAATTTTTAAAATATTAAAATTTTCTTTGAAGTATCGCCTAAACTAACTCACAGTTTTTTCAACAATTTCTGCATTTTGGAGAGAGTTACAAGTAAATAAAAAAAATGCTTAATTTCTGTTATACTGCCTCTTAAATTGTGTAAACAAATACTTTTTGAAAAAACTAAAACGAACAAAAATAGGGAAAAACTCCAACAATTATTTTGATATAAATTATTAGAAGATTCGATTAAAAGGTCTCATCTCTGAAATCGTACCCAAAACTATCATAATTCCACCCGCGGTCTTATTCGAAACCCCATCACCCCCCGTAAAGTCAGGATGATTCACGTCGAAAAAAAAGTGGCACGCGTCATTAAAAAGCGTTAAACATCCCCCACCCTCATAACACAACAGCCCTTCTCTCGGTATCGCGTCCATATGTCTTTGAATGCGGGACTTTGACCACATCGGCTGGAATGCGTCGGTATGGCTCACTTTTGTTGGGAATATTTACCTGGATTTCTTCTTCTTGATGCCGCTGTTCTCGGTCTTCTTCTTCGAGTCCTTCTTCGCTGGCTGGCTCTCTGGGTTAACTGTGAAATCATTTTTTTTTTTTTGTTAGTGCATATCCTATTTTTGCGAATTAATTAATTTCGCGATGGAAAAGTTAGCTTGCTTTGATTTAAAAGATCGTTTTATTTGATTAAATTAATGAAAAAATTATTAACATATTTATTTTTTTTAGTTTTCAAGATTTAAAATTTTTGGCCCTTATTTTATCAATTCTTTGCAAGACCCATCCGCAAAAACTTGTTCAAAATGATTTTTAACACGAGTAACACTAAAAATTATGAAAAAAAATTAAGTTTTGTAGTTTCAGAAAAGTAGTTTGCAACCCTATTACTTCATACCCAACTTGTCTATAAAAAAAAAAAAAAAACTTACCAGGTGTCATCTGTCCGAGCGGATCGTCCTGTTTCCTCTTGATGGACACCCCGATCTGCAAATTCTGCTGCTGCTGGCCCCCTTGCTGGGGCTGCTGCTTACCGGCGGTCACGCTCGGGTTGCTCGAGGCGCTCACGTCCTGGGCCATGGGCGCGTACATCCCGGCCATTTCGAGCTCCTTCAGGTCCTTCTGCTGCTGATGGTGATGCTGCTGCTGCTGGAGGTGGTGGTGGCCCGACGGCTGGTGGTGGGGTGGTGAACCCGTTGATGAATCTTGGGAAAATTATGATTTATTGATTTTTGTTTTTCCGTTACATTTATTTGGAAAATAAACTGTTATCGGTAGACTTTGCGGATCTTTTCTGAGTGTCAATAAACTAATTCTTACAGTTTCTTCTTTATAAATGCGGGTTTTTTAAAAATTAAGATTTTTTCAATTTACAGCTGTATAAAGACCTTAGAATGGAATTTTTAAATTGTTATACGAATGTAAGACCGATAGAAATATTTATTTGTTGTGTCTTTTTGAAATAATACAAAACTTTTACAAATTGTTCAGAGAAAATTATTGTACCAAAATATGTGCAAGTAACTGACCATACTTGTACTTGTGACATGCAAATTATTGTAATAGTTTAATTATTACGAAAAACGTCTGAAAAAAAAATGTTTTCTCCCAGTTTCACTTAAAAAGTTACTTATATTGAATAATATATTCAAAATGATAATCGAAATTGAGATTTGTATGATATAAATTTACAAAGTAGTATTGATTTTTTTTTAATTGAATAATAAGTGTTACTCTTTGTCTATCAATATTTTCAATATTATTAAAAATTGGTATATAAATGCTTCAATCAAGTTCTAAGCAGCGTGTCAAGATCAAACAAAACAAAAATTTTTTTACCAACTGTCTTAAAGAAAAATTTGTTGAATTGTACAAAAAACGAAGTTGTCAATTTAGAACTCAAATGAATAAAAAATTTAAATACATAATAAACAAAATAAAAGAGTTGATAAGAATCATCATAAAAGTCTAGATCGAATTTTCATTCTTATGCTTAGGTACTAAACCTAAAAAAACTGTCGGCATCTTTGTTCGTAAGCGATCTAGATTAAATTAAATTTTTTCAACTAAACAATTTTCACTTAATTCACTAAGCGGCTACCTACTCGCAGCCAACCTTCCAAAAAAAAAAAAAAAGTAAATTTACCTAATTTGTGCAGGAGTCCACCGCCGGGCGGCAAGAGTTCTCCAGGGTGCGGATGGTGGTTCCCACCCGCGTGCAGGTGTCCGAGCATGACTTGGATACTGTGGTTCCTGGTCCCGAAGTCGGAGAATATGGAGTCGTCGAACGGTACCCCGTCCATCACTTGAATTACTCGGCTCACATTACGAAACACGTGGGCTTTTTTTTTAATTATTTAGCTTTGGGATTTACGAGGGAATTTTGAAGAGTTGTTGCAGGACCGAGGCTCGCTTCGGGACTGTCGAGCTTTACTCTCGAGCCCTGGACGGATCAAAGATGGAGGCGAGGGGGGACGCACTCCCACGACTGACGGCCAATCAGGACCGGGGGGCTGGACGAGTGGCGCGGGAGGCTGAGTCGAGAACGCGCGGGTGAATCATTGGAGATGTATCGCGGGGAAGCTGGTTTTGGAAAATGTATACTTTTGAAAAAAAAATTTTGTTCCAGACCTTTAGAAATCTATTAATCTTTCTAAGACGAAAAAGGTTGAAATCATGATGAATATTTTTTTATTACTTTTTGGATTTTAAGTTTAAGTGAATTTTTAATAAACCATTACGTTATTATGATTTTAGTGAAATTTCAAGAACGAAGGTTTAAGTCCGAACTTAAAGGGAGTTTCTTCAAATTCAGTTTTGACTTTGTTCAAGTGAAAAATTTATGTTATTGATAGTAATAAATAAAGTTTTCTTCCATTTAAAAATAATTGTTATAAATAAAAAAGTACAACGAATTTTAGGACTAATTTAAAATACGTTTTAATCAATATTATTAAAAAATTTATTTGAAAAAGTTGCTTTACTTATAACTGTAAATAAGTTTCTACCCATATATATAAGTCATTAAAACTGAGATAAGTGCAACTTGCAAGCTTATGAAAAAAATACTTCTCAGTATACGTTTAATTCTTAATTAACAGAGTCTAATTCATTTTTTTTCTATTTAAACAAAAAATTATATGCATTTGGAGTATGTATAAAAAATAAATTAAAAAATTTAAAGTTTATAAGTACAACAATACCCAAATCGAGAATTCAAAATTGATTGGTAGTATAATTACAAGATTTTTATAGGTCAAATAACATCTGTTACGTAAGTACCCTACACCTTATTTTCATAATTAATACAATTTTTTAAATTTCTCTTCCACTGACGGAAACTCGAACCCGTAAACTGAAATCTTTTAATATATCTTCTAGCCCATAAGTCTTGCTCCATTCGTTCGTTAATTATCGATTGAAAAATAAAATCTTACTTTACCAGTAAACAAATAAATGCATTTCTACACCACACCACCGAATTATGTTAACACAAACACTTAAAAAACCACACTCTAACCCCTTGAACTCGTTTCACTTCACAATCACAACACACACTTCCAGCACGCGAGCTTGCAAGCTCTCCTTCGGTGGCACGTGTCCGTGGAGGATA
This sequence comes from Encarsia formosa, assembly GCA_038277355.1. Classification (NCBI taxonomy): domain Eukaryota; kingdom Metazoa; phylum Arthropoda; class Insecta; order Hymenoptera; family Aphelinidae; genus Encarsia; species Encarsia formosa. The sequence continues at coordinate 2,353,279 of CM076185.1, read as the reverse complement.
TTTCGTGTCCGTTGAGTGTTTTTCCTCGGGGATGATGTAGTCGGTGGAGAGTCAGTTAGTCACTGATGGCATTAGCGCGTCTGTCAAGCCAACTGGGTTCAATGAAGCAGCAGCGGCCAGCAATCGCCAGGAATTGCCTCGAATTGGCCCAATCAAACTACCCCCATTCTATGCGTGTGGTCTAAGATTTTCATCTGGAATGTTAATTTAGCTTATTTCAGAGATTGATCTTAAAGTTACCTTATCTACGTCTACCTGATTAACCAGGTCTAAAACTTGAGTCTCAAATTCAGATCACTGAGAGTCGTAAGTCTTACATCAATTCTTTTGTGTAATCAAATTGCAATATTTTTTTCTGACTAATTTTTTTAACTCATAAATATGGCGATTTGATACTTCCCATAAAAATGTCATCACCGAGAGACAAAACCCAATTAACGTAATGATCGTCAGTTGTTCAAAGAGTGTATCTTCCGAATCCACCGAGGTCGATTTCTTCCGTGAACGTCTGATCGTACTGTTGACTTTCATCTTGAGCACCTTTATTATTCCAGATTCTTTGATCAGCTGAATAATTTTTTCAAACTTCTCTTTGAAAGGCGACGCTTTTTCGTACGGAAACGCCAAGTACTGAGGACGAAACGACGGCTTGGCAAATTTCATCGTTGGCATGCCGTCGCGATCCAAGTATTTACTCATGTAATGCTTGGCTTCGATGAATGGAAACGCACAAATGACAGATCGAGTCTTTGACAGCTTATCGAAACATTCGGAGATGGATTTAAATTTGAGGGAGCTAGAGAGAAAATTTTTTACGTCTCTGCGGTCGTGTTGGTCTACTTGGAAACGAGAGTATACGATCATGTTCGAATCGATTAGATCTCGATACGTGTGAAAGTCTTGGACGTCGTTTGAAATTTTCATATTTTGAATGGTTGCGAAAAAAATGTTGGGAAATATGATGGACAAAACAGCCAGAAGGACGAAAATTATTCTCTCGATGAGTTTTCTCGGCTGGGCAACGACCGAGCCTATAAAAATCTGAGTTACGTAGAAGGGATTCCATTTTTGCGATTGGAAGTTCAAAGTTTTGACCAAACAGGAGAACATAACTACTATAGTTGGAAAACTGACGATGTAGACTAGTATTTCAAATGAAAAGTTGAACCTGGACTTTTTGATGATCGGTACCACGATCACAACTCTACTTTCATAGATTATGTAGCCAGATATGAATTTCCTTCCGTAACAGTACGTGTCTACCAAGAAGAAATCCGGTATCATGCGAATCTTATTTTCTTCTAAGTATACGAAAATCCTCTCAAATGTTTCATTAACGCTGCCCTCGTTTATGAGAATGAAACGAGGACTGAAGTTTAGTTTTTCTAAAATAACTTTTATGTAAGCGTAACTGTTACCGCCTACCTTGAAAACTTTACCATTTTTTTCTTCGACTACCAAGTAAGGCTCCAAACCGTACAAAGGCATCATAAAAGAATATTTATTTGCATTTTTAAGTTTGTCAGGGAATATTTCAGTTGTATCGAGTAAATTTTTCAATTTGTAGGTTTTAAAAAATGGATTGTAGTTGATAAAAACTGATGAATTAGTTCCATTAAACTTCAGCACGGTAAAATCCAGAAAGTTTTTGGTCCAAGCATACTTTAGAAGTTTTTTTATTTCCTCATGATTCGTCCGGATCTCTCAGGACCAAAGAACTAACAAACATTTTGGCCTCATGGGTACTCGTGACATCCCAACAAATTTGTCAACAACGCTGAAAGTTTTATTAAAACTTGCGTTAGCAAATATAATATAGATTGTCGACTTTCGGGGATTCTTAAATACTGGCATGCTTGGAGTTCTGTTCTCTTCTGAAGTGTCCATTATGTCGAGATCAATAATAGCCGTAGTATGTCTGCTCAAAATTTCACGAAAAAACCAATCCTGTTCTTTTCTGTAAAAATTATTTTTGAACACTGTAATTTGATGTAATTTTACATCAAATAGTTCATTCAACTTGTCAGTTTGACTTTTAGCAGATTGTTTGTAGAAAAAAAGCACAGTGAAACATAAAAAGATTTTCATTGTAACTATGATACAAATTTTCTTTTGACAAATCAAGTAAACAAATTTAATATTAATATTCTACAAATAATACAGTTTAGTCTAGTTTTTTTTCTTTAAGACCTGCTACTGTTATATTTAAAGCATATTTTATATAATTTTGGATTCAAGCATTTGTTACAAGGGTAGTTATTTAAATTGAATTTACAAATGATTAAAAAATACATAAACTGCATACTGGAATCATAATATTGTTAAAACTGAAGACAATTCAATTAATTTTAAATATTTAGCTGACAGTGACAATATGATTGATGCTGTTGTGTAATTTCACTAGCGATGCACTTGTCGAGATAGTACACAACCAACTCCAACGCAATAATTCAATAAAAAAATACTTCATTACTTCATCAATTTTTTAATTAATATATTTAAGATATTTTTTGTGGTAAGCTCCCATAAAAAAGCAATAAGCGATATAGAGAATCCAAAAAACGTTACGATCAATAATTGATAAAGCAGAATGTCTTCAACATTGGCAGAATTTGGATTCTTAGCAAGACTTAGCTTTTTACCGTCAGCCACCATTGCAACCTCCGTCAACCCGAACTCTCTCAGTAGCTGTATAAAGCGATCGAATTTTTCCGCAAACGGCGAAGCTTTTTCGTAAGCCAAGGCTGAGTACTGGTGGTGAAACGACACTTCCGCAAACTTCATCATCGGCTTACCATCGGAATCCAGGTGTTTGTCGATGTAGTGCTTGGCTCCGAAGAATGAAGCTACACAGATGACGGAACCAGTTTTTAGTAGTTTGGCGAAACAGTCCTGCATGGAGTTAATCTTTTCCGAGTGGGAAAGAAATTTTTGCACCTCCGGAGCGTCGCCCGGTTTCGAGTCGTGACGAGAGTAAATTATCATTTTGGAGTCTATCAGCTCCTGGTAGGATTTGAAGTTCACTTCGTCGTTTAGGATTTGCATGTCTTGGATGGTTGCGAAAAAGATGTTGGTGAATACGATGGATAGTACAGCCAGGAGGAAGAAGATTATCCTCTCGGATGTTTTTCTGGGCGGTCGAGCCTGCATTCCGACGAAGATTTTGAATATGTTCAAGGTTCTCCAATTTTGAGCTTCGAATTTTAAAAACCTTGACAATCCGGAGAAGATAATTATAATAGTTGGGAAACTAACGATGTAGATTAACGTTTCGATTGAGAAATTAAATTTTGATTTTTTGATGATTGGTACAACGATTACAACTTTACTTTCGTAGAAGAATTTACCGATGATGAGTTTTCTTCCGAAATAATATTTGTCCACCAGGAAAGATTCTGGCGTCAATCTGATTTTATTTTCTTCCAAATTGACGAACATTTTTTTATACATTTTAGGAACAGATCTGTTATTTTCTAAAATAAAATGCGGATTGAAATTTAATTTTTCTAGAATAAGTCTCACGTAAGCGTAACCAAATCCTTTTACTTTGATTATTTTATTGTCTTTTAGTTCAATCATTAAGTAAGGTTCTGCGTTGTATGCAGGCATCACCATAGGATAATTATTACCATTTATGAGTTTATCAGGAAATATTTGAGCAGTCTTGATTAAATTTTGCGAATTGTAAGTTTCAAAAAATGGATTGTAACTGATGAAAACTGGTGAATTGGGCCCTTTTATTTTTAATATTGTGAAATCCAGAAATTTTTTGATCCAAGCATATTTTAGCAGCTTTTTTATATTCTCAAAGTCAGCAGTTTTATCTGACCAAAGAATCAGCAAACATTTTGGTCTAGCAGGTACAGGAGCCATTTCAACAAATTTGTCAATAATACCAAAAATTTGATACAAACTGTTATACTGATCGATTTCTGCAGAAATTGTGACATATATTGTTGATTTTCGAGGATTCTGGAGTATTGGCATGCTCAAAGATTTGTTGTTTTTTGACGTGTCTTTGAGATCGATAATGACAGAAGAACAACAACTCATCACTTCTTTGAACAAAAAATCTTGCTCTTCATTCTCAATTGAGACTAAATTGTGTTTAAACACTGTCACTTGATACGACTCTAAAAAATAATGCAGTTTTTTCACATTGTACCTGTAGTTTTTGGCATAATTTTGGTGAAGTAAAAGTAAAATGAAACACGCAATAGCATTCATGATGCCAAATTTTTACTCAATTTAAAAATTAATGAAGTTCAAATTTTTCAAATTCGAAGTTTTTAATCCAGAAGGAATATTTTTGACCTACAAGTTGGTTTGAGTACAAAGACAAGCTGTTTTTAACAAATTTATCAATATTCAGGCATGTCTACGTTAGTAGTAAAATAAATTATTCGATCGATAATCGTTATAAAAAAAAACCCGCAAAATAAATAATTCAGTCGATAATGCTTCAGAATTTTTTTAACATTTTTTCGTTCAAGTAGACATTGTAAACAATTATTGTCTACTTGACTACCGTTTTATTATTTACTGAATTGATCGTTGAGTTTTTTTCGAAGAGGTCATGTTTGATATCCTGATAATAGACAATATAAAATGTACTATAACAAGACCTTTCTTTCACTGACGTTTCCACTCTTTTATTCAATTTAATTAACATGCTAACAAAATTACTTTACATAGTTTAAGACACGTAAAAATAACGTTGAAAAAATCGATTATTTTATTAAACTGTTGTAAATTCTCCTCCACAACCTTCAAAAGTGTAGAACCAGCTTATAATTTTGTTTCTATCACGCTCTTTTATGAATGATCAATAAATTGATTCACAAGTTCAAAAATTTGTAAATAAATTTTGTTTTTTAGATTCAGATACTGCATAAAAAGGTTTCTAATGACTAAAATCAAAGCAATAAATTTGAATAAAAATTAATAATAAATAATTTAATGGAAATTATTGATCAACTTAATTTTTAATAATCAAGATCTCTTTGGAAATTTTGAATAATTCAAAAAGCCAATAGTGAAAATTAATCTACGCGTTAACAACTTTCTAGTTATCACACTAATCATTCATCACATATCAATTAAGTAGTTTATATTCGTTTGAAAGGTGTACATCCCACCGGTCACAATGGAATGTGGAACTTCTCACCAATGTAACTTAATCTGGAAATAATTTAAAAAATTTTAATTTGTCAAAAAAATACAATTCATTTTTTATAGACGTTTATTCATCAGATTGTTAATTATAAACATTTTAATAATTTACAACATACTTGTAACTTGTGTTAGATATAGCATTATTTATGTTAAATAAATCCTTTTAAAACAAAATATTAATTAATAATGCTCTTATATCTTTTTTTTTCAACCAATATTCGTATTAAAAATTTGCAATTGACTTCTAAAATTGCATTTAATAATGTAAATCTCATACTGGAGTTGATACAACACATTAATTATTCTTACGAACTAAAACCCCAAAAATTCTCATGAACAATTCAAAATTTGTTATTTTGAATCTACATCCATTACGGTGAGTAATTTCCCATAAAAACACAACAGTCGCCAAAGAGAATCCAACCAACGTAACAACAATCAGCTGTTCAAAAAGAGTGTCTTCGTCATCAATGGACATATTTTCCGACGGATGGTACTCTCTGTTAACCCTAGCCTTGAAAAATTTTATCATTCCTGACTCCAGAACCCATCGAATGATTTTTTCAAACTTTTCTTTAAACGGCGAAGCTTTTTCGTAAGAAAAAACCCCGTACTGGTGACGAAACGTCGGTCCGGCTTGCTTGGCTATAGGCATTCCCTCGTAATCCAGATGCTTGGCTATGAAGTAGTGAGCTCCCAGGCAAACCGTTACGCAAATCGAGGCTCGAGATTTCAAAAGATTCTCGAAGCAACTCTTGACGTTGTCCACTTTGCGAGAGCGAGAGAGAAAATCTTTTATCGCCGGCAAATCTTGCTCGTTGACTGCGAATCTAGAGTACACAACCATTTTCGTGTTGATTACGTCCTGGAAGGTGTTCAAATTCTGCACGTCTATGACGATTTTCATATCTTGGATGCTGGCGAAGAAAATGTTGGTAAATATGATGGACAGAAAAGCCAGGAGGAGCAAGATAATTCTCTCGTGGACGATCTTCGGAGCTGGAACCTCAAGACCAATGAAGATTTTGTATATGTACAGGTTATTCCATTTAGGTCCTTTGAACTTCAAAATCTTTACCAAAGTAGACAGAATAAATATAACAGCTGGGAAACTGATGATGTAGACCAGTATTTTGAGTAAAAAGTTGAGCCTGGGCTTTTTCTTGATCGGTGCTACTATTACGACTTTAACTTCATCTACAGAGTTTCCAATGACTAGTTTTCTTCCATGAAAGTGTGTGTCAACCAAAAATGCGGTGGGTAACATGTCGACTCTGTTTTCTTCCAAAGAAGCAAACATTCTTCGGTAGACTTCATTAGCGGTACCATTTTCGACAATAAACTGGGGACTGAAATTAAGTTGATCGATTACAATTTTTATGTAAGGGTAAAACATCCCATTAACCTTGACGACCTTGTCATCCTTTACTATAACTTCGAAGTATGGTTCTATATGGTAGACTGGCATGATCAAAGGATAATTATTTACATTTTTGAGTTTATCGGGAAATATTTCAGATGCATCAGATAAATTTTGCAAATTGTAAGTTCCAAAAAAAGGGTTGTAGTTGATGAATACTGGTGAATTGGGTCCTTTTATTTTGAATATTGTAAAATTCAGAAATTTTTTGATCCACGCATAATTCAGTAACTTTTTTACATTCTCAAAATCTGCAGTTTTATTGGACCATCTTGCTCTTTATTTTTAATTGATACTAAATTGTGTTTGAATATTGTCACTTGATACGACTTTAATAAATAATGTAATTTTTTCATATTGTACATATAGTTTTTGGCATAATTTTGATGAAGTAAAAGTAAAATGAAACAGACAATAGCTTTCATGATATCAAATTTAAGGATTTTAGGTACTTACAAAAAAATGCAGCCATTTTGTCAATTTTAATCGAATCTTCTTACAATTTATATCAAAATAATTGTTGGAGTTTTTCCCTATTTTTGTTCGTCTTAGTTTTTAGAAAAATCTAATTATTTGTTTAAACAATTGAAGAGGTGGTCTAAAAAAAAATCAAGCATTTTTTTTTTTTTATCACTTGTAACTCTCAAAAATGTAGAGATCGTTGAAAAAACTGTAAGGTAGTTTCAGTGACACTTCAAAGAAAATTTTAATTTTTTTAAAATATTGAATTAAAAATTTTTTTTATTAAATAAAAAAATCGTTTAATTTTCATAAGATTTCGTGTTCAATTATTCAAACAACTATTTCAATTTTTGAAAAACCAAATCGGAGAAAAATAGGAAAAAAAATCCAACGTTCATTTTAATATAAATTATTAGAAGATTCAATTAAAATTGACAAAAACTTTTCAAATTCAAAGGATTTAACCAGAAATAATTTCTGACTTATAAGTTGTTTTAAGTATAGGCTAAAATTTTAAAAGATACTAATAAAATCCGCTAACTTGTGAAGTTTTGTCCATGTGAAAAGAGAAACTACTTTCAATAAATTTTGAATACTTGTTACAATTGCTAAATTAATTGTCAAAATTAATAATTAATTAATCGATCGTGCTTCAAAAGTTTTTTTATTTTTGTAGTGCTTAGAGAGAGTCAATGTAAACAAGAGTAAACAGTCATACTATTTACTTACTTTTTTTTTATGAGAATGTTCTTTGAAAAAGTCAAAGGTGAAGTGTATCCACTTGAATGTAAATAAAATAAATTGTACCTAAAATCACTAAATCCTCTTCATTCAATTAGTGTGCGATAAAAAAATGTATCTACTTCTTTCAGTAGTTGTAAGAGGTTATGAGGTAATTGTTCTAGAATATACATTAAATTATAGAAAAATCTTTATACCACTAGTGCGTAGGTACTCGATTTTACGCACGCTTCGAAATTTAAAAACTCGCCCTACGCACCAGTGGTATAAAATAGTATATGCAACGGGTGCAGCACGTCACCAGGGCGTCTTAAAGTCACTCGTGCTACGCTTCGCTTCGCACTCGGGGCCTTTAAACCGCCCTGGCGACGATACTGCAACCCGTTGCATAATATACTATTTCAATACGAAATGTAAAGATAAAGATTTTTCTGAATTTTTATTTAAAATCGGAGAAAAAGAAAATGATCATTTCAAAATATCTAAAAAGTCGAAATCTAAATGTTTGCAGTTCGATTTAATAACTATAAACAATCAATGTTACATCAGTACGCCATCTTGCGAGAGTAACATGTTCAGTTAGCGCCTCTTACAAAATAATATATTTTAATATATTCAAACTGTCCAAGGAGAAGTCTTTTTGCAGAAACCATGATGTTTGCGTTTGTTTTTTACGAGCCAGTGGAGCTTGTTAAAGACCTGCTTAAATTCAGAGAGTGAGGGCCAAAAGTCTATGTCCCGCTTTTACTCGGCAGATTTTGATTACACCTACGATTCATGTGTATGTACAATGATATCATAATATTATTGTATTTATAATTATTGTTTGATGCGCTGATTATATAACTCTTAAAGGATTAGAGAAAACTACTTATAACGATTATCAAATCTTTTAACCGTTTTTTTAAAGATTTGTTTTATTATACGTCTGTTAATTAAAAAAAATAATTTTTTATTTTGCTATTTATCAACTTTTTGAAAAACAAATTTCAGATTAATGATTCTACACTCAGAGAAGTCTGGTATGGCAGTCAATGCTGTAATAGTTAAATCGAAAATATTAAATGATTGAAAGTAATAAAACTTGCAATCAAACTCATTATTTACAATCTTCAACAATTATCCAATTTAATAAAATAATTCATCAAAATTTTAAAATATTTTTTTTATGTAGAGCGGTTAACACACGTGGTTCATTTTTTAATTGACACTCAACATTATTAATTATTACTTTGATAGAGTTATCTTGAATCCATCACTTGAAAATTTTTTTTCTAAAATAAATTAATGAAGGGTTCGAAGAGTAAATGTTAGGTTTTAAAGATGCAGCTAGGATTTTTTATTTATACACTATCAATAAATTACACGATTACATAATTTATTGGATAATTAAACTAGGAACAGTACAAAGTAAGATCTATTAACTTAGTTGTATTTTCTGCCGTATGAGCCTCCTACTTTTCCTTGAGTCTATAAAAACAAAGCATAAAATAAATTTTTCATTTAAATTTTGGAAAATTATTTAAATATAAAGTACGTTTTGGATAATGTGCTTACCTCGTAGCTACCACCGATTCCAATTCCGCTTCCGGATCCAATCTGGAAACCTCCCTGAGCTCCTCCTTGTTTGTTTCCACCGTAGCTTCCGGAGTTGGTACCTTCAATTTGGATGCCGGAACTTCCTCCGTAGCTACCTTCTACCTTGGGTGGCTGTTGAAGAACGATAAAGTTATGAAACTTGTTTTGTAAAGGTTTTATTTCTGTGAGGATGTCATTGTTGTTCTTACCTGGTAGCTTCCACCAACTTGGGCACTTCCACCGTAGCTTCCTTCTACCTTGGGTGGCTGTTAAAACACAAGAAAATCGTTAAACTTTTATAACATTTAGGCTTTATTTTTGTAAGGATATTATCATTGTTCTTACCTGGTAGCTTCCGCCGACTTTGGCATTTCCACCGTAGCTTCCCTCTACCTTGGGTGGCTATTGGAAAATAATAAAGTTATGAAATTTGTTTCATATAAGGTTTGATTATGAGAGAATCTTATCATTGTTCTTACCTGGTAGCTTCCATCGACTTGGGCATTACCTCCGTAGCTTCCCTCTACCTTGGGTGGCTGTTAAAACATAAGAAAATTGTTAAACTTTTGTAACATGTAAGCTTTATTTTTGTGATAATATTATTATTGTTTCTCTTACCTGGTAGCTTCCGCCAACTTGGGCACTACCTCCATAGCTGGCGTCTACCTTGGGTGGCTATTAAAAAACGAAAAAATCATGAAATTTTTATAGATTATAAGTTATATTTTTGCGAGAATATCATCATTGTTTTTACCTGGTAGCTTCCGCCGACTTGCGATTCATGTTTTTCACCGTAGTGTCCACCAATTTGAATTCCACCACCCTGTAAGAGTCAATTCATTCAGTAAGACATTTTAAACAGAAATAATTTTTGATGATTGAAACCAACTAGCTAAGTTTTTAAAAAAATGGCAATAACTTACGTGTTTACCAGTGTATCCGTGTCCTCCTTCAACCTCTACCTTTCCTTCAGTTTTCTAAAGTAAGAAAAATATTCGTTTAAGATTTTGTCTATTACGAGCAATCTATACTGAACTAAAAAGTGCACTTACGTGTCCAATACCGAAAGAGATTTTAGGGATCTTGATGCTGGGAATCTTTGAAAAAAAAAAAAAAAAAAAAAAAAAAAAAAAAACAACTTATTATTAGGAAGCTTTCAATTAAGAAAATAAATAAAAATGAAATAAATCAGTACCTTGATTCCTCCTCCAATACCGATACCACCTCCAATGGATCCTTTGTGATGTCCTCCGTGAGAGCCCTCAACAGAGCCACCGTGCGATCCACCAACTTCGAGACTACCTTGGCCTCCTTGGCCATAGGATTCGTCAATTTGGACACCTCCGTGAGAGCCATGTCCGATTTTACCTGAATTTATATTTATTACTTTTTATATCATTCTTTATAATAATTATGATGTATTCTAGTAACATAATTCATGAGATAATTTGGGTTTAATCGTGCAAAAGTGACATTTAAAGAAGATACAATACAACAATAAGAAGATACGATGATTTGTAAATTTCTTGAAGATAAAATCGCAACAACTTTTTAGTCAAAGACTTCAACGCTTTTTTAACTTAATACTTAATGAAATGCTTACCTTCATGTCCTTCTTTAATTCCATGGTGTCCGCCAATTTCAATTCCGTGAGATCCACCAATTTCGAAACCACCTTGGTGCGAGCCTCCGTAGGAACTTCCGTGGGAGCCTCCAATTTCAAATCCAGCACCTCCTTGGTGCGAGCCTCCGTGGGAACCTCCGTGGGAGCCTCCAATTTCAAATCCAGCTCCTCCTTGGTTCGATCCACCATAGGATCCCTCTGCCTGTCCCTTGTTGGATCCACCATAAGATCCGCCGATTTCAAATCCAGCTCCTCCTTGGTTCGATCCACCATAGGATCCCTCTGCCTGTCCCTGGTTGGATCCACCATAAGATCCGCCGATTTCGATTCCAGCACCTTTACCCTTGGAATGAGATCCACCGATTTCAATTCCATGGGATCCACCAATTTCGAATCCAGCGCCTTTACCCTTGGTGTGAGATCCACCGATTTCAATTCCATGTGAGCCTCCAATTTCGAATCCAGCACCTCCTTGGTTTGAGCCACCATAGGATCCCTTGGCCTGTCCCTGGTTGGAGCCATCATAAGATCCACCAACCTCGAAACCGGCACCTTTACCCTTGGAATGAGATCCACCGATTTCAATTCCATGTGAGCCTCCTATTTCGAAACCTGCACCTCCTTGGTTAGAGCTGCCATAGGATCCCTGGTTAGAGCCACCATAAGATCCTTGGTTGGAGCCTCCATAAGATCCACCAATCTCGAAACCAGCACCTCCCTGGTTGGAACCTCCGTATGATCCGTCTGCTCCACCCTAAGAATTTTTGTGTTAAACTATTTTCCGATTTCTTGATTTAAAATCAGTCTTTAATTCTTTTTTAAATGACGTTATTGATTGAAAAAATAATAATTACCTCATATGAGCCACCAGTACCGATTTGTACACCACCAGTGTGTCCACCTCCAAGGTGTCCACCAGTTTTAGTTTCGTGCTGTTGTTAATAGAGTTAAAATTTTTTAGTTTCCAGTTAAACACAGATTTGTTAATAGTGTTAGACACAGTTCCATTTATTTAAAATTAAAACATTTAAGTTAAACTAAATTAAATAAAAACATTTAAGTTTCGATAAGCTATTCCTTACTCAAAGTTAAAATGTTTCCACGCCGTACTTACCTCGATGCTGCTTTCAATTTCAAATACACCTGGCAGCTGGAAAGTTTATTGGTTTATATTTTAAAACTCGAAACAAAATTTTACTTCGTAATTATTGCAATAATTTTTGAACAAAAACAAAAACTTTTTTCTTAAACTTGAGTAAGGACAATTTGAAATATCCGGTAATTTTTTATGAAATTGATCTATAATTTTAAAAATGAGATTAGGCAAAAAATAAGAAACGTTTATCTCCGAGTGAAAATCATATGTATCTAGTTGAGTATGTTAATTTTATGCTACCTGGAATCCACCACTGATTGAACCACCAGCCTCACCACCGGCGTTCTAAAAAATAAATTAAAAATTTAATACTTATATACAAGCTTAAAAAATACTTTTTTTGATCGTGGCATAAAATTTTCAATAAGTTTAAACAATATATAGATATTTAATAAATTGATGATATTATCTTACATGTTTGCCAAGTAACTTGCCAAGAAGGTCGGGTGTTGCCTGTGATCCTGGAATCTATAAAATTTAAAAGTTTTATTTAAAATGATTTTTTACATATTATTTATATAGTTTTTATATCTCTTGTAAAAAAAAATTCGATCTTTATTATTACCTATCATTACTAATTGTCGGAAAATAAAATTAACAATAATAATAGCAACTACGAAAAATAATGAATGACTAATAAGACTTATCGTTATTGATCTGTGGATAATGTTTTTCACGAAATTAAAGTAAATATTTTTATGCTTAAAAAATGATGTGTCATTTTTTAAGACGATTCAAAGATGATTCAGCAGACTTAATTGCACTTTCTTCGCAAAAATGATTCACCCCAGTTGAATTTACGCTTTAAAATGTAGAACAAAAAAATTCCTTTGTTTTTTTTATTAAGGTTCATTTTAAAAAAGTACAAAACAATGAAAATTTTTGAAAAAAATAAAATAAATTAATGTGATGTGTGAAAAACAAGTGTTACAAAATTAAAGAAAAAGCAACTTTTTTTTTTTTTTAAATCCAAAGTTAAATGAAAAATGAATTAAAATATTAGAATAACTAGAACTTGACCTATAAATATAATTTTAATATTTAATAGTAAAAAAAAATAAACAAGTAATATGTTGATTATTCAGAAATTTGAACTATAAATTTTGAATATTTGATTACAAGAAATTCCAAATAATAAACAAAAAAAAAAGTTAACTAAAAGTGAAGAAATTCATAAAACATACCAGGACCAAGGCACTGGCTAACAAAGCAACTAAGACAACTTTCGAGACCATTTTCGTAAAACGAAGTTGGCCGACTGTACCTTTGCTCCCACGAGTTTTGATATTTATACTCGCGAGCAGGTTGATAATGATTTTAGCAAAAAAGCAGACATTTTGAAGATTGAGCTTAATTTTTAAATAAACTATACAGTCATAATATCGACGTTTGTTCTTGATGCTAAAAATATGGTCTTATAAATAAAGTTTTTCTCTGTGTGGCACACGTTTACCCAGGTGTAATACAAACTTTATTCACAAATCAATAAATTTTAATGATTTCTGCACTTTTGCTCCCAGTGGAATCTTTGTAATCTAAAGCTCTTACAACCAAGGTAAAGTCTGTAAATTACAAGTTATTATGACAAGCTTACACTATTTGACTTATATTTCATTATTTTAATTTTACTTCGAATGAAGTTTTTCAAATTATTTTCAAAATCATAATACTCTTTGCGAATCAATTTTGAGTGTATTTATTCGTGTCTGTATTTTATGAAACTTAAGTAAAGAGCTTTTTTTTTTTTTTAATTTTGCTTTTGATCGTAAAAAATGTAAAGATAATAAATTTTTTGGATAATAGTTTAATTTACAGCCTTAAAATATATATATTCACTTCATACCTAAAAAATTATGAATTCAAATTTTCAAAAAACAAATTAATCTTTATGAAATACAAAAAATGGCATTTATTTTTCCTTGTAAAATAATAAGAAAGTGTCTAGGTACCATCGCCGTGTACCGTATTCGGTGCACGGTGCACGGTACACGGTACACGGTACCAAATAAGAGTTACTTTAGACACTCTGTGAATTTAAGTGGGTTATTTAGGATGGGTAATTAGATTTAAAGTAAAAACTAGTAGTTTTTTAAACTTAAGTGGGTTATTTGGAATAAATTATAGGATCTAAAGTAAAAAGCTACCGTGTACCGTGTACCGTGTACGGTACACGGCGATGGTACCTAGACACAACCAAATAATAAAGTTATAATAAACAATTTTCTCTGTTTTAGGAATTTTTATATTTACAAAATTTACAAAAATTAATCCTCTACTCAAAATTTGCGTACCTGATTACATACAACAATTATTTTGATTTTTGATTTTTCGTGGACTTACAAACAAGATACTGAAGTAATTTATTATTTCTCTTGAAATTTGTATAACATAACTTGAATATGCTTTGCAAAAACAAAATACATAATTATGAATTTGATAAAGTTATGAAAAAATTAAACAGTAAAAACAAAACTAATAAAATTTTCGATTTTTTTTAAAAATCTTGTTTTAATCTTTTAAAAGACTTTATTTCAAAGATAACCCATAAGATTTTTTCCAATCCAAGCAAAAACTAGGATATATATACTAACAACAAATAGCAAAAGACTTAATTTTTAGGATTCTGTTAAAATTGAACCATGGACTCAAAAATAAAATTCATGGCCGTGAAAAGTGAACTTGTGATATTGAAAATCAGAGCATGCAAACAGAAAAAAATTTCGGTCTGATAACACTTTTTTTGAACTTTGGCACCTGTAACTTTACTCAAAATAATTCAAAGATCATTCAAGACATTAGTTAACAACTAGAATTTTCTTTATTCAACTGGGCCATGTAATACGTACTTTTAAAAACATGAAATACGTGCTAGAAGTGATGCTTTTACATCTTGATTGAGGAAAATTTACAACTTTACACACTAATTGAATAAAATTTCATAACATCTTTGCCTTTTACTTATAACAACAAAAGCTTGAAAGGCATTTCAAATTTCATCTGGTTTGATTTAAGAACTATAAAAATTGTTGCATTTTTTTACTTAACAAAAATTTAGTGTCAATTTATAATAAATTATAAAAATAGCATTGTAGAGCCTTAGAAAAAAAAGTTTTTCATTTTTTTTTTGGCATCGCAACTAGTAATATTAAAGGTTTTTAAATTTAATTAGAGTCAATCTCAAGAGTTTAATAATCAAGTTTTTGAGAATTCAGTGTGTCAAAGGATTCTCTAAAAATAATTTTTTTTCTATTTAAAAAACCGAGACATTATTTAAAAATTTATAGGAGTAGGTAACTTGTATTTAAAATAACATCAATTGAGTACAATTTTTGTTTTTACGAAAATTTTTAATTTTTAAAATATAACTATGTATTCACTTGTTCATTCACATTTATCATTTATTTTTATAATAATAATATTGTTGAAATTTGAAGCTTTATAATGACGATAAATTTTCGTTTAAAAAAAGTAGGTCAATTTTTCACTGCAGTTCAAATCAATAATTTTACAGCATAATAATTTTTGGCTCTCGGAATTTTTATCTCATGTCAGTAATTATTCATTATGATTTAATTTCAACTCATTGGCTATTAATTATTTTAAACGATTATACTGAGTAGATTATATTTGTGAAAGTCAAAGAGTATTTAAACCTTTTCCGGCCACACGCGTAATGGAAATAATGCAATCTTTAACTTATTTTATCTTTTATACTTCAATTTTGATCAGGCTTGGCAAAAATGTTCAATAATATCTAATAAACATCTTCAGAAAATTTAGATTGATTCTCTATTGCATTGCATTTAGTAAAAAACCATCTTTTTTTTATTTATCCTCCTTATTGATACACTTTTAAATTTATTTATCTTCCCCATTGATTCACTTTTCAAATAAAACTAATTATCATGTATGTTATATTTTCAAAAAAAAAAAAAAAAATTAATGCTCTTCTCGCGCCACAGACTAAAAACTAATATTTTTACTTTTATTTACATTTATAGAAATCAAAATATAAATTTAAAAGTTACCACGTGATAACTGCGTGATATCGCTGTGGCGACCCGTGGAAACCCGCCACAACAAGCACAGCGGCAACCGCGCAAGCAGAAGCTAGCACCGCGCGCTGTGTACTGTGCAGCGCACACAGACAGCGCCTGCACTAACACCAACGCAGCAAGGCAGCCCTTTTTGGGCCTGAGCGTCCCTCTCTGCTGGGGGTCGCTCAGTCCTGCATGAGCCACCACCAAGTGCACACCGTGCAGCAAGCGACGCTCAACCGAGTAGCTTGGCCTCTTTCAATATAATTATTTGTAATCAATTAATATCATTTTCCTTTTTGCAATAAAAGTGCAGTTAAATAAATAAGTGTTTTCTTAGTTACAAATCCCTTTTCTCACTCTATCAAAGTTAGCACGCTTAAGTTGAAATCAACCGCTCGTCAAGCTGGTAACTTGACGGTGCCTGAACCTTAAAAATACCACATTGGTGACCCCGAGTTTTAAATCATTTGGTGAGTGAAAAAGTGTGATTTTTTAAAAAAAAACAATAAACTTTGTGAACGTTCGAAAGTGAGAAATCGACGCGTCGCTTAAACTCCCCGCGTCGGTACCAAAAGTGAAAGTGACGCCGCGTCAGTGGCCGCCATTACGGCGTCGGTTTTTCCCTGAGTTTCCCGCGCCGGGACAGCGTCTCTCTCCCTCCCCCGCAGGACGCTACCACCCCCACTCGGGTTTTCCCGCCTTTGCTCCGACGCGCGCAAAAGGTGGCTCGGCTGCGCGACGTGAAATGTGCAGGTGAACGTTCTCCGCAGTGCTGAATCATCGAAACGTACTTGAACAATACCCGTGCTGTACGTTTATGGTGACTTATGGTTTTGGTGCATAAATGCGGCACATGATGTGTCATGTACCACACACCCCCACGTACACGCGCTGCTGCTAAGCGACAACCGGACGACGCTGCTGACGGTCAGAGTGACTCTAACACTCCCTCCGGCGAGAAATCAACCAGTGCAGCCCTACCTGTCATTGAAAGCCTTGCAGGCGAGACTGAACAGCCGGTCTATCAATCAGTGACGCCTCCCCCGGCTCCTAACTACACCACCCTGGCTGACGCAAGAGCTAGCTCAACTGTCCCTCCGCCCTCAGCACCTCCGCTAGTGGAAAGGCAAACCATAATGGCAGCCAAAGATGTGCAACTGCCTCCGTTCCTCGAGCTGCAGGTGGAGGCATGGTTTACCTGTGCTGAAAGCATGCTAGAGGCAAATGGCATCACAGATGACCAGCAAAAATACTTCAAGGTCATCAGTCAGCTGGCGAAAGAGCTTTTGAATGACAACCCGGACATCATGATCAATGCTCCGGCGACAGGTAAATTTGATTATTTACGTAAAGAATTAACAGCCAGGTTTGCAGATTCGCCTGGCCAGAAGCTGCACAAGCTTTTTGGAGCTCTGACACTTGGCTCAAAGACACCATCGGCGCTGCTCAGAGAAATGAAAAGCTTGGCCAACGGCAAGGTTGACGATGAAGCCTTGCTTGTCAAATGGATGGAGATGCTGCCGCGAGACCTACAGGCCTACGTAGAGATCCATGGTGGCAAGGATCTCGCTGAGATCGGCGGTTTTGCTGACCGGATGATGGAGCGTGTAAAAAGGGGTGGAACAACCACCCATGCCGTCTCTGCATCATTCGACGCCGAGCAGGCACCGACAGTATTTGCAGCCAGCCACGCTACTCATCCTTCCACGGTCCAGATCGAGGCTCTCACTCGGCTGATGAGCCAGGTACTGGAGTCCAACACACGGATGATGGTAGAGATCCGCGCACTGGCTCAACAACGCAGCAACAGTGGCAACAACTGCAACCATGATGGACTACATCAAAGTCGCGGTCGCAGCCAAAGCCGCAAACGTGCTCGCAGCCCTGCTGCACCAGGTGGCGTCTGTTTTTACCACGCAAGGTTTGGCACCGCTGCAACACGATGCCAGCGACCTTGTGCCATGGAGAGCCAACCTCTTGCCACGAAGGAAAACTAGGGCCGCTGTCGTCTGTTTCGGCGGTAGACGACAGACAACCCCTAGTTGACCACCCGAAAGAAAGCCGCCTCTTCATCTGGGACCGGAATTCTAACAACACCTTTCTGGTGGATTCCGGCTCAGTTTTATCTATTTTACCTATCTCAGCCTTAAAAACTGTCCCACAGATCTCTGGTTTAAAGCTGCACGCTGCAAATGGAACCACCATCAACACTTATGGACAACACTTTCTTGAGCTCAACCTGGGCATCCGAAGACCCATCAGGTGGGCTTTCACCGTCGCTGACGTGGACAGGCCCATCATCGGAGCAGACCTGCTTACTCACTATGGTCTGGTCATTGATCTGAAGAACCAGCGTCTGCGTGATCCCGAAACCACAGTCTCGTCTGGAGGCTTCACGCAGAACACAAACTTGCACGGCATCTCGGTCGTCACGGCGTCGTATGTCACTGATGCCCCTCCACCGTACCATAAGCTGCTGCAAGCGTACGCGCAGCTTGCCATCCCCAAGGCAGCACCTAAGATGGCTCCTCACTCGGAGGCTATGCACTACATCAAAACAACTGGCCCTCCTGTCTTTCAAAGAGCCCGACGACTGGTCGGTGAGAAGGAAGCTGCAGCACGCCGTGAGTTCGACCTTTTGGAACACTATGGCGTTGTTAGGCGGTGTCGCAGTCCGTACGCGAGCCCCATTCATCTGGTCCAGAAAGGTAATGGATCCTGGCGCACCACTGGTGACTACAGGCTCCTCAACGCCCAGACAGAGCCAGACAGGTACCGCATCCCTCGCATCGAGGACCTTCTCAGCACCAAGCTGCACGGCCGAAAAATCTTCAGCACCATTGACCTGGAGAAGGCCTTTCATCAAATTCGTGTGGCCCCGGAAGACGTCCACAAGACTGCAGTCACGACGCCTTTCGGAAATTATGAATTCCTTGGCATGCCACCTGGGCTCAGGAATGCCACGCAAACCTTCCAGCGCTTCATGGACCTCATTTTTCAGGGTCTTGACTTCGTGGTTTGGTACATAGATGACATATTAGTCATGTCGCGTAACCACGAAGAGCATCTCAAACACCTGCAGATCATTTTCGAGATCCTGGCCAAATACAACCTCACCATAAATTCAAGCAAGTGTTCTTTTGGTCAGGAGTCCGTAAAATTTCTTGGCTACCAAGTCAGCAGCACTGGCTACTCAGCACCAAAAGCCAAGGTCGAGGCGATAAAAACCTTTCCATTACCGGAAACTCGCCATGATCTTCGTGCCTTTTTAGGAACACTTAATTATTTCAGAGCAAGCATTCAAAATGCAGCTCAACATCAAGCTGTTCTCAACGACTGCTTGAAAGGCTCCACAAAGAAACGTGATATGTCACGCATAAACCATACCCCAGAGACGATAGAGGCCTTCGAGCAGTGCAAACAAGCTATAGTCAATGCCACTGAGCTTGCGTACCTGTCACCCTCTGGAGAACTGGTGCTCACAACCGATGCTTCTGACATAGCCATTGGTGGGTCCTTGGAACAACACGAGGGCAATGTCATCAAACCGTTGGGTTTTTTCTCTCAGAAGCTTACCAGCACGCAGAAGAAGTATAGCCCATATGATCGAGAGCTTCTCGCCATTTTTGCGTCCATAAAATTCTTCAAACACATCCTTGATGGACGCGAGTTTCGAACTCGAACCGACCACAGGCCGCTGGTCAGCAGTGTCGTGCGAGATGGCGAAAATCTTTCACCAAGAGTACTCAACCAGCTGGACTACATCTCTCAGTTCAACACGAAAATCGAGTACATCAAAGGAGTGGACAACATCGCTGCCGATACGCTCTCTCGCATCAACGAGATCACAATGCCCACTCTACTCGATGCAGCCACCATCAACGCAGCTCAACAGCTAGACGACGAGCTGGAACAACTGGTTGGACAGTCCTCGCTAGACTTGCAACTCCTGACTGTTGAGAACACCGAGATCATGTGCGACGTCTCCACGGGTATAGTGCGACCGTACCTGCCCGCCACCTTACGCAGGGTCACGTTTAATGTCATCCATGGTCTCTCACACCCCAGTGGTCGAGTTACAGCACGCACGCTCGCCCAGAAGTTCATCTGGCCAGGAATCCGGAAAGATGCCATTCGCTGGTCACGTGAGTGCGTTCCATGCCAGAAAGCAAAAATTTCTAGGCATAACAAAACGGTTCCACACCACATTGAGGTACCCGGCACAAGATTCAACCACATCCATTTGGATATCATCTTGCTGCCGCCGGTCGATGGTTTCAAGTACTGCCTCACCATCGTGGACCGATTCACTAGGTGGCCTCAAGCCATTCCAATGAAGGACATGCTTGCAGAGACTGTCGCCACAATGGTCTACAACCACTGGATCTGCCAGTACGGGACCCCAATCACTTTGACAACAGACCAAGGGACTCAATTTGAGGCAGAGCTCTTCAAATCCTTGGGTCGGTTAGTGGGCCTCTCCAACAAGATCAGAACCACATCCTGGCACCCACAGTCAAATGGCATGTGTGAGCGGATGCACAGAACTCTCAAAGCAGCCCTCATGTGTCATAATAATGACGTTCCGTGGACTCAAATTCTACCAACGACTCTGCTTGGCCTGCGAACGTCATACAAGCCTGACCTTGGCGCATCACCAGCCGAGATGCTTTATGGAGCGACCATTCGCATCCCTGGTGAGTTCTTCATTACTCGAGATCTACCTGTAAACCCATCTACATTCTTGCAGAAAATTCGAGCTCACTTCCAAGCCTTGAAGCCGGTGCCCTCAGCACATCACATCAAACCAAGGACGTTTGTTTTCAAGGACTTGGCCACCAGCACACACGTTTTTCGTCGTGTCGACGGGGTAAAACCCATGTTGACACCTCCTTACACCGGACCACACAAGGTCATTAGGAGGCTAGATGAAAAACGCTTTGTCATCGACCAGGACGGTACCGAAAAAACCGTGTCCACGGAACAGTTAAAACCTGCCTACCTTGAGCACCTGGAGTTCATCAGGCAACCTCAAGTGGGGCACAGCCGTCAGCCGGAAGCCCAGCCTTCGATTTCAAATCAAAGCAACGCAGAGTCCGAGCCACAGCAGCAAGCTGCTCCTCAGCAACAAATAACCAACGCGGAGTCCGAGCCACATCAACCAGCCGCTCCTCCTCAACAGCCAAAGTCCAAACAAACACAACCAGCTACTCTACCTTTCCAGGAGGACCTTGGCCACGAGCTTCAACAACTCTTTTCAGCACCTCAACAACAATCGCAGAAAGCAGACGTGGCACAACAACAACAACATGCTACTCAAAAACCAGACCAGCCTAAAAGAGTTCGTTTTTCGCTCCCTTCGCTCCTTCGTCCTGCGAAGCTCTCTGGAGAGGGGGTAGCTGTGGCGACCCGTGGAAACCCGCCACAACAAGCACAGCGGCAACCGCGCAAGCAGAAGCTAGCACCGCGCGCTGTGTACTGTGCAGCGCACACAGACAGCGCCTGCACTAACACCAACGCAGCAAGGCAGCCCTTTTTGGGCCTGAGCGTCCCTCTCTGCTGGGGGTCGCTCAGTCCTGCATGAGCCACCACCAAGTGCACACCGTGCAGCAAGCGACGCTCAACCGAGTAGCTTGGCCTCTTTCAATATAATTATTTGTAATCAATTAATATCATTTTCCTTTTTGCAATAAAAGTGCAGTTAAATAAATAAGTGTTTTCTTAGTTACAAATCCCTTTTCTCACTCTATCAAAGTTAGCACGCTTAAGTTGAAATCAACCGCTCGTCAAGCTGGTAACTTGACGGTGCCTGAACCTTAAAAATACCACATCGCGATCATAATGCGCATGCGATGAGGCTTCACTTATTTGTCTCTTTTTTAAGAGAGGATTATTTAAAAAGTCTGTCTGGAAGTATTAAATAATAAGCAATATAATAAAAAGACCATAAAGCTGATTTTAAAATGATGTAATATTTGTACGATGATTTGAAAAAATTTTTTTTTAACAAGCATTTAAAAATTTTGTGTTTTGAGCACGTGATTTGATAGTAGGTCACAAATCATATCTGGGTTTATGCAAACACAAGAATGCTTCTAACACTTTGTTAAAGAAAAAGAATGAAAACATCGTCGGAGAGTGTAAATGTAAGAATAATGATTATTTTGGTGCATGCAGGTTTTTTTCCAGATCGCTGAATAAGATTTCATTAATTTTTATGACTTGCGTTATTCAATAATTTATAAACTGTGATATTTTTAATTTTTTTATTTTGAAATTAAATTTCTCAAAGATCTTGAAAATAAATTTTTTTATTAACAAAAAAAAAGAAGAGTTGTTTATTATTTATTAGATTTATTTATAAAAAAAATTACATAGTTTGATTATAAAATATTTTTACAATATTCATAGCAGGTCTGACTGGAACTTATTGGTTCAAATTTCGGAGCGAATTCCGATACGAATTTTCTATAGAAAATAGAATCGATCACTTCCTTAGATCTTTTTGCCAAATAACTTTTCTTTGAATTTGTCAAACTTTTGTTTCTGAAAATTTTTTTATTAATTTATTTTTATCTTACAACTTAAATCAAGTTTATATTTTCGTACAAATGAATAAAGTAAAAGAAAAAACTTTTGATACTTTACCTCCTTGCTGAAAAATCCTCCATCACTAACGGATACTCCAGCGTTTACTTCCGGCTGCTAAAGAAATAATTTATTTCAACATAATACACAAAAAAAAATTAATATTCGAAAATTAATGATTTAAAACTTACTGGTGCTGCGATCTGGATAGTTTGATATTGCGGTTGCTAAAATTTCAAAATTAAATACATAATATAACTTTGTGAGACTTGACGGTAAAATTAAAAGTTTGAGTTTACCTGTACTTCTTGAGGCGCAACAGAAACTTCAATCGGAGTCAGCTGGAATTTAAAAAGTTATGATAAGAAGTCTTAAAATTAACTACTTTATGAAAGTATCATAATTGAGTATTACCTGAATTTGCTGTGGTGGTGCGACCTGCTGTAACTGAAACGGTAAAAAAAATTTATTTTCATTAAGAAATCTTCAAAATAATCCGAGAACAAAATTAATATATTAAATTAGCTTTACCTGAATTTGCTGAGGTAATTGAATTTGAGGCTGCTGAAATTAAGAAGGTGAGTTATTTTTATTAAAAAATTTTGATTAGCTTAGCTTAAGTTTCTAGGAACTTATGAAAATGATTTGAAATATAAAAAATTGAAGACACAAAATTTAACTTAAAAACGTAAAAATTCATTTGGATTAAAAGTTGTTAATTAGAAAAAAAAAAAAATTGTGGAAATAGTCTATTTTGAAATCTGATAGTCGTCATAAAAAATTAACAAATTACTTGTACTTCAGCTTTCGGTGGGACGAACTGAACTTGAACAGGCTGAACTTGCGGTTGCTACAATAAATTTTGTATGTTTTAAATGGTGAATTTTTTATTTATCAAAAATTATTATTTTATGCATAGTATTCACGACATATACCTGTACTTGGACTTGTGGCACTAACTGCACTTGAATAGTTTGTGTTGGTGGATTCTAAAGTATAAAAAATTATTAGTTTGTTGACTCTATTTTAAAGTCAATTAAATTCGTTACGAGATCTTACGCTTGCTTGGGATTGTTTTTTATGTCCAAATTTACTCTGAAAATTCAGAACACCATATAAATTTATTGTAATTTTTTGTTGCAATTTTATAAAAAAATGTTGCAGTAGATTTTTATTATTTATTTTAAGTTTAAATAATAATATTAATAAACTTAATAAATAAGAAATTCACATATTTTTATTGTTAAAAGAAATTATTCAAATTACCTTGAATTCGAATTTTCCGTGGTTTTTCTGCTCTGGTTGCTGCACCGGCACAAGTTTATATATTTGAGTTGGTTGCTAGAATAATTTGTAATATTTATTGATATTGTTCCTGTTTGAAATATCGAAATTATAAAATTAAATTATTAAAAAAATAAAATCTACTTTACCTGTACTTCAACTTTGGCTTGAGGAGGCTAAAATCAATATAAAAAATTTAAAAATTCAAAAAATTCATTTTTTTACAAGGTCAACAATGACTTTTACCTGAAGTTGTATTGTTGGTAGTTGTATTTGCGGTAGCTAATAAAATTTTTATAAAATATTTCAAATATTAATTAATAATCGATACAGTTAGTTTATGTAGTAAAAGATGACTCGAACCTGTACTGCTACGTGACCACCGATTTGGGGGGGTTGCTAAATAAAAAGGCAACAAATTTATGAAAAATTCAACCATTGTATTATTCAAACTGATTTGTATCTAAATATATAAATACTTACAGCGCCACATGATGGATAAGGTCCGGTCGGTTGCTGAAATATTCAAATTTATCATGGTTATATTAAAAATAAATAAATAAATGAATAAATTTTATTATCATTGCATTGATTAATGGTGCTATTTTCTTTATTCTATCGTATAGGTTACTTCATAATTATTTTTACAAATTATATTTTTTCCGGCGAATATATTTGATCGTAAATTAATCACTAAGTATTATCGTCGCATTAAAATATTATAACAAATTTCTCCGAAGTTTAGTCATACCGTATTCTGAGAAAAATTTACTCCAAATTCCAAAGATATAAAACATCAAAGTTTTTTATCAGAATATTCAATCTCCGAAAAACATTTTTTCTAGCAAAAAAAAAACAAGTTATTCACAGCGAGAAACTTTTTTAGATATCAAGTTTTCTGCACATTGAGATTATTTTCTAAAGGAATAAACTAAAATTATTTAATAAAAAAATACTGGCATACCTTGCATCCTACTTGTACAAGTGGTTGGTAAGTTTGAGGTGGCTGATAGCTTGGTTGCTGAGGAGGCTGATAGATTGGTTGTTGTGGAGGTTGGTAGATTGGTTGTTGAGGTGGTTGGTAGATTGGTTGTTGAGGTGGTTGGTAACTTGGTTGTCTTGGTGGTTGATAGCTTGGTTGTTGTGGTGGTTGATAGCTTGGTTGTTTTGGTGGTTGGTAGCTTGGCTGTTGAGGTGGTTGGTAGCTTGGTTGTTGGGGAGGTTGATAGCTTGGTTGTTGTGGTGGTTGATAGCTTGGTTGTTGTGGTGGTTGATAGCTTGGTTGTTTTGGTGGTTGGTAGCTTGGCTGTTGAGGTGGTTGGTAGCTTGGTTGTTGCGGGGGTTGATAGCTTGGTTGTTGGGGTGGTTGGTAGCTTGGTAGTTGCGGGGGTTGATAGTTTGGTTGTTGGGGTGGTTGGTAACTAGGTTGCTGAGCTGGTTGATAGCTTGGCTGTTGAGGTTGTTGGGATGGTTGGTAATTTGGTTGTTCTGGTTGTTCGTAGCCTACTTGAAATGATCCACCGATTGATTCCTTTAAAATGAAAAAAAAAAGAAAGAATGACTTGCGTGTTCGAAATTCAAGTGCTTGAAAAATTGCGTGTTCGAAATTCGAAAGTGTTACTTATAGTTTTATAATAGTGTTATTGTGTTTTTTTTTTCCAAGATTAAATAAAACACTGGTGTTCAATTTTTAGTTATATGAATATAAGAATTGCAATCAAAATTGGTTTAAAAAAAAAAACAATAATTTTTCATTACCGAAATTCCTATTTCTTCCTTTCCATTGGATTGGGAGATCTAAAAAAAAAAAATTTTTTTTTATAACATTTATAATAGTCATAGATATGCATATGATGATTGAAACATTCTAAAATGATTAGAAAAAATACTGTGAATGCAAACAATTTTTAGTTGTATGAATAAATAGAGCAAGAAGAAAACTATGTGAACTAAACTAATGTTTTTGGTTTTATTGAAAAAACTTTTTTAAAACCTTATCATCGTTTAATAAACAACAAATTTTAAGATATAATATAATTAATATACAAACCAGTACTATAGTGCTGATTAAAAGACTAAATAAAATTTTTGTTGACGTCATTTTCTGGAGAAACTTATCCGGAATAAAAATCTCGACTTGTCGTTTATATATAAATTAAAAATTTAAGCAACGCAAATTATTCGATTAAAATATGAAGATAAAAAATTATATTAATGTTCATTAAATAAATCGTTAAATAAAAAAATTTTTCGATTGACGCTTTGACCTTGCAAGCATAAACGCACTTATTTTCGAAAAATCTACATTGTCAAGAGGATATTTCTCGAGACTTCAAACAATTGATAAGAACCTACCACAAAAAAAAACCCAAATTTTGGCCTACATGTGTCAAAACAAGTTTAATGTATTTTGATATGACTTCAAACTGAACGATTTATAGTACTTTTTTTTTGGCAACTAATTTATCAAGTATGAGTTTTAATTATAAATAACTTTTGACAGTTACATTTTCGACAATGCAACGATAAAAAAAGCATGGAAATTCTTCCATCAATTACATTGAATGAAATTTCAATAAGATTAAAAAAATTTGAGTATCCTACTTTAAAAATTTAATTTTTTAATAAAGTTTCTAAGCTAATTGCATAGTTTTTAAACATAATGATTAAATTATTCTAGTTGTTCATTTAAAACTCATCATTAGAGACAAAAATTTTTTAGCCAACTTGCAAGAAAAATTTACAAGACATTATGTTATACCCCTGGTTAAGGATGAAATCTAACGTATAAACCATAAAAGAGACAGATTTTAGTTTAAATAATTTAACTTTTTTGTAAATTACAAAAAAGTTAAATAAATAATTCATGACACAAATCAAGTTTTTTTTGTCTTATGAATCTAAACTTACAATTTCATTTATTTTTGTTATAGCCAATATCTACTGATTTTTTTTTTTTTTTTTAACAAATTATTTGTGGTATATGTAGGCTAGGGTTACTGATTATTAGGTAAGCAATATAAAACAAATTATTTATTTTCTTTGTTTTTCTTTTATTTTATTTAAAACAATACAACAAAGTTTGTGAAATTTTTCATAATTGTTAGACTTTAGTCAACGAAAATGAAAATTTCTTACATTTTAGTATCCTTTTAGTTTTGGTACTGTTGCTGAAGTTGAGCTTGCTGCAAAATAAATAAAAAAAAGGTTTTTGTTAATTTTCAATAATTTTCGTCCAAAAATCTTATAAAAAGTTCATAAAAGATAATATTTTTAACATTATTTATCGAAATTTTTAAGTAAAGTTAAAAGTTACAACTTACCGATTGGTATTGATTCTCAGAGGTGGGGTATTGTACCTGTAATTATCAAGTTTTGTTTAAATTTATTTTTTCACTCATTTTTAGCATATAAAAAGACTAAAAAACTGAAAAAAAAAAAAATTATTTTTCGTAAGCTGTAATGTTTCTTACCTGGTAGGTGTACTTGTAGTTGGGAGCTTGTACTTGAACATGGCTGTGGTATCCTGGTTTGATCTGCAATAAGAAATACGTTGATTTTTAAAATTACCGGATTAAAATTTTTGTTTGAATAACTATTCAATTATACTTACGTATGAAGGCACTTTAGGAGGACGAACGTTGGGAAGACGGACCTAAAAAATCGATAAAAAATTTTCATAAAACATCTGTTTTAGATTTAACACAAGAATTAAGTAAATTTTTTTTTAAATCCATGCTTTACCTGTGGTACGTTGACGTTGGCACTGATCAAGCCTTGTTGGTTTTGTTGCTGGACTTGTCCTTGCTTTTGGTACTGTGGAATACGGATTCCGGCGTTGACGTTTCCTTGTTGTTGCTGGACTTGTCCCTGTTGCTGTACTTCAAAGCTGCCCTGGTCGTTACCTTGTTGGTTCTGTTGTTGGATCTGGGTCTGCTGGTTCAATTGAGAGGATCCTTGTGGACGGTATTGTTGGTTTTGGGCACCAGCTTGAACCTATTTAAACACAAAAAATATTATTATATCAAGAAATTTCTGATTTTGAAGAAACTTTTTGGTTTTTTTTTTTTTTTTTTTTTTTAATGAAATTTACCTGGATGCTGGATGGTACCTGCACTTGAGATTGGACTTCCTGTTGCTGAAAATCATTGAAAATAAAAATTTAGTTGAGCTACTATGAAATATTACAAAATTAAGATAGTTCTTTCTCAAATCTGATGTAGTATTTTTATCAAATATTCAGTCATATTTTAAAACTGAGGTGGATGAAGCGTTGGTAAAATAGTGCGTAGCAGAACAGTTTTTGAAATTGAGGAGCTTGAAACTTCGTAAGTTTCATTTTCCATTCCAACCAAACGAGAATAGCGGCGTTTTTCGCATAAAAACAACGCTAGAAACTGGTTGGTTATTGTATCAGATTTGAGAAAATTTTTTTTTTTTTTTTTACTTAAAGGGAAATGTTATACTTCTAAAACGTTTTTAAAATCAAAAGCTTCTAGTATTTTTAATCATAAAGTTACTAATACTGACTAAAAATTTAATTTGATACGAAGCCGTAAAACTTGTTGAAGAAATGTTTTTATAAAAAAATCATATCTACCTGTGAAACTCCAAGGTTGCCTTGGTAGTTTCCTTGCTGGTTCTGTTGTTGGACCTGGGATTGTTGGCTACCAGCCTGGGCAATCTGGACGGATCCTTGTGGGTAGTAACCTTGCTGACTTTGTTGACCTGCCTGGACCTAATCATATATAAAATATTTATCTTGTCCAGCTCGGGTTGTTTTAAATACAATTGATAAAGATAAATGTTCCTTACCTGGATGGCAGATGGTCCGCTGGCTTGGACTTGGTATTCATTTTGTTGCTAAAATTAGAAAAAGAAATAAGAATCGTAAGGTTTATTTTCAAGAAAAATCTAATAGGACGTTAAAAATTGGGTAACTTTTCGTACCTGGTTTCCTACTTGCAAGTATCCATATTGATCTTGCTCTTGTTCTTGTCCTTGAACCTGTTAAATATTTTAAGAATGAGGTTGAAGTTTCAGAATGTAATTCAATTTTCAGTAAAGTAAGTTTAATTATTATCGTAAATAAATTGAATAAATTTTTAATTATTTACCTGTACTCCAGCTGATCCAAGCTGTCCTTGTTGTTCAACCTGGGCCTGTTGCTGTTGAAAAAAATACAAATTTTAATTTAGTTTCAGAGTTTTCAGGCTAAAATCATGGATTTTACGACTGACTTGATTCGAAAAAAAATTAAGATTACCTGAGCGAGAACATCGTCTAATCCAAGATCAACTCCAACGTTAACGTTTTGCTGGTTTTGAGTCTTTTGCTGTTGCTGACGGCCTCCAATTCCGAAATTCACGTTTTGTTGGTTTTGAACTTGAGCTTGTTGCTGGCGACCTCCAATTCCAACATTGACGTTTTGTTTGATTTGAGCCTGTTGCTGTTGCGGGCGACCTCCAATTCCGACATTGACGTTTTGTTGGTTTTGAGCTTGCTGCTGACGACCCGATCCTCCGATGACACCCCCAAGACCCAGGTTAACGTTTACGCTTTCCTGAACCTGAGCTTGACCTTGCTGCTGGCCTTGCCTTATACCACCCTAAAATTTTTATTAGATATGTCATGAATTTTTTTGAAAAAAGTCGTTTGGAATAAACTTGTTTATTAATAATCACAAAGTGTTTTTCGATTTTTTACAAATTCAGAATAAACTAATTATACCCAGATTAAGAATTTCTCTAAGTAAAGAAATTTTTGTTTTCAATTTAGTATTATTCTAAGTAAACATTTAAATATGTATATCGACTTACCCCGAGAGCTGCGTGAGATCCTGAGATCTGAAAATAAACAATAGAAAAATTTGAAATAGTAGAAATACTTTACAGTAATTGAAATTGAATAAAATCATAAAATTATATATTTACCAGGACTGCAGCGAAAAGAGCGAGTGCAAGGCTTTTGGATACCATTTTGGATGATGAATCTTCCAAGAGTGTGATGAGATACGTTCAGAATTCACAATTTATACTCTCGAAATTTTCAAAAAAGTTATTGACAAAATAAACGAATTTAAAAAACAAATACAATCAAAATAATTGGCTGGGGGCATCTTGAAGTGACCTAACACTTGATTAAATGACATTCTTGACAAAAAAAAGAATTTTTGGACTACCTTGAAAGCGTTATCAGATTTTTCAAAATTATGATTTTTTTTTGCAAACATTCATAAATTTATTTTTAGTATGATGTTTGAATTTACAATAGCATTAATTTTTTTTAACTACATACTTGAAGCTATTAAAATAATAATTCAAATTTATTCAAAAATTCAAACTTTGGAAATTATTTATTTACTTATATTTTCTCTACCATTTTTCTTTGTCGTATCTCATCATTAATTATTCAAAACAAAGTTAGATTTATTTTAAAAATAAAATAACAGTAATCGTGCATGATTTTAAAATTTTAAGAAAACACTAGAAAAAATAAATAAAAAGTTTCAGACGATTTTATACAAAATTGAAAAATAACGCATAATTTTAGAGTACCTCTCGCGGATCGAACAAATTCAAATTGCTCCAGAAGATTTCTAACGGACCTAATTCTAAGAATGCCGATAATATAAATAATTTGAACTAGCAGTTACTAACAAAAGTTTTATTAATTTTAAATTATTTAAAGAATATAAGACGATGGAAATTTATTTAGAAAAAAGATGTGCCTACTCATTATGGAGGTACACCTATACACTTATTGTTACTGTAGGATACATACTCATGGCAAATCTTATAGACTTCTCTCTTCAATGTTATTTTTATTTTTCTAAAAACTGACTCAACGAAAAATGTTGACAATAAATTATAAAAAAAAAATGAATATCAATAAGTTAGTAAAGCTCAATAAGTAAATATCGATAAGTTCACTTATTGATATGAATATAATAATATTTAATTGAATATAATCAATTATTACTCTTCTTGGTTTCTTTGTGCAGTGTGATCGAATTTATAAGTACAAGGTAAATGTGTACGTTCATACCATGATACAATGCACCAGTTCTCGTCCGATCACTGAAGTTAAGCGTCATTGGGCGCGGTTAGTACTTGGATGGGTGACCGCTTGGGAACCCCGCGTAACGTACACATCTCTCTTTTTTTTTTTTTTTTTTCTTTATTATTACTATTATTTTTTTTCAAATATTCAACTAATTTTGGAATTCAAAGTATACCAAATAACCTTTATAAAAAATTAATGTAAAATTTAGACTTTAAATAGTACCTTTGGGGGTATTAAGGTTTTAAGACCTAGAAATATTTTTTCTTGAAAATTCATTAAAAAAAAAAAAAAAAAAAAAATTGAGGTATCAGAACTCTCTAGCTGCAATCGGCTTTGAGCAGGAATTTTTTAAAAATACGCTAACAAGCTTTTTTTTTTTTTTTTTAAATGGGCTAATATTGTCCTCAGACGATCACAGGATTTGGTGAACATTCCAGACGAAAAAAAGTTGTAAAAAATTTCAGATGAAAAAGTCTTGGATATATATATATATATATATATATATTTAGTTATAAGCAGATATATCATGATAACTACAGGTGAACCTCTCTTAAAAGAATCTTAAGTTTAATAAAATAAGGTTGTGTCTAGGTACCATCGCCGTGTACCGTACACGGTACACGGTACACGGTAGCTTTTTACTTTAGATCCTATAATTTATTCCAAATAACCCACTTAAGTTTAAAAAACTACTAGTTTTTACTTTAAATCTAATTACCCATCCTAAATAACCCACTTAAATTCACAGAGTGTCTAAAGTAACTCTTATTTGGTACCGTGTACCGTGCACCGTGCACCGAATACGGTACACGGCGATGGTACTTAGACACTTTCATAAAATAATTCGAATAATTATTCGGACAAAACGGGCGGAATTCTGTCTCTCTCGCTCTGCTTAGGTTTGCATGCGAGAGACAAAGACACTCGATACGTTTTCCTAGAAAATTCCGAATAAGAGAGGGTCACCTGTAATGGTGTATTTCATGCTAAAAATTTTTTAAGTTTAAACTTTTGAATGAATTTATTTTTAAGTCAAGTTTGGAGTTCAACTAAAGGCTGAATTTCAATTTTTTGATTCAATTATAAAAGCTTCTATTTTATTTGAAATTGGTATAGGTTTCATTAACCGACAACAATACTACATGATGTATTGTTCTTTATTATTGTAGTATTTGTAATTTTACTTTTGTAATTTAGATAACGAATTTTCTATTTTAACTTTCTAATTTTTGGTTATACAATCATCACTTTTTATATAAAACGACATATTTTATCATAGTAAAAAAGGTTAAAAATAAGAATCATTTTATTTATTTATAGTTTTTATTACGTTAAAAACAGTCCAATAATTAAATTTGTTGACAATAAATCAATTTTTCTTCATTATTGCACGTTTTGACACCCAAGTGTAGATTCTCGACTCGAGTGATTTGCCCAAGGCCTGAAATGATAATGGTTAGTTTATAAGTCTTTCAAATATTTATTTTTGCATTAATTATAATTATTAATTATTAAATTTTTTGAAAATTTGTAGAAAAAAATTAGAGCTCATGAAAACATTTTCCGCATTAGCAGATTTTTTTTTTTTTTTTTTTTTTTTTTAAATTTAGAAAATAATATTTTGAAAATCTATTTCTAAATGTTTTAATTGCGGTAGTATTTGGAAGAATTTCTTACCTCCATTTAGGTTGTCCTTAGTATTCTTGTTGAGATTGAGATTCATATTGAGCTTCCTGAAAAATTATTAAAACCATCATGAATTTTTGTACATTTACATCATTTGGAAAAATTATAATCAGATATAAAATTTTATGTAATGCTTAATAAAAAATATTTCTTACAACTCCAACTCCTGGGCCTCCTTGGACTTGTTGTTGAGATTCGTATTGAGCTTGCTGTAAATAATTATTTAATTTAGAATTGTACTCTATAAATTATTTTGCACGTTTGATTTTAATGAAAAATATGACTTACGACTCCTTGTCCTTGTTGAGATTGACCTTGCTGTTGAGCTTCGTATTGAGCTTGCTGTAAATAAGTACTTAATTTAGAATTTTACTCAATAATTTACTTTGTACATTCAATTTTAATAAAAAATGTCTTACGATTCCTAGTCCTTGTTGGGATTGACCTTGCTGTTGAGCTTCGTATTGAGCTTGCTGTAAAATAATTATTTGATTTAGAATTTTACTCAATGACTTACTTTGTAAATTAAATTTTAACGAAAAATATGTCTTACGATTCCTGATCCTTGTTGATATTGCTGTTGAGCTTCGTATTGAGCTTGCTGTAAAATAATTTTTTGACTTTAATTTTACTCAATTACTTAATTGTAAATTCAATTTTAATAAAAAAGATGTCTTACGACTCCTAATCCTTGTTGAGATTGACCTTGTAGTTGAGCTTGAGCTTGCTGAAAAATTATTTTTCAATTTCAAATTTTGACTCAAAAAATTACAAAAATTCAAAAATCTGTCTTGTTAAAAGTTATTGAATTTAAGTTAAATTAATCTTAATCATCTTTTTTTTTAAACTTAGAAGAGTAAAAAAACATTCTTACGATTCCAGATCCTTGTTGAACTTGCTGTTGTTGTTGTTGCTGAACTTGTACTTGGGGTTTGTTTTTAGGATGTTGAACCTATAAAAATTGGATCTTATGTAAATTTTATTCTTTACACCTGGGCGAGATGAAAAAGGCATAAAAATTTTTAATAAACTCAAAAAATAAAAAATCATTTTAATTAATAATTCAAAGCAAAGATAAAGATTCTTACAAGAACGCTGTATTGGTAGTTTGGGGCGTTCACTTGGACGTTGCTGTAGTATCCTGATGGGGTTTGTTGCTGCAAAAAATTACTATACCATTATTTTACAGACACTTTTTTGCTATTAAAAGAGTTTTGTTTCTGAATTATTAAATTGCATTTACCAGATAGTAGTTAGATTGATATTTGGGAACACGGCCTTGAACCTGAAACATAAAAAGTGTTATCCGTCAAAGGTTTTTCTTTTAGATTAGAAACAAAAAGATTGATATATGGAATGATAAATGCTTATTTTAATCAAATGAAAATTGTGACAATCAACTGAGATCGTAATAAAATATTTCGTACCAAGGGCGAAAAATTATACTTTTCGTCCCGTGAGTCAAAACGAAAAAATGCAATTTAAAACTGAAAATTATGTTGAAGAAGTTTGTATAAATCGTAAAACTGTTAAAAAAGTCAAAAATCCTATAAAAGTTAGATTTTATGGATTATCAAGTTGGGTTTAGAGAGTAGAAAAAAATCCATTTTTCGCCCTCTGAAATAGAAATGTTACTTTTCGTACGCTAAATAGGATTTTTCTGGCTATTCTGAGGTTCAAAGTAGTAATTTTTTACGTTTTGGCTTTGCTGTTGTTGTTGGTTCTGGGGAAGACGAAGTCCGGCGTTAACTTGTTGTTGCTGGGCTTGTCCTTGTTGTACATTGAGGCTACCTTGGAGGTATCCTGGGCGTTGCTGTTGTTGTTGCTGGGTTTGTGCTTGTTGCTGAACGTTCAAGTTTCCTTGCTGGCTCTGTTGTTGGGCCTGGGATTGTTGGCTACCAGCCTGGGCAACCTGGACGGATCCTTGCTGGCTTTGTTGACCAGCTTGGACCTGTTATAAATCGCAAAATTTGTTTTAAATTAAAACAATCAGCAATAAAAATATAATTTTTTTTTGTAGAATCGTGTGATGGTTACCTGGACAGTTGATTGTCCTTGTGCCTGAGCTTGGAATTCCTGTTGTTGCTAAAATTGTACAAAATAATTCTTAAGTTTTTTAGATCTAAGTCTTAAGTTTTTAACATCTTAATAAATTTACATCTACTGGTGAGATAATACGAAAAATTAAAAATATAGTCTTTGAAAATTTTTAAAACTTGTTTTTATAACTGTTTGGCACAAAACGATCAAAGTTATTTATTGTTATTTTAACTCATATTATTAAAAATAGTTTAAATAATTCTAACCTGAACTCCTTGTCCACCAGCCTGTACTTGAGATTCTTGTTGGTATTGTTGCTATAAATTAGAGAGAAAAGTAGTTTTAATCATTTTAGCTAATCTTTTTACAGAACTTTTTGATGTAAAAATTCGAAGTTAAGAAAAAAATTGCTGTGAAAATAAAAACATATCTTTACCTCAGATTGGCCGAGTCCAACACCAAGTCCAACATTTACATTTTGTTGAGCTTGAGCCTGCTGTTGTTGCTGGGCTGATGCTTTGACCTAAAATTTACATCCATCAGTATGAAATCAATTAAAAAAAAAAAAAGAAAAGAAAATTAGTAAGCGTTGAATATTACATATTGTCCGTGAGATCCTGAGATCTGAAATAAAAGAAAAAAAAATTATTAAAAACTCAAGAATTACGGAGTTGAAGTTTATTTGATAATTTCACTTACCAGGACGGCGGCGAAAAGAGCAAGAACAAGTGTTTTGGAGACCATTTTGGACGACGACTCTTGTAAAAGTGTGACGAGGTACATTCGAAATTCCCAATTTATACTCTCAAAATTATTAAAATTTCGAAAAAAATTAATGAAAGAGTAAACAAAGAGAGAATAAAATAAAATAAATTTAAAAAAAAATTAAATCAACGGGGGGTAACTGAGTGACCTGGCACTTGATCAAATGACGTTTGTGATAAGACATTTTTGGATCACCTTGAGACAGTTATTAAATAATCTAAATTAACATTTTCTCCTCGAAAAATTATGTAATTAGTTTATTCAATGTTAGCTATATAGTTTTTTCCTAGCTAAATTTAAGCTTACTCGATTTGCTGTGTGAAGAAAAATTTTGCGAAAATCTGATGGCTTAGTCATGTTTTAGAATGCATGGTAATTTTTTTTTTTTTATGGATTTGATTAAGTTTCTTAGTGTTGCTATGGGTAAATCAATTGAAAAATCTTGACTGAACGGCAAGTTTTAAACATTCGCTTTGTTTTTTAGTCGAGGGCCATAAAATAAATTAATATAGGTATTTCAGAAGCTAATAATTGTAATCAGTTTTGACATAAATGGTTTGAAATATCTGCTTGAAAAGTAAGGCGATAAACTAATTTTAATGGAATATAACACTTTGATAAAAATGATAACTAAATTGACACTTTTGCACTGCTAATCTTATTATACAAAATTTTGTTTAAAAATTACTAAAAAAATTTTTTGTAACTTTTAGAAACAATAATGGTTTTATTAAAAATATCTGCAGTAAAAAGATTTAGGTCAATCTTGTTTTTACCATCGAACATCAATTATTAATTTTGGCGCCTTTTCGATGAGATTTACTTTAGAAAACATGCATGTACTATTTTCGTGCAATAAAATCTACGATTCGTAAAATAGATAAAACAAACATGAAACGTCTCTACGTGTTCCAAAGGTATCAAATTTATTTAAGTTTGGTTTTATCTCTGTATTTGAAGAAAACTAAAATTTTTATAAAACCAACCTAAAACTGATGAAAAAGGTTTAAAAAGTTTAAAAAAATGGTTTTTTACTTGATATTTAAAGTAGATTACAAAAAAAAAGCTTCACGGCGATCCGAAAAGTCGATGTCTAATAGAACAACCCTTAAAAATGTCATTTTTTTTTTAAACGGAAAGAATTGTAAATTTGAAACCCATATAGAAACATAAATTTCAATCTGCATGAGACTAAAAAAAAAAGAAAAAAAATTACAGCGGTTGTGAGAAAAATTCAATTATTTTATCATTATTTGTGAAATCATTTGTTACGAACAAGTGGAGATCTTTTAAATATTGAAAAATAAATTGAAAACAGGTTTTTCTAAAAATTACATTTTTTCTGTTACATGTGGATTCAAAATGTATTCCGAACGCTTTCCATTAATATAAATACATGGCTATCATACAAGCTAGAAATTTTTTTAAATTTATTGGTATTTGAAAAAATTTCAAATTTTATCAATTGAAAAAATGACAAATTAAAATTAATTATATTTAAAAAAATTAAAAAATTAAAAAATTAAAAAATTTCGTGGGATGTATGATTATTACAACCTGAAAAAGTTATATGCATACAGGGTTGAAAATTTAACTTGTTAGATTCACAATTTTTAGCTCTGAAGCAAAGTAAAAGCAAGTCAGAATATATGGATGAAAAATATTTATGGATTAATTATTGTTTTTGTAATTAGAAATAAAAATCTTTTCACTAAATTATTTAACAGAAATGTTACACTTGCACAATATTTACTAACATGATGGAACTTTAAATACATTGAAAATAACTTTTATTAGTTTTTTTTAAGAGTTATTTGATTATAAAATTATTCCCTTGAGTAAGTTTCACTTTTTTAAGTGATACTAAAATTACTGAGAAACTTTAATTTTGATCAAATAAATCGAGAAATAAATTATAAAATCAGTTTATTTTATTTGGGCACTTTATTATTTTTCAAACGATACAATAGTCAAACATTTTAATGCGTCGCTGTTGCTCGTGCCGCCCAAAAAAGTTAAGCTTCCAACTTAACTTGATAAGGAACCTGCAATGACAGAATGCAATTGTTAAATTTTTCAGGAATAGTCTCTTTTGTTACTCAAAGATAATTAAAAAAATAATTTATTTTGAATGAGCTTTTTTGCGCTTTTTGTCAAGGTATTAATGTTATTACTCGAACAAAACTTTTAAGCTTTATTAAAATTTCTAATACAGAAATTGAAAAAAGTTTTACCTACCATCATGTCGGTTGACCTTAGTATTGTACTTGAGCTTGAGCTTCATATTGGCTTTGCTGTGAGATGATTATTAAATTTATAGTTTTATTTAAAAAATAATTTTATACGTTCAATTTTAATAAAAAATATGGCTTACGACTCCTGATCCTTGCTGAGCTTGGGCTTGTTGTTGACCTTGAGCTTGCTAAAAATTGATTAATTATTTAAAATTTGGATTAAAAAATTTCAGCAGATCATAAAATAAAATTTTTTATTTTTATTGATGACATTCGTATAATAAATTAAGTACTAAATAAAATTGATTTACCTGGCTGCCTTGTGTTTGTTTCTGACTTTGAGCCTGAGCCTGAACCTGGACTTGCTTTGCCTAATAATAAAAACATTAACATAAATTTTTTCTCTTGACAAAAATAATGAATAATTGTATGATTTGAGTCTTTAAAAGAAATAAACTTCTAATTTAAAAAAATGAAGTATAAAATACTTTAAATAAATTGCAGTTAACGAAAAAAAAGTATAGGTATGAAAGATTTTTCTTACTGGTTTTGGGGCTTTTCCAGCTGGATGTTTTTGCTATTAAAAATGGAAAAATATTTCAAGATTAGAATATTTATCGTGCAAACTCCAAATAAACTTCAAGAAAGTAAGTTACTTACGTTCAGTTGGTATGAGAAATCTTTAGTTTGTACTTGAATGCTGCTGGTAGCAACTGCGCTTGGTGCACTTTTTATTTGCTGAAAAATAAAATGAACCTTCACAATCAATCTATTTACAAACAGCTGAATCAATTAAATTCTAAAATTAATACTGTACCTGTTGTTGCTGAGATTGAGATTGTTGTTGTTGTTGTTTTTGGCCACTTCCTGATTGCTGTTGGCCTTGTTGTTGAGCTTGGGATTGTTGTTTGCCAGAATTCACAGATTGTTGTCCTTGTTGTTGAGCCTGAGCTTGCTGGCTACCAGATTTCACAGATTG
Source organism: Encarsia formosa (assembly GCA_038277355.1). Lineage (NCBI taxonomy): Eukaryota > Metazoa > Arthropoda > Insecta > Hymenoptera > Aphelinidae > Encarsia > Encarsia formosa. The sequence continues at coordinate 2,314,442 of CM076185.1, read as the reverse complement.
TTGTCCTTGTTGTTGAGCCTGAGCTTGCTGGCTACCAGATTTCACAGATTGTTGTCCTTGTTGTTGTGCCTGAACTTGCTGGCTAGCAGATTTCACAGATTGTTGTCCTTGTTGTTGAGCCTGAGCTTGCTGGCTACCAGATTTCACAGATTGTTGTCCTTGTTGTTGTGCCTGAGCTTGCTGGCTAGCAGATTTCACAGATTGTTGTCCTTGTTGTTGAGTCTGAGCTTGCTGGCTACCAGATTTCACAGATTGTTGTCCTTGTTGTTGAGCCTGAGCTTGCTGGCTACCAGATTTCACAGATTGTTGTCCTTGTTGTTGTGCCTGAGCTTGCTGGCTAGCAGATTTCACAGATTGTTGTCCTTGTTGTTGAGCCTGAGCTTGCTGGCTACCAGATTTCACAGATTGTTGTCCTTGTTGTTGTGCCTGAGCTTGCTGGCTAGCAGATTTCACAGATTGTTGTCCTTGTTGTTGAGCCTGGGATTGTTGTTTGCCAGATTTTGCAGATTGTTGGGTTTGTTGTTGTGCCTGAGCTTGCTGGCTACCAGATTTCACAGATTGTTGTCCTTGTTGTTGAGCCTGGGATTGTTGTTTGCCAGATTTCACAGATTGTTGGCCTTGTTGTTGAGCCTGAGATTGCTGGCTACCAGCGTTTACAGACTGCTGACCTTGTTGCTGAGCTTGAGCCTGATAAATTAAGAAAAATTTTATAATAAATTGAAAACAAAAAATTAAAAAGAAAAAATTACTGAAAAATTATCGCAAAACTCACCTGAGCAGATGCTCCACTTGATTGCGCTTGGTTATTTAGCTAAATTAATAAACAATTATTTAACGTTTTATTTTATTTTTAAGTTTCTTATACTAATTAAAAAACTAATGAAAAAGAGTTATTTTTTCTTAAGAGAATATAATAAATAAATAAGGGTGATCACTGGTTATGACATAACGACCTACCCTAATTATTATTTTCTTTTAATAATTTATTTACCTGAAGTTGGTATGAGTATTCATCGGTTTGTACTTGTATGGTGTTACCCTTGCTCGTCTTAGACTGAAAAAATAATTTAGTTGTCAAATTTTTTTTCCAATTTTAGATTCAATTGGTAAAATTTCAATACCGTACCTGTCCAACTTGCGCTTGACTCTGCTGCTGTGATTGTTGCTGAGCTCCAGCGTTGACACCACCTTGGACTACTCCGGCTTGTTGAGAAGTCTGCTGCTGCGACTCTTGCTGTACTTGAGCATCCTAAAGTTTACAATTTTTTTAAGCTTATGAGTAATCATTAAGCTTTTTATTTTTATTTTCCATAAAAACGAGATTTTTTAGAAGTAAAAGTGTGTTGATACGAAAGAACTACTTCTGAATAAGCGGTCTTTTTTAGTTATATTAACGTAATTGACACTGTACCTGTCCATTTTGCACTTGACTTTGTTGTTCAGATTGTGATTGCTGCTGAGCTCCAACGTTGACGTCAGCCTGTTGCGAAGTTTGCTGTTCCGATTCTTGCTGGACTTGAGCACCCTATATAATCAGAAATCAAATAAAAATTCAATAATCATCAAAAATCCTTGAAAGTTTTAAAAATCAATCATTATGTTGATACTCTACCTGTCCATTTTGTACTTGGCTTTGTTGTTCGGATTGGGATTGCTGTTGAGCATCAACGTTAACACCACCTTGGATTGATCCAGCTTGGTACAGAGCTTGAGCTTGCGCCTGCTGATTGTAACCCTAAAATTATAAATAGTCAAAATTAAATCAACTTTTAAAACCCTCTGTAGAGCAGAAATTATTATTTTTTCTTTTTTCCTTTATTTTAAAAAATGTATATCTCTGCTTAAATCTCTAATATAAAATTCATGATTACTCGATCCCTTATCAAATGCCATTTGGCGGCTTTCTCAAAAATATTCGTTTTAAGTAATAAAAATATTAACCAGGCAATTACCAATTTTTCCCACCTCAATTTTTGTTTTAAAAATTATAGAAATTTTAATAAAAAATATATCTCTACATAAAAGCTTCTAATGAAAATAATAAGTAAAACTTACCTTGGGTTTACCGTATGATCCGGAGATCTGTAATAAAAACCAAACAAATTAATTATAAGTTACATCACACATTTTAAAAACTTCTGACTGAATCATCTCTGTATTTACCAGAACAGCGGCGAAGAGAACGAGAACGAGAGTCTTGGAAACCATTTTGGACGATACTTCTTCCAAAAGTGTGATAAGATACGATCTGAATTGAAAATTTATACTTTTGAAATTTTTGAAAACTCTCAAACACAGTGTATGAAAAAAAAAGAATATAATAATAATTCACGAGGGGGGGTTACTCACACAGGTCTGACACCTGGCCAAATGATTTTTTTATGAAACCTTGAGACGATTAAAAAAATGTTTCAAAATATTTTCACTAAACTTGTATCATAATTAAGAGTTTATTTATAAATCTTGTTTTTTTTTTATTTGCTGAAGAGAAACTTCTTACAAGTGATGCCTGTTACCACCTTTTTTTTCATTTGAAATTACTCCACCGAGCTCGCAGACGTTCTTTGAACTCAAATTTTTAAACTCTCATACAATTGTTTTAATTAAGTTACGTACAAACGAGCTTTTTTGAGAATTAAGTTTGCATCGCACCATCTTATGAGTGAAGATACAAATTACTGCAAAATGAAAAAATTTGTGAAGTTGTTAGTTACATAAAAAGGTCTTTTTTCAATTTTTGTAACCAATACTCCTGTTCAAAAAATTTATCTCTTTTTTTTTGCATTCTTTAAGTTGAAATTCATTGTTTTACAATATATCATTAGAAATTTTTCCTGAAAGTTGTTTTCGAAATTAAAAAAAAAAAAATAAATACTGAGTCACTGACTTCATAAAAAGCTTTTCAATATTAACTAAATGACGAATGATTCAAATACAGAACTTTGATGTTATTGAAAGATATTTAATAAAAAAGATAAAAATTTGAATCTGCAGGGAAATATTATAAGGTAAAGGACCCAATTGTGGACCCCTTACCCCAATTAATGGTCCCCTTCAGCAAAAATCATTTTTAAATATTTTTTTAATGCAAATATCGACATAAAACTATTTTAAAATAAACTTATGTTATCAAAGAATATTTCGAAATTTTTTTTTCAAGTTTACGTTAATAATTCCGTTTTATTTTGAAAGTCACAATGTTGGTTGACTCGAGGGTTAGGTTGGTGTTCTCGTTGCAGCGAATCAAGCATCTTTCAAACTTGAATTTCTAGGCATACTTTAATTATTTACGCAATGTATCACTTATTAATGAAAAGCTTAGACTTCAAAAATTAGTATAGTATCAATTTTGTAAGTTAAAAATATAAATTTTTAAATAAATAATGCAGTTCTCATAATTGGGCCCTAGTCTCAAGGTACCCCAATTAATGGTCCTGAAGAGCAGCGGTCCATTAATACGAACCTTTAAATGAAACCCCGAGTACCCCAATTAATGAGACGTTAGTTTTGGCTTTCATACTGAGTTTTATACACTAAAATATCAGCTTTATAAATCTTCCAATGTGGTTAAATTACTTTTGTCAATGAAAACTGTAACTACTTTTAACTTCAATGTCAACAAAAATCGTAACCTCAAAAGTCAATAGTTTGAAATAAAATCACAGGGTCCATTAATTGGGGTAAGAAAAACGTAAAGGGGATATCGCATGTAAAAAAGGTCCATTAATCGGGGTACTTTGACACACAGTCTCAAAAACACGGTCCAAAAGTTCTCTACTTTAAACATTAATTACTCTGTAAATAAATAAAATTTTTTAATAAAAAAAATTGATTTTGATTCTTAAGACCACTAAAATTAAGTATGTACAAAAAAAATTAACTTCACTTGCTTGGTTTTTTCTATAAAATTCAAAAACCCCGAAAGTTGTGATTTTTGGGGTCCACAATTGGGTCCTTTACCTTACTCGAGCCTCGGCGAGGGACTCGGTAATCGCGCGGGTTACGCTCGGTGACGCAAACAACCAACCATTGTTGCTATGGTAAACGAGAAGTTATGTTTTCTCACAATGACATTTATTACAGAATATGAAGAAATTATTAATTCGGAAATTATATATTTTTTCAATTCATAAATCAGTTGCATCTTATGAAACAAAATCTGTAATTTTCCGTCTTGAATATCGTTAAAACCTTCTATTTTGTATTTCCCAATTTGTGGAAGTCTATGCAATTTTAGTAACACCAGCTAATAATTTTTCATTTGAAAAAGTAAATTTAAAATTTTAAGTTTATTGAGTAGCCAGTGATCGTAAGTTCTGTTTATGCATGCATTATACCTACGTCAAATAAATGTTTTATTTCTTTGACAATAAAATTACACGGTTAAAAAATGAATAAATAAATAATATACACTAAGTTTATATTCATGGGCTTTTTATTATATTTCAAACGACACAATAGCAAGTTATTTTGATGAATCAATTTTCTTCACTGCTGCGTGTTTCCCCAAAAAGTTCAAAAGCTCGAACGATCAATTTGACAAGGAAACTGTAATGACAAAAAGCAATTGTTAGACACTGGGAGAATAGTCTCAGATTAATGTATATTTTTTTAATTAACTATTAATCAGTAATCATGGCGTTTTACTCATTCAATTTTAATGAAGAATCTATCTTACGTTTCTAAGTCTCGGTTAAACTTGAGCTTGACCTTGTTGTTGAGCTTGTCTGTGTTAGATTGTAATGGCTCGTGGTTTTGCCTGTTGTTGTTGAGCTTGTCCTTGCTGTTGTCGGCCCCTTCCCAATTGCTGTTGTTTCTGTTGTAGAGCTCTAATGTTGCGTCCACCTTGCACTACTCCAGCTTGTTGTTGAGCTTGTCTCTGTTGTTGTCTGCCCCTTCCCGATTGCTGTTGGTTCTGTTGTTGCGACTGTTGTAGAACCCCAACGTTGCGTCCACCCTGTACTACTCCAGCTTGTTGTATTATTTGTTGCTGAGCTTGTCCCTGTTGTTGTCTACCTCTTCCCGATTGCTGTTGGTTCTGTTGTTTAGCTCCAATGTTGCGTCCGCCTTGTACTACTCCAGCTTGTTGCGATGTTTGTTGTTGAGTCTGTTGCTGGATTCGATTACCCTAAAACATTCAATTAACATTTGAATTCGCCCAATTCAAGTTGGTAATTTTTATCATTTTCTTCATGAATTAGGCTTAAGTAGTTGATATAGTACCTGTGCATTTTGTACTTGGCTTTGTTGTTCAGATTGGGATTGCTGTTGAGCACCAACGTTTACACCACCTTTGACGATTCCGGCTTGTTGTTGATTTTGAGCTTGCTGCTGGTTTTGAAGTGAGAACTAAAATTTTTTATAGGTAAATATTAGATAAGCTCTTGATCAGTTATTAAAAAGTTTTTGTTCCGAAAAAAAATATAAAACCTTTTCAAGGGGATAAGACTAGGACTTTCAACTACTCCAAAAAAATTCATATTCCCAAATATCATTTTTTAAGCTTAAAATTTTTTACTAATTGAAAGCACTGTTACGAGTACTGTTTTCAGTACTTCTATGTTTTTAACTTTAATTAAATGTTAAAGTCCTCGATAAAAAATTTACTGTACTTTCAATAAAATCTACTGAAACTTACCCTGGGTTTACTGTTTCCGTATGATCCAGAGATCTATAATTAAATCAAAAGAAAAGATATGAAAAAGTGCTTCAAATAATTTTTGAATCAATTTACTAAATTATCAATATAATTACCAGCACAGCAGCGAAGAGAGCGAAAACAAGAGTTTTGGAAACCATTTTAGATGATACTTTTTCAAAAGTGTGATGAGATACGATTTGGGCTCGATATTTATACTTCCGAAATTTTCGAAAACTCATTAACAGAGTAAATAAAAAAGAAACAAAATAATAAACAACTGAAAGAAATTTCTCCTTATTTAAAAAAAAAATAGTTAAAAATGTTTTTAATAAACTTGTATTATGTTTAAGAGTTTATTTTTAAAGCTTGTTATTGTATTTATTACAAAAAAAAAGCTTATAGCAAATACCTGCTCTTCATTTGAAAATTGCTCGCAAGCGTTGTTCGAGTAAAAATTGTTATTAGTGATAAGGATATCCATATATTTTATTTAACATTAAAAAGTGTTACTAAACCAATGTTTGCTCTGAATACTCTGTACTAAAGAGTAAAGATATCAATGCGTTTCATTCATTGCAAGCACTACAAACAATAAATGAAGAAAAATAAACAATTAATACAAGACAGTAAACTATAAAGTCGATGTCCTTATCAAAAGATCTTTTTAATTTTTGTAATCAAAAATTTAATCTTCTACTCTGAATTTATTCAATTGAAATAAAATATCTACAATATGTTGTCAATAATTATTGGCAATAAAAAAATTTCAACAAATAACAATATAAATTGTTAACAAAGATCAAATGCATTCAGATTAAAAATGATTGGTTTTTTATGATGCATGTAATATCATTTTAAGAAATTATCATTTTGGTAATCTTTAATTTCTTCAGTTAATAAACCAGTTCAGTTTTGATAAATAACATCTAAAAATCCACTGTCTTAAGTAATGTCAAAACCATCTTCTATTTTCTGTTTTTTAATTTGTCTAAGTCTAGCTACACGATTTCAGTATCATAATTTGGTCATTTTGAGAATGAAAAAGACAATTTTGTATTTTTTTATTTAATACAGACCCAGCTGAGGTCTTTAGTTTTGTTTATGAGTTTATAACATTGCAGAGAAAAAAAAAATTTTATTTTACATGGATTAACCAGATTTGTATTGCAAAACAAGGAGCTTGGCACGCTAAGTAATAATTATTACAATATCAGATATTCTTGCCAAAGCCATCCAAGGGCCATGGTAACCTATGCAGGTATTTCCAAAAACCCTTACAGAAAACCATGACCGGTACTTTAGTATCTATGCAACCTACACAAATATTTTCTAATACCCTCATTAAAAACCATACTTGGGACTCTAGGATCAGTGGTGAGAGATATCATTTTGGCAGCCTGTTTTGAAAGAAGAATGTCATCCGTCTAGTTTCCTGACTCCAATATGCGCAGCTCTGACAAAAAACATGTAATGGTTTTTATTTTGGTCACGATAAGCAAAGCCAAATGTTATAGCATCATGTCAAGGTGATACGGTTGGTCTAGCCGGCACAAAACGATAAAGTATCAATTAAAATCGAGGAAGTTGTCTTCTTTCATAAGTGAGAAAAAGCGTGCCAGATGAAGTGTACGTGAAATGGTTGTGAAAAACGCAGATGTAGCTGAAAAGTATGAATAACTCTCAACTATCTGCGGGTTGTGCAGCTTGCCTTATTTTTTGCTCTTATGTTTCACGTAGAAAGTGATATTGCCCACTTAGCAAGAGGTAATTGAAGAAGGTTTTTCAAAATCCCATGAGAAATACTCTTAAAGACACTCCTCAGACAATCAGACTGTTGAGAATAATGCCAATGTCAACTGTTGACAAGCATCCTATTTTATAGATTTTTGTCATCAGTTTTATTTTAAAAATTTAACATGGTTCTTCCAATGCATCCGATTTTTATATACGTATATGTTTTCAAGGGTGCTGATTACAAATATCACTTTGAATTTTTAATTTGTTTTAAATAAAGAGCACTTAAATAAAGTGAAATTATAATTCTCTCCTAATATATTCGATTTGTACGAAAATTTGTTTTCGATGTCTTTTGAGGGTCAAGATTACGAATCTGATTTTCAATTTTAAATTTGATGACTCTAATAAGGTCTATACTCAAATAAAGTTAATTTGAAATTTTTGCCCCATAAATCGAACCGTAATAAGTTTTTTGTACTGGAATGTCTAAGGTTGCTCATTTTGGGTATTTATGTATCTATATTCGAATAAGCCTAGACATTTGGAAGACTTTTTTTGTTTTTTTCATCAGTAATATGGTAGTAGATTGTTGTTTTAAAATATTTTTGATTAAATTTATACTCTAAATCAAGTTTAATCATTTACGTAATATCATAATATTTGATATTATTGAATATATTATTGTCTAAGCGCGAGCGAGCGTTTTATGCTAGTAGGGTTTGTAATGAATGTTAGCTTATGTATTACCTAATTAGAATGGTTTATTAGACTATGATAATGTTCAGTGCAGTTGTTCGCTATCTAATTAGGCTGGAACGAATGGTTTACGATCATTTTTCCGCACAGACAACATTCCGTACAGTTTTAAAAAATTTTAATTTTTTCTATTTAGTTTTGGAAACTATGTTACTTCGATTTTATTACTTCTGTTAAGGATGTTCTATGGTATCGTGCGGGCCGCAGCGCCTTAAAAAATTGCTAGGGCTTTGGGTTCAATTAATTAATCGTCTTAAAAATTTGACACAATGTTTTCAATTATCTCTAGTTTCATTTAGTATTTATATTAAAATAATTTTTTTTTTTTTTTTTTTTTTTTTTTTTTTTTTAATTAGGGAAAATCCCGAATATTTAACCTATTTTTCAACTAACAATACTCTATGGCAAAAGTTTCTTTTTTTATAGTCTTCTGTACAATATCACAAATTTTTTGAAAGAATGGAACACAATGTAAGAAAAAAAAGTGCTTGGTTCCCATTAGAACATGAGTTCAATTGTTTAAACAAAAACCATAAATTTTTCAAAAAAGTTAATGGTTGAAGATAGGAAAAAATGAGTTTTTTTTATTAAGGATCTTTATTATATTTCAAACGACACAATACAAGATATTTTGATAGATCAATTTGCTTGATTTTTGCATGTTTCGTCCCAAAAATTTGAGCCTCACACTCAACTTGGTATGGTAACTGTAATCATAAAAAGCATTCGTTGAATATTGTAATGATGGTCTCAAATTGGAATATATCTTTTAAAGTTATTAATTAGTGGCTCTAAAAATCTGTATAAAAATATTGAAATTCTTCGATCATGCTACTGTTATTGTTTGAATAAAACTTTTACGATTCAAAGAAAATCTTTACAAAAATTGAAAAAATTGTACCTACCACCATATATTAGTAGACCTTAGCATCCACCTTGTACTACTCCAGCTTGTTGTATTATTTGTTGCTGAGCTTGTCCCTGTTGTTGTCTACCTGGCAAATATTATACTCGGGCCTCGGTAATCGCACGGGTTACGCTGGGTGTCGCAAACAACCAACCATTGTTGCTATGGTAAATGAGAATTTATGTTTTCTCACAATGACATTTATTACAGAATATGAAGAAATTATTAATTCAGAAATTATACATGTCTTCAATTCATAAATCAGTTGCATCTTGAGATACAAAATCTGTAATTTTCCGTCTTGAATATCGTTAAAACCTTCTATTTTCTATTTCCCAATTTGTGGAAGTCTATGCAATTTTAGTAACACCAGCTAATAATTTTTCATTTGAAAAAGTAAATTTAAAATTTTAAGTTTATTGAGTAGCCAGTGATCGTAAGTTCTGTTTATGCATGCATTATACCTACGTCAAATAAATGTTTTATTTCTTTGACAATAAAATTACAAAGACGGTTAAAAAATGAATAAATAAATAATATACACTAAGTTTATATTCATGGGCTTTTTATTATATTTCAAACGACACAATAGCAAGTTATTTTGATGAATCAATTTTCTTCACTGCTGCGTGTTTCCCCAAAAAGTTCAAAAGCTCAAACGATCAATTTGGTAAGGTAACTGTAATGACAAATAGCAATTGTTAGACGCTGGGAGAATAGTCTCAGATTAATGTATATTTTTTTAATTAACTATTAATCAGTGATCATGGCGTTTTACTCATTTAATTTTAATGAAGAATCTATCTTACGTTTCTAAGTCTCAGTTAAACTTGAGCTTGACCTTGTTGTTGAGCTTGTCTGTGTTAGATTGTAATGGCTCGTGGTTTTGCCTGTTGTTGTTGAGCTTGTCCTTGCTGTTGTCTGCCCCTTCCCGATTGCTGTTGGTTCTGTTGTAGAGCTCCAATGTTGCGTCCACCTTGTACTACTCCAGCTTGTTGTTGTCTGCCCCTTCCCGATTGCTGTTGGTTCTGTTGTTGCGACTGTTGTAGAACCCCAACGTTGCGTCCACCCTGTACTACTCCAGCTTGTTGTATTATTTGTTGCTGAGCTTGTCCTTGTTGTTGTCTACCTCTTCCCGATTGCTGTTGGTTCTGTCGTTGAGCTCCAATGTCGCGACCGGCTTGTACTACTCCAGCTTGTTGCGAAGTTAGTTGTTGAGCCTGTTGCTGGATTCGATTACCCTAAAACATTCAATTGACAATTCAAGTTGGAAATTTTCATCATTTTCTTCATGAATTAGGCTTAAGTAGTTAATATAGTACCTGTGCATTTTGTACTTGGCTTTGTTGTTCAGATTGAGATTGCTGTTGAGCACCAATGTTTACACCACCTTTGACGATTCCGGCTTGTTGTTGATTTTGAGCTTGCTGCTGGTTTTGAAGTGAGTACTAAAATTTTTCACAAGTCATTATTAGATAGACTGATTAACTCTTGATTATTTGTTAAAATATTTTGATTCGAAAACCTTTCAAGTCATCACTTTTCTTGGAGATAAGACTAACACTTTCAAATACTTAAAAAGCGATCATTTAGTTCAAATTCCGAATGTCATATAAATTTTTTTTAAATGCTTAAAATTTATGACTGATTGAATGCAGTGTTAAGAGTAGTGTTTTCAATACTTTAAAATTTATCAACTTCAGTTAAATGAGAAAGTCCGCGATAAAAAAAATTACTGTACTTCCAATAAAATCTACTAAAACTTACCCTGGGTCTACCGTATCCGTATGATCCGGAGATCAGGACAGTAGCGAAAAGAGCGAGAACAAGAGTTTTAGAAACCATTTTGGACGATACTTTTCCAAAAGTGTGATGAGATAAGATCTGGACTCGAAATTTATACTTTCGAAATTTTCGAAAAACTCAATAACAAAGTAAATGAAAATAAAATGAAATAATAAAAACAATTAAGCGGGGGATATTCAGAGAAATATTACAGCTGACCAAATGACTTCTTTGTTAAAAAGTTTTTACAACCTTGCAAGTTTAATAAAAATTCAAAATTTTTAATCCGGTAAAGTACCCTGTACCGGATCACTGTCCTATTTCAGATCGCTACATTCTCTATTCATAAGGTTTCTACAGCTTGACCATAATTAGAACAGTGATCCGAAACAGGGCGTTTCTCCGTATTAAAAAGAAATTCTGCTCCGGGATCATTTATCATTTACTTAATACTGAAACACTTTTTATAAAGTCAATAAAAAAAATTGTTTTTTTTATCAATGTTTTAAAAACTTCAGTTCAATCAATATTTGAGAAAACAGCACTTTTTCGAACTATGATAAAAAAAATACTGTAGAATGACTACTTTCAATTAAATTAGGAACTAGAAGATTAAATTTTTTAAGAGGAGTATTGATTACAAAAATAAAAAAGAGCTTTTTATGAAAGCAACGACTCTGCCGGAGATTATCGTGGATGAAACACATTTAATATCTCTAGACCCTACTCTTTGGAATTGCGTATTCAAAGCTAGTATAGTTTTTGAAACGCTGTTGAAAGTTAAATAATATATATATATATATATATATATATATATATATATATAATGTCACGATTAAAATTTGAACTCAAACAATGCTTGCGAGCTTGGTGGGGCAATTTTCAATCGGAAACAAGGTATGTGTAGGAAATTTTTTTTTTTTTTTTAATCCTATCAAGATTTGCAAATAGATTCTTAATCATAAAACAAATTTTTTTTTTTTTTTTTTAAATACGGAGAAATGCCCTGTTTCGGGTCACTGTCCTAATTATGATGAATCTGCATAGAGACTTTATGCAATGAGAATGTAGCGATCTGAAATAGGACAGTGATCCGGTACAGGGTACTTTACCGGATTAAAAATTTTGAATTTTTATTAAACTTGCAAGGTTGTAAAAACTTTTTAACAAAGAAGTCATTTGGTCAGCTGTAATATTTCTCTGAATATCCCCCGCTCAATTGTTTTTATTATTTCATTTTATTTTCATTTACTTTGTTATTGAGTTTTTCGAAAATTTCGAAAGTATAAATTTCGAGTCCAGATCTTATCTCATCACACTTTTGGAAAAGTATCGTCCAAAATGGTTTCTAAAACTCTTGTTCTCACTCTTTTCGCTACTGTCCTGATCTCCGGATCATACGGATACGGTAGACCCAGGGTAAGTTTTAGTAGATTTTATTGGAAGTACAGTAATTTTTTTTATCGCGGACTTTCTCATTTAACTGAAGTTGATAAATTTTAAAGTATTGAAAACACTACTCTTAACACTGCATTCAATCAGTCATAAATTTTAAGCATTTAAAAAAAATTTATATGACATTCGGAATTTGAACTAAATGATCGCTTTTTAAGTGTTTGAAAGTGTTAGTCTTATCTCCAAGAAAAGTGATGACTTGAAAGGTTTTCGAAACAAAATATTTTAATAAATAATCAAGAGTTAATCAGTCTATCTAATAATGACCTGTGAAAAATTTTAGTACTCACTTCAAAACCAGCAGCAAGCTCAAAATCAACAACAAGCCGGAATCGTCAAAGGTGGTGTAAACATTGGTGCTCAACAGCAATCTCAATCTGAACAACAAAGCCAAGTACAAAATGCACAGGTACTATATTAACTACTTAAGCCTAATTCATGAAGAAAATGATGAAAATTTCCAACTTGAATTGTCAATTGAATGTTTTAGGGTAATCGAATCCAGCAACAGGCTCAACAACTAACTTCGCAACAAGCTGGAGTAGTACAAGCCGGTCGCAACATTGGAGCTCAACGACAGAACCAACAGCAATCGGGAAGAGGTAGACAACAACAAGGACAAGCTCAGCAACAAATAATACAACAAGCTGGAGTAGTACAGGGTGGACGCAACGTTGGGGTTCTACAACAGTCGCAACAACAGAACCAACAGCAATCGGGAAGGGGCAGACAACAACAAGCTGGAGTAGTACAAGGTGGACGCAACATTGGAGCTCTACAACAGAACCAACAGCAATCGGGAAGGGGCAGACAACAGCAAGGACAAGCTCAACAACAACAGGCAAAACCACGAGCCATTACAATCTAACACAGACAAGCTCAACAACAAGGTCAAGCTCAAGTTTAACTGAGACTTAGAAACGTAAGATAGATTCTTCATTAAAATTAAATGAGTAAAACGCCATGATCACTGATTAATAGTTAATTAAAAAAATATACATTAATCTGAGACTATTCTCCCAGTGTCTAACAATTGCTTTTTGTCATTACAGTTACCTTACCAAATTGATCGTTTGAGCTTTTGAACTTTTTTGGGAAAACACGCAGCAGTGAAGAAAATTGATTCATCAAAATAACTTGCTATTGTGTCGTTTGAAATATAATAAAAAGTCCATGAATATAAACTTAATGTATATTATTTATTTATTCATTTTTTAACTGTCTTTTTAATTTTATCGTCAAAGAAATAAAACATTTATTTGACGTAGGTATTCATGCATAAATAGAACTTACGATCTCTGGCTACTCAATAAACTTAAAATTTTAAATTTACTTTTTCAAATGAAAAATTATTAGCTGGTGTTACTAAAATTGCATAGACTTCCACAAATTGGGAAATAGAAAATAGAAGGTTTTAACGATATTCAAGACGGAAAGTTACAGATTTTGTATCTCAAGATGCAACTGATTTATGAATTGAAGACATATATAATTTCTGAATTAATAATTTCTTCATATTCTGTAATAAATGTCATTGTGAGAAAACATAACTTCTCATTTACCATAGCAACAATGGTTGGTTGTTCGCGACACCCAGCGTAACCCGCGCGATTACCGAGTATAATATTTGCCAGGCAGACAACAACAGGGACAAGCTCAGCAACAAATAATACAACAAGCTGGAGTAGCACAAGGTGGACGCAACATTGGAGCTCAACAACAGAACCAAAAACAATCAGGAAGAGGCAGACAGCAACAACAAGCACAGTTTCAGCAACAACAGCAAGTACAAGATGCAGTAAAGCCCCGATTCTTTGTACCGTATTAATCTTTGTTTTTGTACGGCTCGAACATTCATTGTTGAAAAGTCCGAATTTCCTTTTCTCTTTTCTGCTCGCTTTTCTGGTTGATCCGGAAATTACAAAAGCTCAGTTGTAAAGTTTTTGGTAAAAAATAAATGAAATATTCAATACAAGAAAAAAAGTGTTAAAAAAATCTTTTCAAACTCCCTGAGCGGTAACAATGGCCCTATTCTACCAGCAATGTTCAAATTAACAACCCCAACTTCCAGTACTAATTTAACGTAACTTACTTTTATAAAGGCATCTATACTTATATTATTTCAGTAACATGAGTTGATCATTATTATGAAATTGTGAATTTTGAAATTATTTATTTATTAAGAAGACAAGGGTTTTCAGTTTTGTATAATAAACGAACAAAAAAGGATCGAAAAGAAATAAAAAAATTTTTGACAGGTTCAAAATAATGCAAACACAAAGGAAAAAAGAGTACCAATGTGAACGCTTCACTGGGAAAAAGTCGAGCGTCAGCAGTCCCAAAAGTGGAAGAGCTGCGACCCAGAACCGTGGATAATATTCTATCCACCGACGGGAAAAACTACGATCACAATCTGCGACCAGATTTGAGAAGCTAGTCAAAGCCGATCAAGGGGAGGAGTGACGTACCAACACAAGGGTTGAGAAGGTTTTCTTTAAAGGTATTTGCCCCTCCTGACGCGCGATGCTACAATTGTCAAAGATATGGTCACGGTGCATCGTCCTGTCAAGGAATTGCAAACTGTTACGGATGTGGTGGAACGCATAATGCTAGAGAATAAGAGAGCGAACTAGTTCAATGTTGTAACGGAATAGGTCCACACGAAGCTTTGTTCAGAGAATGCGTCTTTTTCAAATTCCATAGGGAAGTCAACTAAGGGTAGGCCAGGCAAAAGTCATTCACAATGTACAAAAGAGATACATCAAAACTCTTGAGCAGAATAGAGGAGGCGATGAATTTCTCCTATCTTGCTATACGTCTTGAATTTGAAGGATGAAGTGCGAAAGAATCTCTAAAGCTACCAAATCAAGTGGTCCAGAGATGGCCAACCATACTTGTTATATTTAACTCTTATAGTTATTTGTGAATTTGACTCTTTTATAGTACAGTGTTTAATCTAATTATACTGTAGGAATATATAATATTCGATAATATACCAATTTCCAGCATTGAAGTGTTCTGGTATTTCAGTAAATAAGTAATCTTGAGCGATGTTTAATTCCTTCTGATTTTATAGTGTATTTCAATTAATTTCTTTACAACACAAGGTCACTAGCATTAGGATTTGCATTTCAATTCAATCTTTTCATCAACTGTGAGTCAGCTGCGAACTGGTGAATAAGTCAGTTCGTTGAGCCCATCTAATCCAGTGGAGAATACTCACAGATTTTTTTAAATTATGCGACTATATACATGTTAAAATGAACTTTAATTATGTGAGCATATTTTTCCAAAAAATTACTAGAAAATATTTTTTCCATATTTTTAGCCAATACTACAAGTAAAAATTAGACTTTAGCGGCAACTGAATGGTTCTATCTCATTCCAACTTGACGCTATATTTTTTAAAGGTCTCAAAAGGCCTATTTCAGGGTATTTTAAAAAAAATTTTAGCTCACATCTGGAATAATTTAGAGATACCAGGTTGGCGGGGAAATTTTCTTAGGAGCTAGTTGCTGACCATGCTGTGACAGAAAAAGTTGTAATAGCCTAAATGTTTTAATAAAGTGTAGATAAAATTATAGAAAAGGTTTGTTTTTGATATAATAAATGATACAGTAAGTTTTTTTATTTGAGCTTTTTATTGTATTTCAACAGTCACAATAGCAAGTTATTTTGATAAATCATTTTGTTGAACCAACTGTTGCATGTTTCGCCCAAAATGTTAAGCTTCACACTCAACTTGGTATGGTACCTGTAATCATAAAAAGCAATTATTGCTAGATATTGTAGGGATGGTCTCAGATTAGAATATATCTTTTTATAGTATACTAGTATACTTTTTATAGTACTTATACTATTTACCGAGAGACTTAAGTGTGCCGAGGGACCACGCAAACATTGCAGCCCGAGACAAAGTCGAAAGCTGCAAATACATGGGTCTCCTCAGCACACTTGAGTCCTGAGTGATACACTCTTCTATCATCGTTTTTCCACTTTTCTAAGATCGTTTTAACTCGATTTAACTTGATTTCCTCCGTTCAAGCTAAAAGAACGGCGAGGTTTCTTTTGGCTTACATCAAAGGGACTCAAATAAGACTTGTAATCCACAAGGTTAGAAAATTATTCATCAGAGATTTTTAGAAAATAGTATTGGAATTCTCCGATTATTATTGTTTAAATAAAACTTTTACGATTCAACGAAAATTCTTGTTACAAAAAATAAAAAAATTTCTTACCGCCATATCGGTTGAGCTTAGTTTTGTACTTGAGCTTGAGCTTCAGATTGGCTTTGCTGTAAGATAATTATTTAATTTACAACCTTTTGCAAAAAATTTCTCTCAGCATTTAGTTTTAATCAAAAATATTTCTTACGATTCCTGATCCTAGCTGAGCTTGAGCTTGACCTTGTCGTTGACCTTGAACTCGCTAAAAAGTAATTTGTTATTTTTAATTTTGATTAAATTACAACCTTTTGCAAAAAATTTCTCTCAGCATTTAGTTTTAATCAAAAATATTTCTTACGATTCCTGATCCTAGCTGAGCTTGAGCTTGACCTTGTCGTTGACCTTTAACTCGCTAAAAAGTAATTTGTTATTTTAAATTTTGATTAAAAAATTACTGCACACATTTAATTTTAATGAAAAATATATCTTACTTTTCCCTGTCCCAGTTGAACTTGAGCTTGACCTTGTTGTTGAGCTTGTCCCTTTTATTTAATTATAAACATTAATCATTTTAGACTAATATTATGTAAGATGAAAAAAATATTTTCGTTTTTAGTTTTGAGTAGTTAAAATATTTTCTTCTATTCTAGTGTTGACATTTTAAAATTTGAATGGTAAAGTAGTAATAAAAATGTATTTACCCGGCCTCCTTGGGTTTGTTTCTGACTTTGAGCTTGAGCCTGAACCTGCTGTTTCTTTCCCTAATGAACGAAAAATAATTGAAATTTTTCTTCTCTATTACAATATTACATAAAATTTCCACTGTATTTAACAAAAAATAAAATGCAGAAAAAATGCACAGTCATAAAAAATTGTTCTTACCTGTCTGTAGGTCTTTCCAGCTGGATATCTTTGCTGTTAACAATAAAAATTTTTCATGATTTAAAATGTTTTACCATGATAAAATAAATTTTAGACAATATAAAATCAACAAAGTATAGATGCCTTTTTAAAAGAAAAATACTAACATTAAGTTGGTACTGGAAGTCTGGGGTGTTAATTTGAACGCTGCTGGTAGAATAGGGCCTTCGCGCACCTTGTACTTGCTGTTGTTGTTGAGCTTGTCCCTGTTGTTGTCCGCCCCTTCCCGATTGCTGTTGTTGTTGAGACTGTTGTTGAGCTCCACTGTTGCGTCCGCCTTGTACTACTCCAGCTTGTTGCGAAGTTTGTTGCTGAGACTCTTGCTGGATTTGATTACCCTAAAACATTCAATTAACATTTGAATTGGCCCAATTCAAGTTGGTAATTTTTATCATCTTCTTCATGAATTAGGCTTAAGTAGTTGATATAGTACCTGTGCATTTTGTACTTGGCTTTGTTGTTCAGATTGGGATTGCTGTTGAGCACCAACGTTTACACCGCCTTTGACGACTCCAGCCTGTTGCTGATTTTGAGCTTGCTGCTGGTTTTGGAGTGTGTACTAAAATTTTTCATAGGTCATTATTAGATAGATTGATTAATTCTTAATCAATTATTAAAATTTTTTTGTTTCAAAAAAATTTTAAGTTTTTCAACTTCTTTTGAATGAGAAAGCCCTCGATAAAAAAAATTACTGTAATTCCAATAAAAATAACTGAAACTTACCCTGGGTTTACTGTTTCCGTATGATCCGGAGATCAGGAAGGTGGCGAAGAGAGCGAAAACAAGAGTTTTGGAAACCATTTTGGATGATACTTTTCCAAAAGTGTGATGAGATACGTTCTGGACTCGAAATTTATACTTTCGAAATTTTCGAAAAACTCATTAAAAAAGTAAATAAGAATAAAATAAAATAATAAAAACAATCGACGGGGGGGTTATTCAGAGGAATCTCACACCTGAGTAAATGATATCGCTGATAAAAATTTTTGTATAACCTTGGAAGATTAATAAATATTTAATTATATAAGTATTAAAAATAGTAGGTTTCGATAAAAGCGCGATATTAGAGCGATCCGTCAATGGCGTGGTTTGGCACACGTATCGAATAGAAAAATTACGTTCGAGACACTCGAAAATCGGCTCAGGCAGGCCCATCCGCTATTTCCAAAATGCTGTAGTTTTTTTACCTATTTAGAACATCGTTTTTAAAACTTTCCATAAAGCTTCATCCTTTCTCAAGGATTGTTAAAGTTAAAATTTTTTCCTCCTTCTAACTTAAAAATCGGACCTTCACCCCTTGTTTTCGGTATATCTGGAAGAAAAATATTTTTTTAAACATGGTCGAGAAATAAACCCTTCCCCGACCTGGTATGAAAAATACTATTTCTCCATCCGATGGTCGAAATTTCACATTGATTTTATTACGTAAAAAATTACTAATTCATTTAAAAATTGTATCTGCACTGGTGTATTTGTTGAAAAAAACCGATGGTACAATGCAGAATTTTACATTTCAAATGCTTTTGGTTAAGTCTTATATTTCTTAAATGTTCGTTACAAATTCATATTTGCGCTAAAAAATAAAATAAAATAAAAAACAAATTTTAATGAGTGACTCCGTTTTTATTTGAGGTTTTACGAACTCAGTTTAATTAATATTCAATTTCGGCAAAGGAAAAATGCAACCAAAAATTGTGCACAGGATTTCTCGCGACCTAATGGATAAAATTGAACGGGGTAAACGGGAAAATTTTTCTCATTCACTCTGAGGTTTGCCATATAACGTCAATATAACATAACCAAGTCTTGAACGCGTAAATAGTTTTTGGAAGATCATCGAGCATTGGATTTCACAACTAAACTGTCATGTTTAAGCATTTTTCAATAATTTTAATTTTAAGTAAGAATAGATAAAAAATTATCTTTCAAACGTACTTATTGCTTTGAGTTGAAAATTTTTTGATGTGCGGGTCGAACGCATTCCGATCTTGTATTTAAAATTTATAAATCCTTGCTGTATTATTGTACCTGCAAATGCACACATCAAGTAAAACTAAAACTACTTGATAATTTGATATGCCTTATGCAACGTCTACTCGTACTTTTTTTGTATGATTCTTGCTACAGGCCAATTGCACCTTGAGAGTACTTTTAGCCCTTAACCAAAAGTTATTCAGGGTTTCCAGGCAGGTACAATAAAATAATAGTCCAGTTCGGGGTTCGAGTCACAACATCCACCTGTGCGTTTTAAAATCAATAGTTAAATAAATATTAAATTTCAAAGGTATGATTATATTGAAGTGTGAGGCGGTTAAGCGGAACATTACATATCAACTAATCGGGAAATTTCGTATTATTGGCGGCGCTGAAGCTGTACCAGGCCAGTTTCCTGCAGCGGTAAATCGTAACAATATGATTTTTTAATAAACATTGAATCATCGATAAGTAAAAAGGTTACGCGTGTATAATTGAAATTTACAGGTATCACTAAGAGCATTGCCTGATAATGGCAGGCATTATTGTGGTGGAAGTATTATAGCAAATAGATGGGTTTTAACCGAGGCGCAATGTGTTGGGTTTGCTTTGTACGTATATTTAAATAGTTTTTTTCGTAACAAGGACGTAGAAAAAACATTTCGCGCACTTGGTACTTATTTTTAATACTGGTGTTACGAACAGTTACTTTATTGAGTGAAAAGTAAATGTGTAAAAAACAGTAGCTTAAAAACTTTTTAGGCTGTTCGTAAAGCGACCACTTAACGCACTATGATAGATACGTTAAAAATGACTTTACGCATACTATGATAAAAGCCGCTCTTATGGTTTTAAATAAATGGATTTTAATGATTTTGATCAAGTTTGATTATCGATTATTGATTAAAGTTATGAAGAGCACGGTAAAGAAAATGGCGTGTACCCAGTCGCAGTTATAGCAGGAGAAATACATCTGGTAAGTCTGGAAGAGGCACGAAAGGCAGGAAATCTTCGCATGGTAACTGATGTTTTTCCTCATCCGAAGTGGGACCCTACGCAAGATATCCCCGGCATCGCTCTAATACGAGTATAATATCTTAAAATAAACAGTTAATTGTTACGTTAAAGTAATCGACGACTACTATTTAATAACGGTTGCAGGTCGACAAAGCTTTTCTATTCAATAAAAAAACATTGAAACCGTTAATCTTGAACGAACACAAAGTACTCAAACCCGGTGATAAACTTACAGTTGCTGGTTGGGACTTAACACAGGTAACTATAATGTTAATAACCAATAACCCAAATAATAAAAATACTCAGTCCGATAATTAAATTTTTAGGTTGAAGATTTAACCGAATTGTCAGACAATTTATTGTACATCGAACTGTTCAGTACATGAAAAAAGACGAGTGTCTACAACATAAAATTCATCAATCATACTTTGAGCATGAATATATTTTTTGCGCTGCTGACCTTAAAGCCAAAGAACAGATTTGTATGGTAATCATTTTTATTGATGTTAAAAATAATATCTGTAAGTAATCTGGAATAAGATGAAACTTAACTTAGGGAGACAAAGGTGCAGGCCTGGTACACGATGGTGTATTATACGGTGTATCTTTGACTGAATTTTGTATTCTGGAGAAAAATAGCATAAGTGGTAATCTGGATGTCAAATATTATTTTCCTTGGATTAAAGAAGTACTTAGTCATCCTCCGGATAAACCATCTGTTATTCCGGGTAAACCTTATGTTCCACCACCGAGTTCTGGAGTCAACTCCCAAAAATTATCAGAATCTATAATGTTACTTTTGTTTAATTTATGCATTTCTAATCGATTGATTTGAAAATAATATTGCGTACTTTTTTTTTTTTTAAACTGGTTTTTTCTAGGATAATTTATTTAAATAAAATGTAATGCAATATACTATTAATCTTTATGTATGTTTCGTGTATCAAAAACTAGCTTCAAATACGTATAATGTACTAGTGAGTAAAGATACAAAGTATGCATGAATTTTATAATAATCTCAACCATTGCTTATAAGATAAACGAGAAGTTACATTGGCTATGATCTAAAAATGTCAAATTGTCATCAAAAAAATAAACTAGTTGCATCTTGACTCTTTAGAAATAAAATTCTAAAAACTCTAACCTCTGCCTATTTTGTGTTTTCCAGTTGTACAAGTCCATCTATACAATTTCAGCAACGTTGATTGATCATTTTATGAACAAAAGTAACATTTGCTAAAACGAGTAACAGATCAGAGGGAAATACAAAATTCGATAAAAATTCACTTTAGAATTTATCTAAAACTTTTTCATCCATCATACGATCCTAACGTTACTGACATAAAGAAAAGCTACCGTAAGTTGACTTTTCTTAAAGAAAATCCTGACAGTCAAATAGAGTCGAATAGGGTCCTCGAGCTTAGTCGGATGGTTCTTGCATCGAATTATATTTTTGATGCTACATTTAGTATAAATTTGAGACTATTTATAAAAACTTAAAATTGTAAATTTAAAAAAATTTTAGTGATCTTTTTTAGAATTTTTGGTTTTGTACTTGGCAGGTTTATAATAGTTGCTTATAAAGCTTTTTTTACAGATCATTGTTAATAAATTATTTCAAAAACATATGGCAAATGATCGCTATCAAACATCGATAAAAAATTTGAAAGTTACAGCCAGTGTGCATGAGCCATTGAAAATTAAAAAAAAAAAGTTGAGTTCTTTTTTTTATATAACTTGAAATTTTACTGCAACAGTTTAATAAAAAGACATTAATTAAATTTTCGAAAACATTCGTGAACAAAATTTCTTCAGTAATCGACCTCATTATATAAGTTTTGATAAAAGTTGAAACATTAATTTTATTGACAGCTACTAGAAAATTTAAAGTCAATGAGCAAAAGATTCTAACAATTTCTATTTGTTCCATTATATTGTCAATCACATCTTAAAATTCATGAAGTTTATTAACAATAAGCTCTCAATTGTAGTATGGAAAATGGGTGTATTTATAATTAGACAAGAAATAAAAATTTTTTTAAATAAAAACATTTTATTATTTTTAAACATTGCAATGAGAAATATGCTGACAGTACATTTACTTCTCATCATTATTGCGTCTTCTTCTTCTTCGGATTATATTGACTCAAGAAAATTAATGCTTTACCTGAAATGATATAAATTTATGATAATTTTTATACAGTAATTTTCAATAAATTAGCTCGACTGGGCGCAAAATAAGTATTTCAAGCAAGATTTTTTTCAATTTAACATCTAAATAGTTATTTATTATGAAAATGATTATTTGCTAGAAAATTTTTTTTTCTTATTATATTTGATATAGAACTATGTAGCATACTATTCACATTCTATTCCATGATATTATCTTTTAAAAAATATATTCAAATTTTTTTTTTGGATTATGTCAAAAGAAAAAAAAAGTACTGAAATTTTATTCCATTTAATACCTAAACTAAAAATATTTCTCAGAATTTCGTTTTTAAACTATTTAAACCAGTGAGATCTATCACAGAATACGAAAATAATCTATCGATTTATTATTAAAAAGTTTTTGGATTGTTTAAATAAATAAATATATATATATATATATATATCATTACCTATAACGACCCCAAAACTCCACTTACATCGACACCAACAACTTTTTTTACTAGTGATCCAGAACCCTAAAATTTTTTAAGATTTTAATATACATTTATAAATTTTTTAATTCTAATTACACTTTTTAGAAATAAAAATTTACCTGTCCTGAATGTGGTCTGTTAACGTTTGTGTGGACATTTTGTACTTGCTGAAAACAAATTTTAAATATGAAACATCAAGATGTTTGTCGATGGTAAATTAAAAAATAATAAACTTTATAAATCTTAAAAACTAATTTTTTAGTTAAATTTAAAAAAAGGTTTTTTTAATATAAATGTTAATATTTATTGATTAAGAAATGTCATCGTTACCTGAGTTGCTACGACATTTCCGCCGACGCTGACAGCAACATTTTTTACTGATGGTCCAGAAACCTTAAATTTTAATTGATAGTTTTAAAATTACAAACACAATGACTTTTTTCATGGAATTCTTTTACTTAAAAAAAAAAAAAAAAAAAAAAAAAACTATCAAAATAATAAAACTAATATAATAATACTTTGTTTACCTTTACTGAAACCGGTCTCTTATTTTGTACTTTGACTCCATGATTTATCTAAAAATAAAAACAAGTTTTTTAGTTAAAATTTAAAAGATATCAGCTAAAATAATTATGATTTTTTTTATTTCTCAATCATCTTAAGTGAATTTCAAAACATGAAATTTTTATTTCTAATAAATTATAGTTTTTATCTTTTTTACCTGTACTGAAGATGGTTTGTTAACATGTGCATGAACTCCTTGTGTTTGCTAAAAAAGAAAACAAAAGCTTTTCATTTAAGTACATCAAAAATAAACTAAAATTTTTTATAATTTCTTGAAATTTATATTCAAACAAAATATTACATATTAACTTCTTTAATGTTACCTGAGAGCTTCCAAGAATTCCACCAACACCGACAACAACATTTTTAACTAGCGACCCGGAACCCTAAAATTTTTATTGATTAAATTCAATGTAATTTTTAATTTAATGAGTCAGCTATGAAAATTTTTCTAATTTTAATTAACAATTCATTGACATGGTTTACCTGTTGTCTATGTCCTGAAGAATGTTCTTGCACTCGAACACCTTGCTGTTGCTAAAAAAAGATGAGATAAATTTATTATTTCAATTAATAAAATATTCTGAAAGAATATTAGTCTTTAAAGTATAAAAGTTTGAACATACCTTGGTTCCGAGAATTCCACCAACATTGACAGCAACATTTTTGACTAAAGATCCAGAACCCTAAAATTTTTATTGATTATATGTTTTATAAGTAAATTTTTCACAAATTTAATTCAACAATAAGATTTTAATTGTAAAAGAATTTAGTGCTAAGACGATTCATTATTATGTTTACCTGTCCCGAAGACTGTCTATTTCCATGAACTCGAACATCTTGCTGTTGCTAAAAAAAAAAATTAACCATTATCTTAAAACTCTAAACAAATTACTTTTTTCAAATACAAACTTTAAAAAATAAAAATTTTGTACTTGATTGCTTAGGAGAAAAACTATACCTTAGATGTTCCAAGAATTCCACCAACATTGACAGCAACATTTTTGACTAGAGACCCGGAGCCCTTAAATTTTGATTTATTAGATTTAAAATAATTATCAATTTTATGAGGCAGAAATCAAATTATTACTAATTTTATTCAAAAATCTACCATCGTGCTTACCTGTGCTGAAGAATGTCCATTTCCATGAACGCGAATATCTTGCTGTTGCTGAAAAAAAAAATATAAATCACAATCCTGGAACTCAAAATTCAAAATAACCTTATTCTAGTAGTATTAATTATTTAAATTCAAAAAATATTCTAAAAGAATAGTAAATTTAAAAAAATAAAAACTTTCTGCTCTATTGATAAAAAATTTGAACTTTTTTATTACCTTAGAGGTTCCAAGAATTCCACCTACGTTGACAGCAACATTTTTAACTAGAGATCCAGAACCCTAAAATTTTAATTGATTAGATTTAAATATCAATTAGAATTAAATATCAATTTTATGAGACAGCTACAAATTTTTTATTTATTTTACTTTAAAAGTCGTCATCATGCTTACCTGTGCTGAAGAACCGCCATTTCCATGAACTCGAACATCTTGCTGTTGCTAAAAAAATTTTCATCAGTTTTAGGTACATGGGTTTTATTTATTTTGTAATCAAGTAAAAAAATTTTAGAACATTTTTGGTAATAGTTTGAAAATTTTGAATTACCTCAGAAGTTCCAAGAATTCCACCCACAGAAGCTTGAACTTGTAAAATTTGTCCGTAAGATCTTGAGATCTGCAATGAAAATTAACTGTCAGTTCAAAAAGACAATTTTCAAATTGATTTTGTTAAAAAATTCTTTTAGTTAATGTTCTTACCAAGAGTATGGTGAAGAAAATAGAAAAAGTCGTTTTGGAAACCATTTTTCACGATAATTTTTCGAGAGTGATTAAGCATGGTGAGATTTCGACATTTATACTTTGTTAAATTAAAAGAAAAGATTTTTTCAAAAAACAAATTAAAGATATTATAATAATACTTTGAAAAGACTATGTAGAGACATAAGAGAGTACTTGTTCACTTGATCCAACGGCATTTTTGAAAAAAATTTCAATTTCCTTAATTAAAATTTATACAAATAAAAATTTTCGTTTATTATTTGTTTTCAACAAACAAATTTTGAATTATTTTTATCTGAGTTTTAAGTCTTCACTTGAAAAACTAAAACACCAGACTCTCACACGTGGCAACCTTCTTTTATAAATATTTTTCCATGAAAGTTTAAGATTTTTTAAATAATTTTTGAAGCAAAACATAAATTTATGATTATCAAAAATCGTGACGTTATAACATCGAATTTATATGTATTTATATACATTTATATAGTTACAAATACTTCAAAAAACTTCTAAAATCCGTACTCTCTAAATCTGGATGAGTGAAAAATCACTCCTATGGAGTCATTTTTCACTCTTTCATCTAGAAAAAAGTGAGCCAGTAGTACTTGAGTGATAAATGACTTTTTCAAAGAGTGATTTCTGTCACCCTAATAAGAGTGATTTTTCACTTTTCGAAGAGTGATTAGAAATAGGCAAAATTATTGTTTATTTTAATAATTTTTAAAATTTTTCTGAATTTTTATAATTGCAAGTGTTAATTTTAACTATAATACTAATGAAAAAAAAAAAAAAAAAAAAAAAAAGAAAAAAAAAAGATTGTGACCAGGATTTGAACCTTGATCCTTAGGTTGCCTCGTTATTTGAATTGTCTGGAACGCCTCACTATAACCACTCAGCTACCGTTTCCATTTGTCAATTTTATGTTTTAGCGCGTATATAAATTGAAAACCGCGTTGCAATCCTTAGAAAGGTTTAAAATTTTATTTTTTAAAACTTACTAAGGTTATCTGTTAAATTTGAATAATCATTTTTTTGGGATATAAGTATCTTAATTTTTATTTGAATACGATTTTATAATATCAAAATGCAATTGATAAATAAAAAATTTTTTTTAATAATTTTTTTAAGCTTGACTGAAATGTTCATAGAAAGAAAAAAAAATTATTTTGACTTTAAATTTGAATTTATATCTTGGTCTTGATATATTATGAAACAATAATTTTATAAATAAGAATAAGCGTTTATTATTATTAATTTTTTTTATTGGTATCAGAGCTATGCAATAAATATTTTGTTTTTGATTATCTATGCATAAAGGTTACCAAGTGATACTTACAATTTTTGGTTATGTTATTACAAAGTTATCACTCTTTGTAAGAGTGATTTCAAACCTCGTGAACATAATCACTCATCAAAATCGAGTCATTTAATCACTCTTTGCTGAAGAGTGATTTAAATCACTCTATAAAGTGTCATTTTAAACAAAGTATAACTCTAATAAGAGTGATTCAGCCAATCACTCCGCAACTAGAGTGAAAAAATCACTCTTCCAGATTTAGAGAGTAACTCTTTCATTTTTATTTAAAAAATAGGTTGATTATTTTTTAATCTATAATCTTAGAGTGGCTAAATAAACTAAATAATTTTTTTTATTCATCTTACCGAATTTTTTAACTGCGTAAAAAGTATAAGGCGTAAACCCGGAAATAAACAATAATTTGTTGCTTGTTTTTTATGTTATAAATGTTTTATCATTATCACAACAAATGTAAATTTCATTACTTTGGTTGAAAACGTAAAAAAAACTCGACTTCTTCGAGCGATCCAAGCAATTTAGCCGTTACTACAAAAAACCACAATGTAAGGTACTTTAAAAGTACAGATATATTTTTCATCAAAACTGTATCACTTAAAAGCTTTAAAAAATGTTTTTCTACAAAAAAATAAATTATACCTATTTTAAAAATTTATTACACACTTTATTCTTAGTACTAACAATAAGTTATAGTACTAAGGTTCACACATTTATTTCTTATAGTAATAAGTTATTTTAAAACAAAGATTGCATAAAAATATATTATTTTTGAAAAACTTTCAAAGGGTAAAGTTAATTTCTTAAAAATAGATGAATTTATTCGTTCAGTAATAAATTTATCAAATATTGCAAGAGTTTACTACCACCAGTCTCTCGCATTTGATTTATAAAAGACATTTAAATCGTAGATTGATTGAAAAAAAAAAAAAAAATTAATAATAGTTTTCATAGTTAAAAAAAAGAGGCATTTTTTGATTTTAGTAAAATGTTTCAAAAATATAGGGTACTTTTGGATTAAGAAAAAACCTTTCTTCTAATTCAAACAAAATAATTTTCAATGTTATTGTGCTAGGCTTATCAAATAAAGAAAAAGAAAGTTTCAAAGTAGAATTTAAATTTTATTTAAAATAACAAAATCCAACAATACGTATGTAGTGACGATAAATCAATTTTCCTTCATCGTTGATGGAAACGTCCTGTGAAGGGTTGATTCTAGACACAAGTCATCAGTGCAAAATCTGAAACAACAAAAATTAATTTTTTTAAATGTGGTAAAATTAGGTTCTTTAAAAAAAATTTTTAATTAATAAATAAGTAAATTTTATTGAACAAGCTTACTGTAAGCTTAAATTAGTTGGTTTTTGACTTGCTTTGTTCGATCTGTTGATTACCATAGACGCCAACCTGTACGGATCCTTTAGGTTGGTAATCTACCTGGTTTTGTTGTCCGGCTTGAACCTGTTTGTAATTCAATCAATAAACTTTTTGTTAAAAGAAAGTAAAAAAATTATATGTATGTATTTACATCATCAGCTACATGGTTCTTATGAGTTTGTAATCTATAAAATTGGTTGATTCAGGGTAACAAATTTTATTCATATTGGTTTCTGTGGAATAGGTATAAATAAATAAAATAGTAAAAATATAATTCAATCGCAGGGTTATTTATTAATAATCTCTGAGGTACGTGCAGCTATCGTAACGTCACATTTTCACGTCATTATTTTGATAAAATTGAATAATCTACTTGCAGGTGACGTTTCATTGTCATGTAAATAAGACAAAGTTAAATAAACGAATATAAAAATTAATGCTCAATGAAAATTTTTATAATTTAAAATTTTTTTTTATTTAAGCACGTTTTGAAAAAAAAATTTTATTGCGATGAGGAAGTTGCTGCATTTATTCATTGAGTGTGTCTTTTTTTTTATTAAAAGCACACGTGCAGAATGTATTTGTGCCCATAGTTCATTAGACACATGCATAATTTACAAATTTCTTCTAAATTTACACTGTTCGTGAATGTGTTAGAACTTGTTATTAAAATACATGACTTAGAAAACATTGTTATGAAATGTTTTTAATCTATTAATCAATTCACTGCAAACCCAAGTGTCTTAAAAAGTTCGATATAGGTATACTTGACGGGTAAATTTTGTCACGATTTTAAAACACTAGCTCTTCTGAGCGCGCTTCAAGCGCGCATAGGAAAAAACAATAAGAGTAACCTCAAAATGCACTTTTCGAATATTTTAAAAACTTGTTCACCAATCAGCTCACGAATAAAAATCTTACGCAAGATGGCGATAGCTCTCTTTTATAAAGGGACTTCCAAGTGTTTTAAATACTTAACCTGCAAGGTTAGGCGCATAAGACACTTAAGTGTTATAAAATCATGACAAAACTAGCTCTTCTGAGCGCGCTTCAAGCGCGCATAGGAAAAAACAATAAGAGTAACCTCAAAATGCACTTTTCGAATATTTTAAAAACTTGTTCACCAATCAGCTCACGAATAAAAATCTTACGCAAGATGGCGATAGCTCTCTTTTATAAAGGGATAAGACACTTGGTTTTGCAGTGTTAAACTTTACAATAAAGTATCCAAGGAACAAAAATAGCAATGTTCAGAACGAAAAATTATCATGCATACAGTTAATAAATCTTCCAAAATTTTGGGTCAGCTTCGGCTCATAATTTACTTTTCAAAAAAAATTTTACAGTTGATTGAACGAAAACGCAGGTGTATTCAATTTAAAATTGTAAAAAAATATTGAGTAATCAATTTTCAAAAATTCAGAAAAATAATCTGTAAAATATTCAAAAATTGTAAGAAACTATCGATACAGGAGAAATTTTAAAAATTTCATCACTGTGAGACTCCCATACGATTATTTATACAACAAAGATAACCGGATTACCTAGCTTAATGTTCAATTCAGACAAATAAAAAACAATATGACTGTCAGTGACGTACACGTTTTATTAAGTTCATGTCTTAATTTCAATGCGTGAACAGATCTAAAAAAAAATTTGTTTGATAGTTCAGTTTTTGCAATAAAATTATGTTTGAGATGCTTCTTTTTTTTATTTAAACATTTTTTTGTTATTTGTTTAAACGTAGAATGAAAAAATCTAGAGTGCCAAGTGTCAAATTCGTATCGCACGTATCAAACGATCATTCCAAAAAATTATATAACATTTAATTTAAAATAAACCTGTACCACACGTAATGATCGTTATAATTTTTGAAATAAAAATTTGTACATGATAAAATTTGGTTGATTTATTGTTTTATTTTATTTAAATTTTTAACTTATTACGATTCGAGCATTATCATTAAAATTCATACTTAAATTTTTTTGTATTGTTCAGAATATGCATGTGCGAAGGATACAAATGTGATGTGAGAAGAATTTGAATCAAAATGTCATCAATTATTTACGTCGAAACAATCAAAAATTAACTCAAAAATTCTGTTTCTAACTAAATTTTTAGTTCAATTTAAATTTTAGATAAACTTCTTAACGATTAATATGAAAAATTTGGGTCTAATTTAGTCCATAGATAGTTTTTTAATTTTTATAATTTTTTTTCTTTTAGTTTTCAAGTAGAAGCTTGATTTTAGTGTTTTTTTTGGCAATATAGACATGATATATATGTCGAGAGTAAAAAAATCAAGACTTTTCAAAATTTTCAGAAAATCTATAAAATAATTGATTGATTATTAATCAAACATCGATTTTTGTATTTGTCCCCTACCTACTTGTAAGTCCTTAATTTTTGCTTATAGTCTTGCTGGGTGTAATCTATTAAACAATATAACAAAAGAATCATCGGTTTTTCATTCAACCAGATTGAACGTTTGTTCTAGGTACGATAAAAATTAAAACAATTGAATTCTTTTTTTTTTTTCTAAAAAGTTTGTTTATTTGTACATTTTAGTTGAAATTTACATGTAGTCTGAAGCCTCCAATACTCAAAGTCCTCACTTTGAAAAATTATTGGTGGATTTTCTGGAACTGAGACAGTCCGACTTGACTTATCCTCTGATGTCTGAAACAAAATCCTCCATTATGCTCCAAAAAAAAATACCTCAATCTCATTAGTGTATCTTACCCGAGGAACAGCTGGTGGGCCGGTTTAATTATTCAGGTACCTAGATTTAGACCTTGTTCTTGGGAACTTGAATTTTTGATCCTTGGACCTTGACAGGCACTTGTTTGGTTTTTCCCGACACGATCACTTTTCCCGTCGACTCTACGAGTCCCATTGGGAGTGTGTTACGGGCAACGACTGGGTAAGCTGGGTACTGGTAGACTGGGTACTGGTACTGGGGGTATTGGTAAACTGGGTATTGGTACTGAGGGTATTGGTAAGCTGGGTATTGGTATTGGGGGTATTGGTACACTGGGTATTGGTATTGGGGGTATTGGTACTGGGGGATTTCGTAGGACTGAAAAAAAAAAATTAAATTTTTTATATTTCGTCCCTCTAACCTCAAAATCGGAACTTCGCCCCTTGTTTTCGGTTATAAGGACGAAAAATAGTATATTTCCCTTAGGCTCGAGGGTTCGATTTAGCCTCCTCGTTGCAACCCTCGCCTTCGGCTTGGGTCGCAAACCTCTGCGAGGCCAAATCGAACCATCTCGCCTGCGGGAATAATATAATATTTGAATTCATTAGGTTTCTGGTTCAGTACGTTTCAATATTTAAGGACGTTCAATATTGACTATTTGAGTCAAATCCTCTTGCATGACTATAATCCGATATAGAAGCATGCTGATTGGTTGCTGGAATCTAACCTAACTCCTAAACGTACTATTTTTTGCTTTCATATAAGGACTCAGGTCTAAAAACAGCCTAACTAGATAGGAATCTCAGAGGAGTTAAGTTGTTTTTATGGTTAATACGTTAGATTTTAGGCTTGCTTCTTATCAGAGTATATTAACATAAATTTTATTATTCCGTGAATTTAATATACTTAAAAATATTGCACTGATTTTTCAGTTCAAAAATTTATTTATTTCTAAATTATTTTAAAAAATGTATATTCATTAAATAATGGAATGCATATATTAAACTATGTTCCTTTTTTACTGTTTTAAGAATTATTACTGTTATTACTATTATTACTGTTATAAGAATTTAATAACAAATTGTATCATACTATTAATTGAGTTAAAATATTTTAAGAATATTAACGTCATTGATACATTTTTGTATCTATATATGTATGAAAAAAAAGAAAAAAGAAAATTCAAATAAAATAAATAATCGACTGATTAATTCAAAAAAAAATTTTTTTCAAATTACCTGGGTTGGGTAGTACTGCACGTACTCGTCCACCTGTTGAAACAAAAATTATTTACATTAAAATTTATTTTCGTCATTCGAAAAAAATAATTGCGATCTAAAGTGACTGCAGTGTTAAAATAATACACAAATGATTTGTTAAACAATTAATGAAATAATGAATTACTTGTACACCCCAGCTTACTGGCACGTATGGAAGGAATCTGGTCTGAAAAGCGGCGAGTTTGTTGATTTTGGGAACGGTGGTCTGAAAAATAAATAACCAAAATTATAAAAAAAAGTAACCTTTAAAAGTAAAAAGTATTGAGTATGTTTAAAATTTTAAGTACCTGTTGGGGTGCAGATCCTTCGGTTTTGGTCTGTCCTTGTACTTCGTCCTTCTAAAATTTAATAAAAATCGAATGAAAACTCATGCAATCAATGAATGATTGAGAATAAAAAAAAAAAAAGTTTAACGTATGCGAGAAAAATTTTCATGTAATTAATGATTATAAATATTAAGCATAAATTACCTTTTCTACAGGAACTGCATGTGCCTCCTGGAATTAAAAAAACTTCTAATTAACACAAAACATTGTCAGAGTAATTAAAGCGCACTAAATCGATTTTATTTAAATTAAATTAATTTAAATAGTTATGAAACTAATTAGTTTAAAATAGCATACCACTAATAAAGCAGTTGCCACAAGGGCGAGGATCAAAACTTTCGAAACCATTTTAACAATTGTAAAAGAGATAAACTGTTTAAAATCACATTACGAGCTGCTAATATATACTTGTGAGTTATTCACGCTAAATTTATTTAGTTTAAAAGTAAATATCTCTTGAACAATTAATTTATATGCATTAGCATTAATTTAAACTCTGTAATTGTTTGTTTGATTGAGTTTGCTAATTTAATTGCTTTACTTAACATATTGAATAGAAAACAGCTCCTTTGTTTTTTTTTTTCTAAAATCAATTCAACACTTTATCAAAGAGATACGGTCGCATTTATTACGTCATACATTTTTTTTTCTTCTTAAATGCACAGTCATCTCCTAAAAAATGTATAAACAAATCTAAACTCGGCTTTTAATCGGTTTTCACACTCGTATTTTACTTTTCGAAAGAAGAAAAAAAAAACGTTAATGCATGTAGATTTTTTAGATAGATGAGATTGTTAATTGCAAATGAAAGATGAACTTGAATTTTATATTATTATTCGCACAGTAGCGGCATTGTAATCAACAACGCGAGATCCTTGTCAGTTTAAAACTTTCTATCGTAAAGCAATGTGATGAATCGAAGTTACTTTTATAATTTTTGTAAGCCAGTGAACAAAATTTTTGTTGTAAAAATGTAATTTATTCTAACTTCTAATTGTTTTCATAATTATAAATACATGTCCTGTTTTAGTGAATAGAGTAACTTAAATTAACAATTAATTATGTTCGGTATTGTTATCGGTCAAAGTACTCGTCTTAATTGATATTTTATTGTCCTAAGAGACATTCATTAAAATATCAAAAATTATTAACAAACTATTTTCTACATTTAAAAAATTATAAATAAAATTAAACACTCTTTTTTCATTCAAAAATGCTACAAATTTAAGTAAGTGTTCGACCTAATTTTTCGGATTTTTCCTTGGACCAAATAAATTTTAAATTTTAATGTAAAACTATTTTTAGACATTTATCTTGATGTCTTTGTTTGTGAGATTGAATAATGTTTCAGATCAACGGTATGATTTTTTTTTTGTGAATAATTGAGTGCAAGCAATTAAAGTATCAGGTGTGGTGTTGCTCAAAGATGGAGAGGAAAATTTTTTTAAGTTTCAGCTAGTTATTACATTAACGTTGTTTACATAGTTATTTGTACAATATGATAATTTTGTATCGATTTATTAAAGTCCACTGATTTCATGAAAGGAAATTATGGAAAAATATTTAATTGCTTTCGAGGTATTTTCCATCTTAGTTTTTACACGTATTTTCAAGTTGATTAATACTGAATATTTTCAAATTTATAGTTTGCAGTAAGCCATAATTCTTGCCGAAAAAAGGCCTGTTGTTGCGTTCGAAGAATTTAATTTTGAAGAAGTAAAAGTTCGATGTATTTTTCGTCACACGTAAAAAGTTTAGAAAAATCTCTCAGTTGTCGAATGATTTTTCTTGGCTCTCGATCATTTACGTCGAGATAGCTGATACATCAAAATGAGCTGACACCTGTTTCGTCGTGATCAAATTGAGCTTCAACGTTCGCTTAAAAAATAATTAAATTTCGATTTTGATTGCCTTGCGATCGAGATAACTTAATAAAAAATATTTAATAGTTTTCTCTATGATTTTTAATACTCGTATCATAAATAAAAATTCATTTTTTATATTTTTAAGCGCACTTTTTTTTTAATTATAAAGTTTGTTTGTTTGTTCAAATAAGTAGATTTTTTTCTGGTTTAAATACACTTTAAATCTAAGAGTTGCTTAAAACTTATACTTTTTATTTTAAAAATTTGCACTGATCATGAACTAATGAAATAATATTATCTGCCATAGTTCATTAGGATTTGCGTACACAGAAGCCTTCGAGATGTAAAAAAAATTTTTGGCAGTTCCAGACAGTTTCAACAAGTAATTTTGAATATGAAACCAACAAGAAATTTTTAATGTTACCAACAAAGTCACTGTAGCCCCTGAAGTATTCAATGTAACCACCTCAATATATATATATTGGAAAAAATATTTTTGGAAAAACAGCTGTTGGTTTGGGAAAAAAATTTTTTTGGAAAAAGTGTCCGCCCACCCTTACTAGGTCACTAAAACCAGGGACTCGGTAATAACAAAAGTTTTGTTATGTTATGTTATTTTTAAAATAACATAACAAAATTGACTTTTGTTATGGTATTTTCAAAAATAACATAACAAAATTCACCTTTGTTATGTTATTTTTTTTAAGTAACAAAATTGCTGTCAAAATTCAAACTTTTGGTATAAGACTTTTTTTATGTCGGAATGGTTTTCCTGAGCAATAATCTTTCGTTTAGATAGGCTAGAAAAGTGAACTGAATTTTTACAGCAATTTTATTACTTAAAAAAAAATAACATAACAAAATGGACTTTTGCTATGGTATTTAGAAAAATAACATAACAAAATTCTGTTTTATTACGTTATTTTTAAGAATACACGCTACACGCCCAAATACATAACTACTTGGACTCTGACTTCTCGATAATGATTTAGAACCTCGCACCGACAATATTCAAATCATGAGCTAATCCCAAGCTGCAAGGTGTATTATTGGAATATGCAAAAAATTATTTCAAGTGTTTGTTTGTAAAGCTGAGCAGCTGCAGTCTGCGATTGTAAACTACTCTGGCGCGAAACTTCGGCTTTGTTTAAGTCATTAAATACCTATTTAGACCATGCCTGATCTGCAGAGATATTGTTTAAGTCACGTAGGCACTCTTACTTTCTCTTCTCTGTGCGTAAATACTAATTGGCAGGGTCAGGCTGGTTCATCAGGTAGATTCTTTTGAACCTCTCGTGCTTTTAATAAAGCACATATCTTTAATCTAAATTTTTTACTTGTTTTTTTTTCATCAACCCCCTTCCTAGTTTATCAATATATATGTATTAAATCAAAACACTTAAATTTTTACTTTCGTTTATTTATTCATGAACACCTGATAAATCTTACAAAT
Source organism: Encarsia formosa (assembly GCA_038277355.1). Classification (NCBI taxonomy): domain Eukaryota; kingdom Metazoa; phylum Arthropoda; class Insecta; order Hymenoptera; family Aphelinidae; genus Encarsia; species Encarsia formosa. The sequence continues at coordinate 2,278,723 of CM076185.1, read as the reverse complement.
ATTTCAAAGGTAATAAAACTCTTTACTTGAAAAATATTCATTTTCTAAAATTGAGACAGCTTGTCAGCGTTTTGGTTCTTAATCTGAGCCTGTAATAAAAAAAAAGTCATTTTAAAACAACAAAACTAAAATTTGCGTTACGTAAATTAAATTTTACCCACTTGAGTTGGTGGGTAAACAATGTCGTTGCTCGACTGTACGAATGTACCTCCAATCTGAAAAAAAAGATTTAAAATCACCAAAAGCTCGTCTTTTTGGTTAAACAGTAGTAAAATTCTCACCCCGGAATCACCAAACTTGGACAGTGTGACGTGAGCCTTCTGGCCTGGGGCTTGAGACACTTGGATGTGAGACGACTGACCATTGGAAGTTTTGATCACCGATTGTACCTTACCTCGAGGTCCTTGTACGCTCGACGACTGAATCGAAGACACCTGACCTTGGCCGTTGGACAATTGAAATTGGGATTGCACTTGAGGTACTCGACCGTTCGACGACTGGATTACCGTGTGCACTTGACCTCGGGGTCCTTGGACACTCGAAGACTGAATTTGGTAGCCCTTGCCCTGACCGTTGGATGATTGAATTTGGGATTGGGATTGACCTTGAGGTACTTGAACCTGAGGAGCTTGGACATTTGACTGCACTTGTACTTGGGGAACTTGGATTTGTGGTGTTTCTATTTGAGGTATCTCAGGGAATTGAATTTCCGGGAATTGGAGCTGAGGTATTTGGTACTGAGGAAATTGTATTTGGGGTATCTGGATTTGAGGTATCTCTATTGGTCCCTGAATATTAAAATGACAAATTATGCATTTAGTTGAAGTTACCACTTTTAAGACTAATTGTGCTTTACTAAAAATCTAGTTTTTATGGTGAAAACTGTTCAAATGTCTTGGATTAAGCTTCAAAATAAATCCTTCAGCATTGAAAAACATTATTTTGATGATCTACGGCAACAATGTTTGCTTTAAAGGTTCGTATTAGGTACAATCACCTTATAATGAACGTATTCTAAAAATTATTATTCTCAAAAACATTATAATAAAAATAATCCAGTAATTTGTTGGTTGTTCGTGTATCAAATAAAATATAAGGAATGATGGTTGGTCCAACGAACGAAGTAAAAAATTTTTTATTATATGCCGACGTTTCGTCATTGTTTTATAATGACATCTTCAGGCCAGTACAATGATCACATTATTATAAAATTATCAATATTTTGTTAACTTAAAAATTAAAAATTATATAGTCACCTTAAGGTTTTAATACAAATAAACCGTGTCAGAAAAATTTAGTTAATTAGATATTCTCGAGACGAGTGCCAACATGGTACTAAGTTATGGAATTATGTTTGGTGAAGCTACGAGGAGGGGGTAATTATAATAAAAAAAATCAAAATCAATCCCTATATTTTATAATAGTTTGGCATTGCAAAAATACTTTTAAAAAGTGACTAGATTTTTTTTAAATTACCTGAGGCTGACCTTGTACAACTACATACTGCACCTGCCAAAATTAATTTTTCAAATTAGTCTAATTTATTTTTTACTTTACACATCATATGTCATAGAAATAAATGATGAACGTATTGTTGAGGCACAAAAACAATTACCTGCGGATTCGAGTTATCTGGTACGTACTGAATGTAGATCACTTGAGGCTGTTGAAATTGAACATTACTTTGAGCTTGAACATTTCCCTAAAAAATAAAATAAAAAAATTTGAATACACTAAAGAAGAATTTGTTTATCTGTGCGAGTCCACTTGCTGGACGATTTTGCCCTTGGACATAAACTTTGCGAAATGAAATAATTTACACTTTTTTATAATTTATCTTCAAGATAAAACTTCTCAAATTGAATTCATAAAATAAGAATCATAAACAACAGAGCGGGTGATATAAAAACTTGGAAAAAATAGTAAATTACTCGAATTTTTGTAAATGGTGCACTTAATTATTGCTTAGGTGAACATTAAAATCATTAATAAGTGAGTTATAGGCGTGGATTTAATATTTTTATATTAAGGTGGTTTTCTACCAGAGCTAGTCAAGTTCAAGACTAATTAAAAATTGTTGTACCAAATTATTAAAAATTGGCTGTTACAAAATTAAATTTTGTATACACTAAAAGTTAGCAAAATTTTAAAGTTCTATTGAGTAATAAATTTTATTATTAATGAATACCTTGTTAGCATGCGCAACTGGCCTATTTGCTGGTTTACCCGCATAAACATTTTTAACCGGAGGTGTCTTAAGAATAAACGAAAAAAAATAAATAAATTGTATAACTGTGAAGTATTTACATAATAATATAAAAAGTTGATTATTCAAATTAATGTAAATAATAATAAAAATAGTAATAACCTGCGTTACAGGATTTCCAATCGATTCCGAAATCTAGAATAAAAATATTTTTATAGATAAATATTCATTATGACACAAAAATATATGATAAAAAATTTTCAAAACAGTCATCGTTAATTTATCTTAGCATAAAGCAAACAATGAGTTAAAATTCAAAACATTACCACCAGGAAAAACGTTGCTAAAAACGTAAGAAAGACAGTTTTCAAAACCATTTTTACGATTAAAAAAAGTAAACTGGTTACAAAAATTTTTAAACTTTTTTTTTTATATTCTTCAAATGTATTTTCTTTTAAAAAATTTATCAGATGAATCACATGTATAAACAGAAAAAATGAAAAAAATAAAAATGTCGACCTTTTAATCAAATTTGCACTTGGAAATTAAAAAATACTTTGTTTGATGTCAATGAGTCGCTGGAATTAAAAATTTTAAGTAAAAATTACAAAAGCAGAATTATTATCTTTGAATAACAAAATTTTTTAATTTTAGTCAAATTCTTAATTCGAGTTTATGCTCCAAAATAATCAGAGTATTGTCTTACTTAGTAATAATCATTAAAATTTCATCGAATAAGAAATAGTTGGTTTAGTTTGATTTGATTTGATTTATTAGTATTTTCGAACGTATACGGTAAGACCCTGCCACGTTCATGGTAGTACAAGATATTTTACAGTGTGTAGATATATATATATATATATACACAGTATACGTTCATAACTGATATAGTAATATTTGGTAGAATAAGCTATAATAAATATAATAAATATATATATGTACAGTTCACAGAAGTAATCAGAATTATGCTCGTAATAACATGATTAACTCTCAGTCCTTGGATCACAATTTAGAATTCGAGATTAAAATTCATTCTTCATTTTTCACAGCCTTTCTTCTTCCCGTCCGCATCTTCCCCTCTGACCTTAAGAATCCGGATAGAAAGCTGGATGCTATATTTAACTATAACAATCAACTATTTTTATTAAATAGATGATTGTAGAAAGATTTTATTTATTTTTTATATATCTAATCAATTATTATGAAATTTATTCTAAAAAATATATTGAAATTCACATTAAGGAAGGTGAATAAAAAAAATTATTTGGCCTGATTGGCTTAATTTTATTAGGTAGTAAATCGAAATAAATCCAATTTATACAATACACATTTTTTTGGTATGAAAATTGCTTAGCTAAAATTTCAACACCCTGTACTTGTGAAAAAAATTATAAACATTTTAAATTTCCCAAATTAACATTTGTTCTTATGAGAAATTTACTGAAAAAAATCAAAGAAATCAGACTTTGGTTATTGTTTCTTCAGTTCATTCAATAGATACCTGTATCAACAACTATAAACAATTGATTTTTTATTCTTGTCAATATGATTTCTCATTGGCTGCAATTAGATGTTAGAAAGTGGCATAGCCAATGAGCAGACGACTACTTTCGTCAAATGCACATTTGACTCACGTAGTTGGTACTGTTTGTATGGCACCCCCTTAAATAAAAACTTTTGTTTTAAAAAAAATTTTCTGAAAAAAAATGAGCCATGAAAATTTTGTACTTACAGATAATAAATTAAATAAAAAAATTTTTTTTAACACGTTAAATAAATTCAAAAATTTCATAAATCAATATGAAACTTGCATATTATGTACTTGAATTGTTTATTCTAGTTGTATGCTATGTTTAATTCTAGGAAAATATAAAAAAATTATGTATATATTTAAACAAATCTCAAATTAATATATTATTTATTAAAAAGAACTTTATGAATTTTTAAATTTAATGTACACCAGCCGGACACCATATCGTTCCGAGGTTTGAATAAGGCGCTCGAAATATGACCGTCATCCCAAAGTTTTTGCAAAAGTGCCAACCTTTGGGACGGCCCGTCCACCGTGGGACGGGTAAAAAATTATTTTTCATAAAGTAGGGTTAGAGAGTCGATGTCAATGATCAACGTCAGAAATAAATCAATGTTGATCATTGACATCAACTACCTAACCATACTTTTTTGTTGAATAACTATTATTACGTAATTACATAATTGTTTTTTATATTTTACTTTCATTTTGAGAGAAGGTTTTTGTAAATGGATAAAATTTTAAAAATAATTTATATTAGATTTTTTAAATACGGCACACATTCAAAACAAGTAGACCGCAGCGATCAATCATTAATTTTTTCAATAAAAAGCTTGACAAGTCTGAAATAAATCAATGTTGATCATTGACATCGACTCTCTAGCATCTCAAAGTTAGCAACTTTTTTTTTTTTTTTTTAATTAAACATACACGGTATTAACCAAAAAAATCACTTTTAACTCATGAAACATTCAACAACAACCGTATATAAAATATTTACCTTGCTTTAGGATCAAAACTTGTAAGATTTCACAAACAAACGCACGCACACGGACACACTTAATAAAACTGTATAAACTTCGGCCGCCGATCCTTCGCTCGGGACAGCTCGCTCACAACTGCCGAAAGAAAAAATCCTCGCCCTTTTGGCCCGGCTCGGACCTTTCTCTCTTCCTTCTCTCTTCTTTGGTCGGCGACGCACTGATCGTCCCTTTTCCCCCCGCCCCTGCGTCGGCCCTTCGAAATTCGAAGGCTGCCTTTCCCTCCAAATTTCACGAGTTATTTTTACCGCGAATTTTTTGAACTGGTAATTTTCTAGTGATTGTTTTTTTATATTATTATTATTTTTTTTTTAATTTTGATTGCTATAGGAAAGATGCACGTAATTTTTTTTCTTAATTTTTAATGACTTAATAAGTTTTTAATAAATAATTTTTTGAATAATGTACATAGGTAACAATATACGTAGAAAGTATATCGATAGAAATAAACGGATAGATACATTTTATACTATAATAAATTGGAAGATGACGAATTTTTACAGATGATCAGCATCAATCTTTTATCATCAATCATCATGGAGCTGACCGATCGGCGCGAGTTTTTAAAAATTTCATAAAAATTCACCAGACAGACGTACACCAGCCGGACACCATATCGTTCCGAGGTTTGAATTAGGCGCTCGAAATTTGACCGTCAACCCAAAGTTTTTGCTAAAGTGCCAACTGCCAACCTTTGGGACAGGTAAAAAATTATTTTTCATAAAGTAGGGTTAGAGAGAGCATCTCAAAGTTAGCAACTTTTTTTTTTTTTTTTAATTAAATTATATTCAAAAAATTACTAGTATTTCACTGATTAAAATACGCTGAAAAAAAAATGCTAGTCGCTTGGTTTTTTTAAAAATAAATAAAAAGTGGTAGATGCTAAGCGACCTTAAAATCGGTTTATTTTAATGAATATTAATTTAATCGGTACATTTTTTATGCTCAATCGAAAGATGATTCGACTAGCAATTAGCATCTTTTGGTTTCACGAAGCTAGCACAATTATTTTTTAAGATACGTATTAATTAATTTTACGCTACAAACGAGGCAGTAGGACGAGCGTGCGCAAGCGCAATACGCGCTCGATGTTTCAATTCCATTTCATTCCCTTGATACTCCGGGGACTCCCTCGGAACTATGAAATGTATGTATGTACCTCTAACTTCAGGCGCGCAGGTGAAGTTTACAGTTACCCTATACGCATAGAGCTAACTGTTACAAGCCACAATATCATTTGTTTATTTCTCTCATATCTCAAATCGGAACTTTGCCCCTTGTTTTCGGTTAGAAGGGCGAAAAATTGAATTCATCCCTTAGGCGAGAGTGGTTCTTTAACAATTTCGCCTTCGGCTCGGGTCGCAAACCGCTCAGGTGTTTTAATCGAACCCTCTCGCCTGCGGCAAGAAAATATCATGGTACCTCATCTACAGTTATAATGAGTTTTTTAATATCTTTTTTAGTTTTTTCTCTGGTTCCAAATGAATTAAATAAGTAGTTCTTGCGTTGGTCAATTTTAAAAATAAATGCCGAATTCGTAATTTTCACTCTCAAGAACACACATCCCAAATTTGAAAAAAAAAGTTATTTAAGATAAATTTTTACTTTAAACAAGTAGACCTTATCTAGGTCAATTTTAAAGTCGAAGGTCAGATTTCTAACAAGCGCTCTCAAAAACCCTATTTTAATGAAACTTTGGAGGTAGTTTTCTGGTACCGAATGATGAGCGAAAGTCTAACAATATTTCAGCTCGGAGTGGGTTTTTCTACCGGTTTGCCATGTAAATTATAAGCAATTTTTAGCATTTTTTTCATTTCTTAGCTAATTTTTAAAAAATTTGTGTTCAAAGCCTATTGCATTTACAGTGATGCGAGACCTCGCATTTTTTTCGTCTTTCTATGATACTGGAAGTACCTATTAGCATTTTCTGAGTTTTGAAACATAAATTATTCATGGTCAAATTATTTAAACTAAGATTTGAAAATATTTTTCCCAGTTCAAAAAGAGACAAAAAAATGCGAGGTAAGTGCAATAGGCTTTGAACACGAATTTTTTGAAAATTACCTAAAAAACCAAAAAAGTGACCCAAATGTCTGGACCTGCCCTTGTAAGTTTAAAAAAAATTATATTAAAAATAAATTATTACTTTAAACAAATAGACCTAACGTAAGTCAATTTTAAAAATTAAGGTCACATTCATTGTTAGCTTACAAAAAAATCCTGTGAACAATTGATTTTTCCGTTAACCAAGTAGCACTTATGTAGGATAAATTAAAAAATGAAGATCAGACTTGTCATTGGCGACCTCAAAAATCTCCGAGTGCTCAATTTCTAATTATTAATCATAAATGGCAGCCTTGAATTAGTAGACCTTCGGTAGGTCAAATTTTAAAATTAATGTTAGATTCGTAATCAGCAGCCTAAAAACTCCCCGAGAGTCAAATTTCTAATTGATATGAGAAGTCAAGTCACTTTTTTGAAAAGAAAAGTCGACGACGACGAAAATATATTAGAAAAATGCAGAAATTTTTTACCTTTTGTTTTGTTTTGTTTTTTTGTTTTTTTTTTTTTTTTTCCTCGAATTGTATGATTGAAGTAGAAATAAATAATCATTCGTATTTTTTATGCAAAAATTTACATCGATTAAAAAAAAAAATGTAATTTGTAAAGTAGACCTATCACAGCTTAAATTTAAAAACTAATGTTGAATTCGTATTCAGCGAATGAAACCTTCATTTTTTGATTAGACTTACTAATTATTCGAATCGAATAAAATTGTGTAGTCTTTATAAAACGTAACTGTGTTTTGTTTTAATTTTACCCTATTAATGTGGAGCTACATCAAGTAACACAAAGAACATTAAACTTGAATAAAATTGTGACTGTGACGCATTAAAACTGTTTAAAATTTTGTATTCAGGGGTTTTCAAAAATGCTAATCACGAAATTAACTTATACGAAGTCTACTTTACTAAGGTAAAAAAAATTTATTTATGGGGGTTTTAAGGATGCTAATCACGAATAAAACCTTAATTTTTTTTAATTAGACTTATATAAGGCCTACTTTATTTAGGAAATTTTTTTCGAATTTTCGAGCCCTATAATCCATGATGAAAATCAAAAAAGAGAACTATAAACATCAAATATTATCTTCTAAAAATAATTACGTAGGCATTTGAAATATCCGGAAATATTACTGATGCAGTTCCCTTTAGGTGAGCTGAGCGGAGGAATAGTCTGGGGAAGTTAGCATTGAAAATGTTTTAATTCGAAGTATACAAGGTTTTTTTTTAAATTGGTCCAGAAACACTGTTTGAATCCGATTTGCATCAGCAAAACAATGCAAGAAATTGTTATAAACAAATAAAAAAATGCCTTTCATTGCTTGTAAAAAAAAAAAAAAATTATTTTTGAAAAAATTTAGAAGTTGAAATATAAATTGTATAATTTTTCAAATCTTCAAGATCAGTACAGTCTTGAAATTCTATTATTTAATTTTTTTTTCATCTCGTCAAAAATTTTACGTAGAGTTTGAGAACATCGGTCAAAAGCATGAAAACATACATTTGCATGAAGCGACAAAAGACACCTGGGTTACGTTTCGACTCAGATAGGGGAGGGGCATGGCTAATTACATCTAGTGCGACGTACGATCAGCTCTGGGACTCCGTCTTGGTCACGTCTCGGTAATGGTTTTATTGCCCCATTAGGTTACAGCAGCTGCCTATTGAGTTTTATAAAGTTGTTAGAAAAATTTTTTCCGAATAAACTTTACATGCTTTTCGTTAACTCACCGTCTTGTATTTTTTTTTGGTATGTTGGATTCTTTCAAGCTTTATAAATCTGAGCACATTTGACCTAGAGGTCTGAAATTTTGTGCAGACCTCAGGATCAGATGACAATACAATAATCTGTGGTCAGTTTGAGACCTGGAGATCCAGGTAACCGATGAAGGAGGGACCATCTTCGAGGAAAAAAATGAAATTTTGCAATTATAAAAATTTGTTTGTATATGTTTTACTGAATTTATAAAAAAATTTTTGACCTGGACAATGTCCAGGTTGCCAATGATGGTACCTGGGCACTATCTTTGAGGAAAAAAAATGAAATTTTCCAATAATTAATAATAATAATAATAATAATAATAATAATAATAAATAATTTCTATTAAAAAAATTCAAGTCTAGAAAGTAAAAAAAAATATTTAAAAAAACATGCTTTTCTAAAAAATCGACTAAAAAAATGGAAATAAAAATGTTACAAAATAAATAAAAATCTTGCTCTAAAAATAAGAAAATAATTTTTATTATACAAACTCAAGTTTTGAATTGTCTTAAATAAACGTAAGGGTACATATATATTTTAAAACTTCAAATTTCAATTTATAGTTGTAGAAAATTGTAGCTCATGTTAATTGTAAGATCAAAATTAAAAGTTCGAACACATGATCCACGCTTTTCTACAACTATAAATTGAAATTTGAAGTTTTAAAATATATGTACCCTCACGCTTATTTAAGACAGTTCAAAACTTGAGATCGTATAATCAAAATTATTTTCTTCTTTTTCGAGCAAGATTTTTGTTTAATTTGTAAAATTTTTATTTCAATTTTTTTAGTCTATTTTTTAGAAGAGCATGATTAAAATTTTTTTTTACTTTTTTTTATAGTAGGTTTTATTTTAGGTGAAAATAAGATTTCATCTTTTCGAAGGATTGCTTTACTTATTTTTTTTTTTTCGAAGGGTGGATATTGAAACTTGAAGCTTACACTAGAAACTGGTTTTTAAAGTCTAAAAAAGAAACCTCTTTAGTAATGATCAATTGTAGACAATTGTGCCTTGACTTAGCTCTAACAAGACCTTATATTTTGGACTCTGGATCTTACGGAAAAATATTATGTGTAGCCAAAAGTGTGTTCAATTGCGTACCTATAAGCTATCCAGAAAGTTAAAGTTTAAATGGGAGAAATGAGTTCCGTAATTATCAAATTCATGGCTCTCAAGTAGGGTCGATGTGGCAAAAGTTATCGATATAACTCTAATGTTATTACATATTGGAAAATTTTGTATAGGCGCTCACAAGGAGAGGACCAGACATTTGGGTCACCGATTTTAATGTAAATTGGGGGTAGTTTTCTGGGACTACATGATGGGCGAAACAATCGATACTTCCTCTGAATGAGCCTTTTTACCGGTTTGCCATGTAAATATAAGCTTACATTTAGTGCATCAGATGTCCGATCCAACTCTTCCGGGCCAAAAATTTCCTGGTGAAATCATCTCCATGAAGCAATGTCCACCAGGTGACCGAAATGTCTACCCCTTAGTTTGCCCTGAGCACCTTGAAAGCTGTACTTTCATAAGAAATCATTTTTAATAACGAATTTTTGTTCTTTATACAATAACAACTCTTCTAGGATTAAACTTTCTGGAGAAATCATCTCCAGGGCGTAATGTCCACCAAGAGCAGCGGGTGAACCAGGTATTTCCCTGAGCTCCCTGGGGTAATTTTTACCTTTATAATCATCTCCAGGGCAATGTATGAATAAATTAATTTTGAATATAAAAATATTTTAAAGATACTGTGATTTAAATCTTTAAATCACAAATTCTATTTTTTATATTTTTAAGCTAATTAAACTTTAAATAGTCCTGAGTGACCTTCTAAAAGATTATCCTGATGTTAAGCGTACCTGATGTGGCACCGAGGTTGACCTGGTGGACACGGGTGCACCAAATCGACAAAACTTGGTCAGTGCATCGTCTCCAGGGAGTATCATAAGAAATTGAAACTTTGTAAAGAAAAAGGGTACCTGATGTGTCGCCGAGGTTGACCTGGTGGACACGGGTGCACCAGGTCGACAAAACTTAGTTAGTACATCGTCTCCAGGGAGTATCACAAGAAATTGAAACTTTGTAAAGAAAAAGGGTACCTGATGTGTCACCGAGGTTGACCTGGTGGACCCGGATGCACTTCCTTGAGAAATGAAATGTTTATTGCGTAATTGATATTGGGTGCATCAGACGTCCGATCTGACCAAAAATTTCCTGGTGAAATAATCTCCAGCAAGCAATGTCCACCAGGTGACCGAAGTGTCTACCCTTTGTCTGCCCTGAGCCCCTTGAAAGCTGAACTTTCATAAGAAATCATTTTTAATAAGGAATTTTTGTTCTTTATACAATAACAACTCTTCTAGGATTAAACTTTCTGGAGAAATCTTCTCCAGGGCGTAATGTCAACCAAGAGCAACGGGTGAACCAGGTATTTACCCTGAGCTCGCTGGGGTAATTTTTTCCTTTATAATCATCTCCAGGGCGTTGTATGAATAAATTCATTTTGAATATGAAAATATTTTCAAGATACTGTGATTTAAATCTTTAATTTGTGATTTAAATCTTTAAATCACAAATTCTATTTTTTATATTTTTAAGTTAATTAAACTTTAAATAGTCCTGAGTGACCTTCTAAAAGATTATCCTGATGTTGAGCGTACCTGATGCGGCGACGAGGTTGACCTGGTGGACACGGGTGCACCAGGTCGACAAAACTTAGTTAGTACATCGTCTCCAGAAAGTATCATAAGAAATTGAAACTTTGTAAAGAAAAAGGGTACCTGATGTGTCGCCGAGGTTGACCTGGTGGACACGGGTGCACCGGGTCGACAAAACTTATTTAGTACATCGTCTCCAGGGAGTATCATAAGAAATTGAAACTTTGTAAAGAAAAAGGGTACCTGATGTGTCGCCGAGGTTGACCTGGTGGACCCGGATGCACTTCCTTGAGAAATGAAATAATTATGGCGTAATTGATATAGGGTGCATCAGACGTCCGATCTGACCAAAAATTTCCTGGTGAAATCATCTCCAGCAAGCAATGTCCACCAGGTGACCGAAGTGTCTACCCTTTGTCTGCCCTGAGCCCCTTGAAAGCTGAACTTTCATAAGAAATCATTTTTAATAAGGAATTTTTGTTCTTTATACAATAACAACTCTTCTAGGATTAAACTTTCTGGAGAAATCTTCTCCAGGGCGTAATGTCAACCAAGAGCAATGGGTGAACCAGGTATTTACCCTGAGCTCGCTGGGGTAATTTTTTCCTTTATAATCATCTCCAGGGCGTTGTATGAATAAATTCATTTTGAATATGAAAATATTTTCAAGATACTGTGATTTAAATCTTTAATTTGTGATTTAAATCTTTAAATCACAAATTCTATTTTTTATATTTTTAAGTTAATTAAACTTTAAATAGTCCTGAGTGACCTTCTAAAAGATTATCCTGATGTTGAGCGTACCTGATGCGGCGACGAGGTTGACCTGGTGGACACGGGTGCACCAGGTCGACAAAACTTAGTTAGTACATCGTCTCCAGAAAGTATCATAAGAAATTGAAACTTTGTAAAGAAAAAGGGTACCTGATGTGTCGCCGAGGTTGACCTGGTGGACACGGGTGCACCGGGTCGACAAAACTTATTTAGTACATCGTCTCCAGGGAGTATCATAAGAAATTGAAACTTTGTAAAGAAAAAGGGTACCTGATGTGTCGCCGAGGTTGACCTGGTGGACCCGGATGCACTTCCTTGAGAAATGAAATAATTATGGCGTAATTGATATAGGGTGCATCAGACGTCCGATCTGACCAAAAATTTCCTGTTGAAATCATCTCTAGCAAGCAATGTCCACCAGGTGACCGAAGTGTCTACCCTTTGTCTGCCCTGAGCCCCTTGAAAGCTGAACTTTCATAAGAAATCATTTTTAATAAGGAATTTTTGTTCTTTATACAATAACAACTCTTCTAGGATTAAACTTTCTGGAGAAATCTTCTCCAGGGCGTAATGTCAACCAAGAGCAACGGGTGAACCAGGTATTTACCCTGAGCTCGCTGGGGTAATTTTTTCCTTTATAATCATCTCCAGGGCGTTGTATGAATAAATTCATTTTGAATATGAAAATATTTTCAAGATACTGTGATTTAAATCTTTAATTTGTGATTTAAATCTTTAAATCACAAATTCTATTTTTTATATTTTTAAGTTAATTAAACTTTAAATAGTCCTGAGTGACCTTCTGAAAGATTATCCTGATGTTAAGCGTACCTGATGCGGCGACGAGGTTGACCTGGTGGACACGGGTGCACCAGGTCGACAAAACTTATTTAGTACATCGTCTCCAGGGAGTATCATAAGAAATTGAAACTTTGTAAAGAAAAAGGGTACCTGATGTGTCGCCGAGGTTGACCTGGTGGACCCGGATGCACTTTCTTGAGAAATGAAATGTTTATGGCGTAATTGATATAGGGTGCATCAGACGTCCGATCTGACCAAAAATTTCCTGGTGAAATCATCTCCAGCAAGCAATGTCCACCAGGTGACCGAAGTGTCTACCCTTTGTCTGCACTGAGCCCCTTGAAAGCTGAACTTTCATAAGAAATCATTTTTAATAAGGAATTTTTGTTCTTTATACAATAACAACTCTTCTAGGATTAAACTTTCTGAAGAAATCTTCTCCAGGGCGTAATGTCAACCAAGAGCAATGGGTGAACCAGGTATTTACCCTGAGCTCGCTGGGGTAATTTTTTCCTTTATAATCATCTCCAGGGCGTTGTATGAATAAATTCATTTTGAATATGAAAATATTTTCAAGATACTGTGATTTAAATCTTTAATTTGTGATTTAAATCTTTAAATCACAAATTCTATTTTTTATATTTTTAAGTTAATTAAACTTTAAATAGTCCTGAGTGACCTTCTAAAAGATTATCCTGATGTTGAGCGTACCTGATGCGGCGACGAGGTTGACCTGGTGGACACGGGTGCACCAGGTCGACAAAACTTAGTTAGTACATCGTCTCCAGAAAGTATCATAAGAAATTGAAACTTTGTAAAGAAAAAGGGTACCTGATGTGTCGCCGAGGTTGACCTGGTGGACCCGGATGCACTTCCTTGAGAAATGAAATGTTTATGGCGTAATTGATCTAGGGTGCATCAGACGTCCGATCTGACCAAAAATTTCCTGTTGAAATCATCTCCAGCAAGCAATGTCCACCAGGTGACCGAAGTGTCTACCCTTTGTCTGCACTGAGCACCTTGAAAGCTGAACTTTCATAAGAAATCATTTTTAATAACGAATTTTTGTTCTTTATACAATAACAACTCTTCTGGGATTAAACTTTCTGGAGAAATCATCTCCGGGGCGTAATGTCCACCAAGAGCAACAGGTGAACTAGGTATTTACCCTGAGCTCTCACGGGTAATTTTTTCCTTTATAATCATCTCCAGGGCGTTGTATGAATAAATTCATTTTGAATATGAAAATATTTTCAAGATACTGTGATTTAAATCTTTAATTTGTGATTTAAATCTTTAAATCACAAATTCTATTTTTTATATTTTTAAGTTAATTAAACTTTAAATAGTCCTGAGTGACCTTCTAAAAGATTATCCTGATGTTGAGCGTACCTGATGCGGCGACGAGGTTGACCTGGTGGACACGGGTGCACCAGGTCGACAAAACTTAGTTAGTACATCGTCTCCAGAAAGTATCATAAGAAATTGAAACTTTGTAAAGAAAAAGGGTACCTGATGTGTCGCCGAGGTTGACCTGGTGGACACGGGTGCACCGGGTCGACAAAACTTATTTAGTACATCGTCTCCAGGGAGTATCATAAGAAATTGAAACTTTGTAAAGAAAAAGGGTACCTGATGTGTCGCCGAGGTTGACCTGGTGGACCCGGATGCACTTCCTTGAGAAATGAAATAATTATGGCGTAATTGATATAGGGTGCATCAGACGTCCGATCTGACCAAAAATTTCCTGTTGAAATCATCTCTAGCAAGCAATGTCCACCAGGTGACCGAAGTGTCTACCCTTTGTCTGCCCTGAGCCCCTTGAAAGCTGAACTTTCATAAGAAATCATTTTTAATAAGGAATTTTTGTTCTTTATACAATAACAACTCTTCTAGGATTAAACTTTCTGGAGAAATCTTCTCCAGGGCGTAATGTCAACCAAGAGCAACGGGTGAACCAGGTATTTACCCTGAGCTCGCTGGGGTAATTTTTTCCTTTATAATCATCTCCAGGGCGTTGTATGAATAAATTCATTTTGAATATGAAAATATTTTCAAGATACTGTGATTTAAATCTTTAATTTGTGATTTAAATCTTTAAATCACAAATTCTATTTTTTATATTTTTAAGTTAATTAAACTTTAAATAGTCCTGAGTGACCTTCTGAAAGATTATCCTGATGTTAAGCGTACCTGATGCGGCGACGAGGTTGACCTGGTGGACACGGGTGCACCAGGTCGACAAAACTTATTTAGTACATCGTCTCCAGGGAGTATCATAAGAAATTGAAACTTTGTAAAGAAAAAGGGTACCTGATGTGTCGCCGAGGTTGACCTGGTGGACCCGGATGCACTTTCTTGAGAAATGAAATGTTTATGGCGTAATTGATATAGGGTGCATCAGACGTCCGATCTGACCAAAAATTTCCTGGTGAAATCATCTCCAGCAAGCAATGTCCACCAGGTGACCGAAGTGTCTACCCGTTGTCTGCACTGAGCCCCTTGAAAGCTGAACTTTCATAAGAAATCATTTTTAATAAGGAATTTTTGTTCTTTATACAATAACAACTCTTCTAGGATTAAACTTTCTGAAGAAATCTTCTCCAGGGCGTAATGTCAACCAAGAGCAATGGGTGAACCAGGTATTTACCCTGAGCTCGCTGGGGTAATTTTTTCCTTTATAATCATCTCCAGGGCGTTGTATGAATAAATTCATTTTGAATATGAAAATATTTTCAAGATACTGTGATTTAAATCTTTAATTTGTGATTTAAATCTTTAAATCACAAATTCTATTTTTTATATTTTTAAGTTAATTAAACTTTAAATAGTCCTGAGTGACCTTCTCAAAGATTATCCTGATGTTGAGCGTACCTGATGCGGCGACGAGGTTGACCTGGTGGACACGGGTGCACCAGGTCGACAAAACTTAGTTAGTACATCGTCTCCAGAAAGTATCATAAGAAATTGAAACTTTGTAAAGAAAAAGGGTACCTGATGTGTCGCCGAGGTTGACCTGGTGGACCCGGATGCACTTCCTTGAGAAATGAAATGTTTATGGCGTAATTGATCTAGGGTGCATCAGACGTCCGATCTGACCAAAAATTTCCTGTTGAAATCATCTCCAGCAAGCAATGTCCACCAGGTGACCGAAGTGTCTACCCTTTGTCTGCACTGAGCACCTTGAAAGCTGAACTTTCATAAGAAATCATTTTTAATAACGAATTTTTGTTCTTTATACAATAACAACTCTTCTGGGATTAAACTTTCTGGAGAAATCATCTCCGGGGCGTAATGTCCACCAAGAGCAACAGGTGAACTAGGTATTTACCCTGAGCTCTCACGGGTAATTTTTTCCTTTATAATCATCTCCAGGGCGTTGTATGAATAAATTAATTTTGAATATGAAAATATTTTCAAGATACTGTGATTTAAATCTTTAAATCACAAATTCTATTTTTCATATTTTTAAGCTAATTAAACTTTAAATAGTCCTGAGTGACCTTCTAAAAGATTATCCTGATGTTGAGCGTAGCGAATGTGGCACCGAGGTTGACCTGGTGGACACGGGTGCACCAAATCGACAAAACTTAGTCAGTGCATCGTCTCCAGGGAGTATCATAAAAAAATCGTAACTTAGTAAAGGAAAAAGCGTACCTGATGTGGCGCCGAGGTTAACCTGGTGGACCCCGATGCACTTCCTTGAGAAATGAAATAATTATGGCGTAATTGATATAGGGTGCATCAAACGTCCGATCTGACTCTTACGGGCCAAAAATTTCCTGGTGAAATCATCTCCAGCAAGCAATGTCCACCAGGTGACCGAAGTGTCTACCCTTTGTCTGCCCTGAGCCCCTTGAAAGCTGAACTTTCATAAGAAATCATTTTTAATAAGGAATTTTTGTTCTTTATACAATAACAACTCTTCTAGGATTAAACTTTCTGGAGAAATCTTCTCCAGGGCGTAATGTCAACCAAGAGCAATGGGTGAACCAGGTATTTACCCTGAGCTCGCTGGGGTAATTTTTTCCTTTATAATCATCTCCAGGGCGTTGTATGAATAAATTCATTTTGAATATGAAAATATTTTCAAGATACTGTGATTTAAATCTTTAATTTGTGATTTAAATCTTTAAATCACAAATTCTATTTTTTATATTTTTAAGTTAATTAAACTTTAAATAGTCCTGAGTGACCTTCTAAAAGATTATCCTGATGTTGAGCGTACCTGATGCGGCGACGAGGTTGACCTGGTGGACACGGGTGCACCAGGTCGACAAAACTTAGTTAGTACATCGTCTCCAGGGAGTATCATAAGAAATTGAAACTTTGTAAAGAAAAAGGGTACCTGATGTGTCGCCGAGGTTGACCTGGTGGACCCGGATGCACTTCCTTGAGAAATGAAATGTTTATGGCGTAATTGATCTAGGGTGCATCAGACGTCCGATCTGACCAAAAATTTCCTGTTGAAATCATCTCCAGCAAGCAATGTCCACCAGGTGACCGAAGTGTCTACCCTTTGTCTGCACTGAGCACCTTGAAAGCTGAACTTTCATAAGAAATCATTTTTAATAAGGAATTTTTGTTCTTTATACAATAACAACTCTTCTAGGGTTAAACTTTCTGGAGAAATCTTCTCCAGGGCGTAATGTCAACCAAGAGCAACGGGTGAACCAGGTATTTACCCTGAGCTCGCTGGGGTACTTTTTCCTTTATAATCATCTCCAGGGCGTTGTATGAATAAATTCATTTTGAATATGAAAATATTTTCAAGATACTGTGATTTAAATCTTTAATTTGTGATTTAAATCTTTAAATCACAAATTCTATTTTTTATATTTTTAAGTTAATTAAACTTTAAATAGTCCTGAGTGACCTTCTAAAAGATTATCCTGATGTTAAGCGTACTTGATGCGGCGACGAGGTTGACCTGGTGGACACGGGTGCACCAGGTCGACAAAACTTATTCAGTACATCGTCTCCAGGGAGTATCATAAGAAATTGAAACTTTGTAAAGAAAAAGGGCACCTGATGTGTCGCCGAGGTTGACCTGGTGGACCCGGATGCACTTTCTTGAGAAATGAAATGTTTATGGCGTAATTGATATAGGGTGCATCAGACGTCCGATCTGACCAAAAATTTCCTGTTGAAATCATCTCCAGCAAGCAATGTCCACCAGGTGACCGAAGTGTCTACCCTTTGTCTGCACTGAGCACCTTGAAAGCTGAACTTTCATAAGAAATCATTTTTAATAACGAATTTTTGTTCTTTATACAATAACAACTCTTCTGGGATTAAACTTTCTGGAGAAATCATCTCCGGGGCGTAATGTCCACCAAGAGCAACAGGTGAACTAGGTATTTACCCTGAGCTCTCACGGGTAATTTTTTCCTTTATAATCATCTCCAGGGCGTTGTATGAATAAATTAATTTTGAATATGAAAATATTTTCAAGATACTGTGATTTAAATCTTTAAATCACAAATTCTATTTTTCATATTTTTAAGCTAATTAAACTTTAAATAGTCCTGAGTGACCTTCTAAAAGATTATCCTGATGTTGAGCGTACCGAATGTGGCACCGAGGTTGACCTGGTGGACACGGGTGCACCAAATCGACAAAACTTAGTCAGTGCATCGTCTCCAGGGAGTATCATAAAAAAATCGTAACTTAGTAAAGGAAAAAGCGTACCTGATGTGGCGCCGAGGTTAACCTGGTGGACCCCGATGCACTTCCTTGAGAAATGAAATAATTATGGCGTAATTGATATAGGGTGCATCAAACGTCCGATCTGACTCTTACGGGCCAAAAATTTCCTGGTGAAATCATCTCCAGCAAGCAATGTCCACCAGGTGACCGAAGTGTCTACCCTTTGTCTGCCCTGAGCCCCTTGAAAGCTGAACTTTCATAAGAAATCATTTTTAATAAGGAATTTTTGTTCTTTATACAATAACAACTCTTCTAGGGTTAAACTTTCTGGAGAAATCTTCTCCAGGGCGTAATGTCAACCAAGAGCAATGGGTGAACCAGGTATTTACCCTGAGCTCGCTGGGGTAATTTTTTCCTTTATAATCATCTCCAGGGCGTTGTATGAATAAATTCATTTTGAATATGAAAATATTTTCAAGATACTGTGATTTAAATCTTTAATTTGTGATTTAAATCTTTAAATCACAAATTCTATTTTTTATATTTTTAAGTTAATTAAACTTTAAATAGTCCTGAGTGACCTTCTAAAAGATTATCCTGATGTTGAGCGTACCTGATGCGGCGACGAGGTTGACCTGGTGGACACGGGTGCACCAGGTCGACAAAACTTAGTTAGTACATCGTCTCCAGAAAGTATCATAAGAAATTGAAACTTTGTAAAGAAAAAGGGTACCTGATGTGTCGCCGAGGTTGACCTGGTGGACACGGGTGCACCGGGTCGACAAAACTTATTTAGTACATCGTCTCCAGGGAGTATCATAAGAAATTGAAACTTTGTAAAGAAAAAGGGTACCTGATGTGTCGCCGAGGTTGACCTGGTGGACCCGGATGCACTTCCTTGAGAAATGAAATAATTATGGCGTAATTGATATAGGGTGCATCAGACGTCCGATCTGACCAAAAATTTCCTGTTGAAATCATCTCCAGCAAGCAATGTCCACCAGGTGACCGAAGTGTCTACCCTTTGTCTGCCCTGAGCCCCTTGAAAGCTGAACTTTCATAAGAAATCATTTTTAATAAGGAATTTTTGTTCTTTATACAATAACAACTCTTCTAGGATTAAACTTTCTGGAGAAATCTTCTCCAGGGCGTAATGTCAACCAAGAGCAACGGGTGAACCAGGTATTTACCCTGAGCTCGCTGGGGTAATTTTTTCCTTTATAATCATCTCCAGGGCGTTGTATGAATAAATTCATTTTGAATATGAAAATATTTTCAAGATACTGTGATTTAAATCTTTAATTTGTGATTTAAATCTTTAAATCACAAATTCTATTTTTTATATTTTTAAGTTAATTAAACTTTAAATAGTCCTGAGTGACCTTCTGAAAGATTATCCTGATGTTAAGCGTACCTGATGCGGCGACGAGGTTGACCTGGTGGACACGGGTGCACCAGGTCGACAAAACTTATTTAGTACATCGTCTCCAGGGAGTATCATAAGAAATTGAAACTTTGTAAAGAAAAAGGGTACCTGATGTGTCGCCGAGGTTGACCTGGTGGACCCGGATGCACTTTCTTGAGAAATGAAATGTTTATGGCGTAATTGATATAGGGTGCATCAGACGTCCGATCTGACCAAAAATTTCCTGGTGAAATCATCTCCAGCAAGCAATGACCACCAGGTGACCGAAGTGTCTACCCTTTGTCTGCCCTGAGCCCCTTGAAAGCTGAACTTTCATAAGAAATCATTTTTAATAAGGAATTTTTGTTCTTTATACAATAACAACTCTTCTAGGATTAAACTTTCTGGAGAAATCTTCTCCAGGGCGTAATGTCAACCAAGAGCAATGGGTGAACCAGGTATTTACCCTGAGCTCGCTGGGGTAATTTTTTCTTTTATAATCATCTCCAGGGCGTTGTATGAATAAATTCATTTTGAATATGAAAATATTTTCAAGATACTGTGATTTAAATCTTTAATTTGTGATTTAAATCTTTAAATAACAAATTCTATTTTTTATATTTTTAAGTTAATTAAACTTTAAATAGTCCTGAGTGACCTTCTGAAAGATTATCCTGATGTTAAGCGTACCTGATGCGGCGACGAGGTTGACCTGGTGGACACGGGTGCACCAGGTCGACAAAACTTATTTAGTACATCGTCTCCAGGGAGTATCATAAGAAATTGAAACTTTGTAAAGAAAAAGGGTACCTGATGTGTCGCCGAGGTTGACCTGGTGGACCCGGATGCACTTTCTTGAGAAATGAAATGTTTATGGCGTAATTGATATAGGGTGCATCAGACGTCCGATCTGACCAAAAATTTCCTGGTGAAATCATCTCCAGCAAGCAATGTCCACCAGGTGACCGAAGTGTCTACCCTTTGTCTGCCCTGAGCCCCTTGAAAGCTGAACTTTCATAAGAAATCATTTTTAATAAGGAATTTTTGTTCTTTATACAATAACAACTCTTCTAGGATTAAACTTTCTGGAGAAATCTTCTCCAGGGCGTAATGTCAACCAAGAGCAACGGGTGAACCAGGTATTTACCCTGAGCTCGCTGGGGTAATTTTTTCCTTTATAATCATCTCCAGGGCGTTGTATGAATAAATTCATTTTGAATATGAAAATATTTTCAAGATACTGTGATTTAAATCTTTAATTTGTGATTTAAATCTTTAAATCACAAATTCTATTTTTTATATTTTTAAGTTAATTAAACTTTAAATAGTCCTGAGTGACCTTCTAAAAGATTATCCTGATGTTAAGCGTACCTGATGCGGCGACGAGGTTGACCTGGTGGACACGGGTGCACCAGGTCGACAAAACTTATTTAGTACATCGTCTCCAGGGAGTATCATAAGAAATTGAAACTTTGTAAAGAAAAAGGGTACCTGATGTGTCGCCGAGGTTGACCTGGTGGACCCGGATGCACTTCCTTGAGAAATGAAATAATTATGGCGTAATTGATATAGGGTGCATCAGACGTCCGATCTGACCAAAAATTTCCTGTTGAAATCATCTCCAGCAAGCAATGTCCACCAGGTGACCGAAGTGTCTACCCTTTGTCTGCCCTGAGCCCCTTGAAAGCTGAACTTTCATAAGAAATCATTTTTAATAAGGAATTTTTGTTCTTTATACAATAACAACTCTTCTAGGATTAAACTTTCTGGAGAAATCTTCTCCAGGGCGTAATGTCAACCAAGAGCAACGGGTGAACCAGGTATTTACCCTGAGCTCGCTGGGGTAATTTTTTCCTTTATAATCATCTCCAGGGCGTTGTATGAATAAATTCATTTTGAATATGAAAATATTTTCAAGATACTGTGATTTAAATCTTTAATTTGTGATTTAAATCTTTAAATCACAAATTCTATTTTTTATATTTTTAAGTTAATTAAACTTTAAATAGTCCTGAGTGACCTTCTGAAAGATTATCCTGATGTTAAGCGTACCTGATGCGGCGACGAGGTTGACCTGGTGGACACGGGTGCACCAGGTCGACAAAACTTATTTAGTACATCGTCTCCAGGGAGTATCATAAGAAATTGAAACTTTGTAAAGAAAAAGGGTACCTGATGTGTCGCCGAGGTTGACCTGGTGGACCCGGATGCACTTTCTTGAGAAATGAAATGTTTATGGCGTAATTGATATAGGGTGCATCAGACGTCCGATCTGACCAAAAATTTCCTGGTGAAATCATCTCCAGCAAGCAATGACCACCAGGTGACCGAAGTGTCTACCCTTTGTCTGCCCTGAGCCCCTTGAAAGCTGAACTTTCATAAGAAATCATTTTTAATAAGGAATTTTTGTTCTTTATACAATAACAACTCTTCTAGGATTAAACTTTCTGGAGAAATCTTCTCCAGGGCGTAATGTCAACCAAGAGCAATGGGTGAACCAGGTATTTACCCTGAGCTCGCTGGGGTAATTTTTTCTTTTATAATCATCTCCAGGGCGTTGTATGAATAAATTCATTTTGAATATGAAAATATTTTCAAGATACTGTGATTTAAATCTTTAATTTGTGATTTAAATCTTTAAATAACAAATTCTATTTTTTATATTTTTAAGTTAATTAAACTTTAAATAGTCCTGAGTGACCTTCTGAAAGATTATCCTGATGTTAAGCGTCCCTGATGCGGCGACGAGGTTGACCTGGTGGACACGGGTGCACCAGGTCGACAAAACTTATTTAGTACATCGTCTCCAGGGAGTATCATAAGAAATTGAAACTTTGTAAAGAAAAAGGGTACCTGATGTGTCGCCGAGGTTGACCTGGTGGACCCGGATGCACTTTCTTGAGAAATGAAATGTTTATGGCGTAATTGATATAGGGTGCATCAGACGTCCGATCTGACCAAAAATTTCCTGGTGAAATCATCTCCAGCAAGCAATGTCCACCAGGTGACCGAAGTGTCTACCCTTTGTCTGCCCTGAGCCCCTTGAAAGCTGAACTTTCATAAGAAATCATTTTTAATAAGGAATTTTTGTTCTTTATACAATAACAACTCTTCTAGGATTAAACTTTCTGGAGAAATCTTCTCCAGGGCGTAATGTCAACCAAGAGCAACGGGTGAACCAGGTATTTACCCTGAGCTCGCTGGGGTAATTTTTTCCTTTATAATCATCTCCAGGGCGTTGTATGAATAAATTCATTTTGAATATGAAAATATTTTCAAGATACTGTGATTTAAATCTTTAATTTGTGATTTAAATCTTTAAATCACAAATTCTATTTTTTATATTTTTAAGTTAATTAAACTTTAAATAGTCCTGAGTGACCTTCTAAAAGATTATCCTGATGTTAAGCGTACCTGATGCGGCGACGAGGTTGACCTGGTGGACACGGGTGCACCAGGTCGACAAAACTTATTTAGTACATCGTCTCCAGGGAGTATCATAAGAAATTGAAACTTTGTAAAGAAAAAGGGTACCTGATGTGTCGCTGAGGTTGACCTGGTGGACCCGGATGCACTTCCTTGAGAAATGAAATGTTTATGGCGTAATTGATCTAGGGTGCATCAGACGTCCGATCTGACCAAAAATTTCCTGTTGAAATCATCTCCAGCAAGCAATGTCCACCAGGTGACCGAAGTGTCTACCCTTTGTCTGCCCTGAGCCCCTTGAAAGCTGAACTTTCATAAGAAATCATTTTTAATAACGAATTTTTGTTCTTTATACAATAACAACTCTTCTGGGATTAAACTTTCTGGAGAAATCATCTCCGGGGCGTAATGTCCACCAAGAGCAACAGGTGAACTAGGTATTTACCCTGAGCTCTCACGGGTAATTTTTTCCTTTATAATCATCTCCAGGGCGTTGTATGAATAAATTAATTTTGAATATGAAAATATTTTCAAGATACTGTGATTTAAATCTTTAAATCACAAATTCTATTTTTCATATTTTTAAGCTAATTAAACTTTAAATAGTCCTGAGTGACCTTCTAAAAGATTATCCTGATGTTGAGCGTACCGAATGTGGCACCGAGGTTGACCTGGTGGACACGGGTGCACCAAATCGACAAAACTTAGTCAGTGCATCGTCTCCAGGGAGTATCATAAAAAAATCGTAACTTAGTAAAGGAAAAAGCGTACCTGATGTGGCGCCGAGGTTAACCTGGTGGACCCCGATGCACTTCCTTGAGAAATGAAATAATTATGGCGTAATTGATATAGGGTGCATCAAACGTCCGATCTGACTCTTACGGGCCAAAAATTTCCTGGTGAAATCATCTCCAGCAAGCAATGTCCACCAGGTGACCGAAGTGTCTACCCTTTGTCTGCCCTGAGCCCCTTGAAAGCTGAACTTTCATAAGAAATCATTTTTAATAAGGAATTTTTGTTCTTTATACAATAACAACTCTTCTAGGATTAAACTTTCTGGAGAAATCTTCTCCAGGGCGTAATGTCAACCAAGAGCAACGGGTGAACCAGGTATTTACCCTGAGCTCGCTGGGGTAATTTTTTCCTTTATAATCATCTCCAGGGCGTTGTATGAATAAATTCATTTTGAATATGAAAATATTTTCAAGATACTGTGATTTAAATCTTTAATTTGTGATTTAAATCTTTAAATCACAAATTCTATTTTTTATATTTTTAAGTTAATTAAACTTTAAATAGTCCTGAGTGACCTTCTAAAAGATTATCCTGATGTTAAGCGTACCTGATGCGGCGACGAGGTTGACCTGGTGGACACGGGTGCACCAGGTCGACAAAACTTATTTAGTACATCGTCTCCAGGGAGTATCATAAGAAATTGAAACTTTGTAAAGAAAAAGGGTACCTGATGTGTCGCCGAGGTTGACCTGGTGGACCCGGATGCACTTTCTTGAGAAATGAAATGTTTATGGCGTAATTGATATAAGGTGCATCAGACGTCCGATCTGACCAAAAATTTCCTGGTGAAATCATCTCCAGCAAGCAATGTCCACCAGGTGACCGAAGTGTCTACCCTTTGTCTGCCCTGAGCCCCTTGAAAGCTGAACTTTCATAAGAAATCATTTTTAATAAGGAATTTTTGTTCTTTATACAATAACAACTCTTCTAGGGTTAAACTTTCTGGAGAAATCTTCTCCAGGGCGTAATGTCAACCAAGAGCAATGGGTGAACCAGGTATTTACCCTGAGCTCGCTGGGGTAATTTTTTCCTTTATAATCATCTCCAGGGCGTTGTATGAATAAATTCATTTTGAATATGAAAATATTCTCAAGATACTGTGATTTAAATCTTTAATTTGTGATTTAAATCTTTAAATCACAAATTCTATTTTTTATATTTTTAAGTTAATTAAACTTTAAATAGTCCTGAGTGACCTTCTAAAAGATTATCCTGATGTTAAGCGTACCTGATGCGGCGACGAGGTTGACCTGGTGGACACGGGTGCACCAGGTCGACAAAACTTATTTAGTACATCGTCTCCAGTGAGTATCATAAGAAATTGAAACTTTGTAAAGAAAAAGGGTACCTGATGTGTCGCCGAGGTTGACCTGGTGGACCCGGATGCACTTTCTTGAGAAATGAAATGTTTATGGCGTAATTGATATAGGGTGCATCAGACGTCCGATCTGACCAAAAATTTCCTGGTGAAATCATCTCCAGCAAGCAATGTCCACCAGGTGACCGAAGTGTCTACCCTTTGTCTGCCCTGAGCCCCTTGAAAGCTGAACTTTCATAAGAAATCATTTTTAATAACGAATTTTTGTTCTTTATACAATAACAACTCTTCTGGGATTAAACTTTCTGGAGAAATCATCTCCGGGGCGTAATGTCCACCAAGAGCAACAGGTGAACTAGGTATTTACCCTGAGCTCTCACGGGTAATTTTTTCCTTTATAATCATCTCCAGGGCGTTGTATGAATAAATTAATTTTGAATATGAAAATATTTTCAAGATACTGTGATTTAAATCTTTAAATCACAAATTCTATTTTTCATATTTTTAAGCTAATTAAACTTTAAATAGTCCTGAGTGACCTTCTAAAAGATTATCCTGATGTTGAGCGTACCGAATGTGGCACCGAGGTTGACCTGGTGGACACGGGTGCACCAAATCGACAAAACTTAGTCAGTGCATCGTCTCCAGGGAGTATCATAAAAAAATCGTAACTTAGTAAAGGAAAAAGCGTACCTGATGTGGCGCCGAGGTTAACCTGGTGGACCCCGATGCACTTCCTTGAGAAATGAAATAATTATGGCGTAATTGATATAGGGTGCATCAAACGTCCGATCTGACTCTTACGGGCCAAAAATTTCCTGGTGAAATCATCTCCAGCAAGCAATGTCCACCAGGTGACCGAAGTGTCTACCCTTTGTCTGCCCTGAGCCCCTTGAAAGCTGAACTTTCATAAGAAATCATTTTTAATAAGGAATTTTTGTTCTTTATACAATAACAACTCTTCTAGGATTAAACTTTCTGGAGAAATCTTCTCCAGGGCGTAATGTCAACCAAGAGCAACGGGTGAACCAGGTATTTACCCTGAGCTCGCTGGGGTAATTTTTTCCTTTATAATCATCTCCAGGGCGTTGTATGAATAAATTCATTTTGAATATGAAAATATTTTCAAGATACTGTGATTTAAATCTTTAATTTGTGATTTAAATCTTTAAATCACAAATTCTATTTTTTATATTTTTAAGTTAATTAAACTTTAAATAGTCCTGAGTGACCTTCTAAAAGATTATCCTGATGTTAAGCCTACCTGATGCGGCGACGAGGTTGACCTGGTGGACACGGGTGCACCAGGTCGACAAAACTTATTTAGTACATCGTCTCCAGGGAGTATCATAAGAAATTGAAACTTTGTAAAGAAAAAGGGTACCTGATGTGTCGCCGAGGTTGACCTGGTGGACCCGGATGCACTTCCTTGAGAAATGAAATGTTTATGGCGTAATTGATCTAGGGTGCATCAGACGTCCGATCTGACCAAAAATTTCCTGTTGAAATCATCTCCAGCAAGCAATGTCCACCAGGTGACCGAAGTGTCTACCCTTTGTCTGCCCTGAGCCCCTTGAAAGCTGAACTTTCATAAGAAATCATTTTTAATAACGAATTTTTGTTCTTTATACAATAACAACTCTTCTGGGATTAAACTTTCTGGAGAAATCATCTCCGGGGCGTAATGTCCACCAAGAGCAACAGGTGAACTAGGTATTTACCCTGAGCTCTCACGGGTAATTTTTTCCTTTATAATCATCTCCAGGGCGTTGTATGAATAAATTAATTTTGAATATGAAAATATTTTCAAGATACTGTGATTTAAATCTTTAAATCACAAATTCTATTTTTCATATTTTTAAGCTAATTAAACTTTAAATAGTCCTGAGTGACCTTCTAAAAGATTATCCTGATGTTGAGCGTACCGAATGTGGCACCGAGGTTGACCTGGTGGACACGGGTGCACCAAATCGACAAAACTTAGTCAGTGCATCGTCTCCAGGGAGTATCATAAAAAAATCGTAACTTAGTAAAGGAAAAAGCGTACCTGATGTGGCGCCGAGGTTAACCTGGTGGACCCCGATGCACTTCCTTGAGAAATGAAATAATTATGGCGTAATTGATATAGGGTGCATCAAACGTCCGATCTGACTCTTACGGGCCAAAAATTTCCTGGTGAAATCATCTCCAGCAAGCAATGTCCACCAGGTGACCGAAGTGTCTACCCTTTGTCTGCCCTGAGCCCCTTGAAAGCTGAACTTTCATAAGAAATCATTTTTAATAAGGAATTTTTGTTCTTTATACAATAACAACTCTTCTAGGATTAAACTTTCTGGAGAAATCTTCTCCAGGGCGTAATGTCAACCAAGAGCAACGGGTGAACCAGGTATTTACCCTGAGCTCGCTGGGGTAATTTTTTCCTTTATAATCATCTCCAGGGCGTTGTATGAATAAATTCATTTTGAATATGAAAATATTTTCAAGATACTGTGATTTAAATCTTTAATTTGTGATTTAAATCTTTAAATCACAAATTCTATTTTTTATATTTTTAAGTTAATTAAACTTTAAATAGTCCTGAGTGACCTTCTAAAAGATTATCCTGATGTTAAGCGTACCTGATGCGGCGACGAGGTTGACCTGGTGGACACGGGTGCACCAGGTCGACAAAACTTATTTAGTACATCGTCTCCAGGGAGTATCATAAGAAATTGAAACTTTGTAAAGAAAAAGGGAACCTGATGTGTCGCCGAGGTTGACCTGGTGGACCCGGATGCACTTTCTTGAGAAATGAAATGTTTATGGCGTAATTGATATAGGGTGCATCAGACGTCCGATCTGACCAAAAATTTCCTGGTGAAATCATCTCCAGCAAGCAATGTCCACCAGGTGACCGAAGTGTCTACCCTTTGTCTGCCCTGAGCCCCTTGAAAGCTGAACTTTCATAAGAAATCATTTTTAATAAGGAATTTTTGTTCTTTATACAATAGCAACTCTTCTAGGGTTAAACTTTCTGGAGAAATCTTCTCCAGGGCGTAATGTCAACCAAGAGCAATGGGTGAACCAGGTATTTACCCTGAGCTCGCTGGGGTAATTTTTTCCTTTATAATCATCTCCAGGGCGTTGTATGAATAAATTCATTTTGAATATGAAAATATTTTCAAGATACTGTGATTTAAATCTTTAATTTGTGATTTAAATCTTTAAATCACAAATTCTATTTTTTATATTTTTAAGTTAATTAAACTTTAAATAGTCCTGAGTGACCTTCTAAAAGATTATCCTGATGTTGAGCGTACCTGATGCGGTGACGAGGTTGACCTGGTGGACACGGGTGCACCAGGTCGACAAAACTTATTTAGTACATCGTCTCCAGTGAGTATCATAAGAAATTGAAACTTTGTAAAGAAAAAGGGTACCTGATGTGTCGCCGAGGTTGACCTGGTGGACCCGGATGCACTTTCTTGAGAAATGAAATGTTTATGGCGTAATTGATATAGGGTGCATCAGACGTCCGATCTGACCAAAAATTTCCTGGTGAAATCATCTCCAGCAAGCAATGTCCACCAGGTGACCGAAGTGTCTACCCTTTGTCTGCCCTGAGCCCCTTGAAAGCTGAACTTTCATAAGAAATCATTTTTAATAACGAATTTTTGTTCTTTATACAATAACAACTCTTCTGGGATTAAACTTTCTGGAGAAATCATCTCCGGGGCGTAATGTCCACCAAGAGCAACAGGTGAACTAGGTATTTACCCTGAGCTCTCACGGGTAATTTTTTCCTTTATAATCATCTCCAGGGCGTTGTATGAATAAATTAATTTTGAATATGAAAATATTTTCAAGATACTGTGATTTAAATCTTTAAATCACAAATTCTATTTTTCATATTTTTAAGCTAATTAAACTTTAAATAGTCCTGAGTGACCTTCTAAAAGATTATCCTGATGTTGAGCGTACCGAATGTGGCACCGAGGTTGACCTGGTGGACACGGGTGCACCAAATCGACAAAACTTAGTCAGTGCATCGTCTCCAGGGAGTATCATAAAAAAATCGTAACTTAGTAAAGGAAAAAGCGTACCTGATGTGGCGCCGAGGTTAACCTGGTGGACCCCGATGCACTTCCTTGAGAAATGAAATAATTATGGCGTAATTGATATAGGGTGCATCAAACGTCCGATCTGACTCTTACGGGCCAAAAATTTCCTGGTGAAATCATCTCCAGCAAGCAATGTCCACCAGGTGACCGAAGTGTCTACCCTTTGTCTGCCCTGAGCCCCTTGAAAGCTGAACTTTCATAAGAAATCATTTTTAATAAGGAATTTTTGTTCTTTATACAATAACAACTCTTCTAGGATTAAACTTTCTGGAGAAATCTTCTCCAGGGCGTAATGTCAACCAAGAGCAACGGGTGAACCAGGTATTTACCCTGAGCTCGCTGGGGTAATTTTTTCCTTTATAATCATCTCCAGGGCGTTGTATGAATAAATTCATTTTGAATATGAAAATATTTTCAAGATACTGTGATTTAAATCTTTAATTTGTGATTTAAATCTTTAAATCACAAATTCTATTTTTTATATTTTTAAGTTAATTAAACTTTAAATAGTCCTGAGTGACCTTCTAAAAGATTATCCTGATGTTAAGCCTACCTGATGCGGCGACGAGGTTGACCTGGTGGACACGGGTGCACCAGGTCGACAAAACTTATTTAGTACATCGTCTCCAGGGAGTATCATAAGAAATTGAAACTTTGTAAAGAAAAAGGGTACCTGATGTGTCGCCGAGGTTGACCTGGTGGACCCGGATGCACTTTCTTGAGAAATGAAATGTTTATGGCGTAATTGATATAGGGTGCATCAGACGTCCGATCTGACCAAAAATTTCCTGGTGAAATCATCTCCAGCAAGCAATGTCCACCAGGTGACCGAAGTGTCTACCCTTTGTCTGCCCTGAGCCCCTTGAAAGCTGAACTTTCATAAGAAATCATTTTTAATAACGAATTTTTGTTCTTTATACAATAACAACTCTTCTGGGATTAAACTTTCTGGAGAAATCATCTCCGGGGCGTAATGTCCACCAAGAGCAACAGGTGAACTAGGTATTTACCCTGAGCTCTCACGGGTAATTTTTTCCTTTATAATCATCTCCAGGGCGTTGTATGAATAAATTAATTTTGAATATGAAAATATTTTCAAGATACTGTGATTTAAATCTTTAAATCACAAATTCTATTTTTCATATTTTTAAGCTAATTAAACTTTAAATAGTCCTGAGTGACCTTCTAAAAGATTATCCTGATGTTGAGCGTACCGAATGTGGCACCGAGGTTGACCTGGTGGACACGGGTGCACCAAATCGACAAAACTTAGTCAGTGCATCGTCTCCAGGGAGTATCATAAAAAAATCGTAACTTAGTAAAGGAAAAAGCGTACCTGATGTGGCGCCGAGGTTAACCTGGTGGACCCCGATGCACTTCCTTGAGAAATGAAATAATTATGGCGTAATTGATATAGGGTGCATCAAACGTCCGATCTGACTCTTACGGGCCAAAAATTTCCTGGTGAAATCATCTCCAGCAAGCAATGTCCACCAGGTGACCGAAGTGTCTACCCTTTGTCTGCCCTGAGCCCCTTGAAAGCTGAACTTTCATAAGAAATCATTTTTAATAAGGAATTTTTGTTCTTTATACAATAACAACTCTTCTAGGATTAAACTTTCTGGAGAAATCTTCTCCAGGGCGTAATGTCAACCAAGAGCAACGGGTGAACCAGGTATTTACCCTGAGCTCGCTGGGGTAATTTTTTCCTTTATAATCATCTCCAGGGCGTTGTATGAATAAATTCATTTTGAATATGAAAATATTTTCAAGATACTGTGATTTAAATCTTTAATTTGTGATTTAAATCTTTAAATCACAAATTCTATTTTTTATATTTTTAAGTTAATTAAACTTTAAATAGTCCTGAGTGACCTTCTAAAAGATTATCCTGATGTTAAGCCTACCTGATGCGGCGACGAGGTTGACCTGGTGGACACGGGTGCACCAGGTCGACAAAACTTATTTAGTACATCGTCTCCAGGGAGTATCATAAGAAATTGAAACTTTGTAAAGAAAAAGGGTACCTGATGTGTCGCCGAGGTTGACCTGGTGGACCCGGATGCACTTCCTTGAGAAATGAAATGTTTATGGCGTAATTGATCTAGGGTGCATCAGACGTCCGATCTGACCAAAAATTTCCTGTTGAAATCATCTCCAGCAAGCAATGTCCACCAGGTGACCGAAGTGTCTACCCTTTGTCTGCCCTGAGCCCCTTGAAAGCTGAACTTTCATAAGAAATCATTTTTAATAACGAATTTTTGTTCTTTATACAATAACAACTCTTCTGGGATTAAACTTTCTGGAGAAATCATCTCCGGGGCGTAATGTCCACCAAGAGCAACAGGTGAACTAGGTATTTACCCTGAGCTCTCACGGGTAATTTTTTCCTTTATAATCATCTCCAGGGCGTTGTATGAATAAATTAATTTTGAATATGAAAATATTTTCAAGATACTGTGATTTAAATCTTTAAATCACAAATTCTATTTTTCATATTTTTAAGCTAATTAAACTTTAAATAGTCCTGAGTGACCTTCTAAAAGATTATCCTGATGTTGAGCGTACCGAATGTGGCACCGAGGTTGACCTGGTGGACACGGGTGCACCAAATCGACAAAACTTAGTCAGTGCATCGTCTCCAGGGAGTATCATAAAAAAATCGTAACTTAGTAAAGGAAAAAGCGTACCTGATGTGGCGCCGAGGTTAACCTGGTGGACCCCGATGCACTTCCTTGAGAAATGAAATAATTATGGCGTAATTGATATAGGGTGCATCAAACGTCCGATCTGACTCTTACGGGCCAAAAATTTCCTGGTGAAATCATCTCCAGCAAGCAATGTCCACCAGGTGACCGAAGTGTCTACCCTTTGTCTGCCCTGAGCCCCTTGAAAGCTGAACTTTCATAAGAAATCATTTTTAATAAGGAATTTTTGTTCTTTATACAATAACAACTCTTCTAGGATTAAACTTTCTGGAGAAATCTTCTCCAGGGCGTAATGTCAACCAAGAGCAACGGGTGAACCAGGTATTTACCCTGAGCTCGCTGGGGTAATTTTTTCCTTTATAATCATCTCCAGGGCGTTGTATGAATAAATTCATTTTGAATATGAAAATATTTTCAAGATACTGTGATTTAAATCTTTAATTTGTGATTTAAATCTTTAAATCACAAATTCTATTTTTTATATTTTTAAGTTAATTAAACTTTAAATAGTCCTGAGTGACCTTCTAAAAGATTATCCTGATGTTAAGCGTACCTGATGCGGCGACGAGGTTGACCTGGTGGACACGGGTGCACCAGGTCGACAAAACTTATTTAGTACATCGTCTCCAGGGAGTATCATAAGAAATTGAAACTTTGTAAAGAAAAAGGGAACCTGATGTGTCGCCGAGGTTGACCTGGTGGACCCGGATGCACTTTCTTGAGAAATGAAATGTTTATGGCGTAATTGATATAGGGTGCATCAGACGTCCGATCTGACCAAAAATTTCCTGGTGAAATCATCTCCAGCAAGCAATGTCCACCAGGTGACCGAAGTGTCTACCCTTTGTCTGCCCTGAGCCCCTTGAAAGCTGAACTTTCATAAGAAATCATTTTTAATAAGGAATTTTTGTTCTTTATACAATAGCAACTCTTCTAGGGTTAAACTTTCTGGAGAAATCTTCTCCAGGGCGTAATGTCAACCAAGAGCAATGGGTGAACCAGGTATTTACCCTGAGCTCGCTGGGGTAATTTTTTCCTTTATAATCATCTCCAGGGCGTTGTATGAATAAATTCATTTTGAATATGAAAATATTTTCAAGATACTGTGATTTAAATCTTTAATTTGTGATTTAAATCTTTAAATCACAAATTCTATTTTTTATATTTTTAAGTTAATTAAACTTTAAATAGTCCTGAGTGACCTTCTAAAAGATTATCCTGATGTTGAGCGTACCTGATGCGGTGACGAGGTTGACCTGGTGGACACGGGTGCACCAGGTCGACAAAACTTAGTTAGTACATCGTCTCCAGAAAGTATCATAAGAAATTGAAACTTTGTAAAGAAAAAGGGTACCTGATGTGTCGCCGAGGTTGACCTGGTGGACACGGGTGCACCGGGTCGACAAAACTTATTTAGTATATCGTCTCCAGGGAGTATCATAAGAAATTGAAACTTTGTAAAGAAAAAGGGTACCTGATGTGTCGCCGAGGTTGACCTGGTGGACCCGGATGCACTTCCTTGAGAAATGAAATAATTATGGCGTAATTGATATAGGGTGCATCAGACGTCCGATCTGACCAAAAATTTCCTGTTGAAATCATCTCCAGCAAGCAATGTCCACCAGGTGACCGAAGTGTCTACCCTTTGTCTGCCCTGAGCCCCTTGAAAGCTGAACTTTCATAAGAAATCATTTTTAATAAGGAATTTTTGTTCTTTATACAATAACAACTCTTCTAGGATTAAACTTTCTGGAGAAATCTTCTCCAGGGCGTAATGTCAACCAAGAGCAACGGGTGAACCAGGTATTTACCCTGAGCTCGCTGGGGTAATTTTTTCCTTTATAATCATCTCCAGGGCGTTGTATGAATAAATTCATTTTGAATATGAAAATATTTTCAAGATACTGTGATTTAAATCTTTAATTTGTGATTTAAATCTTTAAATCACAAATTCTATTTTTTATATTTTTAAGTTAATTAAACTTTAAATAGTCCTGAGTGACCTTCTGAAAGATTATCCTGATGTTAAGCGTACCTGATGCGGCGTCGAGGTTGACCTGGTGGACACGGGTGCACCAGGTCGACAAAACTTATTTAGTACATCGTCTCCAGGGAGTATCATAAGAAATTGAAACTTTGTAAAGAAAAAGGGTACCTGATGTGTCGCCGAGGTTGACCTGGTGGACCCGGATGCACTTTCTTGAGAAATGAAATGTTTATGGCGTAATTGATATAGGGTGCATCAGACGTCCGATCTGACCAAAAATTTCCTGGTGAAATCATCTCCAGCAAGCAATGTCCACCAGGTGACCGAAGTGTCTACCCTTTGTCTGCCCTGAGCCCCTTGAAAGCTCAACTTTCATAAGAAATCATTTTTAATAAGGAATTTTTGTTCTTTATACAATAACAACTCTTCTAGGATTAAACTTTCTGGAGAAATCTTCTCCAGGGCGTAATGTCAACCAAGAGCAATGGGTGAACCAGGTATTTACCCTGAGCTCGCTGGGGTAATTTTTTCCTTTATAATCATCTCCAGGGCGTTGTATGAATAAATTCATTTTGAATATGAAAATATTTTCAAGATACTGTGATTTAAATCTTTAATTTGTGATTTAAATCTTTAAATCACAAATTCTATTTTTTATATTTTTAAGTTAATTAAACTTTAAATAGTCCTGAGTGACCTTCTAAAAGATTATCCTGATGTTGAGCGTACCTGATGCGGCGACGAGGTTGACCTGGTGGACACGGGTGCACCAGGTCGACAAAACTTAGTTAGTACATCGTCTCCAGAAAGTATCATAAGAAATTGAAACTTTGTAAAGAAAAAGGGTACCTGATGTGTCGCCGAGGTTGACCTGGTGGACACGGGTGCACCGGGTCGACAAAACTTATTTAGTACATCGTCTCCAGGGAGTATCATAAGAAATTGAAACTTTGTAAAGAAAAAGGGTACCTGATGTGTCGCCGAGGTTGACCTGGTGGACCCGGATGCACTTCCTTGAGAAATGAAATAATTATGGCGTAATTGATATAGGGTGCATCAGACGTCCGATCTGACCAAAAATTTCCTGTTGAAATCATCTCTAGCAAGCAATGTCCACCAGGTGACCGAAGTGTCTACCCTTTGTCTGCCCTGAGCCCCTTGAAAGCTGAACTTTCATAAGAAATCATTTTTAATAAGGAATTTTTGTTCTTTATACAATAACAACTCTTCTAGGATTAAACTTTCTGGAGAAATCTTCTCCAGGGCGTAATGTCAACCAAGAGCAACGGGTGAACCAGGTATTTACCCTGAGCTCGCTGGGGTAATTTTTTCCTTTATAATCATCTCCAGGGCGTTGTATGAATAAATTCATTTTGAATATGAAAATATTTTCAAGATACTGTGATTTAAATCTTTAATTTGTGATTTAAATCTTTAAATCACAAATTCTATTTTTTATATTTTTAAGTTAATTAAACTTTAAATAGTCCTGAGTGACCTTCTGAAAGATTATCCTGATGTTAAGCGTACCTGATGCGGCGACGAGGTTGACCTGGTGGACACGGGTGCACCAGGTCGACAAAACTTATTTAGTACATCGTCTCCAGGGAGTATCATAAGAAATTGAAACTTTGTAAAGAAAAAGGGTACCTGATGTGTCGCCGAGGTTGACCTGGTGGACCCGGATGCACTTTCTTGAGAAATGAAATGTTTATGGCGTAATTGATATAGGGTGCATCAGACGTCCGATCTGACCAAAAATTTCCTGGTGAAATCATCTCCAGCAAGCAATGTCCACCAGGTGACCGAAGTGTCTACCCTTTGTCTGCACTGAGCCCCTTGAAAGCTGAACTTTCATAAGAAATCATTTTTAATAAGGAATTTTTGTTCTTTATACAATAACAACTCTTCTAGGATTAAACTTTCTGGAGAAATCTTCTCCAGGGCGTAATGTCAACCAAGAGCAACGGGTGAACCAGGTATTTACCCTGAGCTCGCTGGGGTAATTTTTTCCTTTATAATCATCTCCAGGGCGTTGTATGAATAAATTCATTTTGAATATGAAAATATTTTCAAGATACTGTGATTTAAATCTTTAATTTGTGATTTAAATCTTTAAATCACAAATTCTATTTTTTATATTTTTAAGTTAATTAAACTTTAAATAGTCCTGAGTGACCTTCTGAAAGATTATCCTGATGTTAAGCGTACCTGATGCGGCGACGAGGTTGACCTGGTGGACACGGGTGCACCAGGTCGACAAAACTTATTTAGTACATCGTCTCCAGGGAGTATCATAAGAAATTGAAACTTTGTAAAGAAAAAGGGTACCTGATGTGTCGCCGAGGTTGACCTGGTGGACCCGGATGCACTTTCTTGAGAAATGAAATGTTTATGGCGTAATTGATATAGGGTGCATCAGACGTCCGATCTGACCAAAAATTTCCTGGTGAAATCATCTCCAGCAAGCAATGACCACCAGGTGACCGAAGTGTCTACCCTTTGTCTGCCCTGAGCCCCTTGAAAGCTGAACTTTCATAAGAAATCATTTTTAATAAGGAATTTTTGTTCTTTATACAATAACAACTCTTCTAGGATTAAACTTTCTGGAGAAATCTTCTCCAGGGCGTAATGTCAACCAAGAGCAACGGGTGAACCAGGTATTTACCCTGAGCTCGCTGGGGTAATTTTTTCCTTTATAATCATCTCCAGGGCGTTGTATGAATAAATTCATTTTGAATATGAAAATATTTTCAAGATACTGTGATTTAAATCTTTAATTTGTGATTTAAATCTTTAAATCACAAATTCTATTTTTTATATTTTTAAGTTAATTAAACTTTAAATAGTCCTGAGTGACCTTCTAAAAGATTATCCTGATGTTAAGCGTACCTGATGCGGCGACGAGGTTGACCTGGTGGACACGGGTGCACCAGGTCGACAAAACTTATTTAGTACATCGTCTCCAGGGAGTATCATAAGAAATTGAAACTTTGTAAAGAAAAAGGGTACCTGATGTGTCGCCGAGGTTGACCTGGTGGACCCGGATGCACTTCCTTGAGAAATGAAATGTTTATGGCGTAATTGATCTAGGGTGCATCAGACGTCCGATCTGACCAAAAAGTTCCTGTTGAAATCATCTCCAGCAAGCAATGTCCACCAGGTGACCGAAGTGTCTACCCTTTGTCTGCCCTGAGCCCCTTGAAAGCTGAACTTTCATAAGAAATCATTTTTAATAACGAATTTTTGTTCTTTATACAATAACAACTCTTCTGGGATTAAACTTTCTGGAGAAATCATCTCCGGGGCGTAATGTCCACCAAGAGCAACAGGTGAACTAGGTATTTACCCTGAGCTCTCACGGGTAATTTTTTCCTTTATAATCATCTCCAGGGCGTTGTATGAATAAATTAATTTTGAATATGAAAATATTTTCAAGATACTGTGATTTAAATCTTTAAATCACAAATTCTATTTTTCATATTTTTAAGCTAATTAAACTTTAAATAGTCCTGAGTGACCTTCTAAAAGATTATCCTGATGTTGAGCGTACCGAATGTGGCACCGAGGTTGACCTGGTGGACACGGGTGCACCAAATCGACAAAACTTAGTCAGTGCATCGTCTCCAGGGAGTATCATAAAAAAATCGTAACTTAGTAAAGGAAAAAGCGTACCTGATGTGGCGCCGAGGTTAACCTGGTGGACCCCGATGCACTTCCTTGAGAAATGAAATAATTATGGCGTAATTGATATAGGGTGCATCAAACGTCCGATCTGACTCTTACGGGCCAAAAATTTCCTGGTGAAATCATCTCCAGCAAGCAATGTCCACCAGGTGACCGAAGTGTCTACCCTTTGTCTGCCCTGAGCCCCTTGAAAGCTGAACTTTCATAAGAAATCATTTTTAATAAGGAATTTTTGTTCTTTATACAATAACAACTCTTCTAGGATTAAACTTTCTGGAGAAATCTTCTCCAGGGCGTAATGTCAACCAAGAGCAACGGGTGAACCAGGTATTTACCCTGAGCTCGCTGGGGTAATTTTTTCCTTTATAATCATCTCCAGGGCGTTGTATGAATAAATTCATTTTGAATATGAAAATATTTTCAAGATACTGTGATTTAAATCTTTAATTTGTGATTTAAATCTTTAAATCACAAATTCTATTTTTTATATTTTTAAGTTAATTAAACTTTAAATAGTCCTGAGTGACCTTCTAAAAGATTATCCTGATGTTAAGCGTACCTGATGCGGCGACGAGGTTGACCTGGTGGACACGGGTGCACCAGGTCGACAAAACTTATTTAGTACATCGTCTCCAGGGAGTATCATAAGAAATTGAAACTTTGTAAAGAAAAAGGGTACCTGATGTGTCGCCGAGGTTGACCTGGTGGACCCGGATGCACTTTCTTGAGAAATGAAATGTTTATGGCGTAATTGATATAGGGTGCATCAGACGTCCGATCTGACCAAAAATTTCCTGGTGAAATCATCTCCAGCAAGCAATGTCCACCAGGTGACCGAAGTGTCTACCCTTTGTCTGCCCTGAGCCCCTTGAAAGCTGAACTTTCATAAGAAATCATTTTTAATAAGGAATTTTTGTTCTTTATACAATAACAACTCTTCTAGGGTTAAACTTTCTGGAGAAATCTTCTCCAGGGCGTAATGTCAACCAAGAGCAATGGGTGAACCAGGTATTTACCCTGAGCTCGCTGGGGTAATTTTTTCCTTTATAATCATCTCCAGGGCGTTGTATGAATAAATTCATTTTGAATATGAAAATATTTTCAAGATACTGTGATTTAAATCTTTAATTTGTGATTTAAATCTTTAAATCACAAATTCTATTTTTTATATTTTTAAGTTAATTAAACTTTAAATAGTCCTGAGTGACCTTCTAAAAGATTATCCTGATGTTAAGCGTACCTGATGCGGCGACGAGGTTGACCTGGTGGACACGGGTGCACCAGGTCGACAAAACTTATTTAGTACATCGTCTCCAGTGAGTATCATAAGAAATTGAAACTTTGTAAAGAAAAAGGGTACCTGATGTGTCGCCGAGGTTGACCTGGTGGACCCGGATGCACTTTCTTGAGAAATGAAATGTTTATGGCGTAATTGATATAGGGTGCATCAGACGTCCGATCTGACCAAAAATTTCCTGTTGAAATCATCTCCAGCAAGCAATGTCCACCAGGTGACCGAAGTGTCTACCCTTTGTCTGCACTGAGCACCTTGAAAGCTGAACTTTCATAAGAAATCATTTTTAATAACGAATTTTTGTTCTTTATACAATAACAACTCTTCTGGGATTAAACTTTCTGGAGAAATCATCTCCGGGGCGTAATGTCCACCAAGAGCAACAGGTGCACTAGGTATTTACCCTGAGCTCTCACGGGTAATTTTTTCCTTTATAATCATCTCCAGGGCGTTGTATGAATAAATTAATTTTGAATATGAAAATATTTTCAAGATACTGTGATTTAAATCTTTAAATCACAAATTCTATTTTTTATATTTTTAAGTTAATTAAACTTTAAATAGTCCTTAGTGACCTTCTAAAAGATTATCCTGATGTTGAGCGCACCTGATGCGGCGACGAGGTTGACCTGGTGGACACGGGTGCACCAGGTCGACAAAACTTAGTCAGTGCATCGTCTCCAGGGAGTATCATAAAAAAATCGTAACTTAGTAAAGGAAAAAGCGTACCTGATGTGGCGCCGAGGTTAACCTGGTGGACCCCGATGCACTTCCTTGAGAAATGAAATAATTATGGCGTAATTGATATAGGGTGCATCAAACGTCCGATCTGACTCTTACGGGCCAAAAATTTCCTGGTGAAATCATCTCCAGCAAGCAATGTCCACCAGGTGACCGAAGTGTCTACCCTTTGTCTGCCCTGAGCCCCTTGAAAGCTGAACTTTCATAAGAAATCATTTTTAATAAGGAATTTTTGTTCTTTATACAATAACAACTCTTCTAGGGTTAAACTTTCTGGAGAAATCTTCTCCAGGGCGTAATGTCAACCAAGAGCAATGGGTGAACCAGGTATTTACCCTGAGCTCGCTGGGGTAATTTTTTCCTTTATAATCATCTCCAGGGCGTTGTATGAATAAATTCATTTTGAATATGAAAATATTTTCAAGATACTGTGATTTAAATCTTTAAATCACAAATTCTATTTTTTATATTTTTAAGCTAATTAAACTTTAAATAGTCCTGAGTGACCTTCTAAAAGATTATCCTGATGTTAAGCGTACCTGATGCGGCGACGAGGTTGACCTGGTGGACACGGGTGCACCAGGTCGACAAAACTTATTTAGTACATCGTCTCCAGGGAGTATCATAAGAAATTGAAACTTTGTAAAGAAAAAGGGTACCTGATGTGTCGCCGAGGTTGACCTGGTGGACCCGGATGCACTTTCTTGAGAAATGAAATGTTTATGGCGTAATTGATATAGGGTGCATCAGACGTCCGATCTGACCAAAAATTTCCTGGTGAAATCATCTCCAGCAAGCAATGTCCACCAGGTGACCGAAGTGTCTACCCTTTGTCTGCCCTGAGCCCCTTGAAAGCTGAACTTTCATAAGAAATCATTTTTAATAAGGAATTTTTGTTCTTTATACAATAACAACTCTTCTAGGATTATACTTTCTGGAGAAAGCTTCTCCAGGGCGTAATGTCAACCAAGAGCAACGGGTGAACCAGGTATTTACCCTGAGCTCGCTGGGGTAATTTTTTCCTTTATAATCATCTCCAGGGCGTTGTATGAATAAATTCATTTTGAATATGAAAATATTTTCAAGATACTGTGATTTAAATCTTTAATTTGTGATTTAAATCTTTAAATCACAAATTCTATTTTTTATATTTTTAAGTTAATTAAACTTTAAATAGTCCTTAGTGACCTTCTAAAAGATTATCCTGATGTTGAGCGCACCTGATGCGGCGACGAGGTTGACCTGGTGGACACGGGTGCACCAGGTCGACAAAACTTAGTTAGTACATCGTCTCCAGAAAGTATCATAAGAAATTGAAACTTTGTAAAGAAAAAGGGTACCTGATGTGTCGCCGAGGTTGACCTGGTGGACCCGGATGCACTTCCTTGAGAAATGAAATGTTTATGGCGTAATTGATATAGGGTGCATCAGACGTCCGATCTGACCAAAAATTTCCTGTTGAAATCATCTCCAGCAAGCAATGTCCACCAGGTGACCGAAGTGTCTACCCTTTGTCTGCCCTGAGCACCTTGAAAGCTGAACTTTCATAAGAAATCATTTTTAATAACGAAATTTTGTTATTTATACAATAACAACTCTTCTAGGATTAAACTTTCTGGAGAAATCATCTCCAGGGCGTAATGTCCACCAAGAGTAACGGGTGAACTAGGTATTTACCCTGAGCTCCCTGGGGTAATTTTTTCCTTTATAATCATCTCCAGGGCGTTGTATGAATAAATTAATTTTGAATATGAAAATATTTTCAAGATACTGTGATTTAAATCTTTAAATCACAAATTCTATTTTTTATATTTTTAAGCTAATTAAACTTTAAATAGTCCTGAGTGACCTTCTAAAAGATTATCCTGATGTTGAGCGTACCTGATGTGGTGCCGTGGTTGACCTGGTGGACACGGGTGCACCAGGTCGACAAAACTTAGTGAGTACATCGTCTCCAGGGAGTATCATAAAAAAATCGAAACTTTGTAAAGGATAAAGCGTACCTGATGTGGCGACGAGGTTGACCTGGTGGACACGGGTGCACCAGGTCGAGAAAACTTAGTTAGTACATCGTCTCCAGGGAGTGTCATAAGAAATTGAAACTATGTAAAGGAAAAAGCGTAGCTGATGTCGCGCCGAGGTTGACCTGATGGACCCGGATGCACTTCCTTGAGAAATGAAATGTTTATGGCGTAATTGATATAAGGTGCATCAAATGTCCGATCTGACTCTTACGGGCCAAAAATTTCCTGGTGAAATCATCTCCAGCCAGCAATGTCCACCAGGTGACCGAAGTATCTACCCCTTTGTCCGCCCTGAGCCCCTTGAAAGCTGAACTTTCATAAGAAATCATTTTTAATAACGAATTTTTGTTCTTTATACAATAACAACTCTTCTAGGATTAAACTTTCTGGAGAAATCACCTTCAGGGCGTAATGTCTACCAAGAGCAACGGGTGAACCAGGTATTTACCCTGAGCTCCCTGGGGTAATTTTTTCCTTTATAATCATATCCAGGGCGTTGTATGAATAAATTAATTTTGAATATTAAAATATTTTAAATATATTGTGATTTCAATCTTTAAATCACAAATTCGTTTTTACGTCAAAACAAACCGGAAAACTCTATTGGCGCCGTCCGGGGCGGGCTTTGCAAAAGTTTCATTTCTCCAGGGTGGTCCAGGTCGACCTCCCGGGGGTCCCAAGAAAAAGTGTTTTTGCAAGGTTTCCAAAAAACTCCTCTGAGTATTCTAAACTTGTTTTTACGTCAAAACAAACCGGAAAACTCTATGAGGGGGGTTAGAAAATCCGCCAGGGGCGCTACTGTCAAGACCCTCCGCTTCAAAATTCAGTAAATATAAGAAATTGCGTTTGGTACCAGCATACCGTGGCTTCTGTATTTAATTTATTTAAAAAGTAATAAATTTCTCAAGCTGTAAATTCACAAAACTCTTTAGAGTTGATCGAAAATTTTCATCATTTTTTTCATTTTTAGCTAAGTTTCAAAAAATTCGTGTTCGAAGCCTTTTGCACGTTTGGTAGAAGCGAAACCTTCGCCTTTCTATGAATTAAAAGCGAAAAATATTTTCAAATCTCAACTCTAAAAATTCAATGGTGACTTATTTATGTTACAGGGAGTACTTTTTAGCATTTTTATGAATTTTAAAATATGAATTTTGAGTTGAAACTTAAAAATATTTTTCCCTTTCTTTTCATAGAAAGACGAAAAAAATGCGAGATCCCGTATCTCTATAAGTGCAATAGGCTTTGAACACGAATTTTTCGAAGTATAGCTGAAAAAAAGATGCTATTAGTTACATATATTTGCAGGACGAACCGGTATAAAGGTCTTTTCTGAGGACCATGTATGCTTTTGCTCATATTTGATCCCAGAAAACAATTCCCATAGTTTCGTTAAAATTGATGACCCAAAAAATTCATCCGATGCTAAAAGGACCCGCAACGACCAGACATATTGGTCACTTTTTTGTTTTTTTTTTGGTAATTTCCAAAAAATTCGTGTTCAAAGCCTATTTCACTTTCAGAGATGAGGAACTTAGCTTTTTTTTTGTCTGTTTTTGATCTTAAAGGGAAAAATACTTTCAAATCTAAATCTAAATTTAAATAATTTGTTTATACACAATTTATATTTTGAAATTTGAAAAATGTTGAAAAGTGCTCCCTGTA
Source organism: Encarsia formosa (assembly GCA_038277355.1). Lineage (NCBI taxonomy): Eukaryota > Metazoa > Arthropoda > Insecta > Hymenoptera > Aphelinidae > Encarsia > Encarsia formosa. Next base: position 2,235,085 of record CM076185.1, on the reverse strand, counting down.
ATATAAATTAATCACCATTGAATTTTTAGAGTTGAGATTTGAAAATATTTTTCGCTTCAAATTCATAGAAAGGCGAAAAAAATGCGAGGTTTCGCTTTTCCAAACGTACAAAAGGCTTCGAACACGAATTTTTTGATAATTAGCTAATAATGAAACAAATGATAAAAATTGCTTAGATTTGCATGGCAAACTGGCAAAACGGCCCATTCAGAGGAAATATTTATGGTTTCTTGCATCATTTAGTACCAGAAAACTACCTCCAAAATTTCATTGAAATCGGTGACTCAAATGTCTGGTCCTCTCCTTATTAGCAAAAACGCTCTAGCTTATTTCAGAGGGACCTATCGCGGAACATCAGTTTATATTTACAAGTTCTGGTAAAAAATAAAAAAGACCCATTTTTTTCTCATTTAATCTGAAATAACTTTGAAACGATGCATCTTAGGAAAAAACTCCCAAAAATAAAAGTTTTTCCGTTAAATTTCTTATAAAAATGGCCTATTCCGATTTCAACAATTTTTAGAATTTTGCGTGTACACGTAAATGAACAAAGAAAAGACCTCTGAATTTTCATGTTTTTTGATAAAGATATATAAAATACTTAAAAGTGATTTTAATTAATTTTCTTATGATTTGGGTACTAATATTATGATAAATGTCCACACCAAATTTTATTCAATTCGGTTTGACCGAATTACTTCGTTTCTAAAACTTCGAATATAATTACGAGGTTTGAAAAAAACTGAGCGCTTGTCAAGTATTTTCAATATTAATAGTACTCACAAAAAATTAATCATTTCAAAGTTATTCCATTTGTTTATTTAGTCAAAAATCAGTGATTAAAAAAAAAAAAAAAATATATCAAAAATTTATATAAAGGGAATTCTTAAAAACTTTTAAAATGTACAAGTATTCAGAAAAACATAGTTCTAATTGAAGCACTTCTTTGAAATTTTGACCACTTTTTCTTAACAATATTTCCAACGCTAAACCGCAAGGAAATTTTTTTATAACGTCCGCTAACAAAGTTATTGCGCTAATAATATTGTTTAAACAATTTCAAAAATTTCACAATTTTGCACTGTAAAAAATGGTTTCATATTTTTCAGGAAAAAAAAATTAAAAGTGTTCTCAGATATTTTTTATTTAAAGCCTTAGGATATGTGAAAAAAATCATTAAAATTGATAAAAGAGTTCTTGATCACGGAGCCAGAACGTTCAGGATAGTTTCATTTTGCAATAGCTTCTTTGGCGAACTAAAAAATAAATTTTTTATTATTGGTTCAAGTCAGAAATTACAATAATAAATAGTTGTCAAAATTACAAAAGTGTGCTCCAATTTTTACTATACTTTTACGAATTTTTACCGAGTTTAAAAGTTTTTGAGAATTCCCCATATACTCAAAGCTTAGCTTGTAAAGTTTGTAGGAAAAATATTAGTATCTATTATCGTAGCTTATTTTTTTACCAGGAAATTATTGAAAATATAAAAGTTTGATGCGGGAGGTCCTTTGTTAACAAATAGATTGTTGAAAAACCAAGTTTGATAAAATTTGGTTAGGATATTTATCATAGTACCCAAATCTATGATAAAAGTTAATTCAAATCACTTTCAAGTATTTTATATAATTTTATCACAAACCATGAAAATTCAGAGGTTTTTTATTTTGTTCAATTACGTGTACACGCAAAATTGTAAAAATTGTTGAAATCAGAATGGGCCTGTCTTGTAAAAAATTTAACAGAAAAACTTTCATATCTGAGGGTTTTTTTCGTAAAACGCATCGTTTCAAAGTTATTTCAATTTAAATTAGAAAAAATGGGTCTTTTTTAGTTTTTACCGTATCTCGTAAATAAATTAATGTTCCTTAATGGGTCCCTCTGAAATTAAGTTTGGAGCGTTTTTATTAAGTGTTCACACAAACTTTTCCAGTATGTACAACAACATAAGAGTTTTCTTTTACGTCAATATTTTTGGTCTTTTCACGCCAGATCGACCCTACTAAAGGATTATTTACGTGAGTCATTACGAGGTTTTTTTTGAGAATCCGATGGTTGCCCTGGGGAATTATTGGGTTTTACGCTGCATATTTTCTCGGTCAAGTAAAAAGTATCGTGATATTTAAGACCTGATCCTTCTAATAGATGAAAAAAAAATTCAAAACTATAAGCAAAAAAAATTTTTTTTAAACATCCTATTGTTTATAAATCTTTAGATGAAGTGAAATAATAAAATTCTTAGTTTGAAGCGTATGAAGCTTAATATTGAATTATGATTAAATCAGTGAAAAATAACCATTTGTCGGCTCACCCTTTTCAATAAAAATTTTATTTTTTCACTTATGAGAGAGATAAACAAATGATATTGTGGCTTGTAACAGTTAGCTCTATGCGTAGGGTAACTGTAAACTACACCTGCGCGCCTGAAGTTAGAGGTACATACATACATTTCATAGTTCCGAGGGAGTCCCCGGAGTATCAAGGGAATCTTCTTCTTCTTCTTCTTTCTTTTATTGGCACCAATATATATATACTGTACGGCCGTATCAAGGGAATGAAATGGAATTGAAACATCGAGCGCGTATTGCGCTTGCGCACGCTCGTCCTACTGCCTCGTTTGTAGCGTAAAATTAATTAATACGTATCTTAAAAAATAATTGTGCTAGCTTCGTGAAACCAAAAGATGCTAATTGCTAGTCGAATCATCTTTCGATTGAGCATAAAAAATGTACCGATTAAATTAATATTCATTAAAATAAACCGATTTTAAGGTCGCTTAGCATCTACCACTTTTTATTTATTTTTAAAAAAACCAAGCGACTAGCATTTTTTTTTTCAGCGTATTTTAATCAGTGAAATACTAGTAATTTTTTGAATATAATTTAATTAAAAAAAAAAAAAAAAGTTGCTAACTTTGAGATGCTCTCTCTAACCCTACTTTATGAAAAATAATTTTTTACCTGTCCCAAAGGTTGGCAGTTGGCACTTTAGCAAAAACTTTGGGTTGACGGTCAAATTTCGAGCGCCTAATTCAAACCTCGGAACGATATGGTGTCCGGCTGGTGTACGTCTGTCTGGTGAATTTTTATGAAATTTTTAAAAACTCGCGCCGATCGGTCAGCTCCATGATGATTGATGATAAAAGATTGATGCTGATCATCTGTAAAAATTCGTCATCTTCCAATTTATTATAGTATAAAATGTATCTATCCGTTTATTTCTATCGATATACTTTCTACGTATATTGTTACCTATGTACATTATTCAAAAAATTATTTATTAAAAACTTATTAAGTCATTAAAAATTAAGAAAAAAAATTACGTGCATCTTTCCTATAGCAATCAAAATTAAAAAAAAAATAATAATAATATAAAAAAACAATCACTAGAAAATTACCAGTTCAAAAAATTCGCGGTAAAAATAACTCGTGAAATTTGGAGGGAAAGGCAGCCTTCGAATTTCGAAGGGCCGACGCAGGGGCGGGGGGAAAAGGGACGATCAGTGCGTCGCCGACCAAAGAAGAGAGAAGGAAGAGAGAAAGGTCCGAGCCGGGCCAAAAGGGCGAGGATTTTTTCTTTCGGCAGTTGTGAGCGAGCTGTCCCGAGCGAAGGATCGGCGGCCGAAGTTTATACAGTTTTATTAAGTGTGTCCGTGTGCGTGCGTTTGTTTGTGAAATCTTACAAGTTTTGATCCTAAAGCAAGGTAAATATTTTATATACGGTTGTTGTTGAATGTTTCATGAGTTAAAAGTGATTTTTTTGGTTAATACCGTGTATGTTTCAATTATGAGTCATTCAAAATAATCACGTTTTTCGTATTGGCCAGCGTTCAAAAACTCATGGCGTCACAACACAGCGTGGTATTTCGGCCAACCACCGAAACGATAAATTTCATGAATTAAAGTTCTTTTAAAACTCATTGAGTAAAATTACAAATTTTTAACTTCTAAATCGTACATTATTATTTTGTTGTTCCGGGTGGTTTTAAACCAAGGGTGTTTTGTTTAAGAGCAGGTGTCTGCTAAAAGAACACATTTTAAATATGGAGCCCAATATATAGATATATGTGTGTGTGAATTCACTTGTTGCCTACATCCAGGAGTGGCATTCTGGAGTGTGGCTGGCTAAACGAAAATGACGCTATAATTTAAAAATTATTGGCAGATATAATAGTTAAATAAAGTAAATTACAAGATTTTGAACGGAAATAATTTTAATCTGGCTAAAATATCACATTGATCGAGTACCGCAATGCAATTTATTTATTTATCATCACCAGCGGACATTAACGTCCTTTAATACAATTAATTTATATATATATATATATTTCATCATAACAACTTTCTCATTCAAATTTCAAAAATTTTGATTTAATATCTTTTTTAAGTAAACTAATACAACTACAATTTCTTGCATCAACGAATAAACTATTCCAACTTTTTGTAATAAAATATTAATTTCTTAATGGACACAAGTAGTTTTATTGTTTACTCAATGGTTTGAAATTTTAACTGAAATGTATAGAATTGATAAAACCTGTAAAGTCCTTGAAAAAAAACCAAAATTTCAATTAATTTTTATAAAAATTGCCTCTTACAAATGTAAATTTTTTAAGAATATAATTCAAGATCTAGTTCAAGATCAGTTTTTTTTCAAAATGTAAACCAGCTTTGATCCTTACGTTTAAAATTCCTGTTATTTAAAGTAAAATCAAACTTTTGTAAAATTTTCCAATTTTACATAAAGTTATGGCTCCGTCAATTGAACAGATTTAAAATCAAAAAAGTCTCTAAGTTTATTGCTTAATAGTATTATCTCAGGTGCAGTCATTATTCAATTAATAAGTATTTTTATATTTTATTAGAATTGAATTTTTTCCTTATTCTAAATCATACGTAAATCATAATGTTATTTTGCTCTCTCGCAAGAGTGTGACATGGATCGTTTGAAAATCTGAGAGAGAAAAAGAAATTTTCTGAACTCTGTGTTTCCAAGAGCTTTCCATTTAAGTACATGCCTTTAATCTCAAAACTAGTGAGGCAAGCTAAACTCAATCGTTCAAGCCCAACTGTCATTAATAATTAAAAAAAAAAATTATTTTTTAGTCAAATTATCGAATACTCAAGCTGCAACTACATAAAACCATAAAAATGTCAGACTCCGAGAGCGAACACTCGGACAACGTGTCGGTCCGTAGCGGAGGAAGCGAAGGAAGCTACCGGTCGAGATCCAGATCAAGGTCTGCTTCCAGATCCCGGTCAAGGTCACCTTCCGGATCGCGATCGCGGTCACGATCACGCGCCAGGTCTCGATCACGGTAAGTTCAATCTTTTATCTATACAAACTCCTTAAAATATTATGAATTTTGAATTTTCCAGACGCAAAATCGTAAAAAAAAGTAAAAATTTAATTATAATGAATAAAGTCAAAAATTATCGAAAAGTAAATTTTTGAAGTACAATATTGGAATAAACTATCAAATTGAATTGTCTTGTAATTTTTCAGATAATAATAACTGACTTTTTGATTTTAAGTCAAAATTCAAATCTTTTAGACTAATCGAAGTTAAAAATTTAAGACTCAAAATCTGCATTGTACTCTAGAAGATTTCTTAAAACTTATGGCAGGGAATTTACTTAAATTAAAAATAAAAATTTCGTTCCAGGTCTTCACACAGAGACGATGAGGCAGAAGAAGCTCGCTCGGGGGAAGAAGAGTCCGGGGGTGAGGAAGAACCGGAGGGCGAGGACCTCGCCGATTACGATGACGAGGAGGACGAGGACGAGATATCTTTCAGAAAGAAGAAGAAGCGAAAGACCGGGGGAGCCGACTTCATCATCCACGAGGCCGAGGTCGATGACGAGGTGGAGGAAGATGACGAATTTGAGGAAGGGTACCAGGACGTCGTTACCCAGGAGAACGACATCGAGGAAGCCGGACCTACCGCGAGAGAAATCGAGGGTCGAAGAAGAAGAGAAAAGGATCGTTTTACGTAAGTCCTCATTTTATTTCATCCAAGCTTTTACCAACCGATAATTGGAAAAAATAAATAGTAAACCGACTGGTGTTTCGAATAGTTTACAACTAACGAAGGTAAACTTAGGAATTTAGCTGATTTACAAACTAATTTTTAATTTTAAACAGTTCCAAAAATTAGTGATCAAGGCAACTGGTACCACTTTCAAAGAAAATCGAACTGATGTATCAGCTGGTATACGGTTACGCAATAATAAAAATTTTTTTTAAACTAACTGGTTTACTATGTAATTTTTGATAATACCTGGGTCCAAAACACCAGAAAATTAACAGCCAATACCATAAATGTAGAAAAATTAAAAAAATTAAATAAATAACCAGTTGGTTTCCTAGTACCGAAGAAACAAACTCGTTTAAAAAACAATTTTTAACTTCCAACAGTTTCGAAAATTAACAGCCAGCTTTATAATTCAATTTCAAAGCTGGTCTTTTGTATCGGGAATAGAGTCACCACTGAATTTGTTTTAAATTTTTTTTTAGCGATCTCAATGAGGAAGAAATAGAGGAATACCTCAAAAACAAATACAGCACACCTAAGGAAAGCGTTACAAGCTACGGTGATGGAGCCAACGCCACAACAGCCGACGCGATCACCCAGCAGATGTTGTTGCCGACAGTCAGCGATCCGAATTTGTGGATGGTCAAGTGTCGCATCGGGGAGGAGAAACAAACCTGCCTCTTGCTCATGAGGAAGTTCCTCACGTACGAACATACCGGTGAGTTTTGTGTTACATGATATGATTTTATGCCACCAAGACGTAAAGCTTCGTTTTTCGGATTTGAATTAAATTCATTAGAAACAACAAAGACTTATGTCTAAACAGTTACCACGACTAACCGTTAAAACTCATTTTATCAGATAACCCACTGCAAATAAAGTCGGTCGTGGCGCCCGATGGTGTGAAGGGCTTCATTTACATCGAGTCCTACAAGCAGCCCTACGTGAAGGCAGCGATAGACCAGGTGGGCAGCCTGAGGATGGGCCAGTACAAACAACTGATGGTGCCGATCAAGGAAATGACCGACGTCCTCCGTAGTAGCAGAGAAAAGGTCGGCCTCAAACGATTCCAATGGGTCAGGTTCACCAGAGGTCTGTACAAGGATGACATAGCCCAGGTGGACTACGTGGACCTTGCCCAGAAGAAGGTCACTCTCAAGGTCCTCCCCAGGATCGACTACAGCAGATACAGAGGAGCGCTTAGGCCCAAAAACGATGACAATAAGCGCAAGAAGAAGAACAGACCCTCGGCGAAGCTTTTCGACCCGGAAGCCATAAGGGCGATCGGCGGGGAGGTGTCGAGGGACGGTGACTTCCTTCTGTTCGAGGGCAACAGGTACACTCCAAAGGGCTTCCTGTTCAAGGACTTCAACCTCAACGCCATAAACTCGGAAGGCGTAAAGCCCACGCTCTCGGAACTAGAGAAGTTCGAGGAGGCCCCCGAGGGCACCGACCTGGAGCTCAACGGTCCCCTGGTCACGGGCTCGGCCAACGGGGACGGTAGTGGAACCAGACATTACTTCAGTTGCGGGGACAACGTCGAGGTCGCGGAGGGAGAGCTGCAGAACCTTCAGGCCAGGGTCACCTCCGTCGACGGAGACATCATCAAGGTCCTGCCCAAGCACAAAGACCTCCAGGCCATCATTGAGTTTCAGGCGAGCGAGCTCAGGAAGTACTTCAGTATGGGGGATCACGTCAAGGTACGTATGGCCGTTGAGGTTGCTTAATTTATGGTATAAACGTAGTTTTTAAAATTTAGATGACTTTTTTTTAATTCACAACTTTTTTAACGATATTTAAATTTATTCAACAGGTGGTTGCTGGAAGGTACGAGGGCGACACGGGTTTGGTGATACGGGTCGAGCCTAACCGGGTGGTGCTGTTCTCGGACCTGTCGATGCACGAAGTCGAGGTGCTGCCCCGTGATCTCCAGCTTTGCATGGACACGGCCACGGGCGTCGACAGCCTGGGTAAATTCCAATGGGGCGACCTGGTGAACCTGGACGCACAAACCGTCGGCGTGATAGTCCGACTTGAAAAGGAGAACTTCCAGGTTCTGTCGATGCACGGCAAAGTAGTGTCGGCAAAGCCCCAGGCCTTGGTCAAGCGGAAGGAGAACAGGGCTCAAACGGCTCTTGACTCGCAGCAGAATGTTTTCCAGCGGAAAGACATAGTCAAGGTCGTCGACGGTCCCCACAGCGGAAGAGACGGTGAAGTCAAGCACCTGTACCGTAACTTCGTGTTTCTGTTCACCAGAAACCTCATTGAAAACGGGGGTATCTTCGTGTGCAAGACCAGACACGTCCAGCTCGCAGGGGGTGCTAAAATAAACTCTTACACGGGAAGTAGCACCCTGGGATTCATGTCCCCTAGGATATCGTCACCCGCTCCTCACTCCAGCCCGGCCAGAGGTGGTGGTGGAGGCAGGGGCGGAGGAGGAGGCGGCCGAGGTCGGACGGTCAACCGGGACCGGGAAATTATCGGCACGACCATCAAGATCACCGGGGGATCTTACAAAGGCAACGTCGGGATAGTCAAGGACGCGACCGAGAACATGGTCAGGGTGGAGATGCACTCCAGCTGTCAGACCATCTCTGTGGACCGGAACCACATCGCCACGGCGGCGGCCCCGGCCAAGGCCGGTGGCTTCAGCAGCTACAGCCGTACTCCGAACTATGGCTCGGGCAGCCAGACCCCGATGTACTCCGGTGGCAACAAGACCCCCATGCACCCTGATTCCCAAACTCCCATGCACGGAGGCTCCCAGACTCCCATGCACGGTTCGCAAACCCCGAACTACGAGCCCGGTAACAGGACGCCCCACTACGGCTCCATGACCCCGGTCCACGATGGATCCAGAACACCTGGCAGATCCGCCTGGGACCCCACGATCACCAACACCCCGGCCAGGACCAACGCCTGGGACCCCTCCAACACCCCGGCTCGTCACAGCGAGAACGATTACGACCCCAGTATGGCCCCCTCCCCCAAGTACTCCGACCAGGGCTACAACCCGTACACGCCCAGCCCCAAGCCCAGCTTGGGCGAGCACAGCCCGGCCATGGGGTACCACAGCGGGGCCCCATCGCCTGCAGGAAGCGGCTACATGACCAGCCCCTTAAACGTTAACTACACATCGCCGTCGCCCTACAGCCCCATGGACCACTCCGAGAGTCCATACGGAATGCCCCAGACCCCGGGCTCCACCTACAACCCCGGCAGCGACTGGATAACCACCGGGCTCGAGGTACACTTCACCAACTCGAACGAAGTGGGACAGGTTACTACCATATCCGGGGGCATGTACACCGTTTACATGCCTGCCAAGGACAGCTACGTAACCGTGCCCGGGGAAACCCTGGAGCCCGTGCTGCCCGGATTAAACGAAAAGGCCAAGGTCATCAGCGGGGAACATAGAGAATCAACGGGAAGACTGATATCTATTGATAACAGAGAAGGTGTGTTTAAGTTTGACAACGGGGAGATTGGTATGTTACCCCTGAAAGATATTTGTAAGATAAAGTAAGGTCTTGTATGTATAGAGTTTTTAATTGTATATATGTTTGTAATATAATTAACTGTTTTTATATCAAATATTATGTGTCGATAATGTGATTATGACCTATTTTTTTATGAAATGTGTGTGTAAGATTTTTTTAAATACATGATTTTTTATACAAATTTTCACTTTTTTTTTTTATTGAAACCTGTTTGCAAAGTTTGTGCACTAAGTGTACTTGAGTTTTCAGAGAGTCTTGCTCTTCTGGAATTGTGCACAATTTATTACCTCCCTTTTGTTTTTTGTTTTTTTTTTAATAAAAAGTTTTTTAATTTTATAACAGCAGAAAATTTTTTTAAATGTCCAAATATGGTAATGGGCTTCAGCCCGTATATTTGAATAAAATAAAATAAAATTTAAAAATCTTTAAACTTCAACTTATTAATTTTTTTTTTTATATTTTATATATTTTGGCGATTTTAATGACATGATTTAGAAATACTTCTCGTCTGATTTTGCAAAATTCCAGTTATGGTCAAAGATAAAAGACTAGAAGCTACGAAAAAGACTTGAACAAAATATTTTTTCATACATCAGCGTTAGATGTTTTTATCTAAACTTATACCTTGAAAAAAAAAAAAAATCTACCAGGAAAAAAAAGTTTTAAAAAATCGTAAAATTTTTTTTTTGATAAGTCGGTACAAACCTTGAATACGTTACTTGAGTTCTAATCCGAAGCAAGGATATTAAAAATAAGTTGATTTTTAATTTGCACTTAAGCTTTATTGAAGGTTTCTAGAAGAACATAATTTAACGTAACGTATAAATTTAAGATTTTTTAAATCTAATTTACACGATTGACGGTAACTTGTGGATCACTGGTACTTTGGCTATAATTGTAAAACAAAAAATTATTAGTTTACTATTACTTTTTATAATTCAATAAAAACTTATATTAATACCATACCTGTGGTCCCTCGATATTCAGATCAGTCGGCTGGAAGTCAAGACCAGGCTATCAAAAAAATTGAATATTTTTCATTCGACCAAAATAAAAATGTATACAATAGGTAAGTATCTAAGGGTACTTACAATATCGTCGAATTCAGTTCCAATGGGTACGATTAGGTTTGGTTGTGATGCCTAAAGTATACAAAGTTTCGAGTTGAAAAGGGTTATCTTAACAAAACTATTGATTTATTTAAATTCATAAAAATTTACCTCGCCGGGATTGTTTTGTTGATAACTACCCTGTGGTTTCTGCAAGAATAATTATTATTTTATCAACATATTTTTAAAATGCACTATCAGATTTAGAGAAGTTAATTCTATGGTCCCAACGAAGAAAAACCTCAGCCCAAAATCTGCCACGAATAAATTTACAATGGATGTGCTTTTGGCGATTTTAAATCACTTTATTTATTATTTTAGTCTCTGGAAAAAATGTGAAAATGACCTTTGCTATCAATCCGCTGATATATTATAATAAAAAAATATTTCTCGATTATACCAACCACGAATAAAAAGACTCTAAGTTTCCAGCTAATAAGAAGTGCGTACACGGAGAAAGAGGTACATCATGAAACTTGGTGTACAGCGCCATCGTTTTACATGATGCGTGGTGCAGCGTGATTCCAAGTCACACTTCGTATTTCCAAGTGCATGCACCGTATTTTCCAGTGCATAATTTTTAGAGAGACAATTTCGATAGAGCAGACGACGGCACTCGGAACACCCACGTAACCAGTTTTTCAAAGTTTTACACTAAAAATTGTGTACGATACTTACTTTAAAATGTTCTTGCTATCTTTCCTAACAAATTTATAAACTTCAATTATGATTTCGAACTTGATATTTATATTTATACGATTTTAAAGTTTCGAGGTTAGAGATTCAGCAGAACTTGAGTAACCGAGAAAAAAGCATGCGTCAAATGCGTACACTGGAAAACACCGTGCACACATTGTGTTTCATAGTGTATCTCCTTCTCCGTGTAGGGTCTTTTTATTCGCGGCAGGGTTGCCGAAAAAATTTTTTTCACCTACGTTTATCACTACTGTTGCTGCTGGCTAAAATGATAAATAAAGTGGTTCAGAGAAATTTTAGTCACTGAAAGTCGTTTCGTTGTAACTTTATTCGTGGCAGATTTTGGGCTGAGGTTTTTCTTTGCTGGGAGCATCGATTTGTACTAACCTCAGTTGGGATGTTCTGTTGGTAACTGCCTTGTGGTTTCTGAAATCAGTAAAAAATTCGAATTCTGTAACTTGTAAATTTCTGAAATCAACGTATACTCAAAATTTAACTTTACCTCAGTTGGGATGTTTTGCTGGTAACTGCCTTGTGGTCTCTAAATTGCAAAAAATATTTAAAATTCATAAAAACTTTAATATCCTAATGATTTATTTGAAAAAGAGTAGTTTTGAGGATCGTTCAAACATGATAAATTAGTTCATAGATTTTTTTTAAATTCAACCTCACCTCAGTGGGGATGTTCTGTTGGTAACTTCCCTGTGGTTTCTGAAACATAAGAGAATATGTTAAACAAAAAATTTTTTTTTATTATTCATTTATATGTATTAGTTAGTTTAAGCTACCTGAGTTGGAATGTTTTGTTGGTAGGAGATTTGAGGACGCTGAAACAAAAAATTATTAAAATAAGTTGAGAAAAATTTTAATTTATTGAGTTGGTTAGACAGACGAACACCAAAACGATTACCTTGGTTGTCGGAATTTCAACGGGCAAGTAGCTTCCAAGGTTTTGTTGTGGCTGGAATGGAAAAAAATATTTTTATCTTAATTTTTTTGAAGTGTTTGATTTAAAAACGATTGTACTCAATTAAAAAACATTCACAAATTTTCGGAATCAAACTAAAAAATATTTTACCTTGTAAACGCCAGTTGGCAATTGGATTGGTAGTTGTGGTTTCTGACAATAAAAAAAAAAGTTTTTTTTAAAAATAAATTATTTATGTATTTATATAAATTGAAATGCGACTAAAATTTCTGCGCACCTGAGTTATTGATTGAATGGGAACGTAAACGTTGTTTGGCTGTTGGGGCTGCAAAAAAATAACAAGGATGAAAATCTAATATTTTCTAATATTTAGTAAAATGTTAGTATTAATACTTTGTAATTTCCAATTGGTTCCTGGATTTTTATTTGTGACTGTTCCTGCGATTAAATAAAATCTTTTGTAAAACGAGAGATAATAATAATAAATATAAAAAGTGCATTTGCATTGTTTTTTCTGTATAGTTTGATCTTTTCATCAAATAATTTAATTTTTAAATGAAATTTATAAAAATTTAAATTACCTGAGTAGGAGCTTGAGTTTGCGGTTGCTGGTTTTGAGGAATCTGAATTTGAATAACTTGTGGCCCCGAAATTGGGTACGGTGGCTACAAAAATAATGTAAAGAATTAATACTTAAAAAAATGTTTTTTAATTTATTGAAATTATTACCCTTAGGTTTGGTAGACTGATTGGTATGACTTGAACACCAGAATTGATCGGAGATTGCTGAAATTAGATTAAAATAGTTGTAAATATTGAAAATGTTTTGAAATATTATTGATAAAATATCAGTGCTTGATTTGAATTTTTTGACTGTTTCGATTCATAAAGTTTTGAAAAATAAATTTTAATTATTGTAATTTTTACTAAAGCTAAATATTCAAAAATTGAAACAGTTTTAAATTATTATAATTATTTATGAACTTAAAAAAAAAAAAATTTTTTTTTACCTGTGAGGCTTGAGAGTTAATGACGAGGTAAATCACGCCGTTGCTCGGTTGTTGCGACTGCTGAAATTTTAATTATCATAAACATACTGGAACTTTCTAAGATAATTAATTTATTAATAAATAAAATTTGGAAAAAATTAATAAATAAATAAACATTTTCAATGCTTTTTACGCACTTGTTGATTTTGTGGAAGTCCGATGACTTGAACATTGGATCCAAGGTTACCAGGAAGAGCCTAAAATACAAGTGATTTTATTATTTAAATCCAAAATAGAATTGAGCCAAGTAAAATCTAAAAAGTAAATCTTACCTGAATACCAGGATATGCAGGATATCCGGGATATCCAATTGGGAGCTGAAAATTAATTAATTAATCATATAAAACTTTTTAAATGACTTTTTTTGCTTCAAAAATAAAATTCAATACCTGAGCTCCAAGGTTTGGAGTTGGAATGTACTGCAGAATTGGAACAGGTCCCTTAAAAAAATCAATTATGTTTAAATTAATAATTCGACCAGAATAAATACGTATGATTCTTATGTTACCCACAAGTCTAAGTTCTCAATAAAGTCAAAAAATCTTTGTGTCGATCACTGGAGGACAAATAAAATAATGTAAAATGTTATTTATTGACGTAAGGTAAGTTTTTTCTCGAAAAAATTTTGAAACGTAAAATTTAAACATTTTTTTTTATTTTCCCTTCAATGATCGACCCAAAGATTATTAAACTATTTTAAACCAAAACTAATTGTGGATAATAAAATCTATTGAAGTACCTGAGTTTGGTAGTAAGAATTTGTAGGAGAGCTGCTTATTTGGACTTGAGAAGCCTAAAAATTTGAACAACATGAAAAATGCGAAAAAAAATTTTTTTTAACTCATCTTTTATTACCTGCTTTCCTTGCTGATTTTGAGCTTGTATTTGAATTTGGGGTTGCTACAGAGAGAAAAAAAAATTTACTATTTAAAAAATTTGGTTAGATTTTATTTGAATCGTAATGATAGTTGATGGTTTTCAGTTAAAATTTTAAGAATATTTCTGTAGCTGGTTGATGCTGTTGGTTAATATATTATTATCAACAAAATACTAGTAATAAATGATTCAAAACCAAGATTTTTTGAATAAACAATTACCTGATTGTAAGTTGGTGCATTTTGATTATTATTGTAATTTCCAGACGATTGAGTAGGAGGCTGTATAAAATAAATTTTTTGTAATTTTTGTAGTAAAATTAAAAATTTTTAAAATCATTCAAAGAGTTGTAACAATTCCTTCAAAAATATTTCATAGTAAATAAACGGTGCCAATTCTTTCAAAATTATAGATTTTTATTTGAAAACTATAATTACCTTTGCGTATGATCCAGGGATCTGAAAAAAAGTGAAATTTATCTTAGAATTAAATTTTTCTCTTGTGAGTTCATAAATTTTTAATACTAGAGTCAAAATATCTAATTTTTAGTAAAATAATGAATTTTCATACCAAGACGAAAGCTGTTGCCAGCAAACCAAATAAAACGATTTTCGGTGTCATTTTCGAAAAAGTGTTATAAAACAATTAAAATATTCAATTTATACTTCCAAAAATTCGATATTACTTAATAAATTGCGTAATGCTTGCACTTGTTTAAAATGTAAATCATTTTAAAAATTTAAAAACAGAGACCTTGGGGGGAGGTATGAAAAATCGCAGCTTTCGACATTTTTTTATTTGTTTTCATTCAGAAATTAAATTTATTTAAATAAATTTAAGGAAAGAGATTATTTAAAAAATTCATCAATCATTGTCGAGTTTATTTAATTTATTATTATCTCATGAAAATTTTTAAACAGAACCTGTAAAAAAATAGTCGTTTACACAAATCGGAAATAACTATAAAAAATTTATTCATTTACTATTATTTTTTTTATTAAAGATCATATTTGTACAAGTTATTTTTTGAATAGTAAATATCAAAAAACTATGAATTTGATGATTATAAATTTTTAATATTTTAATTTTTTAAACTGTCAGCGCGGGCTCATCATAACCATCAATTAAAAAATTTCCCAAAAACCTGAAAATGCAATAAATAATCATCGTCAAAGGTAAAAAAGAAAGTCATCAATTATTTTATATAAAAAATACGTGACACATTTTTGATCAGGAAATTTTTTTCGACTTTAAGCAAGTAAATCAAGTTACTTTGTTAAAAAATAAAATTGTTACTCAATCGTTTTGCATTGTTTGGACAGCTGCAGGTGTTCGAAAATCATCGCGGGTAGGTAGTGAGGAAAAAAAAGAAAATCGTTCGACAGAGATAAGCTTCGACAAACATATATTTTTTTTTTTTTTTTTTATTAATCATGAAGCATTGTTCTTGGAACAAAATGCACTTCGTCTCCTGCGAAGTGTGATGTAATTTATTGTTGACTGTCTGACGCAAAAGCGAAAATTCATATTAATCCGAGGGTACATTTCGGAGTTTATTTACGAAAAGATAACGAGACAAAAAACGAAGAAGAATAATTAGTCTGGCCTTGATATGACCTTATTCTTTATTCACAAATATATTAAAAAAAAATTTTTTGGTTTTTTTTTTTTTTTTTTAAATTGTTTCAAAGATTTCAGCTAGCTTATCAAATCTGCATCAAAACTGAGTTCGATGCAGGTTGCGCAAAATTTAATTTATAAAAACTGAACAAATAATTTTTTAATAATTTAAGATTATGTCCAAATATCTTAATATACCAAAAACTCATTTTTGAAAATATTTCACGATACATCAAACTGCTTAGTCAAATTTTGAATTGATTTTATTTTATTTTTTATCCATTCACCAAGGTTCATAATACAATAACGATTTACATAGAATTTAAAAACTACGCTTTTATGCATTTTGAAGTATTTCCAATAATGAAACCTGCTATTTCATTTTTATAGAAGCGTAAAGTATTGAAATTAAAACTTTAAATTAGCATTTTTAAGTAAAAATGTAGTCGAATATACTAACTACACATAATTTTTGAATGAAACATAGAATTTTAAAAATTGATGGAAAAATTAACAAAATAATTCAACGAAAAAATTTTATCTAGACTTTTAAACTATTTATAAATTGAAACTAAAAATTTTGTCAAAATTGAGCCACGCTTATCTTGGTTTTGAAATAAGCAAAACTTTCATTGGTGAAAAGATACTTTTATTATACTTGATTTAACTGGTGATGTTTTACTTTCAGTTAAAAAAATGTTTTTCAAGTTTTTAATAAACGAATGAATAAATAAATCTTTTTTCCAAAGTCTCGTCTCTACTCGTGCTTTCGGTTTCTTGAATTTTTTTTGCCGCGCACCTGGTGGTAAAAATCGGAGTTTAGTCAGTGCTTTTAAAGATGGCGATCATCATTGTAAATAATAATATTGTTGACAAACGTTCACAGTTTGTTTTAGTTCCTATGGAATAATAAAAAAATTTTAACATGGGTACGAAAACATTAGTTGACATTCACAATGATTTGAAACTTTTGATCAGTTCAATTAGTGGATTTGAGGTAGATAAGTGTTGACAATCAACTTAACCTAATGATTTTATTTTAAAAATTATCCATTTTTGATGATAAAAATGATAAATAATGATAAATAATTATCAGCATTAACAATAGTCAAAAATGCATGATTAAATTCATGAAAGAAAACTTTTTTGTAGGAAGGTGAAGAAGGTTTTCAGCTTTGTGAACGCTTTGCTTTATCCCAAATAAAGCACCATCGCTATCTATCAGTCAACAGCCACGCTGTCAAAGATGAAATTGAAAAGTTAACACAAAAATTTTTGATCCATGGAAAGTACAAAGTTGCTGAGGAGTTTAAAAAACTTGTTGATACTTTTCTGACAAGTTTTGATTATGAAAGACACCCACAGTATGACATACAGTGGTCTTTGCTGTCGCTGCTTCTAAATTTAGCCACTGAAACTAACAAGTCCGAGTTGAGCAGCGGTAAGGATCATGGTCAAAATGTTTCAATCTTAACTGAAGACAATAAGTCGGATGATATTGACTGGGCGCAGTATTTGAAGGAGGGAGAGGAAGAGTTCTTTTGTGACTACGAAAGTGACAGTAGCAGTGAAAGTGTTTGTATTATTATTCTTATTATTTATTACCAGATAAAAATATACAACTTTCCTGTAGCATTGCACTCATGGTTCATAATCTATCTGTTGTTTACAAAAATTTACACATCTCACTAGTAATTTTTTCATTGGTAAATATATAGGTTTAAAATAAAAAATATTTCAAATCAGGATATTATTTCTTTCACATTTCAACTTTAGTAGGTTCATATATTTTTAAAATTTTCACTATCTTTATTCAAATGTAGTTTTTCAATCTTTTACAAACATACAAATTTTTCAGTTAATTTGGAATTTTATTGAATGCTTTGACAGTCACATGTGAATTGTAGAAATATTTGTATCTGTACAAAGTCTGCTAAGTTTTTGTAGTTACTGTATATCCATTATTTAATTTGATATTTAATATTTGAACAAAAAAAAAAATTAAAATATTGTAGTGTTTGGTAAATAATTAACAACTAACAGTATAAATACAACACTTTCAATATTACAATAGAAACATATCTTTTTTTTTTAGAAAAAAAATAGAAAAAGAATCACTTTTTTACATACTATACAGATTATTTTTCTTCTTATTTACCTAATGTTTCTTTTAATCTTTTGTATAAAAATATGTCTGTTTCAAAACGTCATGATAATTTTAGGAGTGGTCAGATGAAGAAAACAATGCCCAGTTGGAAGTATCACTGCACAAACAATCAAAAGAATCTCACAATGAAGTGGACACTTCATCATCTGGCCCAAGTCAAGTCAAAACCACCTTGAGTCAAGCTACAACAAGCTTGCCTCAAGAAATTATATCAAAAAATTGGTTAAGATTGAATGTACAAAATTCCTGGTGGAATGAGTTGGACTGGCACCAGTGCAAAGTCGACAGTAAATTTGAGTCAGCTCACTTTTACGAAATCTGGAGGAAAAATACATTGAAAAGCAACAAAATCATTGGAACTCTTAGCGAGTATCAAGCTTGCAGAGAATTACTGTGGATGTTCCATGGACTGTCGTCGATGGCTTTGTTTCAGGAAGATAACGACGATAAATTTTTCATTCGCGATGCAACAATACCCAGTCTTACCATGGTAAAAAAAAAAACAGATTGAATTTATTTATAAAATTTCTGTAAATATTTCTCATGCTTTTACATTTTTACTAGGTGGCGTTCAAAAGTATTTTACTCTCTTTTTGTGAGTATTTGAAAATATTCAAAGATTTGGAGAGGTTTTGTGAAAAATTATTCAAGCTCGACGATTTATCTACTGCACAAAGGCATAAGCCTCCCTTAACTTATGAAGCTTATGCCATTGCTTTGCAAAAAGAACTTATGAAGATGAAACAAGACTTCATAAATTTTGAGGTCGAACTCATGAAGCAAGGTTATTTTTCATTTATTCTTATTTCTTTCTTGTTTCACATGAGTTTATAAATATTTCTATTTTGATGTTACAGATCAACACAGTACCCTTATTTTAATGTCAAACAAGTTAAAAAAATACCTGGGTAAACTAAAAACCCTCTATGAAATTCACAAAACTGTAATCAAGGATTATGAAAAGTCAAGCAACTGGCAGTGTGCCTCGATGTTAATAACCAACCTGTACATAAAAATACAAAACTCAAGCAGCTGTGAAAGCATCAATTTGTGTGCCAGTTTGTACCTGGCTAGTGTTTCAGTGTACCTTAATATTGTTGATATATGGTTAAGCGAAGGAAGGTTTGAAGATTGGAGAGAAGAATTTCTTATTTTTAAATGTACAGAGTAAGTAAAATTTGTCACACATACCTTGAATTAAAAATATCTAATTCCAGACTTACCAAGGTAAACAAACTGTGTTTAAGTTCATTTTAAAAGAATAAAAAAATTTTTTGTATGTGTTCAAATTTTAATAACTCAATAAAATGTTTGTACTCGAGAGTTTTTTATTTTATTTAGAATGGACTTAATCTAGCTTTTTCTGGGAACCACAAAAATAAAAACGGTAATTAATTATTTTTTTGCAGCGTTACCGAAGCCAGTATTGAAGACAGGCCTCTCGAGGGATTTACCGTGAGAGAACTCGAACCTACGTGTTTGAAAAATCCAATAATCAAAATTTTGCTCCAAAGAGTTTTACAAATGGGTCGCAGCATCGAGTTACTCGTTAAACTGGATCGCGTGTCAGATTTGTGGGACATCATGGATCAAGAAAAAGGTATACTGTACGTGTTGAATTAAAAATAAAAATAATAACCCCCTTAACTTTTCTCGCAGTGACCAAAAAGACTCTCAACGAGGAATTCCTCAAGGAAATTCTTTCCGAGTGTTCCAAGTACTCCTCGGCTAGCTTTCCCGACTACACGGACGCTGTAACCCTGGAGGTGACCAAACCGTCCTTCGACGCCGAGGTCGAGTTCAACGCGATGCAGCAGGTGTCCGCCACGAACAACCCGTTCCTCGTAAACGCCCTGGAGTGTTTCGTCGCCCCGGACGAGGTAGACGCGGGTGGTATCCAAGAACACCATCGCTTCGAGTTTCTCAACGAGTCGGAGGTCGTCATCCCCTGGAAGAAGGTCCTCAAGGTCGCCATAGCGAGGGTTCTGGAGCTAAAGTTCAGCAAGGCCAGCAAACTCGTAAAGGATATACTCGTAAGGGAGTACAAGCTCGAGGAACAGCTCAAGCTTATGAGGTCGGTCTACATGATGGAGACCAGTCACGTAATGAACAAATTTTGTAACCTCGTCTTCACAGAGGTAAACCAACATTTGTATTCAATTTATTGATATGTTTTAATTTAATGAGAATCTAGATTAAAATTTGATCTTTTTTGAAGTTCAAATATTCTATCGTTTGAGTAGTATACAAATCTTACTAAAATATTTTAAAAATAAGCTTTTCTAATTAAATAAGTATGATGATATACGGGTCGAGATTTCGAATAAAGTTAAAAATTCAAAATCCATAATTTTCATCAAAGATCTCCGTCAAGTCCAAATTTTTTTCTTTCTCAGTTTTGAATTATATGCAAAATCTTGACCCCTTATGACCGTTAAGAATAATTTGATGAATTTAAAACTGAATGTTCTAAAAATTCTATACCGTTCGAGCCCAAAACTCGAAGTTAAAACTACCGCGATCTAACGTTTTTTTTAAATTTACAGATCGAGTCAAATGGCATGTGGAATAACTCCTACTTCGTAACGTGTCTGCTGGAAGAAATACTGTCGCACAAGTGGCCCGACTGGAGCTCAAGGTGGTCGATAACCGTCTCGAACACCAGATCCACCAGAGTCCTCGAGGCTGTTAACAATATAAAACTGCATTACGCCGCTGGTTGGCCGATAAACATGCTGCTTAACGAGGAGGCCATCGATAAGTACAACAAAATCTTTCAGTTCGAGCTCAAGCTCAAGTGGGCCCTTTGGACCCTCAACAACCTGCGGTTTTCAGGTGATTCCTTGAGTTGTTATACGATTTTTGAGCTTGTTATATATGAGGACTTTGATCTAAAACAACCTAAGTGGGCTTAATTGCCTTTTTAGGTTCAGCAAACCTTAATGAGTGGATACACAACTTAAAAGTTGCATTAATAATATTATTTTTCATATGAGAATCCGTTTAAAAGTGTAGAACGAGTGAAAAAAGGTTGCGCGCCGATGTTTCAGCTTTGCCCACTCTATCAGCTGATTGGAAGTTACGAGTAAATATCTACATTGAAAATTAATATTTTGATGTTTTTAATAAATTATTTTTAAGGCAAAAGAATTAAGCGTTAAAAAAAGAATTTTAAATCATTAAAAAAATGACTTTTTTAATTTTTATTATTTCTATAGACGATAACAGCATGTGAATTGATAACTATTTTTTATTTTAATAATTTTTGTACTGTTTTATAGCTGATTTCAAGATGTTTTTTCAAATCGGCAAAAGTGTACTTAGATTGTTTTTAGATCAAAGTCTTCATATGATGACCCACAGTTATTTTTAATAATTTTTTCATTGTTATATAAAATTTATGTTGTATTTTAAATAACTTGATTATTTTCAGTTTAATCAATAAACTCTCACAAAAAATAAGTACTTACTTAGTGCTGAAAATCTTGTCAAAATTTGTAATATTAATTTTTTTCTTTAGATCTGGAAGGTTCGGGTGACAAAGTGATTACAGATAAAATTCAACATTTTCACGTAAGGAGGTTGGAAAGCATGAGGTTTTGGCTGATGCACGCTGTTGGATCCATACACGCGTACTTGTCCGGTCAAGTATTGCAAAGTTTGGGAAGCACGCTCGAAAAAGCTCTAGCTCAGGCTGAAAATTTGGAAGCCATCATTACAAGTATTTTAAATAAATATACTTTTTATTTTTACTAATCGTCAATTTTGCAGGTCTCTTTACAAAAAATTATATACTAAATGAAATTTTTTTACAAATTTTTTTTATGGTTTAATTATTATGATTTTTTTTTTAACTTCATAAGGGATAATTTGTGTATGTTTCAACAAAGGATAAAATTAATACAATTATTAAAAACAATCATACAAAAGAATAAATTAGATTTAATTAAAATAAACAAATATAATAATACATTCGATTTTTTTAATTTCTTTTTGAAAATTTTAAAAACTCGATATGAACTGGCATAAATCTTTGGATGTTTATCAAAACATAATCTTATATATTTGAAATATTTATTCTTGATTTTATTTCCATTTACTTCAGTTCATATCAGAGTTCATCTCGTTAATTTCCGAAAAACTCGGCTTCTTGTATTTTTCTGTTATTTTAAATATTTTCCATGTTACTAATTTAATATGCACGTCCATTCATTCAGTTCACAACGAGTACCTGGCGAACGTTCACGAGCACTGTCTTCAGGACAGAAAATTCGACGACCTGAGCGACTCCATTTACGAGGTAGGTACATACAGACCATTGAAACCCAAAAATTTTTGCATCCCTACCGTTACAACCATCGTTTAATCATTGAAGCGAAGCTATTTATATGAGGAGCTAATCCTTAAAAAACGACAATTAAATAATTAAAATAAATTATTATATTATAAAGATTATATAGATTATAAAATAGACGCACATACAAACAGACTATATATATATATTATTTACCTGTATAATCTTTGTGAGCGTGTATATTATAGTCGTGTATAGTATTTAGTAAGTGGTATATAGTGTGTGTATCTGTTTGTACTTTTATGTTATAATCTATTTTATATAAAGCGCCTCGCTTCTAACAGGCGTTTAAAACAACTTTTTTTTTTTTTTTTTTTTTAATTTATTTATTTTTAATCCTCAGCTTCTGAAAATGTGCGAAGGTATAAGAGACCGTTGGAAGCCCGAGTCGATGCCTTTCATCGGCAAGACACTCGACCAGCTCGAGAACGACTACGTTAAGTACCACACGTACCTGGCTTTGGGACTACACAACGCCGTACAACATCAGGACGCTGATTTTCGTAAGTCTAACGTTGCCCTCGAACTACTGCAGTACGTCGATCAGATTAGGCCGCGTTCCATGATACTCGATAAGTTGAAATATTGCGACGAGAGCAGGGAGGGAAATCGGTACTACCTCCTAGCTGAGTTGCTGAAGTTGAAGATTCATGAAGAAGAGAAAGGACCTGATACGCTAGAGAGTTGATTCGAAACTTTTTTTTCATCAATTTTAGATTAGGCTAACCTTTTTTTTAATTAGTCATTTTAAAACTAGAGATCAAAAACTTTTTCTAGCTACAGGGATGTTTATAATTTTAAAGTAAATTTATATAAAATTAACGTTAGATTAATTAATCTCTATTTTAATATATGTATTATTCTCCTACCTATGGAGTAGCTATTATAATTTTTTATTTAGATAATCCGGGTTTTTCTGTATTAATTAAAACAAATTACTATTAGATATTTAAGTTAGAGTTACTAAAAAATTTTAAATTTTCTTTGAAAAATAATTGTAAGTTTATAGTTTCTTTTGCATGCGAATATTTATCCGACCTCGTTTTTGCTAATTTTTTTGTGCAATGAAGATTTTTATGAGGCTTTTTTCATGCACTTTACTTGAAAATGCTTTTATAAAATTTTTTTATTTTCATAATAAAAAAAAATACCCAAGTTTTTTTTTTTAGACATTTTATAATGGTTTTTCATTAACAAACGCTAATCATTAATCAAAAAATAAAATTCATGGCACAAAAATATTTTTTCATATATTTTTTTTAATAATACACTAATAATGTTTTTTGTTTTTGTTTTTTTTTTTTTTTATTACCTGTTTGCAGTGACTGGTTTGAGCTCTGCCTTTAATTGCAGTATGCCAGCGGCACCGACAAGCACATAACACCACAACAACAACCTCTGGCTTTTTTTAGTAGAATAGAAAACTTACTTAACTGCAATCTCATTACAGACACCATGAGAGACGATATGGCAGACATTTCCCCCCGTTTTTTAAATAACTAAAATAATCAAACACTCGCTTGTGAACTTTTGTACATAACTTTCATCGCTAAAAACGGCATCATTATTCATCGTTGCAAGCTTATAATGTATAATTTTGTAAATATAAGGTCGCGTTAGGAGATCTAATAATCTTTTAGACTTCGGTCGTAAAAATTTTTTTTCTTTTTTATCTGAAACCTAATGTAATTCAAAAATACAATAAATTATTGAATAATTGAACTTGTAAACTAGAGTTTAAAATTTACCTTCCTTCCAAAAATCCTTTCCAGAAAAACTCCTACTGATTGTCATACCCGCAGCCCCGAAGTTTCTTTTGATGAAGTCGCACATAACCGACCATGGAAAATCGATTTTTAACGAAATCGCACACCAGACTTACCCACCATCCGGCATTGAAGATAAGTACAAGACAAGACTGTCGCTCAAAAATGGACTCAGGTTCATAATCTTTTTTTTTTTTTTTTTTTCTTCTAAATGTTAGAATAGATTTATTCATCTGACAAAACAGTACAAGTATTTTACAAAACTATATCAATCTTTATACACAATAAGTTTCCTTAACGTAACTTATGATTCAAATTTTGATTCATACATTAATGCTAATGATAATATTTATTATTACAAACTTACATCATTAGAATAAACGCTCGAACAATTGTTTCAAGTGTTTGTTTGAATGATTCATAGTCTCAGTGACGATATAAAATTTCAAAAATAACTCCACACTAGTTTATTACCTAACATCTCACGATGAATTTACAGCTCTCAAGAGGATTACAAGTTTTCAAAAAATTCGAGAGATAGTATAGAAAAGTTATCAAAGTTACGTCGATGTATCGATTTTTCAGACTCATTTGCAAACGAAAACGACGACGATAACTTTTAGAACGAAAAAGAATTTGAAAAGAGCGTATCGTGGATTTAGGTAAATCGTAAAATTTTTATATACATAAGTATTTTTATTTAAAGTAGATAAAGTTTTATGACTTCAATATTTTCAAACATGATTCGATTTGATTTTTTACATCTCAGTGGCAGCAGATTCGGATTTTACTTTGAAGCGTAATGAAAAAATGACTTCAGTTATCTCTCAACAACAATTAACTAAACATAAGTAAAATTTAACTTTAATTAAATAAAAATTGGCATAAATATAATTGGGTCCTAGATTGGATATTTACAAATTCAACTTTGAAATAAAGGCGTAAATGTGTACGGTCACATTTAATTGAAGTAATATATTTTTTTTGAAAATTATTAAGAAAGCTCATCTAGTGTAATGGAGCTGAGTAGTCAGTCTAGAATTTTTGAAGATAGATTTGAAAATTTTTTTTTTTTATAAAATAAATTACAAAAATGTAAAAAATATGAAATGTACAACTACAGAAATCAATTAAAAATTACGTACATTCTATTTACACAAGTTTTAAAGTTATCATTGTTATCAGGAACTTTAAGATCTAACTCAGTTTTGGCAGAAGTCCCATAATAATAATACTTTTTGTAGGATTTACAAGCTGTATTAACCTACATCATAATCTCTAGAATTTACGTTAATAGTTGCACTATTTTGAAAAGTATAGTTGAAAAAGAAGCACAGGAGGAAAAAAAAAATTCAATGTCTTGTTTTATTGAAAAAGTTGAAATAAGTTGGACCGATGATTCCGAGACAAAGAAAACAACTGGCAAATTTCATCTAAGCCCTACAGATGATGACTTTTTGAAGATAAAAAAAAAAGATTTATTAATTGTGAGAAAAGAAAATTGGAGCATGCAGGCACAAGTAGTTTTTGTTCCAAATGATTATACCAAAGATAAAGTTAAAATAGTTTTGAAAGATAATCATGATTATCGTCATCATTTATCAAACTCATACTCAATTGGCAAAAAGTTCATAGATACATCATTTTTTATAATGATACAGGCAGTAAAAAATATGAAAGAAACAGAATCAAAAACTCATTTCCTTGGTCATTTGTTCAACAACTTTGGCTTGGTTAATGTTCCTAAAAAGTTGTACAAAAACTTTAATGCTGAAAATATCATGCCAAATACTTTGAATGATTACCAAGTTGAAGCTTTAAAAACATCTCTAAATTCTCCAGTGACTGTGATTCATGCTCCCCCAGGAACAGGGAAAACAAAAGTTATTGTTGAGATCATAAAAAATATGATTAACCAAGATTCATCCATTAAAATTATGGTTTGTGCGCAATCTAATGCTGCAACTGATCTGTTGGCTGCACACATTAAAAGATAAAAAATTAAAATCGCCAGAATTTTTTCCTCATCATATGATCCGAAAAATTCTGTGAATGAAGACATATGTTTTCTGAAATTAATTTTCGATGTTCAGACAGAGCTCAAGGAAAATTACCAGAAATACATTTCAAAACAGTTGCCAGAAGAAGAAGAAAAAAAAATATTTGTTTTTTTTAAAATAACTTTTATTACAATGTTTTTATCAATGTCAATGGTTCAGAAGAAAAATTTGGTTTTTCCAAACAAAACGTTGAAGAAGCCAAAAGTATTATTGCAATACTTCAGTATTAAATCGAAATTTTCAAAATTGATGTTAATAGTATTGGCATTGTGACGTTCTACGATGGTCAGAGGATCAAGCTGATGCAGCTGCTGCAAAACAACAATTTGAATGTTGAAGTAGACAACGTTTATGCTTATCAAGGGAGACAAAAGAAAGTGATAATTTTATCATTTGTAAGATCGAATAATGAAGAAAATTTAGGTTTTATAACAGAACCCGGACGCCTAAACGATGCACTGACAAGGGCCAAAGACATTTCCATTTTGGTAGGCAACGCTTCTACTCTTGGAAAACATGCAATGTTTCAAGAAATGCTGAAAAAAGTTTCAACAATTAATTATGTCAAACCTGAATGGAATAAAAATATCGAAAAAGTAATTGAAAACTTGAAGAATTTGAGAGAGAATGGCCGTGAAGCTTCGATTCCAAATCAATTATTTTTCATACCTCCGGAATGAAAACACCAAATTCCCTCCCTCGGTCGGAGCGGGACTTTGGGTTTTCCTCGCCTTCGGCTCGGGCGTCAATTTCGGTTTGCTAGGGCTGACTAGTATTTTTCCAGCGCCCGGTGTGTAATATACTATAAATTTTAGTTATAAAACAACATGTATCGTAAAAAATGTGAAATGTAAATTTACGTTAATAGAAAGTACACAAAATTCAAGTTATTTCTGTAGTAGTTACGCATCTAATACTTCCAACTTATTCGCAATTTTTTTCTTATAACCAACATAAATTACCGAGTATTCAGATATAAAAATGTGACCGTACCCTATAACCACCTCAGTTACATACACATTCAACAACTTTTCATACAACATAAAAATATCCGTCTCGCCTTTCAAAACGTTTCCCTGTCAAAGAACTTCGACTGGACGAACTCATCGTCCCGGCACTCGCTCGGTTAGCTCTGGGCCAGCACGACAGTCCCGTTCTGCGCTGCGGCGAGTCCGGTGCTACCTCCTGCGGTGGCCGTCGTCATCAATGACTGATTGATGCTCGTGCCACCGACGCTGCTCGGTCCGGGCTCGGTCAGGTTGTTGCTGACGGGTGAGGTCGAGTGGTTGTTGGTGCTCGCACCGCTGGTCGAAGCCGCTGCCAGAGCCTTGTTTCGCAGCTCGAATACCTGCTGGATAGCGTTGCGGAAGCACAGGAAGTTGTAGTCTATGACACCTGAAATTGAATTTGAATTGTTTTTTAGACGTGATTACACTTGGGAATGAATAAATTTTCGGGAAAAATTTAGGGATATTGAAAGTGTGTAATGAATTTTCCATTTTTACTTAGATTTAAATTAAAGAGATACTGTAGAAAGTTTAGTATAAAAGATGCACTTAAAACAAGTAAAAATATGCTTTTAATTTCTGAAGAATTTTCTTTGTTTTTGCTTTTGTTTTTTACACCATTTGTAAAGATCAAAATGCTCTAAATATTATTATCAAATTAACTGTATATCCTTTGAAAGTTAAAAAGTATCAGAAAATAAATGAGTAAATTTTTCAGACTGACCTTGTCTATCGAAGTTGTCTTCTCTCAGTATACAAACAAGCGCGAGAAATTTGTTAACTTCTCTCAAATACAAAATTGTACCATTGTTTAATTTGATCAAGCTGGAGCTTTGGTTGTCAAAAGCTGCTGCTTCTACCTCTTCTCTGAATCTAAAATACAAAAATCGCGATTTTGTTTTAGAAATTTTTTTTAGATTTTCTCTTTGATCAGTAAATTACTACTCACCCATAAATACAAGAAACATCAATCACAACATCTATCATATCGCAGCAAAGCTCGTAACTTTGCATATCGACGGGGGAACTGTCCGTTGCGATGTATATCTTCGAAACAACGTCAAAAAGAAAAGCTTTTTCAATGGCTGAGTTCTAAAAAACAAATATTTTCTTTATATTTTTGATTGAAAATGAAAGTAAAGCTTGTTAAAAATTTATTATTTTACCGAAATGAGAATGTTTAACAAATTTTCTAGTGTAGGTAGTTGTGGAATCAGTTTCTGTACAACTTTGCTAAATGCTTCAAATATACTGTGATCGTAAATCGACGTTAGATAGAAGCTTAAATGTATTTGATCACAACCTGAAAATAAAAATTACTATTGCAATCACTGTTCATTGTTACATCAAATTTTAATAATTTTTTGGATGCAGTAAAAGAAACTTGAATAGTAAATCTTTTGTTACCTGAATCAATCAAGTCATCATTAGCTCGAGTGTGAATATCTCGTTGAGTTTCCATTTTATAATCATCTGATAATCCATCAACCTTGTGTATAAAAACCTCAAATTTTATGGCTTGGTTGATTTTGTATGCCTTGGTCACGATTAAGTGTAACTTACTCAAGGCTTCCATGTAATCATCTTGTGCATCAATTACAAAAACTAGTGCCCCACAACCTCCAAATATATCTTCACTGTCAAAGTGAGGATCGAAAAAATCTATTTGTCCTGGAAAATCCCAGATTTGGAACTGAACAAAACTAGAGTTACATATGTCATCTTTCATAATTTTGCTTGTACTTTCCAAAAATAATGTCTCGTTGGGTGACATTTTGTGAAAAACTACTTTCTGTATTGAAGACTTTCCACTCCTATTGAATTTAAAGCTTATAAAATAAAAATCTATATTTAGTTACTGCAATAATTAGTTTTATAATGGTACCTTCTGAGGCCCATGAGTAGTATCCTTGGTTTTTGATCTCCTGTTAAGGGACCTGCAGAGCCATCCCCATCACCATCGTAATGTGTATATCCAAAATCTTTTGGAAAGGAACCAACGTCGTAACCACCTTGGTACTGGTCATCATCATCCTGTGTATAAGAACAATAATTAAATAAACAATTATCTTATTTCAATTATATATGAGTAGAAATTAATGAAAAGTTTATGCAATTTACACGATTTAGACTACAATATTTTACAAAAAATTTTATAAATTATCAAATAATGATCAACAAATTACTAAATCATACTGAGGTTATTTGAGATTTCTAATCTAATTCTTGTTGTGTATAAAAAGCAAAGTTGTAATAAAATTATTTCCAATCAAATTGAAATTTTTAATCAATCATTGTCCTGACTCCTTATCTACAAATACACCACAACGAAAGCGAATTGACGCACAAAACGAGACCAAATAACGATAGCGAGTTGACTCACAAAGAAAAGAAAAACAAAAATTACGCGAGATTAATCACTGTAGAGGCACGAGATGCAAGCGTGTCACACCCAAATAAATAATAATAAACTAACCATTTCTCAAAAAACGAAGTTTTCCACTATTCAAGGAAAGAAGATTCTTCTTATATGGTCTAGTAAAAAACACTATATGCATATAAACTTCGTAGACAATAGTCAGTTTTTAGAGGTATATCAATGACTTTTGATGAACGTTGCGCAATTTAAACTTATTTCCAAGAGAATCATGTGTAATGCAGTGTAATGCTCCAAAAAGTTTTCTTCACTCGATATCCTATGCAGCGAAAGTAAAGTGGGTGGCTCCGACACACTTTTGTTTACAATTTCGTCATCACTTGCAGCCTGCTGATTGAGTTTGGTTTTTATTTTTACTATCCTAAAACGCCTGCACCCTGCAGCTGACACTGAAGTCTGGGATTGTTTTTTATGGGTTATGCTGCGGGGGTCCTTGTCGCACCCATTGTGTGGGTATTTAACGCATGCGCAAATTGCAAGCTTTGAGCGCGTAAAATTCAATTCATCGAGTTCTGTAGAGTGAATTAAATGAAAAAAAAATTTTCGTGAAATTTTCCCAACGATAATGCTTTTATTAACTCTGAAGCAGTAAAATTGCATTAAGATTATGATGATTAAAAACTTTCCGAGCTTATACAATTGGAGAGCGAATGAATTTATTGGTTCATTATTATGCCCAAAAATTTAGGATTTTAATTTAAGCAACCAATTTCGATAACACAACGAAATTTTGTAAAACACATGTGGACTAATTTAATTTTTGAAACTTTTGGAATCAAATCGCTGCACTGATAATACGTCAGTGTGCGTAAGGCTTTATTCCACAGGTACACACATTCGTTACGTCACTGGTTTGATTTTGTTACAGTCAATTGTTGTAAACTTTGATAATAGCATACATATATTGCAAATAGGTATTTATTGTCTTAACGTTAAAAATTTTTTTTCAGTACTAAACTTTTTTTAAGTTTGTTATTTCATTCATAATATTGAACATTGAAGACAGTCTCGCGAAGATATATAACCTCTAAGTTTTGTGTTTCTACATACAAGGAATGTATATTTTGTTTTGATCAAGTTTATGATCGATACTGTTTATTTATCGTTCTGCGTTAATTGTATTAGATTATTCTACTAATTTTGGATTCTTTAAATTTATTTATTTTTTTTTAAAGTCTTCTGAAAAGTATATTATATGCAAGTAATGTTAATTCTTTTGCAACAAGTACTTTGAAAATAATGAAAATGTTTCGTTTGCCGTAAAACAAATTGTTTTTAAAATAAAAAATATATATATTTGTTTTATGTTCTTAATGTCAGTTAAAAATTAATATTTGCTGTGCTATTTAAAGACACTTGTATCGGTGAAGATTATTTACTTGTTTTTAGTTTTTTGGTTAACTTTAATTATATTTAGAAAGGTTTTTTCAATGAAACACACGGTGGATAAAAAAAATCAATTAATTATATTTTTAGTATTCGCGATATTTAAAATTTCAATACTAATTATATGTCAGTGAAAATATTAATATTTGTGGTGCTATTTAAAGATGCACTCGTAAATAATAACTTAATACTCATTTAGTTGGATTATATACCTATAACTTATTTTAAAGTATTTTAAACAATCGCTGTAGTAGCGAGATTTTAACGATCGACCGGTGAGTAAACATGCAAACAGTCTTATTCATAAGCTAAAAAAAAGCCTTACCTTTTTTTACAGATCGAAGTGACATTGAATTTAAATTCCTTATTAGAAATTTTGTGAAAATTAATCAAAGGTATTTTTACGGAAAACCTTAAACATGGCCATATTTGAAAGAAGTAACGAAAAATTTCAATTTTCACACAAGAAGTTGTATTTTTTACATACTTAAAAATGAAAAAATTAAGTTTTTTTCAAATTAAGTTCGGCTTGCGCGATTAAAACATTCTTTTTTAAAGTATCAAAAAAATTCTCGACAACTTTCATAATTCATTTATGAATATTCGTCTCTATAACTAAATTATTTCTTTAGCTTTTCAAATATAACTTATTTACATAATATTCTCAGATAACTCGTTACATTGAACAAAAAATTATTCATTTAATTTGTTCATTATTTTGTCTATACTTAAAAAATTTTAATTTTATTAAAATAACAACGGTTATTTTTTAAACATTCAAAAAATAAGACTTTTCGAGTGAGCAAGTATAATTGAAACGTAAAAATCTATAATATAATCAAAAATATCAATAATGATCCTTTTAATCTATGTACCATTATCAGCTGACAAAAATTTTTTTCCAGCAAAATCCACGTATCGGCCGAAAAAAAGTATGCAGCAATAAAAGCCCGCAGTGAATCACGTTAAGCAAAGCTCATAAAAAAAAAGCTCGCCTAACTTTTTCACCTGCTATCTACTGCCCCCTCTAAAGGCAGCACGCATGCGCGGTTTAATCACGCGTGGCCACGTGTTTGGCCTGTGCAACTCCTCGCGGAGTTTAGGTAGGTACCCCCCCT
The DNA here is from genome assembly GCA_038277355.1 of Encarsia formosa. Taxonomy (NCBI): domain Eukaryota; kingdom Metazoa; phylum Arthropoda; class Insecta; order Hymenoptera; family Aphelinidae; genus Encarsia; species Encarsia formosa. Next base: position 2,202,978 of record CM076185.1, on the reverse strand, counting down.
CCCACTTCCGCCTTAATTTTCCTTCCGACCTTCGTCCGCAGTCAGTCAGTCGAGTTGCAGTTGCCCGCGGATACGCGTGCTGTAACTCGAGCCTTTGTCCCGCCATCCTTCAGTATTTTTTTTTTTCTTTTTATTTGTTTTGTTTTTCGAAAGCAATACCCGATAAGTGAAATTTTAGAGTAACCTAAATTGTTCCAGTGTCAAACATGTCGGCCTGCCCAAAATTCAAGCCCGTCACTCACTGCATCTTCGACATGGACGGGTTGTTGATAGGTGAGCTTTTTGATAGTCACTCGAGGTTGAGTGTGTGTACTGCAGTATACTCTTCTTCTGGGCGATTCGATAATTTCGGGGTCTGATGTCTTACCTACCTATTATTAGTAACCACGTGTGATGGAAGTGAGCGGAAAGTTTTTTATGATGATTTTTCGGGATGACGAAATCTTTGGAAAAGGGTTGGGAATTATGGTGCAAGCTTTGAATTTTTTTTACTTTTTATTTGGATGTAGTCATAGTTGGAGGTATTTTATCAATCTTTTAATGTCAATGTCAAATGACTATAACTGTAGGTACATACAACTGCAATCAATTTCCTAGTATTTTGCATAGTGCTGAGAGTAATGTAATTTTGGGGTGGTATACTCCAAATGAAATTTTCATATTTTAGGAGAATAGGTTTTTTATCATTAAAATCATCATCACATCATGCAATTTTGAAAAATGTTAGATTTAAATTAGGTACCTGTAACAATTGAAAGATTTTTATTTTCAATGATTGAGTCACTAAAGACATAGTTGGATATCATGAACTCTAACTACCAGTATAAACTGACCGTTGTCAGATACCATTTATAGCTAATGATGTTATCAGACCTTTGAGTGTACCCTACTTTATTTATAGTTTAAAACTTTTATTCAACTTGAAATATATTGGGTATCTAAGATTTTTTTTTTTTTCAAAAATAATTAAAAAGCTTCTGAAGTTTTAAGTTATTAGAATTTTAAACTCTAGCAAAACTTTATTACTTAAAACTGTAGGTTTTATTCAAAAGAACTAATCATCATCACCATTTTCTCTCTTTATTTGTAATCCATTATCTTTCCTTTTTTTTTTTTTTTTTTAATTTTTGTTTAGAAAATTTTTTTATGTGCTTATTTTATATAGTTGAATCTGATTTATTTTTTACTGCATACATTATTATTCATTTTTCATTTGATAATTTTTTTTACTTACTCATTTCTGACACAAATTTTTGTCCATCTTACCCAAATTCACAGATACAGAGCAGCTATACACCCGTGTATTTAATCAGATTCTAAGCCCTTATGGCAAAGAGTTTACTTGGGCAAACAAAGGCGAAACAATGGGATTTCACACAAAGCAGCTGGTGCTTTACATGATCAATACTTTTGAATTACCGATGACTCCAGAAGAATTGACTGCTACACTGTCGGTTGAATATGAGAAAATATTTCCAACCACCCAGCTCTTACCAGGTGATTCAATGTTTCATTACTAATTTAACCAAGCTTTTTTGCTTTGTGCCTTGCAGATTCAGAAAGAGTTTACAAGAAAATTTATAGTACCATCTGTGAAAAATATGGCTTTAGTTATGGTGGAGATTTGGTTTTTGAAGTTTTGGGTAGACCAGAAGGAGTTGGAGCAGAACTTATAATACAGCATTACAAATTGCCATTAACTACTGAAAAGTTTCAGGAAAGTTATCATCGGTTGCAGAAAGAATATTTTACCGAAGTTAATATGATGCCAGGTTAAGGAAGTTTTATTTGCAACAAAAAAAAAACTGCTGCAGCTTTGTTCACATAGTTTTGGAAATTTTTTCTTTTTTTTGTAATCTTACTCATTGAAAATTCTAGTAGGGGATTCTTCTTGGTAGGCCAATCCAGCTTAAAAACCTGAATTGTTCATTTATATTTTATTATTATGATTAAAAAAAAAAAAAAAAAAAAAAATTATTCCAATGAATGAAAATAAGTTTTTATGATATTTATAGATAGCTTTAAAGCAAAATGTAATCTAAAATAAAAAAATAAAAAAGTTTGTTAATGAGAAACAAAAATTATGTTTGCAGGTGCTGAAAGGCTTTTGCGGCACTTAAAGAAACATAATGTTCCAATTGCATTGGCTACCAGTTCCAGTGCTGAAAGTTTTGCCCTCAAAACAAAACATCTAACAGAGATCTTTGATCTTTTTCATCACAAGGTCCTTGGTGGTTCTGATCCTGAGGTCAAAATAGGAAAGCCAAATCCAGACATTTTTTTGGTGGCCGCAAAAAGATTTTCCGATTCTCCCGACCCATCCCAGGTTCGTCACATTTGTTTAAATTTATCTTTTAAAATTCATTAAAATTGATGTGCTCAATCAGTTATTAATAAAATTTTTCTGTTATTTTCAGTGTCTCGTTTTTGAAGATGCACCAAATGGAGTTCAAGCTGCGATATCGGCGGGTATGCAAGCAGTAATGGTACCTGATGGTCATTTACCCAAAAAATTCACAGAACAAGCAAATCTAGTGATCAATAATCTGGAGGAATTCAAACCAGAAGAATTTGGTTTACCAAAGTTTGAATAAGATAAATTTAAACCTAGGATATATAGGATTATGTAAAACAAACAAAAATAACTTATAATTTAAAACAAATTATTATTGTAAATGTATTTTTTGCTAACTTATCAACACTGCGCATAAATAAGAGCTACCTTTTAGAGTTTGTTATTAGTAAATCTTATTTTTGTAGTATATAAACCCTGTGAATATGTGAACATACAAAATGCAAACTTTTTCAGTTAAAAATTATATAAGGTTACTTGAAAATTATGATTATAAAAACACATTCTTTATGTTGATAATTTAAAACAAAATCACAATAAAAATCTTTTTCTAAGTAAAAATTTTTGAAAAGTGAAAACTTGTTTTTAATAATTTTATACCACTAGTGCATAGGTGCTCGATTTTACGCACGCTTCGAAATTTAAAAACTCGCCCTACGCACCAGTGGTATAAAATAGTATATGCAACGGTTGCAGCACGTCACCAGGGCTTCTTAAAGTTACTCGTGCTACGCTTCGCTTCGCACTCGGTACCTTTAAAACCGCCCTGGCGACGATACTGCAACCCGTTGCATAATATACTATTCTTCAATAAATCACTAACAAATCCTATAAAGTTTGAAATATTTTTGCATTGAATCAGGTATTTTAAATGTTTTTATTAAAACTTTTTTTTTTTTTTTTTTTAATGGTTAGTACTAAAAAAAAAGTAGGCTTGCAAAGAAATAAATCAAGCCAATTTTCAAATAACTTCAAGAGCTTTCTAAAACTGATCATTAGAGTTGGTCAAAAATGCAAAATATTTTTAGAGCAGAAATATCTTTATTTAATAAATTTATTATTTTTATGACTAAGTTTTTTTTTTTAAATTAAAATATTAAATGAATAAAATATTTTTAAACTAAAATATAGGTGAGTAATTTTAAATTTTCAAATTAAATACATAAACTCAATTCTTGAACTCTTCAAAAGCTCTTAGAGAGCAATTTTATTAACTAACTATACAAATATACATATTTTAAATAATTAACATATTTTTACTCTATGATGCAGTTGCTTTTAACACTTTTTGCAAAATATCTTTTGACTTAAGATCATTCAATGGAATGCATGTTTCTTTTCCATACTCTGAAAATTAGATATTTTTATGAATTAAAGTTTTTCTTGTAATGAACTAACAACTTTGAAAAACTTTTTATTTTCAACTTACCTGCTCTAACATAAAGTTTGGGCTCAATTTGTGAGCACTCTCTGATCAAAATGGGTAGTTTAGGATTGGTTTTTTTGAAAGATACATAGTGTTCTTCAATGAAATTTCTGAAAATAGAATGTTTTTGATTAAACTTTGGGCTTAACCTAAAAAGTTCTTGTCAAACAAGTTTTGTAAATTTGGCGAAAAAAAATTTGTGCAAAAAGCGAAGGAAGGATGTGATAAGTTTTCAACTGAATTACCTAGCTCCTTCGCTCGATTTGGACGTCTGACACAGCAAAATCCTCAATTCTTTTATTTTGGAGCTCACTCTGACTGCTGCCATTTTGTCAGATACGCAGCTGTCTTCTGCTAGAACTCCGATAATCAACCTCACAAATTATAGGTAATTTATTTTTTGACACGTATCTTACGTCACTAAGTTAATGAAAAAAAAAATATATATATATACATTTTTTAAACCACTGTATACTTTTTTTTAAGTAATGAAGATAAAGAATCCATTTGATAGATAAATTTTGATCAGTGCGTTATGGCGCGAAATTTAAATTTTAAGAACAGTGAAAAGTTTAAAATTGACAATCGAATTGTTGAACTAACAATCTTAAACTAACATGGTTAAGTAGCGTGCAAATTTTGGTAAACACAATCATGTTTTGGCTTTTAAATTTGAAGTAACTTTTTTCAAGTATTTTTGAAATTAAAAAATGATTAGAATGCAAAATTAACTCACTAAAAAAGTAAAAAAAAATGAAATCAACATGTATAAGATGTAAAAAAAATTAATTCTCTCAAAGAAAAAAAATACTTTTTAACTAAAAAAAAGAGAAAAAACTAAATAATGTCAACGCAACTTCCAGCATTCGAAAATAAAAGCTTTCCCGCATTTTTCAAGGAGATCAACGGAAATGTTCAAATATACTGGTTCCAAGACGAATTTGAACAAAACAAATATCCTCCTGGTCAACAAAGTAAGATTCTTAAAAATTTGAATTTATTCTTGTAAAATTCAACACATTTGATTTTTAAATTTAATAAAAATCTTAACAGACAGCGGAGCATGCACTCTAATTTGCCTGCTGGTAGCTCAAAAAATAAGCCAAGATGATTTCAAAATTAAAGATCCTGAGTGCAGATTGTTTCACAAATTATTGGCCGAGGCTATTCTGGAAGGCAACTGCATTCATTCTCACATTGTAAAGAAAAAATTAGTCAAGCATTATTACTTAGATACCGAGGAAGCGCTTAAGTTTGGTGGAAAAAAGCTCGCTACACTTGTAGAATGGGTGAGTAATTAATTTTTTACATCTTACTTATGTAACGTCCCGCCCTTGATGAGGGTTCGGTCGATCCGAAGGGTAAGGTGAGAGAAAAGTTACAGCAATAGTATATTACACACTGTTTATTATAAGTGCTTGAGTGCCGAAAGAGATTCCTTGCTTTACACTCCTTCCTCACTCCCCGAGCCATCGGTGGCTCGTATTAAGTATCCACGCCTCACGTGTTGTTAAATCGCTGTCCCTGCACAAATTTTAACGGTCGCCTGGAACATCCGGTAAAGCGCAAGTTGCCTACCGCTGACGATGTGCATACTTTGCACATGAAACTACGTCTTAGAATCCGAAGGATATCTAAGACGTGACACTTAAAAAAAATAAAATTTTACCAAAGTGATTTTTTACAATTTTAATTATTTAATAAACTACTAAATTAATACAAAACATAATTGGTTTTACAAAATAATAATTTTTGAGTGTTAAGTTAGTAAGTACTAAGTAGTGGTAGTTAATAAAAGACAATTAAACAGTGAAAAGTAAAAGGTATTCAAATTATTTATTTGCTTTCAGCGAAATCATTGAATAAACTGAATTTTTGACAAATCTCTACTTAATTTGTACAAATTTTTATTTAAAAAAAAAACACAATATTAATTAAAAAACGTGAACAGTAGTCTGTCGTGTATACATTATTTTTAAGTTTGCCCTATGCTCGAAAAAACATCTTTTTTCGTAAAATTGTTTCGACAACTAATCAATTAAATTAGTAAATAAAATAATAAATTATTTTTCATGTTCAATTTTAAATGCAGAAATTTAAAGTCTGTCATGATGATTTGAGTACAAGTCTTCACAAGAATATGAAATCGTTTTTATGCCAGTGGTACAAATGCCCAGAGTCCCACAATTTGTTCATGCTTCTGATCACTTGCGGTAGGACGATAGTTTTCATTTTTCAGCAAAAACTAAAAAAGGTAAAAAACTATAAATACCCTTATTTTCGTGAATTAATCGAACTAAATCTATCCTCAGGTAACTTTATTCGATTCACATGGACACGACAATTCAAGATTCTCCCACAGAGGATTGGTTGTGGCACAAGTTGGTTTAAATTGAAATTTTGGACGAAAAAAAAAAAAAAAAAAAAAGTTCGAACTGATACAGTTTTTGAATGAAATTTTCAGGCTCATTTTCAACACTTGGAAGAATTGTGCAATTGGTGCCACGACGACATAATAGTTGGTTGCTACGATCTACAGGCTGACCAGTACGAATTGGCATGTTTGTATCATCAGGAGGAACAAGTCAGAGACGGCTTCTGCTGTGAATGCGGAAGATACAAGTTAAGATAAAATCAAGTTAAGTTTATTAGAATTTTAACGCCATTAACAATAAAATTTAAAAAAAAAAAATGTATAATTTTTTATCAAATTAAAAGAAAAAGAAAAAAAACCTGTGATTTTTAGTAATTGTTGTATTTCCAAAAAAAAAAAAAAAAAAAAAAATGAAAACGTACTGTTGAAATAAATGTTTATTTTATTAGAACCAGTTATTGAACTAATTTTTTTAGATTACTGTAACGACACTTTTATTTACATTATTTACAGAGGAAAACGGTTTTCAATCAAAACCTGTTAAAAGTCAATGTTGAAACAATGAGTTATTTTCATTGAGACCTTTTAATCATTATTTGTAATGTTTGTTTCAACATTTTTTTTTTTTTTTTTTTTTTTTTTGCCCAGAATAACCAAAATATTGTCTCCTTGCTAAAATGTTTATATAATCTAAACTTAATCTAAAACAGTTTTATATTTTTCAAACTTACATTTCTTTTCAAATCTAAAATAAACATTTCTTATTATTTAAAAATATCTAAAAATTAATATGAAAAATTAAGTAGTAAATTTTGCATTGATAATTTTATTTTTGGTAAACAATTTTCATATTGTTTTAATTTTTATAAATGCTTATTTTTTGCTTCCTTATTTTTAATAATCTGAAGTAACAATAAATGTTTGCTAATTCTTTAGACTTCTTTATCTTGAGAAGTGTAGTACAATTGTAAAATAGTTTCAAGTAATATTATTTGTGGTTTGTATGTATAGAAACTGACCATCTTATGTGATGGTAAATGCAATCCTAAAAAAATCAATTTTTTTTTGTATTTCTCTCATTTTAATATTTCATGTTAAAGTAGATATGCTGTAAACTTTATTATGACTATTTCTAATTTAAATTTTAGTGTCACGTAATTAATAATTTATCTATTTATTTGAGTAATTTTATTTTCCCTTCAAGTTAAACACACCTAACAAAAATTATTTGTAAAACATTTTATGACACAATCTAGTTATTTATTTCAGTTAAGGTTTTTTTTTAGTATTTACACGCGTATAAACAAAACTTAAATGCAGATTAATTTTAACATCAATTATTAAAAGTAAAAATCTGTACAGACAATCCAGAAAAACTGAATTTGTCTAGACTATAATTTAAGCAAACACATTTTTACTTTCCATTTTCAAGGTGAAAGATTTTTTTCTTAATATGACTAATTTAAATAATAATTAATAATTATATCTTTCAACTTTTAATTACAACGTTAGCGATTTTATAAGAAAACAGCAACGAATAACAGTAAATTTAGTAGTTATTATTCTGGTAGAATATATATTTATATATATTTTTATTTTACTTTTTTTCCTTTTTTTTTCTTGTTTTCAATTTTTTTTTTTTTACAAATTGTTAATTTGCATAAGAATCGCTTAAAACGGTCGAATAAATTTGGACTACTATTGATTTTCCGCAATATTTTATACATCTCACTTTTGAGAATAGTTATTTTTGTTTGTTTCAACTTAGAGAAAATTTTTTTTTAATTTTTTATAAAAATTTCCTTTTTTTTTTTTTTTTTTTTTTTTTTTATAATGTAAAAATATCTTGTTTGCGTCAACCATGACCAGGACCGCCTTTAATAATTCGTAATAATCTTAAAAGGAGACGAGGAGTTTATTAATTATTTAATAGCTGTGGGCTCGGCTGGCTTCAACTAAACGAATAAATTAATGAAAATTTTTTTCAAAAATTAAAATCGATCCGGATGATGTTATTGTGACTGACGAACCCGAGGCTGAGCCCATTCAACGAAGTCGTCTATCAGCACTGGCCAAGCGCCTTCCTCGTCGTAATTAGTCATTGTTGGATTTATCATGAGGGCGAAGTCAAGAAGCAGGTTCCACGTGTCCTTGGGTATCGATCGCTTGTGATGTTCCTAAAAAAAATTTTTTTTTTTTATATTAAATACATGAGTAAATAGCCTATTACAAATATTCTCAAATTATCTTCAAAAATCAACAAAAATTTTCAGCTCTTTATATCAAAAGAGTTGTTTGTTCAATTTTAAACGAATATTTGGTAAAAAAAAAAAAAATTTTGCAAACAAAAACCATTTTAAATTGTTTGAATAATTTATAAGTAATCTTATTTTTGGAAATTTGTACTCTTTCCTATTGTTACAGAAGGCTAAAAAAATATCAATTTTTAAGACAGCTATTTCTATAGGAAAATATTTTTGTAAAAATTGCTGTTTTAATTGAAAATAATTGTTGAATTGAAAACTAAGCTATCAAATTAACATTCATCTAAAATATCTATTTGGTAAAAAAAAAAAAAAAAAAAAAAAAAAAATTAATTTTTCTTCTTACCTGTAAGAACTGACACCACAGGGGCAGAAATTGAAATCTATCTTTTAATACAATATTCCAGTAAGCTATAGCCATGTCCAATTCAAGACCTTTCTGACCAGGATTCTTAGCATAATTAAAGGTAAAGTGGTAGAAATCTTTGAATTTCATAGGATCCCTGAGTTCGTTTTCTAAACTATTCAACTTAGCGCTAAGTTTATCTATACTATCTACCCTGTAAAATTATTTTCTTTTAATAATTTTTAAGCTTATAAATGTATCAACTTTTTTATACAAAAACAACAGTCTAATCACCCTAAATCTGTCATGCCATTTATGAATTCTTCTTTTGTAAATTCACATTGAGTTTCAGCTTTGAATTTCCAAGCAATTATTAAAACTAATTTGCTCTCTGGAGACAGGCTTAAGTCATCTAAAAATTTCATAATGCCATCAGCATTAATCTTATCAGGTTCACTAGAATCTGAAAAAAGAAGATTGATCAAAATTAGTCAATTGTAACAAATTAATTGAAGATTTGCGACAACAAACACTCCATGAAAAAACACCAACTTATTTTAAATTGTTAAAATTAATTTATAGAAAAAAAAAAAAATTGGTTTTTATACTTTATTAATTTGGTAAATAGAACAAGATTTATGATATTACTGATAATAGTCTTTTGTTGTTGAAAAATCAAGAAAAAAAAAAATTATAGTTGGAGATTACCTTGATATTTACTGTAGAGAGTTTCTAATTTTTTTCTATCTATAGAGGTTTTAGCTTCTCTGTAGTAAGCTTCAGGATTCTGAAAATAATTATCACTGGCCAAATCGAGCTTCCAATCATTTTGTGATAAACAATATATAGCAGTTTGCTCTCCAGTCTGTGTACACGTTATAAACCTTTTCACTTTGTCGCGTTGCGAAAATTTTAATTTATTCTGTAAAACAAAAATTTTCAAACAAATTAATATTATTCTTACCTAACAAAGATCTTGATTATAAATATATATCAACAGCGTCAACAAGGATTTGTAGCGTTGCAATAATAGTCACTTTGGAAAGTGTAATCAATAGTACGTTATAAGAAAATGTTCATCAGTATTTATAATTATTTATCTAATTTAAAATCACAGCGAGCAACAAATCTGAGATACAAAATTGATTAAAAAATAACACTTGTTCACTATCAAACTGAAACTTTTTCATTTGATGAACTTGTATTTTAATGAATTGAACATTTAACATAAATTTATGTATGTATCAAACAAGAGTGATTCATATTTGGATGGTTTATGCTGATGTTATCAATATCACTGTCTAAAACAATGCTGTCAATAGCCTTCACAGCATCAATTTTCGAATAAAAGTATTCTTACCATAATGAAAAATAGATGAAAAAATCGAGACTATAATTTTGATGACCACAAAAACCAAAACCATTCGAAAAAATTGTGAAAACTCTACTATCTAAATTTGAAGGTTAAGCATACTAATCCGAACGGTAGATTCGTCTATAGATATAACTGCACGATGTCTGATCGTCACTTCTCAATCCACTCGATCGAAACCCCCTTAATTAATACATGTGATTTTAACAATGCAAGATAATTGTATGTGCTAACTCACCATGTTTGAAAAAAAAAGGTGCTTTTGAGAGGCCTCGAAAGCCAAAATATTTTTCTCTCACGCTATTGACATGGATATGCGCATGTCCACCATGTCCAAGAACTTTAGAACACGACGCAGCCAGCATGAAACTTCGCAAGTATATATATGTATACACATGTACTACAATTGCACACGGTCACGGATGCAAATTGCAAATAAGAAAAAATAAAAAATTCACAAACCCATGAGCAGAGCATGTGATTTTTGCGCGGTATTCGTAATATTTGCTGCGCAAAAAATATCGAGGTAAGTAAATTAAATGCAGATTGAATATAAATTTTTTAAATTTTACTTCTTAGTTAGAGTATTTAGGAATAAAAAGAGCTATACACGTGCAGCTTTGCAGAGAAATTGATATTACTTATATTCTAACTGCAGCATTGTTTATTTTGTATCTTATTTTTTAATACAAACGTTCAAATTTTAAAATTTTTCACAAATTTCATAGATTGCAGAATTGCAGATCATCTGAGAGCAGTGCAGCTGAGTGCAGCCGAACCACAACAAACACCGAACACACGCGTCAAGTTTGTTTATTTTTTTCACAAAGTGTTTCGACCTCACAATGAATAAGGTTTTGGAAAATCCAAACCCAAAAATTTATCCAAAATTGGAAGAAAAGTTAGATGATGGAAAGTGTGAAAATGTAGTCCGTAATCCCGACGAATTTGATTCTCGAAGAATTTTTGGTTAGTACTTGATTTCATGATTTTTATTTTAAAAAATTATAGTCACTCGAGCTCTTGATATATTAAATAAGTCTAGATGACATTCAATTTTTAATTACTATTATAGAATTTACATTTCTCATTACTTGTCATTTCAGAGTTGTTAAGAAATATAAATGACCCTGAACATCCACTCACACTAGAACAGCTAAATGTTGTTGAACAGAGATTAATAGAGGTGTGTACTAATTAATTTCAAAACTATGCTAAGCAGAAAAATTACATAATTTTTTATTTCATTTCAAGGTGGATAATGAAAAGAATGAAATCAATGTTCAGTTTACCCCCACAATTCCACACTGTAGTATGGCAACATTAATTGGGCTTTCAATTAGGACGCAATTGTTGAGATCAATTCCAGCCAGGTTCAAAGTGAGTGTTACCATAAGCCCTGGTACACACATTGCAGAAGCAGCTGTTAATAAGCAACTTGCGGATAAGGAAAGAGTGGCAGCTGCTTTAGAGAATAAGTACCTTTTAACGGTAATAGAGCAGTGTCTAGAAAATAATGAGGAATCCTCAGAGTCCTAGTGTTAAAAAAAAGTGCTCCAAATACATTTAACTGTCATACATTTTAAATGTGGATGTAAATACAAGAAATAATTTAATGTTATTCCTTGATAGTTAATTGAATCAATGGGAAATGATTATCATTTTAGAAAAATCAGTTAAAATGTAAATCTTTTTATGATTGAGATATTTTAGATTTTTATGTATGATTAATGATTAAAAATATTTTTTTAATGAACAATTTAATTCTTGATTTTGGCCTCTGCATACTTTAAAACTAAAACTTTGTAAGAAGAAACATTAATTATTTATTTTTTAATTTTAAACTTTACTTTATAATTCTTTAGTATGAAATGAATAGTTTCAAGAGCATTTTAGATTTTCAGAAGTGTATATCAAATTTCTTAAACTTATCTGAAATATTTTATATTAATTCATTTATTTAATTAAAAATAATCATCAAATTAGCGTCAAACCTAGCTTGGTGATATTTTATATCTAAATTTCTTATGTATTTTCTATTTTGTAGTAATTTTTACAGCGTAAATTTTTTTGAAAAATCAAAAAAGAGAAACAAAAAATTCTAAGTGTTTCTGATGAAATTTCTCAATTTCCAACAAATAAATAACTCGTCAATCTTTACAGTTCAATATACAATAATATATTTTTAATAACGATATTTTTTTTTTTTTTTTTTTTTTTACAATAGTCGAAATTTTTTTTATTTTTATTAAAATACCTAATATAACTAAAACTAGTCATCCTTTTTTTTTGAAAGAATAGCTGTGACTGGCATTATCGGTTGTGTCATTTTTGTGGAGTCGGTTCTATTAGTTTTAGATTTTGAAAAAGTAGCATCTGACGATTCATGGCTTATTATTGACTTTGATTGAGAAGCATTTGGAGGTAATTGAATTATTTTAGTGGGATCAAATTTGTATGTTTTTGGTACAGGTCCTTGTCCAGCCTTATGAAATACAATCTCATCATATTGGGCGCGAGCATTTACTTCACGGGCAACTTTCATGTTGGTCCAAGCTGGAATGTTGATTTTAAAATTAGAATCACACTAACTTTGGAATGTTTAAACTACTACCATAAACTAAAGATAAAAAATCTTACAATCCTTAAATCCTTGTACAAACTTCTTCTTTGTAGCTGGTAACTTGTTTATATCATGTCTCACCATTACAGGTATATCAAAGTAAGTTCTTACTTTTGGTAATCTTAGCAGACTCACTTGAGCAAGTGAAAATATATTAGTTGAAACCCAGTAACACAGTATGGCCTATTGTCAAAAAAAAAAAAAAAAAAAAAAAATCAATTACTATCAAAAATTTCAAGTTTTTTGCTTATTTTAAAGATGAATTTCATAAAACTCACTCCTTCAAAATTCATGATAAAGGGAAACATGATGAATGGAGCTGCTTGCATGACGTAACGGAAGTTACCCATGGAATCAACTCTCATAAAGTCTGTGCCGGTTTTTATGGTAATAAACAATGTTGTACTTGTGAGAATTGGTAATATGTATAATGGATCAGGAACTGTAAGATCTGAAAACCAATACAATCCGCCGGTTTTCATGCTCTCAACTGGAGCGTGTACCATTCCTCTAATACCCCAGAAAAACGATAAAAATATGGGAGCCTAAAAAATCAAAGAGTTGTCAGTGGGTTCAAATACTATTGTGCATTAAAATCTACAACAAAATTAAAAAATTAACCTGAATTAGAGGAAACACCGCATTTTTAAGAGGATCAATGCCGTTTTGTTTCATAAATGCATACAATTCATGACTTAGCCTGGCAACTAGAAAAGGTTTAAAATTAAAATTGATGCTTTTTTCAAATGAGTGTTAAATTACTTACCTTCCATGTGGTCTCCCATTTTTCGCGCTTCGCTCATTTCTGCTTGAAGGGATTGTATTTGTGGTTGAACATTGTGCATCTTAGCTGTGTATCTTTGCATTTTTATAACTACAGGAAACAAAATTAACCTGGCACAAACCGTTGCTGAAATAATAAAATAAATTATACTTTTTTAGCCACTTAAATAAAAAAAAATGAAACAAAACTTTTAATGAAATTACATACTTATAACTATAGTTGCCCACCATGGCAGACCTCCAGTGATGTGCATCCAATTGAGGAGGTGTTGTATCCAACCTGAAGGCCATGAGCTTCCCAAGCCCAAACTGGCAAGAGTTGGTTCCCCTGCTAAAACCTCAACAACTTCTTGTAAAATTGGAGTCGGGGGTTCTACAAAGTAGAAACAACATATGAATTATAAATTGAATTTCAATAGTACTATTTTTAAAGATGAAATATTTACCAGGAATTTGTGAAATTAAGTTTTCTACTCCAGCTGGATCTGTAAAAAAAAATCAATTGTTAAATATCTTTATTTATTAATCATAAAAATAATGTGATTCATACTTATCATACCTATTAAAATAAATTTCTATACTAATATTTATCAGGTTTATTTATAGTAAAAATAAAAGCAAGTTTCTAAAATACCTGAATCCTGTGCATAGCAGCTATCCACTAAGCAAAAAGAATAAAAAATTGAATTTTAGTTTAGCTGTATTGACTCTTAACAGATTGATATTGAAAGTTTTTTTAACAATTTTTACATATAAAATTAAATAAAAATTATTGAACTACCTATTTTTTGAAATGGAATGTGTCCCACTATGCGGCATTAAAAAAAATTCATTTAATTAATTTATTAATTTAATTTTAATAACAGATAAATTTTTTAATTTTATACCTCTATCTTGTATCTCTGTGCTATCCACTGAGAATAAAAAAAATTATAATTAACCATTACTTTTTTCATTTGTATATTGGTGAAATATTTTGTTATATACCTTTCTCTAATACAGTAAACCATTCCTCTGAGCATTAAATACAAATTTATTAATTTTAAAAAGCTACTACATTATCCAAAGCAATAATTTTCTTCTATTGACAGCAAAAATAATAATAAAATATCGGGTTAAATTGTTACCTATTTCTTTTATAGATGATACCTCCTCTGAGAATTTGAAAAATAAATTTTCTAAATTACATAATACATTTAAGGAAAAACTTTTTAAACTTATTCAATACCTGTCATATGAACACTATTTTTTTCCACTGAGCATTTAAAAAAAAAAAAAAAATTTTCAATTAAATATAAAATCTAAAGAAATAAAAAAAAAACACCAACCTGTTGTTGGAGCAGTAGCAGCAGCAGAGCTTTCTGTTGAAATAAAATATAGTTTTTGGTTTATAGTTAAATTACTACTTAGTCATCAATAAAATTTTAAAATTTTACCTGTTTGACCAACACTGGCTGATGCTAAAGACAAGAAAGTAATATTATTATTAACAGGAATTCAAATTATAGTAATAGTTGGAGTTTAAATTTACCATTAGTTGATGTATTTGTAGCTTGAGAGGATGCACTTTGATGTCTTATAAATGATACACTAATCATAGGAAGCTGAGTTTTGTACTTTTGTTCTGAGTAGACTATAAAGTTTTTCTTTAAATTTCGACATGCTAAGTGCAGCGATCTGTGACATGCAATATTCTGCAAGTAAAATTCAAAATATTGAGTAATAAGTCATTATATTATGGAAAATATAACCTGAACACTCCAGAGCCGAAATGCAATCGTTTTAAAAACCCACCGTAAGATTTGATTTCGACGATATTCGATAGCTTGTTATTGCAAATGGTCTCGAAAACATATTAAACTAATTGTTTATTATCGTTACTTCTTTTTTTACAACTTATAATACAAAATTGTGTAATGTAAAATCAAATGCTCCAAGTATACATGATCAACTAGGTATATAGAACACATATAAAACACGAGGGAATAGAGACATTTTTTTAAAAGTGGCACTGATTTTAGTGAGTAAATTTCACAGTTGGTAACTCTTACCTCCGCTACCGGTTTGAATTTCCCGAGAAATTCTGAACTTGCGAAACAATCAAATTATAGAAATAATACCATCAGCCTTTCAATTATTATTATTATGACTAAATTAAAAATAAATGCATATTATTTACACAATTAATTCGGCTTGAATTCGTATTTTTTTTTTTTTTTCTGTAAATAGTCAACTAATTTGTGTAATTAATGAAATTTTCTATAAAACTCGATACTTCGTTGTAAAGAATTTTTTTTTTTTTTTCATTCCTACTTACTGAGAAACTGATTGATTCTTTTTTTTTTTTTAAAGCGGTTTTTGCTGCGGAAAGGAATACATTCATGGAATCCAGGATCTTTACAATTATTTTTGCGTAACGACTGTTTGTTGTATAAATGTCATCATATCTTCAGTTCAGAACTACGAAATTGTGAAATGAAAATTTTTCGATAGTTATTTGAGGAGACTATGCATAATAATTAAATTACGTTCTTTGATTTTAATGAAATTTTATCAACGGAAAAACTTCATCAATAATTCGACTAAATAAAAACTCTCTTCGTCATTGCGAGTTTCAGTTACATACATTTGTTTACTCATTTCACACTTTTCATTATTTGATTACAAATTAATAAAGCTATTGTCGACTATAAATTTTTGACCCATAATCACTAGCTCAATACTCAATCAATGCAACTACTTATAACTTAAGCGTCATTAAAAAAAGACCTATTAAAATTTTTTTAATTTTAAATTTTATTTCTGATAAAGCATTGTAAAAAACGAGAACTACTATCATTCATATTAAAATGAAACTATTCCATCATTTTTAAAATATGATGGAAATTTATTTTTCTTTTTATGTTTAACCCTTTATAAGCGAATACTCAAAAGTTTAAAATTTAAGCTTATTGATCAACTACATATTTTGTTTAAATATATATACATATATATTAGAGTTTTTCAAACTATTACTTATTGTTTTGAGCCAGATAAAAAATTGGTAAATTTCATCAGAATTAAAAAATATTTATTTAAAATAAATTATTTTTGTCTGGCGCGTGGCTCTCATAACTTACTGAATATATATTTTTCTGCTTATTTTCCTGTTTTATAAATTGCACGTCTTAATGAAATTAATATAAAAAATATAATGTTTGATGAATCAACTATTATCAATTATTATTTTAAGATGTTTAAAAAATATAGTTATGCAATTTAAGTTTTTTAAAATTCTAAAGCTTGAAACTATAATTATATTTCACATCATAACACGCATCTTAAAAATTCTAGTCTCTCAAAATGCTTCAGATTGATAGAATATTTCAATTCAATCTGATTCCTCAAAGCCAAATTTTTTTTATACTCCGAGATTAAAATACCTGTTTTTTTCAAGGATACATAACGTTCTTTTTCGTTAAGTCATTTTGGATGATGCATTAATTACAATTCTTTTTTTTTTAAATCATCATAAAATAAACAGTTATACATCCCGCATATATTACACAAAAATTTTGCATCTTTTCTTTTCAACTAATCGATTATTACTTTGATTTTTTTGCCTGCTCCAAACTCGACGATAACGGTACAAAGAATCACCTTTTTTTTTCTTCTTCTTCTTCTCTCGATGTTTACATCGCGCGCGCCACGTCCTCATAAACGCAAATCCACAACCTTACCTCAAACTCCGATCAAACGCCGTTTCCCGTTGGCCGACGATGGCCGTTGGCTCTATCTCGGCTGTTGTGAAACGAGCTTCAGCTAAAAATCGACTTGTTGCTACATTAGGTACGAGGTTCCAGCGGTGGCCATAACCAAGTCTACCGTCGACGAGTCATCATCAACCTGGTGAGCGAGTCCTTCTTGATAACGTAATACGCACCTTATAACTACAATATTTACTAAAGTGAGCACTTTTTTCAACGTATAAGTTGGTTGTATTTAACTCGGGTGAATTGGTGCTTAAATTTTAAAGTCTTGCGAATCTTACGTAACCCAAGGTATTTTTTACCGGTTCGCAGATACATATACCAGCAACATGGGCTACCTCAAGTCCATCGGTACGACCATCATCTACATGGGTGCATTCGCCGCCCTGGTTACTTTCATACCCGGGGTACCTCCGGATGCCACCTTTAACGAGTACAGGTACGAATCGATAAACCGGCCTTTGCCGCATATATTTATATGATAACATATTGTGTTTGATGACTTAGTGAAAGATTCAGAGTAAATTCAGTTTTTTAAATGTTATTAAAGTGTTGAATAAATTTTTATTTTGGGACCATTGCAATTGAATGTAATTGAATATGTTGATTGTGAGAAAAAAAAGAAATAAGTGGATGAATAATGAATGAATTAAAAAAAGTCTTACTCCAATCTGGTCTCATTGACTCTCATTAATATGGTTGACTTGCTTTTTTCTTGTTAATACTGAGTAAAAATAAAACTCTGATTTCAAAACATTTATCTTGTCTGCTGGTCTAATTTTCACCATTGTTTTTAGTATCCAAACACCAAAAGAGTTAACTGGTGATTTGAGCATTAATGAGAGGCTAAACAATGCTGAAGTCTTATTCAAAGGTAATCTTCATGGTGCTGAAGCCTTTGCATCATACAATGGAGAACTGTACAGTGGACTCATAGGAGGTTACATTGTGAAAGTAACTGAAGATAAACTTGAAACTGTTGCTAAGCTTGGCAAAAAGTGTGGTATGTATGAAACTCAATGAATAAACTTTGTGCAATTCAATTTTTTAAATTACTTTGTTGTTTATAAAATTTTCAAATTTCATTTCAGATGTTTGGCTAGATGCTAGCTGTGGTAAGCCATTAGGTCTCAAATTTGACAAAAATGGTGCCCTGTATGTATGTGATGCTTCAAATGGTATTTTCAAAGTTAATGTCAAAACTGGAAAGTATGTAAGACTTGTCAGCAGCGAAGAGGAAATCCAAGGAAAAAAAGTTGGTATTTTCAATTCCTTGGATATTGCAAGTAATGGTGATATTTATTGGTCAGATTCAAGCTCAGAATCAAATATTGACGATCTTATTATATCTACCATGGCCAACCCAACAGGAAGGTTTGTACTTTAAAAGAAATAATAATAATAAACTATTTTTTACGTTATTTTTGGAAAAATTCAAAAGAATTTTTACCTCAATATTGATTAGAATGTTAAAAATTTGTCTTTACATTCAACTGTTTATTTTCAGATTATTCCGATACAATGCGAATACAAAGAAGAACGAGGTTCTTGTAGAAAACTTAGGATTTGCAAATGGTGTTGCCTTGAGTAAAGACGAAGAATTTGTCATTGTCGCGGAATCATTGACCTCTAGAATCACAAAATACCACCTTAAAGGAAAAAAGGCTAAAAAATCCGAAATCTGGATCCAAGCACTTCCAGGTTTACCAGACAACATACACAGCGACGGAAAAGACGGATTCTTGGTGGGAATTTACTTCTACGCCGATTCCCAAAATCCTCAACTTTTCCAATCCATAATACCCCATCCTCTGATAAGAAAAATGGTCGCACGTCTCGTGACTTTGTACAAGATGCCCTTCAAACTCTTGAAACAGTACTATCCCGAGTTCGCCAAGGAAGCATTTTCTTACTTCCCGGGATCAACCGATCCTCATTTTTTGATGAGCGCGCCTTCGGTTAAGTGTGTGTTGAGAATCAACGCTGATGGAAAGATAATCGACGCGGCCTACAGCACAGACAACAAATTCACCGAGATAAGCTCAGCTCACATCCACAAGGGTTACTTGTGGCTCGGTTCGCCGCACTCTGATCAGATCGTCAGAGTCCCACTGAGCAAAGCATTTCCAAGTTTGGTAGTTGAAGAAAAAAAAGCTGGCACCCAGAAGCCAACCACCACTTCTGAAAAGGAGACAGAAAAAAAAACTAGCACTCAGAAGCCAACCACCGCCTCTCCAAAGGAGACAGAAAAAAAAGCTAGCACCCAGAAGCCAACCACCGCTTCTCCAAAGGAGACAGAAAAAAAAACTAGCACTCAGAAGCCAACCACCGCCTCTCCAAAGGAGACAGAAAAAAAAGCTAGCACCCAGAAGCCAACCACCGCTTCTCCAAAGGAGACAGAAAAAAAAGCTAGCACCCAGAAGCCAACCACTGCTTCTGAAAAAAAAGCAAGCACACCAGAGAAGAAAGCCACATAGCCAGAAAAGAAATCTGATAAAATTGACAAAAATTGTCATTAAATTCTGTCTAATGAACAAAAATCTAGTCACTGTTATGAAACAAGATCTTGCAAGAGGACTATGAATTAAAATGATTCTTTTTCTGAAAAGAACTTAAAAAAAAAAAAAAAAAAAAAAAAAACAGCATAGCTGGTGCTTATTTTTTAGGGTTTTATAGATATTAAAAATACTTAAAATATTTTTGATACAATTTAATATTAGTTACACAGTGACATTTAGGAACTTGTTGGGTGAAGATCTTAGGAAATTTTTTAATTATTACATTTTTTTAAAAAGACTTATTTATGATTACTCTGTGGCTTACTTGCTTTAAAATAAAAACATTTTATTCCTCTAGACGAAAAAAAAAAAAAAAAAAAATTATAGAAATTTTTATTGTATACACTATTAAAATAAAAAAAATAACTTAAGTATTTTAGTGACATTCCAATTACTGTAATTTTGTGATAGCATTTTTTTCAGCTTTTAATTTTTGTACAATTATTTTGTTAAGGAAATGGGATGTATATTTTCATGGCATTATTTTTTATTAGAAAAATTGTAGTATACTTTATGATACTATAATTTTGTAATTACATTTAAGGTAAACCTTATAATTTTTCATTTTGAAGGTAAAAATTATGAAGATAAATGAATATAATAGTATATATTATAAATAAGTTTGAAATAAAATTTCAATAATTTTACAAAAAATAAAATCTTTTGTAAAAAATTTATGTTTTGTTATAATTATTAAAAGCAAAATTTAATGAATAAATATCTTGGAAAACTACGATTATTGATTATTGGTGAAATTTAAATGACCTAAAACCACATATTGTTTGTGAGTAATCCAAACTAATGAAAAAATATAATTTTTATTCTAATTATATCAACTATTAACTAGCTTCTATACCTCGCTGCGCTAACGCTTGCTCGGTTGAGAATTTAATTATTTTTATTTGATTTTTAAATTAAAACAAAAAGTTTAAAAATATATTTCTTTAAATCATCCAAAATCAAATACATACTAATAATTTATACAGAAATATATTTAATTTTAAAATTTTCTTAAGAAATATATTATTTATAGCACTTATATAGGTCAATTTAAAAAATGATGGTCGGATCAGAAATCAGCAACCCTAAATACCCCCGTACACGGAGTTTGAAAAAAATATTATTAAAAATAAATTTCTACCATACGTAAGTAGCCCTTTACGTAGGTCAATTTTAATAAAAAAAGGTTAAATTCGTAATCAGCAACCCCAAAAACCCCTGACTATTCAATTTATAATTAATCATAGACGTCGAAGTCTGAAAAGAGCCTGAGAAAAAATAAATTTCAACCTTGAATAAGTAGAAAATAACTTATACAGCTAGATTTTAAATTTTTTTTTACAAAAATTTGTTTTTGAACTAAGGTTAATTAAAATTTCGTATAGTCCTGTTTTTATTTTCACATTATTTTTAAATAATGTAAATATTGTAGTAACAAAATGTTTTTCTAATCAAAAATTTACTTAGAAATTTATCTGCTCTTATACAAATCTTTAAATTTTACAGTTTCATCATTAGATTTTCAGTATTCTTTTTTTTTACCTCTGAAAATTTTAATTTTTATTAATTATATCTGTGCTGTAGATAAGTTAAAAAATTAGTTAGATAAGTAGTAACAAAATTTTTAAAATAATTTGAATTTTGAGTATGAAACCGCTCACGCGCACTTATATATAGGTATAGTCAATTTGACTTGCGTATTACCTGATTTAGTTGCCGGCTTGCCGCCTCCTCTAATCAAAAACAAAAACATTTTACCGAGAAATTGGCCGAAGTGTTTACTTAATCGAATGTAATCGGTTTTTAATTGAGTTTTCAATTAACGTAAAGAAAGGCAGACGTATTTTCATAATTCTGTCTTGATATTAACCGAATTTTGTTATTCAAAGTACGTAACAATAAGTTTTCTTTTGTCCTGTGACAACCGGTTGATTTTGCAGACTATTATCGAGTCCTTTGTTTACTATCTTGAATTCGTACCTTGGTTTGCCGGTCAGGTTAGCAAAAAAAAATTCGTATTTTTTGTAAATAAGATTAATTAACTGTTCATAAGTTTTTTTACTACTGCTATTGGTAAAATTATTCAATCTTTAAAAAAATCGTCATCAGCTTTATCTAATTAATTTTGTTCAAAATCTAGATTTAATGATAAATTTATATTTATTAGGAGATGTTTTTATGAAAACGACAGTATCGAAGTGTGGCTAGTATTAGTTCTTTTCTAGATTTCGTAATAGTTCTCATTGTATGTACCTATATGGTATAAAAAAAATATTGCAAAAGTTATGATAAGCTTGTACATTTCCAAATTAAGTAATAAAATATTAGACTTTTGTTATCTGCTTTATCAACACAGTGAATTATTCTTGAATCATATTAAATCACAATTATTCATTATAATTATAGTACCATAAATATTTTCCAGCTAATATTTAGTTTTAAATTAAAATTATCATTTTTCAGTTTAATCCCTGCAAAATATGGAGCTCTTAAAGTTGGTTGAGACAGATTCACTGGAAACAATAAAAGAATTTCTCAAATCCAACAGTATTCCCAACAATTCAAAGTGGTTGGATTACACAGCATTGAATTCAGCATTACAATTAAAACGCAAAGATGTGGCAAAGTTAATGTTGGAACAAAATTTCAGAGTCAACAGAACTGGGAAATCCGCTACAGCTGTCAACACCCCATTGCATCACGCAGCCAAAATGGATGATGCAGAACTTGTAAATAAGCTTTTGTTAAAAAAAGCATCTGTTGTAGCTCTAAACGAGGAAGGAGAAACGCCATTGCACCTTGCTTTTATGTGCAGAAATGATCCAATAGTTGATTTAATTTTATCTACCATCAAAAGCCCAAAAGTAACAAATCCTAAAAACAAAACAGGCCTCAGTCATTTTCACATTGCTTGCATTAGAAATAATCAGACGGTTGTGCAGTTTTTTCTAAAAAGTGGAGTTAAAATTGAAGATAGCATAAATACCGATTCTATTTTGTGGGCAGGCTACACAGCATTACACTTTGCTGTTGAATTTAACTGTTTTTATGTGACTAAATTACTATTGGATGCAAAAGCTAATAGAACAGCAAAGAACGCCAATGGGCTAACGCCATTTGATTTGGCCAAAACTAATTTCACAGATTTATCAATGCTTAATTATTATCTCGAATATGAAAATGAAAATTTAAGCTTTTACAATAAGCTGTCACACTTTCATATTGCCTGCTTGAAAGGTGATGCACAGGTAGTTGAAAATTTCATAAGAAATGGAGCTTTGGTCAACAACAAAGTATCCAAAAGTTCTGTGTTCTGTCCTTCCTACACACCTCTACATTTTGCTGTGGAAAGTAACGATTTAAAAACTGTGAAGCTACTTGTGGAATACGGAAGCAATCCTGAAATTAAAAGTGGTTACTACATGACCCCGCTTCATCTTGCCCTTTACAACGAAGATCCCAAGAGTAAAGACACCATAGTTGACTTTTTGTACTCCTCTATCAAGAACAAAGAAAAAGATTGCACCGATCTGAATGGCTTGACTTATTTTCACATCGCAGTTACAAGAAACGACACTGAGCTTGTAAAAAAGCTTCTCGACGTGGGCGAGGACGCTAACGCTCAAGTGCTTTACAACCTGAAAAATTTTTCTCACTACACCCCGCTGCACTTCGCCGCTCGTTACGGCTGCGTCGGAACAGCGGAGCTACTCGTAAAGCACGGTGCTAACGTCAACAGAAACGACAACGGTATGCACGGAACACCGTTGCATCTGGCTTACGAAAAAGGGGACAACAAAATGATCGAGCTACTATTGAAAAACGGCGCTGACGTCAAAGCCATCAGGCCTTACGACGACAAGACAATGCTACACATATTCGTGGAACAGGTTATGGATAGAAGTTGGCGCTTGGACGATCCCATGAAAGTTATAGACGTGCTGTGCAACATTGACAAAGACGTCGAGCGGCACGTTCCGCAGTTGGTAAAGTCAGGATGCAACATCGATGCCAAGGACACCGACGGTAACACGGCTCTGCACCTAGCCTGCTCGAATCTGACCAACGGCTCGAATATCGTCAGAATTCTTCTCGAGCTTGGCGCTGATATAAACCTGGAGAACGCCGAGGGAGACACCCCTTTCAACTGCACGTTCCACGACATATATAGAAACAACGCCGAGGACTACATGACCGTCTACCATCACGTTCAGAAACTCAAGGATCTCGGCATGCCCGTAAACCCGAAGAACGAAAAGTGCTGCGAGAAGCTTCTTCGCGACAGAGAAGAGTGCGACCCACACGCGCCCTGTTTTTTGGAAAAGAATATAAACAAGAAGCACCAGCAGAGACTGGAAGAAATCGAGAAGATGAAGAAGGTCAAGGTCGACAAGGGTACCACACTGTATCAGGTTCTGTTCCAGGACGCGAAGAACCTCGCGCTCATATGCAAGAACAACGAGATCAATAAGATCATGGAGCAGAAGAACATTCGGAAGTCGTACCCATGCTACGGCAGCATGCTGCAAGTGCAGTACCAGAAGGGACTGGATAGTCTCAAGTCTATGGCTTTTGATAAGCTTATGGCTAACGAGGAGGTGAAGGAACCACGTGCCAAGAGGAAGAGAAGATAACTCTTTTATTACCAACTGTAATTTTATTCATACCTGTAATTTTTTTTTTTTTTTTTATTTGGAACGATGAGAACACAAAAGAAAAACCTTGTAAAAAATGGTTTTTCTTTATTGATAATCTATTCGTCGTTGTGACACTGCATTTGGTGTTCTTTTAAATTTTTATTTATGTTAATTGCATAAATTGAGATTAATGTTTGATTAACAATGTTAAATATTTTAAATCTTACAAGAAATATAGTTTTATTGTTGCCGTCTCTACATCACTTCAATATGTGTTTATATATTACGAAACGTTGAATATTATCAGGAAAAAACCTTTCATAAGTTTTTCTAATGTGAAACCATCATTCCAAATAAAAATGCCGGTTTAGCAAATTACGAATTTACAAGTTCGTAATTTTACTGTATTTTGATGTAACTAGATAAACATTTTATCTACAGATAAAATGAAAGTAATATATATTTAGCAGAGTAGATTTTTATATATTTTTTAATTTATAATGTTGTATAAGTTTAAAGTAAAATTATTATTGCTGTATGTTAAGAAAAATTCTTAGAGTTTAACTTGAATTACGGTTTAGTTTGATTCTTTATTTATTAAAAAGAAAAAAATGAAAGTTTGAGACGAATATCTTAAAGAATCTTGAGATTTTTTTTTAAAGATAAGAATTTTTGTTTAAACTTTAATTGCAGTCTTATTTACTTGACAAAATCAAAAGTTAACATAAACACAGAAAAAATTAATTAAAAAATTAATTACCAAGCGTAAAAACATCAAAGATTTTTCACGTTTACTTGTCAAAGTTCAAGGACAATGCTGTACTAACAGTGTTTAAATAAAAGGTTGACAGTATAGTTCTCTAATTTTTACTGAAAAATCCCAGAACGTGACAAAAGAATTACAATCCCGCTCATACCGAAAAAGAAGATTTAACGAAAGTTAGAAAAAGAAAGTGCCGCTCCTTGATTATAACGAAAATAAGAGTGCGCGGCTCGACGATAAACGACGCTAAAAAGTGAAAAGGTCGGGGAGGTGGGGACAAAAAAAAGATAGACGACTACGTGCGGTTGACTCTCCAAAAAAGTGTATAATAAGATAATAATCGTACCTTTTTTCGAGAAAGTTTCGGCTTTTTTTTTTATTCTTCTAGTCAGGCAACCTGATTTTTGTGTTAGAAAACTTGTAAAAAAATTATTTTACGAAAAATTGATATCGACACATTCATGCGGATGTTTTACGCAAATTTTCAAGTGAATGTCAGTTTTTTTTCTTATTTACTTATGTATTTTGAGATAGTTGAAGAAATAACGTTGTTACTTTAGAGAGAGAAATTTTTTTGTTTAATATTAACCAGCAGACACATTATTGATAATATTCATAGTTATTAGAATAAATTATTTTAGTAAGAAATGAAAAGAACTGAATATGTTTTGTGTGTCATCTGAGTACTGATTCCAGGTAAACATATGTTATTATACGGGTGAATAACTACTTGATGTTTAATAACAAATATTTTATTAATAATTTACATTTTCAAAATCTATTTTTATATTATTTTAAAAACTTTCTCCTTGCAGTAGAATGAAACTAAATTTTGTAATTCTCTGCTCGTCTCGCTCGCAGCTTCTTAGTTTAAAAATGATTCACTCCCGGATAAGTTTTAAAATAGAATAAGTACACACTTGTTTTGTACTCGGGGAAAGTGAAATTTCACTTTTTTAAAGAAATTGACATTTTAGACACGTGCACAAAGTAATAAGGAACATCTCTTACTTGCACAATCAAACAATCGTCGAATAACATAATCACGGGAGTATTTATAAAAAATTTTATTATAAGTTTGTTTGCGTACGAGCTAATGAACTTAAACAAGAAACCGGTTCGAAATTTGGATATAAATTTTCAAAAGAAGCTTCGTAATTACAAGTAGAAGAATTTTCTTTTATGTTTGTACAACTAAAGACTGTTTTCATCGAAATTTTAATGGTAATTAAAAAAAAAGTTTCCGTTTTAATTTTGAGTGTAAACATTAAGAAAAACATTCATCAGTATGTATAAGTACAATGTAAAAAATTCATTGAGTTATTCAATAAATACTGTTGCGAACTGCAAAAATGAAAGATGTAATAGTTGGATTGGACTCGTTTCTGAGTTTGTAAATTGAGTCTTAAGACACTTACTTAAAATTTTTAAATAGCAAGAACTCAAAAATTTCGAGTTTCGAGTCGTTAAGAAAAATTTTTTTACTTTTTTTTTAAGAACTTTTTTAGAACGAGGCCAATCAACTAGAGTACTAAAACTCACAATCTAGACTCAACAAACCCAAACTAGACCTTGTAAAATTTAAGATAAATTATCCACTTTTTTTTTTGGAAAAATGAATTAGAATGCTCGTTCCAACCAAAGCCATGAAAAAAGCGATCGCAAGTGCATTTAAATCCACCGAAATATGTATTTTTCCATCGATACATACGCAGGTGAGAGTCCCGCGGTCCTATTACTCAAAGAGGAGGCGAAAGCGCGCCTTGGGGAGGGGGGATCAGAAGGATATGCCCAAACACGTTTTCGATCTGGTGCGGTGGAGAGAAAGAGAGAGAAGCTGGGCCCGGGGACGTTATGCCCCTTTCTTCTCGGCTCATCAGTAGTACCGCGCGCGCTCGATCGCTCGCTCGTTTCGCGCGAGCGACGACGACGCATAAATCACAAGTTTTTTTTTTTTTTTTTTTTTTTTTGGTTTTTGGTGAATTTTTGTGGTGCTTGTGCGCGGAGTGTTTGTGAGGAGGGACTGACGAGCCACTGTGTGCGTTTTTTTTTTTTTTTTTAGTTTGAGAAGCTTTTGGGAGAATCACTGGCGATGGTTACGCGGCCCAACACTTTTTATCAAACTGATGATACTTTGAATTGTAATTCAATTTATTACCAAACATACATACATACGTCCTGTAGATATAAACGTGTTACCTGTACATAGGCTAGCAAGAATTAAATATTGCATTCAAATATAAAAAAAAAAAGTTATGATAAGTATTCAAATTATATTAGCGAAAAATAAGAATTTACAAAATACAAATTTTATCAATCTGTTTTATGAACTCGTCTATAAATATTTAGTAGGATGATTTTTATTAAAAATATAGTTCAATTACAATCGTAAGTTTGAATGCGGGGAGTCAAGATGTGCCGTTGAGTCGGGGAACTTTTTTTTTTTTTTTCATAAATTTTCAAAAAGTATTTTCAGTCTTACCTATGGTCTTGAGAAATTGAATTTTCGAGATGCTTTAAGACTTACTTATTTCCCATAGTACAATTTTAATAGTTTCACAACAATATCAAATATATTTTTTTTTTCTTTTTATTTGCAAAAAAGTCAATTTTATAGTATTCGTGAAAAATACTTTAAAATTTTTACTCTTTGGCGTATGCCTAAATTGAGTCTACTAGAATTTCAGTATTTATTTTATCAATTTATTTAATTATTTATTGCATCAAAATAAGTCATAAATTAATAAAAAAAATGATTCATTTGTACAAATAAAACTGCCATTTTTGAGGACGAGAGTAGACATTAGACGACTTTCACGGGGTACAATTACGTTTATGATTTTTTAAACAGTGCTTTAACGCTTTTTTTTTACGAGTTACTTTCATAAACGTTACGGTTTAGAAAAAAGAAAAGTAAAAAAGTTTTTTCTGCAAAGACCAATTAATATAAATTCGAGTTAGTCCTGGTACAACTGAAAAGTGTAATTTTACCCAGCTTTTAAGATGAAAGTTTTTTTGACTTAATTTATCAATCGAGGAATGGAAATAAAAGCGCACGTTTTGCGGCGGTCGTATCGTAAGGTAAGAACATTATGCGGGCTGTATGATCCGACCGCAACTTGTTCTATATTTGTCGAGTCGATAATGTCAATTTGATTTTTCTGTAATATTCATTTACACGTACTGCTTTTTTAAACTAATTTAGTACAAAAAATACAAAAATTTGTATTCCGAAATTTTTTAAAAAAATCTAAAAACTCGTGGAAACGCCTTATTATTTAAAGATTTTATTTATTAATTTTATATAAATTAAATAAACAGTTACTTAATTATACAGTTTCTAAAATAATATTTCCCATGTAGTTTTTAATATTTAAACTAGATTTCAAAAATTTAATGGTACAGCAAGTTTGCAAATGTAGGTGGTTTTTTATGCTGATTGGCCCAAAAAATTAAGGCTTTCTATTCGTGAAATTTGATTTAATCAGGTAGTTATGAAGAACTTTCATCCAAGGGTAGTCGTAACATTGTATATTTCCCGTCTGCACTTTTATTGCAAATTACCCATTAAAAGCTTAAAATTTTCAAGACAATTTCTTTGACGATGACTAATTTAAACTTTCACATTTCGTTAAAACTTCCGGAACACTGAAGTCGAAAACTTTTTTTTTTTTTTCAAGATCACCAAATGAGTCAATTGAATGAACTAAACAAACGGGTTGACAGTTCTTAATTGACGATATGTTTAACTTTGAAACTAAGGGACATATTTTTCGTAGTATTCCGATTTCCAAACGTAAATTAAAAAATTCTAGAGTAAAGAAAAAAAAAAAAAAAAAAAAAATCAGTCAAACTTGGTCGCAGGGAAATCGGAGGATTAAACTTGTTTTCTAAAATAATTTCATTCGTACGAGTGTCCACGCAGCTTTAATACGTAATTAAATAAAATTTACGAGCCGGAGCGACTGTAATGATAAGTTACGGCTACACGTGTTCATTAGCCGCACACACGTGGCCAAATTAAAGCCCCGGATTTGTTTACAAAAGTAGGCACGACGGCTTAATTAATAAGACTTGTCAAATTTTACTAATAATCATCATTTGAGGACGACGGGCATTTTCTGTAATCAATTTCGAGTTATCAATTTAAAACTATCTACTTTTTGTTTTTAAAAACGCGTTGGACTATATTCGAACGTAATAAATTTACTAATACCACTTTGGTTTATCTCCGGTGGAAGATCGTTTCGTTCGATACATTGAAAATTTCAATTTGAATTAATTTTTTATTCCAATATCAAGCAAACAAGTATTGTAAATTTTTGGTACTGTAATCAATTGATAATTATAAAATTAACAGTGAGTTGTATAATTATTATTACAAAAAAAAAATTTTTTCGATTATTGAACTTAGATAATAGAGTTATAGATAAAATTTGATCGGGTAATTGATAATTTCATTTGATACATTGAAATTTGCTATCCAGTATTAACAATATTTAACAATGTTAAACGATAAGTTTTAATATACATTGCAAATTATTAAATTATTATGCTAATAATAATCAGGTACATTTGATTAAAGATTTGTCTGTGTATCACAAATGTTATTATTTTAATCAATTGACAACTGAAAAATACTAAAAACTTCAAACTAATGAAAACAAAAAGACTAAAAGTTTTTTATATACCTTTATTTTTTAAATTAACAAAAAAAAAAAGACTTTAAACAAAATTATTATTATTATAAAAAACCAGGAGTTTGTTTGAAAATAAAACAACTATACCTTTATTTTTTAAATTAACAAAAAAAAAGACTTTAAACAAAATTATTATATTACTGGCCAGTTCTGTTCAAATTTAATTTATTATTATTATTTTTTTTTATAAATTACATAGCAACGTTTCGCGTGACTATTTTTGTTTCACGCCTTTTCAAGCTAAAATTAATATTTGGTATTGCAACATGATTGCACAGTCAAAATGCTGAAGCAGTAATATAATGATTTTTCTACCAATCATCTGTTCGTAAAATCTCCAAATTGAAAATCAAAATTATTATTATAAAAAACCAAGAGTTTGTTTGAAAATAAAACAAATACAAAAAATGAATTCAAATAAAAATTTTCAAAGTACTCATACCAAATACATCAAGCGTTAGTTTGGAAAAAAATTCTAAAATCCACGTCTAAATACTGGAGTAAAAAGACGGAAGCAGTTTTTGCGGGCTACGAGGAGACCTTCCGAAGGCCGCTAGCGACGCGTGGCGGATAAAAACCTTTGACGATTTACCTGCTTGGCCGCGAATATTGCACAATGTTCGCGCTTTCGTTGTCGTCGCTCGGTTTCTTCCCCGGCCTTTTTTTTTCTTTCCTCTGTAGTGTCTCTCTCTCGGGTCTTTTGAGTTAAAGAAAGTTTTTTTTTTTTTTTTAATTGTAGAGTGCGTGGAAAATTTTTAAAGTAGTTGTGGGAAGATCTATTTTTTTTTTTTTCATTCGAGTCTACTGTTTTGAATTCTTTAATGTCTTTGAAAGAGGAAAGTTTGTGAGGAAAATTTTCAAAATCAGTAGTTACAGGAGATTTGGTCAGACGTTGAATTTTTCAAAACTTTGAAAAATAATGAAATACGCAAATTATATAAAAATTTCGTTTTATATTTATTTAGTTTATTGACCTTTTTTATTAAGAGTTTTCCCGACAAAGATAATTTTTAAAAACATTTCGATGGTCCCAGCGAAGAAAAACTTTAGTCAAAAATCTGCCACGAATAAACAGTTACAATGAGGCGACTTTCGATGTCTAAAATGTCTCTAAATCACTTTATTTATGATTCTGGCCTGCGTTAAAAAATGTGAAAATGACCTTTGCTACCATACCGGCGATATATTACAATAAAAAATATTTTTTCGACACACCAGCCACGAATAATGTGACTCCTTTTAATTTTTAAAAGCTAAAAACTTTGAGTCATTTTATGGTGCGTCGAGAAATTTTTTTTTTTTTTTAATTTATCGATGGTAGCAAAGGTCATTTAAACATTTTTTTTCAGGTTAAAGTGTAATAATGAGTGATTTAAAGACATTTTAGTCGAAAAAAGTATATTTGTTATTTCTCATTGTTTAAATAATGAAAGGATTTTCTATTAAATAATTTGTTTACATATACAAATAATCGTATATTTCATTTAAATTAAAAAAAAAAAAAAAAATCAGTAGCTACGGTCAGACACCTGTCCAGCTTTCAAACAAAACGTCTAAAAAGTAAACTGTAATTAATCGTTTTCCCGTAAATATATGTATATATATATATAATAACGAATTTAAAGTGCTCTTTTTACTCGATTAATTTATCGACGAAATGCAATTTCATTCGCGGCTAATAAACTCCCTAAGCGGTTGCGAAAAAAGGACTCGGCGCGATGGTAAATTGAACGTAAAGTTTCACTTGATTGACCGATATGATAGACCGAGATAATCAAACATCACGCCGCGCACGGCGGCGGCGGCATCGAAACCCATAATCTTAATTTTCTCCAAACCTCGCTTACCGAAACCACCTGTTTATTGGATAAACGATTCCAATCGCGAACCTCAATTATCACTCGAACAATTATTATTCAAGAGGATAAATTAATTTCTTTTGCTGGGATTAAGCATCGTAAAACAATTTTTTTTTTTTTTTAATCACAGAGTTTGCGTTTTAATTTCTTGGTTTTTTCCGATGTGACACTTTTTAAATGATTTGCTTAAAACCGGGTAATAAAGTCACGTTTTTAAGGATAGATTTTGTGAATTGGTTTATTAACTTGGATAAGTTTTGTAAGAACTGAACGAAATTTTTGATAAACTTTGACGTGGTTTGAAATTATGAATTTTTAATATGAATAAGTTTTACAAAATTTTTAGTAACTTAGCGGTGATAACTAAATTACTTAAGTTGTTCATGGGAATATTATAAAAGCTTTTTTAAGGTACGATCCTATCAATTTTATATTCTTCCACTGTAGTCCGGAAAAATAGTTTGATCGACTAATTATCCATTTACCTATAAATTAAATTCATAATTTTAAAAAAGATTACTTAATTTCAGTAACTTAGCTAAATAACTTAAAATTAAGATATACTTAGTCTAAACTCGACTGGGTATAATCCGATGAAATTTAAATTTTTACTATTTCATTTTTTCATTAATATTATTCCTAGTCAGAGCTTTCATTATCATAATCATAATTAAAGTAATTTAATGGTTTATACAAAAGTGATACCTTAATTTCAAAGTTCCAAGACATTTGATTAATTTTAAAATCGTAGACATAACTTCGAGCATTCGAAATGAAGCTAGACATAAATACAGCCGGTAAAAACAGCTGATCTACCAGTTGGTACCTTACTTGGTAATTTTATTTTATAAATTAAGAATATTCTTCCTTAATACGGTAGGACAGCGTGGACAATTCTACGCTTAAAATTTTTTTTTTAATTAAGAAACCGGTTCACCTTTATCCTTTATACGAAAATGTGTACCAAGTTTAACAATTGTAGCCATCAAGGGTATTAAGAGCGTAAAAATTTAAGTTTAAGCTAACTGGTTTACTGGGTAGTACATAAATCAACTTTGAAAAATTTTCTTACACAAAATTTAAATTCCCGGGTCATGGCCTTGTTTAAAAGGTGCGTTGGTATCAACCAAACCGAAACAATGGCTTGAGAAGTCCCATAGCTAGCTCACGCAAAGTACACACTTTCACTTGAAGGAAGAAGAAGAAGAAGAGGCTGAGAGCGTTGGGCAGGCGCCAGTGATTCTCGTACTTGTCGTACTTCTCGTACTTTATCTCTTTCTCTTCCGCGTGGCGCGGCGTAACAGTCTGTTCCACTTGTTTCAGTGGCCTGGTTCGGTGTCCCACATCCAACCGCGGGAGGAAGGAAGGATGAAGAGGAGGAAAAAGGAGCGCGACCATAACCAACACCACTGACTGACTATTTTTTTTTTTTAATTTTGTTTGAAAAAAAAAATAAAAATTTTTTTTTTTTCATTATGGGACTGATTGACATCCTTAGGTTGGTAGTAGTCCTGGCTGGAGTAGGCTGCAGCGAGGGACGGAGGAACGACAAGTTTCTCGATGAGTTCGGTGAGACGGCTTTCACTATCGTCCGTTTGTGCGCTAAACTGTTTTTAAAAATTCACAGACGACGAGCAAGTATGACTTGGAAAATTTCTGAATTCGAAGACAGACGAGCTCCTTGCTTTTATATTGCTTGCAGGTTTTGGACGGATTATCATGAAATTTTTCGCAGGGTTTTACTTTGAATCAAAAATTAGTTTATTAAACTTTTTTGCTTGATTTTCAAAGTAATTGCTTTTTTTTTTTTTTATAAATGAATATGATCGGGGCAGTTGAATTCATCTAATGACGAGCAAACTTTTTCAAAAAAGCTACATAATTGCGAGAAATAATGATAGTATTTAATTTTTTAACCTTTTTTTCATGGAAAGTACCATTTTAAACATTTTTATCGTAGTAAAAGTTTGTTTCGACCCGAAGGACGGAAAACTCTTAGAAAAATTTCATAATAAATTCAAAATTTTCACTTTTTTA
This sequence comes from Encarsia formosa, assembly GCA_038277355.1. Taxonomy (NCBI): domain Eukaryota; kingdom Metazoa; phylum Arthropoda; class Insecta; order Hymenoptera; family Aphelinidae; genus Encarsia; species Encarsia formosa. Next base: position 2,169,134 of record CM076185.1, on the reverse strand, counting down.
AATAAATTTCCAATCACATATGCAAATTGTTTCTATGATCAATCAATTAAAAATTATCAAACTTTTTTTTTAATCTAAACTCCGCTTTTAATTTTTTAAATAAATGGATAAATATTGAGAACTATTATGATCACCTCAATAATGTGACTAAATAAACATGGTAATTAAAATAGTAGAAATGAATTTTGGGAAAAAGCTTGAACTTGCATGGTCACATCTGTAGTTTTCATTATTGATAAAATATTTAAAATTTACTTATTCGTTGAAAAAATCAATAGCATATTATTTACTTAATTTTTTTCATAAATAAGGAAGTAATCAAAAAACTTAAAATCATTTAAATAATAAAAATAATACGTTTCAATATTAATCCTTATAAGACTTGAATAATTTAGCTAAATTTTTTACCATCTTTTACAAAAAAATAATATTTATTTATTATATTGAATTATCATACTTAATTTTCTTGATGAATAAAGAATTGATCAGAAAATTCTAAATATGTAATAAATTTCAGTATTATTCCTTATAAAAGTTTTGCACTTGAGCTAAATTATTTTTCCCCTTTTACAAAAAAATTAACATTTATTTTATTTTTTTTATTTGTTTATTTATCATGACTAACCGAAGGATTATCCGTTGATTTCTCTAGAAACGCCGGAGCAGCAGGCTATACTCGAGAACGGCATCCCGGGCTCGCACGACCAGCTGCGATTCTTCGACGAACTCGGACGTAAGTCACACTCATACTAAATAAAAAAAAAAATCCTGTTTTCCCTCCTTGTAGAGTAAAAGCGCGGACTTTCTTTTAAAAAAGTGAAAATTCACCCGCGATTGAGTAACGCAATTAAAAAAAAAAAAAAGGGAGGAATAAGAGATTTTTGGGTAGTCCAAAGTACAGGAAAAGTGAAAGTGCAGGCGGTCTACTTTAGGAATGAATTCGAACCGCGATTCGTAATTGTGAAATAATAACAGCGGATCTTTTTTTTTTAAGAAGGGGTGGATCCGGATGTGATTGGACGTTGATAATTATCGGTGCGATTAGTTAAGCGCGATAATTACGTACGGGGAATGACGAGCATGGTACAATTTCACACCCGATTGGAATAATTGTTAATTGATCGGGAATTTTATTGTAATTTTTCTGGTTTTGGGACATTTTTTTAATAAAAAAATAAATAGTCTGTTTGTCGCTTTTGATTTTTGGGCAAATTTAAATTTAAAATGAACGTTAATTGCAGTTTAGATTATCGTTTATGGATGCTATTTTAGAAGTTTAAAAATTATTGAGTTTCGGATATCCTGAAAAATTAGTCATCTACAAAATTTATTTTATTTCTAGTAAAAAATTTTTGATTATCATCGCAATAATCGAGACTAAAGTCGAAAATTCAAAAAATTCGTCTATTAAATTGTTTCTGTTAGTTTTTAATTTTTTATTCAAAGAGTTTATAATTAATATTCAAGAATTATTGAAAAATTTTAGTCTACGCATTTACTTATTGCAATGAGCTAAAAATTAAGAAACTTATTTTTAAAATAAAAGCATTTTTACATATTAACAATAAAAAACAAGCGCTGACGCATTTTCTATTTTGCTTTTATGACACTTGACCACTATGAAGTTTGACCACGCACGATTGAGATTATTGAAAGCACTATTTTCTCAATTTTACATGGTTAAAATTTAAAAATTCGGGTATAAAAATATTTTTTCTTTAAAACTCATGAAAAAAATACGAGTATTGAGAAACTTTAGAAATGCAAAAATAGGCTTAGATAATCTCCTGTTATTAATTCAAAAAAACCTTGGTAAAAATTAAAAAATAACTTATCTCGAAGTGTATTTTAATTAAAAAAAAAAGTCCCTTTAAAATGATTAGTAATATAAAGACGTCCACTCTCGCTCTCGAAGAAGGCGATAAGGCACACTTTTGAAGAACTCGGGATTCGAAAGCGACAGTGGAGAAATGTAACGGTACAGACAATGTTGTGTGTAAACGCTCGGGGAAAGAGAAAGGAGCCTGCCGCGGCTGTTTATACGTACAAGGTGACTAAATGGCCCTACAAAGATATTTACTACTATTCAATGTCAAGGTTATCGATTTTTTTTTTTTTCATCGCGATAAACAAAAACCTTTTTTTTTTCGCTCGATTTTCGTCCAAGATATCGCTCGGAGTCGAAATCGCAAATTTTTTTTTTTTTTTTATAATTAATAAAGAAGTACTAAGTGATGATCAGTCCAAAAGTCACTTTATTCAAAGAAATTTTCAGAAAATATCAATTTTACATTTTCAAACTTGCTTAAATTGATAATGAAAATATATTTTCCGAAAATTTTATGGAATAATAAATAAATTACAAAATTATAAAATTTTAATTATATTCCAAGCCGGAATTTTATTAAAACTTTTTGAAAAACCAAAAAAGCTTGCTACAATGCTTTACAGGCTACAAGGCAATTCGTAAATAAGGCTAATTGTTTTGTACGAGAATTTACTAGTGTTTATTAAAAATCTATGGCCGGATCATCTTCTTAAAATACCAATTCAAAAATGTTTATTAATGAATTAAATTATTATACATGAATTTCACAAAAACATTTAACACTGTTAAATGTTATAGATTACGTATAATGTGTAAGTTTTTTGTATTCTACTTAAATTAAGTATCAGAATTTTTTTTCAAGTGCATTAGCCGGTAGCGTGAAGTAAATTTAATCACTTTTCCAAAAATTATTATTATCGTTGATTTAATGCAGCTTTAGTTTAATAAACGTTGAAGATATTTATTTCATTAAATGACCAGACATGGATTTTCCAAGCTAGTAAACCGAATAAATAAATTATTGACGACAGTGTCGTACCTCGAGTTCTCCAACGCGTTTGATGCATTATTCAGATCTCATTTCGAAATTCATAAATTCATGAAAAACTACAAAGAAAAAAGAGCGACGAACATCTGAAATCAGTTCTGTAGCATCCGTAAAGATCGATAAAATTTATGTAAAGTCTAAAATAAATTTTTTTCAAGTAACTTCGAAGAAAATTAAAACTTAAAAAAAAGCAGCGAAAGATTCGTGGAGGGAAAATGTACATTTTTTTTGAGATTCTAGCAAGTAGAAAGGAACTGGATATGGATTCTTCATCCAGTCGTGTTACCTCACCTACATCAGCATCTCATAACTTTGTGAATTTTTAATCGACTCGGTACGTTGATACTTCCTTTGCATACGAAATTCATTCAATTTTTAAAAAATCTTAATGATTATTTTATGTTCTAAAAGTTTAAAACTTTTTTAAATATATATATATACCAATAACGAGGTTTTTTACAATTAACCCTTCCATAAAAAAAGCATCGTACGTAAAAAGTAGTTATTCGAGGTACGAGAGAGTAAAGTAGTTGGTTACGTCTCTACATGTCACACGTAAGTTTTTTCCGGCTCTTCCTGGTTAACAAGGCCACTTTCTTCGATCACGGAATATACGCTAAGGTCTCATAAACATCGTAGCAATAACCATCTTGATATAGAGGTCCAATGCCAATACTATGGAACTTCAATGGCAATGTTGAGGGTCCAATAGTATTGACCTAAGATTATCTTGGTTTATTCCGGTTTATCCCGATTTTTATATATAATATGTAATAAAAAAAATCAAATTAAAGTTGATAAAACTGAAATTAACTGGAATAATTTTCGAGATAATTTTGAGATATTTTAATGATCAACCTTTTGTTTTTCAAAAATATTTGTTTTTATTATTTACCTCAATTTATATCAAAATTATGCTAGTTTTTCTCGTTTCGTAAATTTTTAGAAGTGACCGATTGTTTGGATTTTTTCCTTACATTTTATGAAAAATCAAGTGAATAATGCGATAATTTTTTACATAATTGTAAATTTAAATTATTGTTACTGTTAATTTTATGAGAATTTTTTAATAAAAGAAAATCAAATTAGTCTGTATCAATACCAATGGAATTACACATTTAGTGGAAAAAAATTCGATTGAATTCTGAAATAGAGGCTTCAAAATTATTTTTCTTTTAAAGTTAAAGATTTTCATTAAATGTTAATATTTTTTAAATAATATTTTGATCGTGTCATCTACACGGAAAAAAAAATTGGTTGCAATAGAACTAAATCTAGCTGTAGCTCCAGAACGATTTTTGCTTATCTAGACTCCAATTGGTTTTAAAAGTTAACAAAAAAGATTTTTAATAATTACAGTTGATAAATTAATATTTTTAAAATTGGACCAACACAAGCAAGTTCTAGTGCGTTCTACTCTAGACTTCCAACCAATAAATTTAATCCGCGTCAACCAAAATCTGTCCCAAAAATAAGATAAAAAAAATGGTTGCTGCACGTAACAACCCAGAGAGAGAGTAATAAAAATAGGAATCAAATTCACGTACACACACGCACGCACGAATAAGAATAAGCAAGAAAAGAAAAAAAAGGTACAATGAGGCTCAATTATGCACGGCACGTGGTCACGAAGCGATTATCCCCGCTGGTTAGCGCGAAAGCGAGAGATGTCGAAAGAACAATTTCCAGGGGACATTTTGAGGGAGCAACCGAGCGTTTTTCGAGGAAGTTGGTAGGCATCCCAGTTTGTTGAACCTCCTTTGGTAATGTCTTTGTTGCACTAAGGTCTGGTAAAGAAGAACTAGAAGAAGAAGAAAAAGTAGATTTGGGACGACGCGAGACGGACAGTCGGGCAGGTGGGACAAGTGTGTTGCCGTTTCTGGTTTTTAACAATTAGATTCACCGCGGCTTTGGGCTATGCCACTTACCGCACGCAGAGTTCCACCTTTCACTGCTTCACTCTATTTTTTATCACTACTGGCTGGATGATTTATTAATGTCGAATTTTCATCTTGCAGTATTGGTATTTCAAAAATAAGACTACTATAATTGGCGAAAAATTGATCGATAGTCAATAATCGAAATTAGCCGAAAAATTACATTTCATGATTATTTTTGTTGTTTCCCATTTAAATGACGATTTATTGGTTTTAAGACTATTTGAAACTTCCGCATTTCTGTCAGGGTACAGAAGTAATTTTTTCTTAATTATCTAGCTGAATAAATTATCTAGTGTAAATGGACTAAATTGTTCTGTATAATACCTGAAGATATTGGTAATTTGGTTCATCATTTGGTATTATAACCCAAAATCTCTGTTAGTTTAACAAAAAATATTACTTTTGATTAAATTTTTACCCAAATCTTCTATGTGAAGTATGTCTTATCAGGGATAAATGCACCAACGAAACTAGTCAAAGCTACTAAGATCTTACCTTTAATTTTACAGTAACTTCGCAAATGCATTTGCATAATCTGATTTTGGTACTACTTTGCAAATCCAAATTCGAGTTTTATTTTCTCAAGATATTTAATGTATCCGTAACGCATGTGTTATTTAAAACCACAATTGTATCGTATTATTCAAAGTGATTCGGTAATTAACTTGTGATCATAATCACATGATAATGAATTTCGAAAGATAACTGGGTCGTACAAAATTATCGCGAGCATAATTTTATTGTGTTTGATGCACGAGATTTTGGTACCAAAACGACCTCATGAATAATGCAACGGCCTCACGTCCACTTGACTAAGCCACAGATTTTAAAAATAACTATTGTGATCAAAAATAAATAAACTCACGTTTGGGTCCCTCGAGTGAATCTAAAGTAAAAAAGTAAACTTTCTAGAGTCCCGTAATAATAATTTCATTATCACGGCTCGTGTCACGAAAAAACAAACATAATATTCTTCGAGTTCTCAGCAGCGGGGGGAATCCAAGCGCGTCTATCTCGGCCAATGTCGAGCGGAGCGTGACGACGTGCATTTTGTCGTTCCCCGGGATCAGAACTTTGGTGCGTACGAGGAGGTCGAGCTGAAAAATCTTGAACTTGGGAGGAGGTGGAGGGAGAGAAAATTAGAATTCGAAAGTTTTTAGCCTGATTGAGAAAATTAGAGAGAGCGGGGGACTCTTGAACTTGGCGAGGTACTTTTTTTTACGGAAGAGCTCATTTTTTTGTTTTAAACTTAAATAAAAAATTTTTAAAGTACGATGTAGCTTAGTATGCATGAATATCATTTTACTTGCTCAATTAAATTCTTTTACCAGTTTGAAATGCAAATTTAAGTTTCTTTCTACTCACAAAGATGCGGGACATCGTGTTTTTATCGGCCTTCTGCGAACTATAGGTAAAAAATATTTTCAAATCTTAATTTGAATAGTTTATATTTCGAAACTCAAATAATACGAGGACCTGTCCATCTCTGTAAGTAAAAATTAGCTAAATAAATTAGAAAATTGCCAGTAGTTTCATGTGTATTTCCATGGCTTATCGGTAAAAAGGACCATTCAGAGAAAATATTGATGGTTTTGCTCATCATGTGGTACCAGAAAACAATCCCTAAGTATTCATTGTAATAGCTTGAAATAAATGTCTGGTCCAACCTTGGCACATTTGGTTCACTTTTTTGGTTTTTTATCGGATTTTGAAATCAATTCGTTCTTGAAGCCTATTGCACTTACAGAAACGCGGGACCTCAAGATTTTTTTCTTCTTTCTTTGAGGGAAAAAATCTAGTTAAAATCTTAACTAGAATAATTTGACCACATTTTAAAATAAAAAATTCAAAAAATGTTAAAAATTATTTCTAGAAAACTTGTTTAAATTTTTTTGGTTGAGCTTTGAAAATATTTTTCCCCCAAATCTCTGTAAGTGCAACACAATTACATAAAAAATGAAAAAATGTTACATATTTGATTGGCTAACTGGTTAGAAAGGTCCATTCAAAAGAAATATTCGTAGAATTCCGCCCATCACTTGGTACCAGAAAACTATCCCCAAAGTTACGTAAAGATCTATTTCCCAAAGGACAGGTCATCTCTTAGTGAGCGAACCGTGGTTGCAATTTTCAGTTTCACCATCAGTTAGATATAAAACATCAGTGGGATGTCAATCTACAGGTCTTCTCTTACGTACCGATTTTCGAATATTTTAAGCATCTTAAAGGTCCGGGACTTTCCTCAACATCAAATTCCAACGTCAAAAACTAATTTGACGGTCAGTACGAAGAATTACAATCAGTCCATAAACAATAAAAAAAAAATCCATATTTTCAAGAACTTGACCTGTGTGGTCTGGAATGACCCTTAGAGCCACTAAAAAATCCCCAAGACTCAAGCAAACTCGTAAAAGACGGACGTCTTTGGTTATCACAGTCAGCGACACATCCCCGCCCGCGGTCGTCCGCCCGCGTTTGTATTCAAAGAAGAAGAAAGCCGCGCTCGCGTTAGCGGTGAAAGCAGCCGCCTGGGTACCGGACACGGCTCGGCTTCTCTCCTCGGCTCCTTAGTCTCGCCGGTATTCTCCTCGAGTTATGACCCCCCGCGTACTCTACTCCGGTTAAAATGCGCTATTCGCGGACATGTTGAGCCATGTACCGACGCATCCTGGTGTGCTCCCTCCTGGTCGCGGTGCTGCCTACCGAGGGGAGACTCAACGACCTGGACCACCCGAGACGTAGCCCCGCGGACAACTTCGAGCTCTTCCTGGACGAGATAGCCAGGAAGTCGAGGCGACGCAGGAAGCTCAGCGTACACGAGCAGGGCGTCATACTCGCGGAGGCCCTGGGAAACAGGAACCGGACCGGCACCAGCTTCAGGGGCGGCAACCCCGACGTTCACAATGGCATCATGGACATGCTCGGACGAAGTAGGATTTTCAAAGATTTACTTTCCCGGGGACGACTTTTCACGGCGGGGTGGAAGTGGGACAGGTGAAAAGCGAGCGGATAAATTAACACCGATACACTTTGCCGTGGACGGCGAATCTTTTTTTTTTTTTTTTTTTTTTTTTTCTGTTGGTTGGCTTGGGACAGCCGAAAATGAGCGGGACTTTCACCCTCGTTCTTGAGTGCGTTAGGAAAGTGACCGATTTTGTGAGGATTGTTTCAGTGCGCGAAGCATCAGCTGGCTTTTGGTGGATTGAGTTTTTGACAAAGTGCAACCTTGAAAACCGACCAAAAATCATCCATTTTTTTTTTTACATTGGTTTAAGTTAATATAAAATAACGTTAAAATTAAGAAATCCATTTTTTGTAATCAGTTTTTACAAAATTTCAATAAATTTGTTGGAGGGTACGTACTGCGAACTTTGATCGCTAAAAAACTTTCTTATCTAGAAATATTATGCATATTACTTTTCTTTCAAAAAAGTACTTTTTAGATCGAAAATTCATATCAATTATTCAGGGCTCGAAAATGGGCGATTTTTGTGGAAAGAATTTCGGGTGGAAACCAGGTTCAAGTCGGTAGGAAATTTTACGAGTTGTGTGTACGGTCAAAATCTTGCGAATTTTTACTTTGATGTATATCGACGAGTCTTAAGAAAAAAAAAACAGTATCCGAAAATTTTGAATGGAAATGGTTTTACATGGAAAAATGTCCAATACTGTTTTTTTTTCGTATTAGACTCGACGAAATTACCTGAGTTGTAAATTTATCAAGATTTTTACTGTGTATAAAATAAGCATTTGAAGTATGAAATGTGATAATATCCAGTTGGATAGATCAAAATTTTTAAAATAGTCAGTTCTACAGTGAATATAAAATAACGTAAATGTGTGAAATCTGTCTAGTTGTATTAGATCAAAATTTTCAAAACAACCGGTTTAGGATTTCGTCCGGAAATTCAATTAGATCTACTGAAACAGGATCAAAGTAGTGAAAAACATTTTTTTACTTGAATTTTTGACCAAAAATTTAACAAGTTTAAGTGACGCTGGTTGTGAATATTCGTAAAAATCGTTTTACAGTCTTGGATGCTGGAAAGAATCTAAAAAAAAAATCTAATTTGTTGAACACAACGATGGCAAATGACCATCAAAATTAATGACGAGGATTATTGACAAAAAAATCGATTATAGAGAAACCACGGTGGACTAACGAAGCAATTTAAGGATAATCGCGCATAAATTTATCGTCCAATCCAGATACTCGCGAAATAGACCATGAATTATGGAGTTTAATCTTTTGCTTCTAAATTACAATCGAGTTTGGGAGATTATTACTTTTTCCTCGATTATTTTCACACTTGGTCAGGGACCTAATTTTTATTTTATTTATTTAAAAAAATTGAATTAATTTTTAAACGTGCGTGGTAAGGTTTTTCAAATTAAAAAAAATTAGTTTTCAAAGCAGGTCGAGTTTCAAAGAATTCTAAAATTGTGTTTTCACCACTGCATTTTGAAATATTTCAAAATGGTACTGTTGTTTCCAGAAGTGCGGAACTTAATTAAGAATAGTAATAAAAAAAAAGCAATTTTAAAAAATTTTAACGAAATAAATATTAATTTGTTAATGAAACACAATTTTGGAATTCTATATTTACAACAAAATAGTCCTCACTAATACCAAAAATAATATTGAAAAAAAAAGTGTGAAAATTGTACGTTAAAGAAGATTTTGTTCATAAATTCCAGTGATTCCCCAAACTTGCAAGTACAAAGGCGCGAAATTCGAATGCGGCCTGAGCATAAGCTGCGTCCTGGGCGGCGGACGTCCGGTAGATCTCTGCTCCGGGGGCATGATCTGGAGCTGCTGCGTCGACGACGACGACATACCCGACAAGGTCATACAGAAGCCCAGCGTTGGACTTTTACAAAATGCCAGTGAGTATTTTACTTTATTTTTTATTTACTTTAGACATTTTATCAATCGTTCATTTAACTAAGTAAATAGTCAACTTAATTAAATAGCAAAAATTATAATCCTTCTATACATAAACATGAACCAAGATCGAATGCAATTGACTTAAAATAATTGGTTTTAATTTTGATATTAAAAATAAGTTTTAATATTATATTAATTATTTGAATTATTTTTATGAAAAATTAGACATTATTTTATAATAAATAAATAAATGAGCGCGCTGAAAGATACTCGTAGTAATAAAAAAAAAATCAGGCTATGATGATGGTGTTATTTAAATAAAATAAAAAAATTAAATAAAATAAATAAAAGCTTTGTGAATTCTTTTTAGTTTAAATTAAGAAAGTTGAGCAAATAAATATTTTTTTTAAAGAACTAGTTTAATTTTAAATGATAATAACACATTTGTATGGTGTATATTAGTTTTAATTTATTTAAAAAAAAAAAAAAAAATTTATTTTTAATTTGAAATATTTTTAATTAATGCTATGTAGACCAGTACAGTTTCCGCTTGGCGAGAAATGATGAAATTTCATCATTTGAAATAAAAATTAGATTTGTTTTAAGCGAGTTAAAAGTGTTTCAAATTTTTACATAAAATAATGATAAATAAAGAAAAGTTTTAATAATTACATCTGTAATAAAAATTGAAGTTTAAAATTACAAGCTTGAACTTCTCTCTCGATAAAACACCTCTGATAAGCCAAACAATTAAAACGCAACGATGGAATGAAAAAAAGCATGAAAAGTTGAACGTTTGTTGACCGGTTAACTGGAGTAGAGCAATATGAAAATCTTTACATAATTTAATTGTCGAAAGGCACAACATCATTTTAGTTTATTTATATCCGCTCGGTGGCGTGTAAAAATAGGTAAATTGGCGCGGCGCTTATATATGTAAGATAATCTCGGTACGTATAATGCACGCATCAGTTGGATCGAAAGCCGAATCTGAAAGCTGAAAGTGAATGGAAAACAAACGTTGGACGATTTATGATTTCCATGAGAAAGTGTTATGAATCTTTTTCTCTCTCTCTCTCTCTCTCTCTCTCTTTTTCTTTCATTTAATCGAGATGAATTAACACGATTACCGTTAAGTAGACTAATTGGTCTGTTATTACTAAGATTTTTAAATCAATTACGACTACATTACCAGTTTCTTCTTGAATTAATATGCAATTTTTCTAATTAAAGACATGCGGAATTGAATATTTTTTTCACAATTTTTAAGTTTTTTTTTTAGTTTAAAAGCAATAGTTGTTTTTTATTCATTTATTTATTTTTATGACAAAATTTATTCAAAAGTTAATAATGTTAGATGTAAGAGACATTTTATCATTTTTTTTTTTGAGATTTCATCGGTATATAATATTTATACAATATTATAACAAAAAATATAGTTAGAAAAGTTTAATAATTAAAATAATAAAATTTGCCACGAATAAAGTAACAACGGAAGTACTTTTGGCCAATAAAATTTCTCTGAACGACTAAATAATTTTTGTTTTTTGTTTTAATTTTTTTAATTTTGAGATATTCATTAACGCAGTGCATGAGATTATCCAAAATGGTAAAATTGCATAAGTCATTAAATTTCCTAGTGAATCTGTTTTTCGTGGTACTTCCTTAACTATTCTGAATAAAAAAAAAAAAGAAAGTAGAAAAAAATGTATGTATTTGGTAAAGCGCCCCTTCCAGCGATCAGCCTCGGTCACGGCCTAGGCCACCGTCCGGTTTACCTGGACGACGACGTTAACGTCTACGGTGGCGCTCTAGACCAGCAGCACTACGCCTCGAGTTCCCACCTCCAGCAGCAGCAGCAGCACCAGGAGCCGGTTCGACCCGCAACCCACCACTACCCGAAGCCGATGCAGGACTACACCCAGGAGGACTACACCGACCCCGGGTCTAACGCCCTCGACTCCCAGCAGCAGACGAGCAACGCTAAATACCGTGGTAATCAGTGCACCAGGGGATACCAAAACCTTTATTCTATGACACCACGAGCACTGTGCAAGCTTATAGGGAGGCTAGACGAGATTTTTTTTCGATGCTTTGGAATGATTAATTAATGAGGGACTGTTGAGATCCAAACCTCAGGATTCCATAAATGTGTCTTTTAAAATTCCTGAAATTTTAATATTTTTCTTTGGCCTGAAAAATGGTTTTTAATGAGATTTTTTGAATTTTTAAGGATGTGTTTTTTGGGAACCAGAGGATTCGGATTTTAGCTATTTTGCAAGAGGTCCTTTATTTATTTTTGCTCAGGCTTGATTTCAAAAAAGCCATTTAACTTTTATAATTTTTTATTCGTACTTAATTATTTATTTGTAACAATTTAACAAAAAAAAACTTTTTTTGCGTTTGAGACCAAATCAGTCTTTTCAAACAATACCATCCTAAATTCTCTTTTTTCTGAAAAAAAAATAAACGAATCAATTTTTTCGACCGCTTATTAAAGTCGTAAACCACCCGTGTGCAAGTAACAATTTTCGCGTAAAAAAAAAAAAAAATGCAATATATATGTGGATACACGGTAGCACGACTATATGTGTGTGTGCGCTCGCACGAACCCCACGCAATTTTCTAAATAAAAATACTCACTGGAAAACCACCGACCATACCACCGAGACAAACAATCACGACTGCATTTGAAGAAATATTCACAAATAATAAAAAATGATGATGGAACTTGACTGGATTTCATGTGTAAAAAACTTGTTTTTATTCAACAGACGTTAGCACTCCAGGCTTCAATCACTTCCGCTTGTTTTCAGATTATTCGTAGATTGGCTTTTAATTCGGATTTGTTTTTTTTTTCAGGCTGCGGCGAGTTGTACACCAGGAGCAATAGAATCGTCGGTGGACACAGCACGAGTTTCGGGAGTCATCCTTGGCAGGTTATACTGATTTCACTAAATTAAATAAAACTTTTATATTGGGATCGTTTTTTTAAATTTGTTCAAATTTGTTGATGTACCTTTGACAAATTTGATACACAATTTTTTAACTATTAAAACTGCGAACGATTATTCTCTTAAAAATTATCAATCATTAGATTTATCAATATTTCAAAATAATACTAAAGTAATCAAAAATATATATTGGTAATAGTACATTTACTTCTTATAAAAAATAAAATCAATTATTTCGAAATTGTGAATAGTAGCCAAAAGTATAAAAAGTAAATTATCCATTGTATTGGTTGACTATAATTCTACAATTGATACTTGCATATATAATTTATGTCATAACAAGTTAGTTTTATTACAAAATACACCAATTTAAAAAAAATAAAATTCGATTTTACTTTATATTTTTTCAAATGATTCTAATCTGCATTTGAAAATAAAAAAATTTGAACCGTAAACAGTAATGATAATTCAGGTACCACTGGAGTTAGTTTAGGACTAATAATCTCGATAATTCAGTTTAACGATTGAAGCCGTACACTATATATATAATGTAAGCTCGTAATCTATGTTACACAGGCGGCCATAATCAAGTCGGGCTTTCTGACCAAGAAGCTGTCGTGCGGCGGTGCCCTGCTCAATAATCGCTGGGTCGTTACCGCTGCCCACTGCGTTGCCACGTGAGTCTAATTATTCATTTTAAACTTTTTCTTTTTATGTATTCTCTTAACAACGATAATTGAACAATTTTTTTGTCTCATTGTTTCCGTAATTCATTCCTTGACATTTCGCTCGAACTTTGAATTTTTATCGTGGTTTGGATCTTGAGTTTTTTCTGTTTTTAATGAAAGTACTTTTATGATGTTGTTTCAAAAATTGCAAGAGCAATATTTAAAACTCAAAAAGTAAAATTAGCAACCATGAGATTAAAAAAAAATTGTATAAATCATCGATGAATTATTAAATAATTACAAGGTTGAAAAGTTAAAAAATTCAGAGTGTCAAAGTTTGACTCTTGACAGTAGAAATAATATTTTTAGACGTGAATTTGTCATTAAAAAAGCAAAATATAATTTTAAAAATCATAAAATTTTCTAAATCACTAAAAAATATATTTTTTATTTGACTTTACCCTGGTATAACTAAGATATAAATCATCCATAGACTCATTATAATTAAATGTCCAGAAACAAGCCAATGAAGAAAATTATTATTTCAAACTGCAACTGATACTAATTTAAAAAAAAATTTCTCAATGCCTTGGTAAGACAAGACAATCAAAGTTAAACAAAATTTGAAAAGTAAAACGTCAAACTTGAGCTCGCGCGTGACGAATTGTAATTTGGTACGAATTCTCTGATTTACTTGCAGAACTCCGAATCATAATCTGAAAGTTCGTCTCGGCGAGTGGGACGTCAGGGATTCTCAGGAGCGGCTGCTGCACGAGGAATTCACCATTGAAAGGAAAGAGGTCAGTGTATTAATGAACCGGGGTGTGAATTTCATTTCAGACCCCCCCGCCCACTTCTCGATACTCCATTAAAACTCGCGTCAACTCCGAGATTCGTATCGTGACGTCTCTGCAATGAGCAACTCCAGATGTTATCTGGAAAAAAAACGAACTTGGGGTTTAATTGTGCATTTGATCGATACAAACTTCAATTATTTTATCAATAATTATGAATTTTTAGGTTACTTAGACAATGCTATTTTTCAAGTTTTATGTTTGTAAACGGTATGTCTAACTATTGCATTAACAGTGTAATATGTATTTATACCTTAAAAAGGAGATGTGATTGCTATAGTAACGTATTTAATATTTATAAACGAATATTTCATAAAAATTTGTAGGTTAGGTTCAAATAATAATGAATAAAATTCTGATAAAGTATATTTCTTTGACGGTAATGAGCTATTTGACTAGAACAATCATATCTCTTCTTTAATACTGTTATAATTATCCAAACTAGTGAATATTTGACAGTTTTTTCACAAACAGACCAGCCCGTTTTCTGGTCATTACACGAATGGACCGTAACATAAATAATGTGACAGCTTATGAAGAATTTATTCATTAAAATTTTTTGATCAATACTTGTAGGGCTATTCTGTCTTGTTAATTTATTTATTTTTAATTTTTTCGATTATTATTCTTACTTCAAAACTAAATTTTATTCAAAATATATGTATACTGGCCGGACACCATATCGTTCCGAGGTTTGAATTGGCGCTCGAAATGTGACCGTCAGAATCAATTTTTTTTAATGCCAACCTTCGTCCCACGCGCGCAAAAAAATTTCTCTCATCTGATGAGGTTAAGTTTACTAACGTTTAGCGCGCTTGGGACGAAAGTTGGTACCATTGGTACAAAAAAAAATTGGTTCTGACGGTCACATTTCGAGCGCCAATTCGAACCTCGGAACGATATGGTGTCCGGCCAGTGTACAATATCAGGTAGCTGTTGACCTCAGAAATGCGCTTTTGATGCCTGTTTTGATAAAATTGAAATTAAAAAGAAATGGATAAATTCGTAAACCTCTTGAACCAGGTGCATCCCCAGTACTCGCCGACGGACTTCAGGAACGACGTAGCCCTGGTCAAGCTGTCCCGGGTGGTCGCGTTCAAGCAGCACATAGTACCGGTCTGCCTGCCGGCGAGGAGTCTCAAGCTCCAGGGCAGAACCGCCACGGTCGCCGGCTGGGGCAGGACCAGGCACGGACAGACCTCGGCGCCCACGGTGCTCCAGGAGGTCGACGTCGAGGTGAGTTATCGAAGATGATTTTTTTTTTTTTTTTTTTAATTTTGACGGAACATTAGGACTTGCGTCAAGTAATGTATGAAATCGCTTTTTTACGCGACCTGCCTTGCAGAGAATACAGTATTTTTAGCCGATTTTTCGAAAAAAAAAAAAAAAAAAGGTTTTTCAGTTTATACTTTATTCTACTTAGTTTATTGCAACAGGAAAATTCTAGTAATAACAAATAAATTCCATGAAAAAATATTTATAAATCAAATTTTATTGATTTTGACCAAGTACATACAACAATTGGAATTTTCAAAAGCACTTTAGCGTTTTTCGAGAATTATGATTTTAAATAATTCATGGTCATAAGCATCAAAGTTAGATATAAAAATTTATGAAAAAATAAAGAAAATGCGAGATTGCAGAATTCTCAAAGTGCAATAAACTGCTACTATGACTTTTTTGAAAAAGCTAAAAAACACTTTTTTTCGAGGAATGGGCTAAAGATGATAAATTGGCTCAATGACAGATCGCGTAAAAAAATCCACTGGCAAGAGGTATTGATGCTTTCGTTCATCATTTGACATCATAAAAAGATTTTTGAGAATCGGTATTCTTAGTAACTTTACATTCATTTTATATTTATCAAAAAGTGTGCAACTGATGATAAATTAAAACAGTTTCATAGAATTTCATTTATTTAGGTATTAGTATATAAAAGTATATAGAATTATATAACTGATTTAAAATTATTTATTTATTTTACCAGAACTTAATTAACAGTTTCTAAAAAAATTTTATTTTGTAACTTTATAATTTTTTTTAAATTTATCAAAAATAATACAATAATACTTTAATTACGTCTTGAAAGTAATATTTTCAATAGCGTATTAACTTTTCAATTTCAATTAAAAAATACAAGTCCAAAATAACTACCTTGATCAACAAGTTTTCAATTCAAAGAAAGGTTTATTTACCAGCTACTAACTTAAAATTTTTTTAATTTATGGAAAATAAAAGTATATTAAACTAAGTAATTTCTTTAATTTTTTTTTAAAGTTATCAAAAAAAATGTTTATAAAACACGGAAAAATTGTAGTTTCATTTAGTAACTTTACAATTTTTTAAATTCACCAAAAATAATAATAAAAGTGGATAAAAGTGTTTAACAGAGTTTTAAAATTCTAAGAAAGTTTCATTAACCAGTTACTAACTTGAATTTTTTTAATTGTATCAAATATAAAAGTTTATAAAATACTTATTGATTAGGTAACTAATATAAAACTTATAAAAATCAACATGATGTTCAAACTAATTAATACTTAGCAATTCAATTAAAAATAAAAACCAACATTATTTTTAATTAACAATATTTGAATGGCAGTTTCAAAAATTTAACTCCTCATTTTGAGATTCTTGTACTCCTATGACTGTAAAGAGTTAGTCTTTAAGTACTAGGCAATTTGTTATAAAACACTGCTATTATTTCAGTGAAATAAGTACAACCATTATGAAAAAAGAGAAAGAATCATAAACCACGCAGTATGAATAAAATTAATAGCATTCGTCGCGACAACTTTCACCGTTTCAGTTTTCTCGTAAAAAAAATATATAGTAACAAAATTAAATAAAAGGTTGTTTAAAAATTCGTTGCACACGAATTTCACCAATCGAATTTTCTCCTAAATGCACACAGCGAGTGAAAAGTAAAAGTTGTAATTGAGATTTGTGAAGAATATAAAAAAACAATTTATTTTTTTCCAGGTGATTCCAAATGAGCGATGCCAGAGGTGGTTCAGGGCGGCTGGCAGAAGGGAGACCATACATGATGTTTTCCTGTGCGCCGGCTACAAAGAGGGAGGACGTGATTCTTGTCAGGTGATTTATAAAACTCGATTAACTATTTTTCACACTTTTGTTTTCCAAACTATTCATCATTTTCATCACAGGATGAGAATCTGAGACTGAAGTCTTCCAGGCTGGACTCCCTATCACATCTGTTTTTTTTTACAATATCACATTTGGTTTTTTCTAGTCTTACTTTCTGATCGCTTATTAAAGTTTCAATGGATGTGATTCTTACTTTAGCTTTTTTACTTCTCAAAGATCTGTTTTTATTTTTCTCTTTGGTCTCATCTTCTTCAGTTAGTGTAATGTTTTCTTGTTCACTATCATCTTCACTTTCACTGAAGAAAGGTTTGTAATCTATTTTAGGTTTTTTTCTGGTGGCTCTGGGTAAATTAACAAATTTATCTTCCTTCTTTTTGGCCCTTGTGTTGTAACTTGAACAAACATGTATTTTTTCCTCCAACTCTTCTTCAGACTGACTGTCACTGAAATCACTTACTTCATCTTCTTTCAACTTGTAGTCACTGTCTTTCTGACTTGATTTTTTTACATCTTAAAGTTATGAATATTAATAGTTAGTCAAGAGATGAGAAAAAAGATTATTAATTTATAATGTAAAGTAAAAAATGATTTACCTCTCTCAGAATTTTCTGGGGAACTTTTTAATGAATAACATCTAGTTGCATGTGGTGTCATGACTATGAGAGTTTGACAGTCGACAAAAAATTTTTTTCAATAAATTTTTACGCTTCTTCAGAGTTGCATTCTACTCGTGAAAGAATTTAAAAGCCATGTGCTGACTAATATAGACTGTACACAAAGCGATTCAGTTAGGCGAATATCTCTGCGTTTTAGATACACTGTGGTTTTAGAGATAAGGCCGCGAGATAATGTAAACAAAACTTCGCGGCTCGCAAGTTGTCGCAAGTCGCACTGCCGGCGTCTCTGCCGGTAAGAGTGAAATTACATGGGAGTCACCTTGGCTGACCTTTGGCACTTTGGCATTGCGCGAAATTTAAAATTTGAATCATTAATTAATTTAAAAAATTTGTTTCAATTACTGTCTAAGAAAAAAATGGTTTTTTTAGTTAAACACAAACAGTAATTAAATGATTATGCATGATGCAGAGTAAATATTCACGCTAAACTCACTAATACTGTAATTTCAGCAACATAACCTAAAATCAAGATTATCTTAGGTTATGTTACTGGGATTCCCAGCTCAATTATTCCAATACTAATTATTTATTTGTGTAACATGAAACATTACTTTAGTATATTTATTACGATTTACGAATATTAAAACATTTGATAACTGATTTTTACCTTTAATTAATTAAAAAAATTTTTTTTATAAAATAAAAAATTGAGTTTTGAAAGTTCGCGCGGCCACTTGAGCTTTGGCTGGCCAAAAAGCCCATGTAATTTCACCCTAATGATTTCTAGCTTATCGATCTAGATTTGAAATTGAATCGATTCGAGAATCGAACGTTGCGTTCTATTCGAAAAGGTGAATCTTACTGCAAAGGAACGAAAGTTTGTTGTTAAAATTATTGAAGATACTAAAAAAATTTTAAATTGGTTTTTTTTTCCTCTGAATTTTCAAGGCTAACCTCCAAAATAATTATCAGAAAAGTAATTTTTAAACCTAATTTATCTCTTCAATCTTTTTGTGGGTTGATAGTTTGGTACAATTTTTAGATAAAAAAGGAAAAAAAAAAGTAAATGTTAAAGGAACTAATTTTTATTTCAGTTTCTCAGTGTAATATAGTCAATAGAAATTGTGCTTTTGGAATTGTAGTAAAGAGTGTGAATACATCTTTAATTTGATCTTATATCATTTATAGTTTTATACTTAGAATTGTAAATAGATACAAATTAAAGTTTAAAAAAAGTTAAAATATTCTAGAAAAAAAAATTTAAAAGTAAATCCTTCTAGCTGAGCAGTCTTTGGCTTACATCATTGATGATTTTTTCATAACTTTGATTCTAAAAGGAGTTTTTACGTAAAGTTGTATACATCACTGAAAAGCTCTTACAATCAGCAGTCATCCGGTCTATCTTGTAAATTTTCAGTCTTGCTTTAACTTGTATATTGTAGTCTCATCTAAAAAATTAGAAACCTAGCTACTTTGCATTTTCTTGATTAATTATTGAATTTCAAGGATGAAATATTTTAAGGCTTCAAGCATGAATTTTTTTAAAATGAGTTAAAAATGCAAAAAATGACCCAAAGGAGTCCGTTTAAGAAAGACTTCAGAATCAGCCATAAAACCTTAAAAAATGCATTTGTATAATAATTTTCAGCACAACTGGTTTAAAAAAAAAAAAAAAAAAAATTCATTTGTTTTCAGGGCGACTCGGGCGGTCCGCTAACGATGTCCGTCGAGGGTCGTCACGTACTCATAGGTCTGGTCTCCTGGGGCATAGGCTGCGGTCGGGAACACCTGCCCGGGGTCTACACAAACATCCAGAAGTTCGTGCCTTGGATCGACAAGGTCATGAGCTAGAACTTTGTCTTTTTTTTTTTTTCTTTTAACAAAAAAAGTGTGCAATTTACTCTCGTGCGCGATGTGAAAAACAAGTTTATCTGTACATAAATACCATTTGAAGAAAAAAAAAAAAAAATTCTCGTACCCAAACACACACACACAGAATTTAGTTTTAAATCAATAACTGCAACGTGACGAATAAAAAGTGATTAATCACGCCAGCAGCACCCGGAAAGAAGAGATATTCCATCCATCATCTTTAGAGTTGCGAATTCAGCTTATCGACGGCTCCTAAAGTTACCAAAGGCTTTTATATCCCTATATATGTATATTTTATAGACTGACGATCGATTATTGTGTTTATTTCTTTTTTTTTTTTTTCTTTCGAGAAAAATACGTTAATGAAGAATCAAAAAATAACTACGTAAATTTATGATTTTTAGTTTAATAATTTATTATTATTTTTTTTTTTAAATCCGAGGCCTTTTGAAAAGGCACTAGTTTTTTTCACTATTTATTGTTAGATTTCCTATGTGAATTTTAATTTATAGTAATGAAATGATGTATTAGCGTGTAATTAGCTGGAACGTTTTTGAAATATATAGAACGTTCGTTATGTAATTTATGGTAATTTGTAAAACTAATTTCGTATTTTTAGAATAAAATGAATTTTCATCTTGATTGTACGAATTTAAAAAAATTATTAAAATAAAGCTTTTTGAGCTTTTAGAGTTAGTATGAATTTGTTGGAAGGTTTCATAATGTAAAAAAAAAAAATAGATCAAAATTTTTATACATTGACCTAATTATTATCTAGAGAAACTGTAAAAAAGAAAAATTCAAAAAACTGCAGAAGCTTTGACATGTATTTTTGTAACCTTCTGAATATTCTATTGTAAATAAAAAAAAAAATAAAAAAATAATGTTAAATTTTTTGGATGTAATTCTTGTACTCACCTGAGAATCAAGAGGGACGAAAATAAAAACACAGTGTTTTTTTTCGAGAGCTTCTAACAAATTTAATAAATTCAATGTTAGAGCCATTATAGATTAACATTTTCCTCGTAACAAACGTTGTGCTTCTTTCTAAAATATAAAGACGATCTCAAATCACAATCTATTTACATCGAAACTGTAATGTATAACAATACAAGTTACGTGTCGCACACGTTTACAAAGTTACGAATCCCATACGATTTCTCACTTTATATTTATTTATTCAATTTTTATTTATTTATTTATTATTTCGTTCTTGTTTTACATTCGTACCTTATTATTCTGGTAAACTTTATACATGTATATATTTATTATTATTTTTTTTTTATTATCCCGAATTTAAAACGCCCTACGACATCGTATTTACTTTTAAATCGTCATCTCTATTTCCTTTTCTTTCGTCCATTAAATTACGGTAGTTGTTCCCTTTGGTTTATTTAAGACTCTTTCAAAAAATTCATTTGGTTATTCCTTCGCGATCGGGTACTACGTCGAGTCAAACTAATCGCTTTTTTTACATTGACTTTTTAATCAATTATTCAATAATTAGTCAAAGCAAGGCCAGCTTACAGTTTTTTGTGTAATAAAATTTAAACAATTTTTATCGCAATGATTGTTTGAGAAAAAAAAAAATTATTCAACAAAGCTGCTGATGATGACGCGCGCCCTAATC
This sequence comes from Encarsia formosa, assembly GCA_038277355.1. Classification (NCBI taxonomy): domain Eukaryota; kingdom Metazoa; phylum Arthropoda; class Insecta; order Hymenoptera; family Aphelinidae; genus Encarsia; species Encarsia formosa. The sequence goes on along the minus strand of CM076185.1, from coordinate 2,147,727 downwards.
GTACTCGAAATCTTTAGTCAGGTGAAAAAAAATTTGAAGTTCTAAGTTTTTAATATGAAATTTTTTTTTTAATTTTTAGTCAAATTTTTTTTCATGCTACGGGTAAAAAATAATCCAGCTTTTTATTAATATAAATGGATTATTGGTTACCAGAATTGAACTGACATGGATTAGCAGTATAACAGTTATGAATTACACAACAAAATTCGTATTTCAACATAATTATAATAACGTTTATAAACATGAACATTCGATATTTTTACATTCGAAGTCATACGTTTATACAATACATTAAACACGTAGAACGATTTCTTTGGTTTATGTTTTGTTTTGGTTTTTTTTTTTTTTTTTTTAAATTGTACCTGTTAACAAAAATTTATAAATTATAAATATTCAACAAATAAATTAGTAAAATTAAAACAATTTTATAATTTTTATAAACAACTAATAACAATAATCAACAACTACATACTATGCTTATAAATAATTAATCAAAACCGCATGTTGATTTCGTCACTAAGAGTAACAAAAAAAAAAAAAAAAAATTGTCATGAGAAGCAATGAAAACCGTTTCGCGGAGCACAAATAATTTCTTTCTTTTGACATTTATTTATTCATTTTTTCTAAATTTGTGCCCGAACGAACAACATATTTGTCAACATTTCGAACTCAATTTTTGTTTTCGTTTCTCTTTATTATAAATTCACGCACTCACGTTCACTTCCAACTTGATTGACTTATGATAAGAAAGAGAAAGATTTAGAGATAGAGAAAGGTAACGAGGGAAATTGAAAAATATATAGTGAGAAGAAGAGAGGAAAATTGGAAATCCTTTTTCGATTCTAGGCTTTTTGAAAAAACAAAAAAAAAGAAGATTTAAATTTCATTGGTTAACTCTTTTTTTCTTTTTAAATAACTTTTTTTTTATCTCTCGTTTATTTTATTTATTATTAGAATTATTATTAATTTATTTGTTTATTTATTTATTTATGTTAATATTTTTTTATTTAGTGTTTCAAATAGTGCTTGCGTACCTTCTAAAATTCATCAAGACGCCACGAAGTCTAGCATGAATTTTTTAGCTGTTTTTAAAAATCTATTTCTTTATTTATTTATTTATTTATTATTTTTTTTTTTAGTTGTTTTATTATCAATTTTTTTTTATAAAAGTTTACTTTCAATGAAAAAACTCATGTAAAAGTGCTTTATTTATTTTTCATTGTCTATTACCTAGTTAAGTTAAATTTTTAAACGGATTTTTTTGGTCATTTATATTTTCTTCTTTGAATTTTTGAATGAATATTTATTGATTCAAATTGCAACTAATATAGTTGCACGTTGGTTTTTTTTTTTTTTCTTTTTTTTTTTTAATATAATCGAAGTGAAGATTTTTGGAAGATTGTTTTAATGACCTTTACATTATCATTTCCAATATTCTTACGAATTAATAGCTTATTTTCTTTTTAATAATTATTCATTATAGTCAAACTGTCGAAATGTATCTAAAACTAAATATCAAAGTCGTCTAAGTACAACGTAACTAATGCAGTAAATAATAGAATATTTTTTATTTTTTAATTTGTTGATTCTTATTCAATTCAACAACATTTTAAATAAATTTTTATTATGTATATATATATATATATATATATATATATATGAACATGCTTGTTTACGCATGTAACGTTAATTTTAATGTTTCCTCTCTTATAGAGTTTTTATATTTTCGTAAAAATTTTTGAAACAAGACGTTGACACCTCATCAAATTCACTCACGTCCATTTCTTGAGTTATTATTATTATTGTTATTAACTGTGAAAATGATGTTAATAAACTATGCTTCATTAAAATTTATAGTTATAATATTTGTATTTATATCTTATATTTCACCTTTTTTCTTTTGCACAATGTGTGTAATGTTATAATGGTAGTAAATTGTTAATATTATTTTAAATAATTTCTACCTTCACTTATCTACTTCTTTGTTTCATAGTATATATTTATAATTTACTGTTTACATATTATATTTTGATGCACGTTTTTAATAATCATTGGATCATGTGATAATTACAAATAATTAGCTCGCCGAAGTGAAGTGTACAAACTCATACATAACCAGTTTTGCACTGCACACGTGGAAATTTTACAGGCAATAAGAATAACCTCATCAAAGGCTACCAGCGGTATTTTTTTTTTTTTTTTTTCATTTTTATTATTTTTTTCATTAAATTTATTTATATTATTTATTATCTGATTTTTTTTTCATCATTCACTCGTAACTATAGTGACCATTGTTAAAAATTTAATTAGTGATTTATCGTTGAAAAACTTGGAAAAATATGGATAATAATTCAGACGTACACTAAGTGTACTATGTAATGCTTCATGATGATAAAACTAGAAAATAGTAAAAAAAAAGGATAAAATAAATAAATTGTTAAAAAACTGCGTTTGCACTACTAAATCATATATCAAATAATTAGTGTAAATATATTTTTAAAGCATATAAAATGAAATTTTTCTCGATCTATTTTTTTGGAAATAAGTTTAAAGTTTTGTTGAATTAAACAAAACAAAAAAAAATCCTTTTCAAGAATGAATGAATTTTATTTTGAAGTGTGAGTATCCGTTTAAAAAACGTTTTTATTAAAGTAGTTTATACATGATATTTCAGCGAGCAACTTAACGCATTTAAAATATATATTTAAAAAACATTTTAATAATACTTTGTAGTCGTGATGATTCTAATGAATGCATATTGTTATTGAGAGTTTTTGCAACTAATGATCCTATTTCCTCATCCGGTTGGCAAGTGATCTTTCTGGCACTATAATGCTCGCTTGAGGTCTATAAAAAATATTGCGCGTGGTTTTCATGCCCAGTGCGTTATTTATTCATTTGTATTGTTAACTTTACTGCAAATTGAATTTCAAATACATTAATAATGAGATATTTAATTAAATCGAGGAAGTAACAAATCATAAAGTTACTGAAAACAACAGAACATTTCAAATTATAAGTATTTCTATTACAAAATAAATAAATCGTAAAAACAAGAGTATAAAAAATCAAAAACAAAGAAGTCGGTTAATTCAATCTGCGTAAAAATTCAGATGATTCCGTAATTATTTCTCATTGTTGTGTATTATAGTTTTATAGTTTTTTTTTTTTATGTTTTGGTCCCAGTTAGCCATAAAATTTTGCGAAATCTACAATTTATTTTTTTTCACAAGCACTATTTATACTCTCAAAAAACGATAGGCGAAACGATGCTCTTAATTTGTTACATATTTATGCTTAAGCATTTCGTAGGTCCCAACTTTATTAATCGATTTTTTCTGTATATCAAATTTTACATATTATCGATTCGAGCGATTGAGTGATCATTCTAATCGCTCAGTTTTATTGGAGCTAGGCAGCTCTAGTGAGATAAAGATAGTAGACGATCATTGTTCCTAAGACATGGTACAGAAACGTGAATTAAAAATTAGTCGATAATTAAAAAAAATGTCAAGATTTATCAACCAGTGAAGGCAAGAAAAAATAGTAAAATTACTAGAAAACCAATAAATATAAAATAGAATTAAATAAAAAAATAAAAATAAATTACAATTTAAAATAAAGTCTATGAGTTTTAGTTAATATTATGGAATTTTAAGAGCTGAAACAACTGTTTAAACTATCGATTTTAAATTCCCGCCGAAATGCTTGTTGTGTGACGTCAGCTTGACAGTAACGTGACAAAAATGTTTAAAGCGAATGTTGATAAAATTAAATGAAAAGTTCAGTTTTACAATGTAAAATCTATTAATGATTCACATTATTGTAATAAATTAATTTTATCAGTATTGCTTGTTAACATTTGTGTCACGTGACTTTGTCCAGCTGAAGTCACACATTTTAGCGGGAATTCAAAATCAAAAATTGTTTATCAGTCATTACAACTATTCTGAAACACATACTTAAATTCATCGTTCACTAATTAAAAAAAATTATTTTTTTAAAATCATAATTAACCAAAGTGTTTAATAGTCACTTTTCAATAGTAGAATAACATTCATAAAAAATTTAAAAAAAAAAACAAAAAAAAAACAAGAAAAATTAATTCTTTACAACTGTTGTACAAGTGTAAATAAAAAATTGTATTTTATAAGTATCTCGAGAACAATTCGTCGTCCTCGAAAATTAACGAGGAGTAAGATAATTAACCTTCGCTAGAAGTACTTACTCGTCGAACGCGCGTTCGAGTACCACGTCAAGAACAATGAAAAACGGTGCTTCGAGTTTCATAATATTCCCGATTGTGAATAAAAGAAGGGAACTTTTTCGAAATTTAAACTTTATCATAGGGAGAAGAAACAAATTTCGAGGATACTCCGTGCAGAAGTAGCGAGTTTTTCATGACGCGACTATTTTTTGATGTTTTAAGGCCTTCGACAGTGTTGAGCAAAACCGACGAGAGTCGATGATCCTTTTATTTATTTATTTTTCTTAATATATCAAATGAGAAAAAAAAGGGTCGATGAATCATTGCAAGAGCTCATCGAAACAACGAGTAGTAAGTTGAAGTTTTTATAGTCCTGTACACAATTTTCAAAATTTTACTTTTTCCAGAGTTTTTCTTATAACCGCTAAAAGTGTTTATTTATTTATTTATTTTGATTTGATGATTATTTAAAAGAACGCTGATAAAAAATCTTGACTCGATACTTTGCTCTGAGTGATAACACGTCGGCACGCTTCACTTTTTTTATCGCACTTTTTTTTTTTTTTTATTCCTTTATCCTAAGGACGTTAAAACGAGTAAGATCACTTTTATGTAGTTTTTAATCGATCGGTGAAAAGTAGTTTAACGTTTTTTTTTGTTTTTATTTATTTTTTTTATTTGAACACTTGGAGACGGCTCGCGCACATTGCAAGGATTTTCCGTATTTAAAAAACAAAAGCTAGTTCGATAAACTTCATTGTTTTTGATAAAACCTGTGAGAATAATCATTGTTAAAATAACAAGTTTGATTGTTATTAAATAATCTGTAAATTTATTATTTCCATGGCTAGTGATTGTTTTACAAGTTAATCCGATATGTACGCGACAAGTGTCCTCCAAGAATCACAATAAAAGTCTTACGATCAATTAAACGCTTACTTCATTCTCATCGTAACACTTCGCGATCACTTTTTAATATAATATATTTTTTTTTATATCTTAGTACTTCATAAAATTCTATTTTACGAAAAAAGGCAAAATATACTGCATGCACTTTTTTATAGTTTTTTAATATATTCATTTATTTATATATATATTTTTTGTTCGCACTATATGTAATAAATATTTTCAATCGCGTCTCAACCTATTAAACGTATAATAATTACTCCACTTTACAAATATAACCTTAAACGTTAGTCTCTACAAACTTGTTTTAATCGTTGTCGGAGTAAAACGCAACCCGCGCTAAGCGTTATAACTCCGCGAAGAATTTAATAATAATTTAATTAATTAAATTAAATTTATACGTTCTTATTGAACAGAGTTTTTTTTTTTTTTTTTCTTAAGTAACGTCGATCAGGCACGCAAGTAGGGCAGAGAGCAGCTCGCAGCATTTTATCAGTGGAAGAAGTCGCGCTTCCGGTTCGTTTTATTTTTCGTTTCGTTCTTCTTTTTTTTCCCCAATGTCTGAAGGAGGAACTCACTCGTCCGACTTTTCCGATACCGTGGGTGTCAGTCTTTTTAAAGCTGTCGTTCAGATTTTTTTTTGTTTTACAGAAAAGATCGGAGCGGGATTCGGTTTAAGAGTGGGTTGGTAACACTTTTTTTTTTACAATCAAATGCGAAAGAAAAAAGGTTAGGAATCTCGGATATTGGACCCTAATGACTTTCGTATTACTTTTCGGATTTCCAAGTGATTTTTGAACAGCAAGACAAGTGAGTGCTTTAGTGTACGGTTAAAAGATGTACCGAAGGACGCCGGGTATCGCGTTAAGGCAGACATGTCTTATTGTTAGTTTACAAAGGTACCGTGACTAGATTCAGAATTGAGTGCTACCAACTTTGGCATAAATTTCCTAACCTCCTTAGTGGAATTAGAGCGCGTTTCAACCACCATCCTTCGGTAATCTTCATTCCGCGTGCAAGTGAGTGAGAGTTAGTCATATTACACCTTGACAGAGGATCGTTCGCACTCACCCAAAGTTCCTCTACTGAGCACACTTATTAAACGGATCTGTGGAATTCGAAATTCGATGCCTTAGTCACCAGCTGTCGAAGGTATCAGGAGCCCTGTCTTCGAAGAACCAGGCTTAAAAGAACAGGTGGAGGGGTCAAAGAGGTAAGTGGAAGAACTCTCAAAGAAAAAAAAAATAATAATAAATCGGGGAGGTAAGTACAAGACACTCGAGAATGAACGTACACAGAGGTCGCGCACACGTAGAAAAATGTTCTCTCCTCTTAGTAGGAATGCTGCGGCTGCAACGACGAGACTCAGCTGTGCGGCGAGGTGTCGGAGCTCTGGCTGGTGCCGAGTCCCTGTTGGGGCAGCTTCGAGGCCGACTGGGAAGTGCCGCTGGTGCTGGGCTGCCTTCCGGTTTCCGGCACTAGGTGGGGCGTCCGACTCGACACAGGTGGCAGCACCGGCGAGGCCGGCCACGGGTGCAGCGTTACCGAGCTGCTCGGCCCGCTTGGGACGCTCCGCGAGTGAGGTATCAGGGTGCTACCGGGTTGGTGTAGCTGCTGGTGCTGGTGCTGGTGCTGCTGGGAGCCGACTATAGCCCCGGTCGCCCCGATGCTTGCGAAACCCGTGAAACTCGTGGTCGTGCTCGAGGAGCCGGCTATGTTGCCGCTACCGCCACCTGCCGGCACGCCGCTCGCCGGAGTGGGTGCGAGGCTTCCGGCCGCCGTGTCCGGGTGCAGGAAGTTCCGCCTCTGCTCCATGCGCTCGGCGTGCTGGGCCATGCACCGGGTCAGCGCCTCCGGGAGTATGTCCATCTGCTCCTGGAGAGATATGAGCTTCTCCTCGACGCTCACCAGACGCTCCTCCAGCGCGTCCTGACGAGTGCTCATGTCCGACACTATCTCGTACACCGTGTTTTGTGTCTGTTGGCAAATAATTGAATTTTGATTGTTAATATAACCTAAAATTAAAATACAGAGTGTAAAAAGCGCGGTGGACATTAGAGGCAGTTGATGTGAGAACCACTCGCCGTTAAAGCGCTATTGAGCTTCCTGATAATTGTCGTTTTTTAAAACCTCGTGAGCATACAAAAAAAAATGTTTTTATATTTTTTACTTTCAATGTTTGAAATAAAAACCTAGGGTTCTTAAAAAATAATTTTTTAGCATAAATGAATATAACACTAACTTCATGATTTTCGTTCATAATTTAGTTAGATTAGATGTAACTTAACATGTCATAATAACGAATGATCTCAAAACCAGAATCGCGGTAAAGAAGTTTTGACGTATGCGACAGCTCGGAGTTTTGTAGAATTAAAAATCCACTGCGATTGGGCACGTCACGTGTCTAAAACTTCAAAGTACAAGTTTGCCGCGGCTGATATCAGCTGTAGCACACGTTAATCAAGCCTGCAGACTCTAAGTTCGCAGGATTTTCATTTGGTCCAGAAAAGTTGCCCCACGTCAGAGTCAAGCCCAAAGGTCATTAAACTCGAATAATCGAAACGGCCGCGGTTTACGCCAGTCTTGCGAGACCCCCCTGAATAATTATGACGTCACGATGGGTCACTTTGCGGTCGGGCGTAACAGCGTTAACTTAAAAATCAGACGGGTATTATGACAAAGAAGCCCTCCGGATTTGTAAATAATTTGTCAGTGAGTAAAGTCACCGGGGGTACTTGTCAGCGCTGACAAATCAGATTTCCTCATCGATAAGTCGGTGCTCCGTCGAGAATCCTGGTAAATAAGTTTCGAGTTTTTCGAAAAATATTTTAATTCCCCGAGGGGACTGGAATGTGGGTAGCAAAATTATGAATTTACGATTTTCGGGTTAATTTTACAATGCGGATGATTAAGCGCGCTGGACGAATAAATATTAAACGATTTACATTTGAAAACTGGAGGGAAATTTAAAACTAACACAAAGGGCATTGAATAAACAAGACTAATTTATATCCGAGCATTGTTTGTTTGGAACTTTTCAGAAGCAAATTTATATTTGTAAAAACGAAATAATAATCGAGTTCGAAGGGGATAAATCGTAATTCGCAAAGCGTAGTTTATTTCGAGATGGCTCGATTTATTTATGAGCTACGAACTACTCGGATAAATATATAAACGTCAGCGACGCGAGGGTGACGGGGAAAAAACTTTATCGATAAATCCTACTCCTCGGGGCCGGAAAAATAATATCTCTTAGGTGGGGGACGATAAGAATGCGGGGGGAGAACTTGAATTGTTTGGTACCTGCATTGTCTGACTTTTTAAAGGATGAATATCAACTTGACGTTTTATCGAAAACAATTTTTTTTATATTTCCATGGTTGATGCTTTGAGGCACCATTTTTTTGTAAATATCGAGAAAGTTAATTAACTGAAGTAGAGAGGTTGAAGATTTTTATTTTTTACTGAAAAATATTTTTAAGATTTGGAAAAATTAAAAAACATTTTTGCACTTTTATTTTTTGAAAGGACGGTATCAATGTTGTCTTCATTTGAAGGTAAAAATTATGAAAGTGATAAATTCAAAAGTAAAATAAATTATATAAATTAGTTTAAGTTTATATATTTTTAAATACTTCATTTTATGATAGCCAATTTTGCATTTCCATGATGCTTGCCTCCCCAAGAGCAATGAAAACAATTCTGAGATGTTTTACAAAATTAAAATAAATAATATTTAAAAAAAATAAAAAATTTTTTTGTTAGCTCAAAATTCGTATTTTGTGTTAAAAACAGACTAAAAATACAATTTTTACTCTCTCGGATGTCAACAAAAACTGCATGGGTACTGTTAATTTGTCACTTTTGAGGTTGATAAATTACATTATCAAAAAAAAAAAAAAATATGATTCCGAGACTTTGAGCCATGATAAAATAAATTACCAGCGGCATGTCCTAAAAAAAATTACATTCAAGGTTTAAAAAATTTACACCTGAAACCGTAAAAAGTAAAAAAAAATTCGAGCAATCTCAGTGCCATGAAAAGTTAAATTTCAAATCCAGTTCGGTTTGCAAATCTATCAATATTACAGTAAACTGGGGAAATCCGCAACCCTCGAGTTTTTATTTTAAACTTGAAACCATAAGTTACACATATTGTAATTTTTGTAATACCAATCAATAATCTGATGATCTGAATATTTATTTATACTTAGATAAATTGTGATAATTCGTTGTTGGAAAGTCAATAAAAATTAAAAAATTACCTTGGCCATATCCGTGATAGTGTTGGCGTTGTCCATGAGCTTCCGCTGGTCCATTTTGACTTTCCGCAAGCTAAAGTGTAAAAAAAAAAAAAAAAAAAAAAAAAAAAAGAGCATTTGTTAAAGTGAGTACAAAAGAGAAATTGCAGAGAAGGTTACAAGATATAAACTTACGCGTAAATGGCCAACAGAAACTTCCGCTGGTGGGTACGTACTCGGCCGGGGTTAACCCTCTTGACCAGCCTCGTGTGCTTGTATATGAGCCAAGTTTCCCGCAGCACGTTCGCCGCTGCGTTCTTCAGCTGTTTATTTTCAACAATTAACCATTTATACACACATATATATATACGTATTTGGGTTTTAATTATTTTTATTTATTTTGCCTTTGAGTTTGATAAAATTAAGTTTCATTAACTTCGATTTTGTTGTGTATTTTCAGATAAAAATGTAAAATTTTACAATACTAAATCCATTTTTTGTAAAAAATTTTCTTTGATCACTTAAGTGTATTTAAAATCAAAGCTTTTTTGGATTACTAGCACTTAAATTTTGTTTTTATGAAAAATTTATTAAAATAAATTTTTTACCTAGCTTGGTAGAAGTAAAATATAAATCTGCCATTTCATAGACTTATTCTAATAATAAATGGCCAGAAACTAGCCAATAAAAGCCCAATTTTGATTATCGTTGCTACCAGGGTAACAAATCAAATAATCAACTAATATTTATTTATATCTTCAGGTGCAAAACAAAACTATAGCTAAAGATTTTTCCATCCAATGCTTAATGTAATAATAATTGTATGAATTTAGTATTTCAAGAGATTATCTAAATGTGTAGAAAATTGTAAAAAAAATGAAACTGAGTTTAGCCCGATAAAATAATATCAAATTGAGTTATAACTCAAGCTAATATCCGACGATATTTTAAAAAATAAGTTTAAGAGCAGGGTAGCATACACAGGTGAATTATAGAGAAAGATGTCAAAAACAGAGTTTGTAATATGTGACTTTACCGTAAGACGTGTGAGCTCGGAATTTTTGAAATATTGTAAAAATTCTGGAATTGAACCGGAAGAAAAGAATAGTCAATACACAAGGGTGACATTTTACACGGAAAAATCTTCTTATGTTTTCAAATAATACGAATCTGGGATAAATTCATTCTTGCTTGAAAATATAATAATTTAAACTTCACGTTTTTGTAGAATTTATTTTATTGTTAAAGTGTTGAAGAAATTCGCAAGCTGAAACTTTTGAAAGTTTACGATTTTTAGCACCAAAAGTTTCGCAAAACAAAACAATAATTTCGATGTCTGTTTATGTTCGAGAACAATGGAAAAATTTACATTCACAAAAGAGAGTTTGGTAAAATAACTTTACAAAACTACACAAAAGTTAATTTAAAATAATAATTACCCGCACCGAATTGTTATAGAAAAGTTAGTTAGATGATTTAAACTCGTTTTGAACTCGGTAAAAATTGTGTTAAGCGTAATGCTTTTTGATGAAAAACAAAATTATCTTCTGACAATTAAGTTTATCCCACTACATTTAAAATGATTGAAATTGTTCATTAAAAATTTTGATGTTTTAAATTATAATTGTAATATTTGTTACTAATGAAGTATTGTAGTGAAAACAAGAATTAAATGTTACAAGGCAATCATTATTTATTAATCTGAATACAGATACGAATGAGTCGTCGAAGTTTTGAGGTTAATTCGAATGAAAATATTAATAAATTTTTAAATTATAATAATAACTTTAAAATTATTTTATAGTTAATTAAATATAAAATTTTTTGTATTTTTAATATAAAATTTCTTCTATTTTTAAATGTGAATATTTTTTTAATTACTAAATTGTGTGATAAAAAAAAAAAAAAAAACTTACCCTCTTGGTGAGTTGTGTGTCCATCATGAAGTTGTGGACGTGTTTCTCGGCCCTGGTCAGCTCGAGTTTTCTCGAGACGACCGCCACCAGCAAAGCCGTGCAGCCAGCGCCCTTCAACATTGTGTAAGTGCGCGTGTATATAATAGAAAAAACGGCGACAAGAGGCCAGGCGGGGAATGATTAATTTTAGCGTTTTACGCTAAATTTAAATTAATGACCAAATTCACAGGCTATATTTTTTGCTTTTACCTTTTTTTTTTTTTTTTTCTTTAAACGTCCTTCCATCTGCTGTACGATGGAAGGGAATCTTTCAAACAAATCTCTTTTTTTCTTTCTGAGAGCAATGATTCATCATTTTAGATATTTTTATTAAATTAATTGAATTTAATTATCAATATTAACTTTAGTGACTAGTTGTAAAAAATCTAAGTAACAAGAATTCAAAATTGACAACTTGAACAATATTTTAATTTTAGAAAAACTCAAAAGAACAAATAAACAATAAATTCACGTAATGTCAATAATTTGTCGTAATGTACTTCAATTGCAATTTTCATTTTCAAAGGCAGGGGAAATTTTCCAGAAAATTTTAATTTAATTTATGGAAGAATAACAAATTCGATCGGTGCGTAAATCAAACCGAAGCCCGGGATAATTTAATTATACTCGCAATTACGAGTGTAAAAAAAGAAGAGAAATTAAAAGTCATAGTTTAGCTGATTTAAAAAGTTAATTGTCAAGGACTGTAACGAGGAGGCTGAATTACTTTGGTTAAACAATAGGAGACGACGACGCGCGTTTAGCTTCCCACGGGATTGCCGGAGGAAGAGTAGGAGGAGGAGGTAAAACTGAAATATCCGGGACCGAGATTAAATTCTTCGAGGAGATCGACGCTTAAACCCCCGAGATTAATTTATTTCAGCTTGATTAATTAATCGGCTGTTCATTCGATTCAAAGGGTGAATTATTCATCCCGCTTTTAATCATTTGTTAAAGATATTTATTTCCCTTTCTACCTTTTCTTTTTTAATTTTGGAGAAGAGTATAAATATTCATTTTTACGGACGATAATTTGAACTAATGACGTTTTAATGGGGTTTTTTTTTTTTGAAAAATTACCTTCGTATTATACCTTACCGAATAAGCGAGTTATTGAAAAAAAATAAAAATCAAATGAACTGATTATAAAGTTCAAAAATAGAAGATTAGAAAAAAAAAAACTGAATGATTGATATAAATAAGTAAAAAAACAGAAAGCAACGAGAATAAGTCAAAATACTTATAAATGAATCAAAATCTGAAAGTGATGAATCAAATGATAAAAGTAGTAAAATTAGAGTTTATTTACTTATGAATCTTGAGGGAAGCGAATTTTTAGATATAATTTTTATAAGTTTGACAATGCACGATTCAGATTTCTGAAAGTAAATTTTTTGCGTTTTTTAGTCTTAGAAAAAAAAATTGTACACAGCAAAAATCAAAGAATTTTAATAAATGACTCAAAGGACAGAACATTTCCTTGTAAGTATAAATAAAAGAAACAATGGCAAAATATGGATACACTCAGAGAAAGATTTGATTGGACCAATTAAATATTCTTTGTTCCCTCAATAGTCTAAACATTGTAGCAGTTACAATACGTATGGTAAGGATAATAATACATATCGTTGCGACTAGCAAAGCAAATATTCAAAAATCTAACCTATCCTAGCTGTTTTTTAGAATCTCAATTGAAGTCATTATTTCTTAAATATTGTGATTTTTATAATCATTTGAATATTTTTTAAGATTAAAACTATTCATTAAATACATTAATTATACCAAAATCACAAAAAAGAAATTTTTAAAAATTAAGTTGTGCTATACCAGTGTAACTAGAAACATGTTAACCCTTAATACGCATTTAGTCAGCGCTACCATGATATTGTTACTGCTACAATGTGCATCATTGTCTCTATATCAACTATGACATCTTAGATGTTACACAATATATTGTTGACCCAATCAAACCTTTCTCTGAGTGTGCGTCGCAATGAAAAAAAAAAAAATTTAAGTCCGAACAAATAAATAAATAGAAGGTGATAGCATTAGAAAATAAATAACTAAAAAATAGAATAAACATTGTTTCATGAATGTAGAAACTCGCTCAGCAACCCTCGTAATCCTGAAACCAGACGCCCGATAAAACATTCAGGCGACCCGGGCCTGCGTCAATACTCCCCGAACTTTCGTCGATTATTAAAATCGCGTAAATCCTCCCGCCGGCTATAATCATAACAATAACCATTGTGAAAAAACCCCCCCAACATTGATTTTTTTACCATTTACAACTTTGAAATATTCAATTCGAGGTGATTTAATTGGACGGTACGGTTAATCGTTCCAAGGTTGTCTGTGTTTGGAATAAATTACCGATTGGCACGAAATCAAATTGGCTGGATTTTTTTTTTTGTTTAAATTTTGGCAACAAACGTTGGTGGTGGATTGTAATAATATCATCATCGGTTATTTATTTCGCTATGAATTTTAATGAGCTGCGTTTTTTCATTGTTTCTCGAGTGGACATGAAAAATGATTATTGTTCCGGAATTATGAAGAAATATTGAGAAACTCATCAACAAAGTTTTGTGTAAACAGTATTAAAAGATTAGCTTTCGAGAAACTGATTTAGGGGCAAGCTCCGCTGACTTATAAGTTTTTGTTTGCCATTCAATCTTAATTTGATTGTAAAGTACATAGACTCCTCAAAAGCAAACGATTAATGCATTATCATGATTAAAAAAAATTAAGCGATTGACTTTTTTTAGGAAAATTAATACTTTCTTTAATTGAAAGGTGTAATAAATTATTTATCTATTTAATTAAAAAACGAATAATTTATTTTATTATCAAATTTATTGGTTATTATCCAAGAATGTTGTACGTCTCTAAAAAAAAATACCAAAATCGATTGAATAAAAGTCGAGTAATGTCTTTCTCAAAATTTAATTGCTCACATTCTTAAAAACTAATCAAGCACTTTTGGTGAAAAAGTTTTACGACGATTCTGTTCTTCTTCCGGTAAAAAATAATTGTTCAAAATATTTAATTAAATAAAAAATAAAAAAATTATTTTATTTTTCTTTTACAAAAAAAATAAGAGAAAAAACACGTTCTGGTTGCGTAACTATCTTAGATTAACGTAGAAATAATGTTAGAAAAATATATAAAAAGTTCTGAAACGGCATCATTTAGTACGAAAAAAAAAAGTTTCTTTATTTGTTGACAAAATTTATCTACGAAGCATTTACACTAAATTTGAGATTTTTATTTTATTTTTTATGAAATTAATTTTCAATTACAGCTAAAAGTGAATAATGCTAAAAAAAGCTCCTGGAATAAAAAAAAACAAACATTTGACAAAAATTAACCTCAAATTTAAGAAAAAAAAAACCTATTTCAGCCGATAATTCACATTAATCTTTTCCCTAAGCCCCAATTTTTCCCAAAGTAGACGAAATAAACTCGTTCCAAGTAAAGCGTCGCACTTACTCAGCCCGGATAATCCGATGCATTCGGTTGCCATAACAAACGGCCGGTCTTCGAAACCGCCAACGTCGGCTCTTTTGACACCGAAAAAAATCAAGAAATTTACCTGGCCCGTATAAAAGATAAAAACTCTATGGCGCGAAAATTTATCTTCCCTAATTCCCATTTTATCTCTTCCTCTTTAATCACGTATGTTAATTTTTTGAGCGGGAAAATCCGAATCTAAAGCAGTGACTTTTTTTCGAAAATTCAACTCGATTCGAATGTTTCTTTTGGATGGCGGATTTTCGAAAAAAAAGGGCGATCGAACGGAAATGGAAAAAAATCTTCCTTTCAGCGAATGTGTGACGATAGACTTTGAGAAAGGTATTTTCCGGAAAAATCCCATCGAAAGGATCAAACTGTGATATTCTTTTGTGGGGATTTTAAAGGATGGCCAACAATGGAGACCGGAGAACAAATGAGTCGGATCTTTCAATAAGAATCGTTTATCTTCGCGGGGAGTAATGAATTTTACGAATCTATTATTTCCCGAGAATTTATATTGTGCGATATTATTTCTTAAACTCAGAAACGTAGTTCTGTAATTGGAAGAAACGTTAAAAAACACCATAAAATATATTTTATTACTTTTATGTTTTTTTCCAGTTTAAATAAGAAAAGAAAGTCAAAGTTTTTGATCAAGATATTAGAAATTTTAAGGTGGGTTTACAATCATTTATTTATAAAAATAGTACCTTTGAATACTAAAAAAGTAAGTCATAAATACTAGTGAAAAAGTAATAATAATCTTCATCTAAATTAAACTTAAAAAAAAAAAAAAAAGACGAACCGTCGACATTTAGGGTTTGCTTACAATGATTGAAAAACAGTCGCACATTCTTAGATTTTTTACGGCTCGTTTACAATGACTTTTCTTATGAATTCAATAAACTGTTGTACAAATGAGAAAAACAACTTGCAGTTTCTTAGATTACAAAGCAAATTTCTTTAAAAAATTCTTGTAAATAAGACTTAATTAAGTCATTAAAGTTAGGGTTTGTTCTCAATGCATTGAAATAGCAGTATAAGAATGATGAATCATTTGCCTCAGAATAACAGTTTAAAATAATTTAACGCTAAAAATATCAAAATAAACGTTTTTTTAAAAATTTCATGCAAGTAAGATTAACGGTTGAGACAAATATTTAATCACAAAACGATACGTTAACCGCCCGTTTTAGGGCCAGTTTACAACAAGCAGCTTGAAATAAACGAAAATGCATGCTCATAATGTAAAACAAAAGACAGTCACAACCGTTGAAGCCATTGATCATTAATCGAGGTGTTCTTTGGCGATACAAGGAAGCTTAAATACTCACCATTATACCGGTGGACACGGCAATACCTCGACCGCAGTAGGTGTTGGGCACGATGTCACCGAACCCGACGCTCAGGAAGGTTATGGCGATGAGCCACATGGAGTTCAGAAGGTTCGCGTGCTCCTCGTCGTGGAACCTGTGATGGTAAAAAAATGTTACAATCCTCCAGTGTTGCCAACTAATATACATTTAATTTACGAATTTTGGATAATTTGTCGAGAGATTTATTTACGGTGGCGCGCCGCGCGCCGGTTGATTGTTATTCATATCGATTTTAGCACTGTGATTTGTGTACCGAGGTGAGTTATACGCCTCGTTTGTTACAACCCACCCACAAATTGATCTAGCTTGATTAGGTTTTGTAAACGGAAATAAATTAACGTTTGAAATTATTTAAATTAAAATTAAAATCAATATTTCTAAATTGAACAGAGTCACATAACACGTGTTTATAACTGATAAAATTTAGTCACAAGGGTATAGACTTATCGCATTAATTAATCTGTTACAACTTAATTTCATCAGAATTAGTTGTAAAGCTCCGAGTCACATGACTCCGACATGTCGACATAACACTTTATGGCGGGAATTTAAAATCAAAAATTGAAGAAATTTTAACCTTAAAAATTTTAAGGCCATTTTTCAAATTTATTCGTATCTCTATGAAGTGGAAAAATTAATTCAGTGATGATTCAAAATTTAAAAGTTCAAGATTCGTCTTAAAATTGTAGCTGTTATACTATTTGGTTTTATGCAAAAGTATAAAATTAAAAGATTAATTTTAAAATATATTAGATTTATGTACGACATCATTAATTAATTCTTTTAATAAAAACTCTAAACTGAAAGGATAAATTCGAAACTCGAGTGATCAAAGCAACTTCAAATTATCGAGGTAATTTTATATATATGACGTACTCTGCTCCTACTCTAAATTATCAAAGTTTTTTTTTTTTTTTTTTTTCTTTTTTTGAAAAATCAACAATTACCGATTCGCTTCAGTTTCCACTACCGTTGATTAAAAAATCTTGAAAAATTAAAATAATGCGAGGGAGGTAAATTAGCTTGATTAAAAAGGAGATCAATATAACCGTCGACGACGACGACGACCGTGTATGAAGAATTAAATTCTCGCGCCAAATTTCTCTCTCGCGCGCTTTTTTTTTTTTTTTTTCTTCCTTCTTCCCCCCCTTTCATCCGTTTTTTACGACCCACCGAGTGCGTCGTAAATTTCAAAGGAGTATTCTCATATCCCTGTTTCGCTGATGCAACTTATCCCTTTCGGCTCGAGGAGATTAAAAGTTTTTAGTTTATTTTATGTTGATGACACTGCGATTTAAATTTTAACGACGCGAAGTCTCGCGTGACAAAATAAATTTTATTTCGTCAAAATAATCTAAAATCACGATCTTTCTGCTCTAAACTGAAATATCGCTTAGGCCGTAAATAATGAATATCGGTTTTTTCAAAAGTGAAGAGGCTTGTTTTTTTTTACCGCAAAGAAAAAAAAAAATTTGGAATCCACTGTATTTATCCCCAAATTGATGCGCAGCACGAAATTTCTTATTTATGTTGTTTATTATAAGATTCTTTTTTATCGTCTTATTTTACGTAAACGAAAATTACAATTTTTGAAAAGAAATAATTTTATTGAATTATTTCCTGGAAACACGTTCAGGGTATAAAAATATCTTTTGATGTAGAATTATCTTTTGTAAGAACTGATAGTAAGTGTCGTGATTTTAAGCAGTTTATAAATAAAAAAATAATTCTTAACGTCAAAATTTTTCTAACTGAATGTTTACTAGGCTTTAGCATTTGAATGAGTCGAACTAACTTAACTCCGACGTTTTCAAAGCGAATGCTTGTATCAAAGAAGGCTTTACCTCATGTCAAAAGATCGCGCTGCAAGAGTAAACTAATTAATTCGAAAGCTAGTTTTGAAGCGCGATCTACAGTTAATATTTCTCAAAACAAAACATTAAATTCAAATAACAAACTCAAAATACACAAAAAGAAAAACTATAGTTTTTTTTGTTTTGTACCGTTCGAGTTGAATGTTTTTTTTTTTTATTTGTTTGTATATTTAATTGGCTTTATTTCATAGTACACATTTTAAAGATAAAGTTAAATAAGACTTCTTAAAATTGAGCCGTTGAATGCGAAAGGGCTTCAAACACGTATTAAGTTTGAAATATTTTTCAGGAAGAAATTAGTTCTCCGTATAAATTTATTGCTAATTTTTTTATAATTTACATAGTGTGCTAATTAAATCTAAATGACTGTTTGATACATAGAATTCACTAAGAGTCGTTTTATATCCAACGCTTTTTCGACAGATTTTGGGCAGAAATGTCTGGCGAATATCTTTTACAAAGTTAGACAAGTGTGTCAGTTTTACTAAACATAAACATAGCCTTTATTCTCGCGTAAAGTAGATTTTACGAATCAGAGTAGAAAATTAAAAGATTGAACATTTCATTGATGTTTTGAATGAACCACTTGAAAATAGTAATCCCATTTCTGTCCAAAATCTGCCGAATAAAACAGTTTCAAGTTTACTAGCGCCACCTGGCGTTCGAAACACACTTACCTCTCGCACTGTCTGAGGGTCCAGGAGGCGATGATCCATAGCGAGACCATGAGGACGAGTAGCACCGTGCCCGGGCAAATGGTCATAAGGGTCTTGAGTACGAAACGGGTGTTGAAGTTTATGCGGTTGAGGGCGCCTATGCTCCGCGACGAGGCGTCGGTGAAGAGCTTGGAGTGGAGAAGCATAACCCGGCATATGAGGTAGAGCCTGAGGAACATGGGCAGGGACAGGGGCACGTCGTAGGGCACCAGGGTAGAGCCGACCCCACCGCCCTTGTTCGCGAGCTTGGTCGTCCACAGGAAGTAGTACTCCCCGGGTATGGGGTGTATGGCGCATATCGTCAACTCTACCGCTATCTGGAGGTTGCGCTGCCACGTCATGGCTATGCGCCAGTCGTCCGCGCAGTTATCGATCATGAATAACTGTAAATAAATTCATTTATTATTATTATTATTTTTTTTTTTTTCAATTGTTATGTATATTTGATTGGGAAATTGATAGGAAAGTTATTACTACTTAGGTTATGCAGCTTAATTCATACCAAGCTCTTAACAATAACTATAAGTAAGTACATTTTTTTAAATTTATTTTCAATTATTGTGTATACTTGGTTGGGAAATTTACTGGAAAGTTTGAGATTAATAACTATGTTTTTGGTAGTTTGCTTATGAATTTTTAGGTTATGTAGCTCAATTTGGAAAAATCATGTATCAAACTTTTAAGAGTAGAATGATTTATTATTTTTAGATACAAAAAAAGTAGTATACAACCAAAAAATATTATTGATAGTTTAAAAACTTTTTCCCTGTAAGTATAAAATGAATTTTTCCACTTTCTAACCTCAAAATCAGACCTTCACCTTTTGTTAGCGCTATTATATGACATGCATTTTTTCATTAAAATTTAATATATAAGTAATGAGTAATTTTTCTTATACATTATCAGAATAATTAGTATAACTGAATCCAGAAAAAACTAAGTTTTTTTTGCGTTTACTCGTAACATTATTAATTTTATCCCATTAAAGTTTTAGGTACAATTACACAAAGTTATTATTTGCAAAGGAGTCTGGTTCATTTGACCATGTTTTACGATATTTTCTCAGGTATGAAAGGCTGATTGTTTCGGAGCGGTTGTCCTTTAATTTACGAGTTGTAAAGTTTTATGATTACTTTAATGAGTTTAGCAAGAGCAGTTTTGACAAAGAAAAAATTTGAGACAACGGGAAGCTTTAATCACCGGAGCTGCACAAAATTCAAGTCTTTTAAGCCAATCTTGTACTTCAGCTGCAGACTTCGTCGTCTGAAGATTTAATCTCGCATTCAAGAGATTAATTAATATTCAAGACGAAGTTTGAAATAAAATGAATCGTTGAAGCTAGATAGATAGAGCGACAATTTTTTTTTTTCGGGATTAATGGAGATAAACACTACTATGGTCAAGGTTGGTATAAAAGTTAATTTAATTTTAATCACATTGAACCTTTCTTTCTCTCTCTCTTTGTTCTAGGAGAACATAAGAAAATTAGTTCGTTAGAGAAAATCGATGAATTCACTTACTTAATTAATAATTCGTTTCTCAGATACTCCAGTGTCGAAGAGCACCTCTAACCCAATTGAGAAAATGATTTTAATTCGAAAGATAACCAAAGCATGGTTTCAATCATCTTTTCTAAGACTTTTGCAAGTTTTGTTTGTGGATAAACTGCGAAAATAATGGACTTTTATTTGTGAAATCATCGATACGGCATCGAAGAATCTTCTTTATTTTTCTGATCCTTTTAATATAATTTTATAAGAAAAACTCGGGGTATTTTTCAAGACTGTAGGAGTTATCTGACCCAGGAATTTTTTTTTTTTTTTTCATTCTACTCGTGGTTGCAAACTTTTAATATCTTAAAAATTAATAAATGCCTAGATTTAATTTGAAATTTTTTTTTGTCCGTTAAGGAAGATGAAAACTTTCTCATCAAATATGCTGGTGTTTTATTTTTTTTAGTAAACCAGTTTCATTCAGTGCGCAATCGCGCTCTTATTAAATTAAAATGAAAATTAACTTTAGAAAAAGTCCAGCCGTTGAGTCAAAAATTTTCACTCTTCTACCATTCAATGAATTATTTTGTACGGTAAATTTTTTCATTGCATACGATCTGATATTTTGATTGAAGACTTTTATGTGTTTTGTTAGATTCCCGAATTCCGCTGACGCGAGTGGACGTCAAACTTTAAAAAATTTTGACGCTTCCAGAAATTGAAAATATTTCTTCTTATCTGATTTTAAAATAAATCAAGTCTCGTATTTACGCGGAAACTCAGAGCTTTCGAATTTTTTCCCAGCCAAACCCGGATCGATACTTCACTTCGTCGACTTCATCTTCTTCTTCCTCTTATTCCCACTTCGTAAGTAACCTTTTACCCCCGAAAACTTACACACATCCCGATGGCTTAAAACTTTCAACCTTTGTTACATCGTAAAAAACTTGGGTGGTGAGTGCCATGATAAAGAGGAGGAATTTCACTCGCCCGGATTTTCAGACCGAATTAAAACGTTTAAATTGTAAGTCTGAGTCCCGAGAGTTGAGGAATTTTTTTTTTTTTAGCGAATACGAAGTAGAAAAACTTTGTTTCTTTCTTGTTGCAGAATTTGATTGGGACTTAATGTCTGACCAGTTTTGGATGAAACTACTTGGTAGGATAGGTAAAACGTTAATTGAATAAACAAAATTGGCTCTTAAAAACGTTGTTTAAAATTATGATTTTATTTGTTTGTTTATTTATTATTGTTGTTAACAGATATCAACAATACTATCAGAAACCGAATACTAGAGTAATTTAACACCGTAACGTTGATACTACGTAATGTGCATACCCATACAAGTAAATTCTGAACATAAAAATTCAAAAAGCAAAATAAAACAGTGAGTATTTATCTTTTTTGTTATAATAGAATTTTTTTACATTTGCATTATTTATAAAAATATAAAAAAGATATATATGTATAAATTTGAAGACTTTTGCTTGAAAAGTAAAGAAAGGCGGAAAGAAAAATAATTCAGTTACTTAGTGAGTCGGCCTGTACAACTTCAACTATCCGAGCTAATTGAGACCGATGGCCATCATAATCGAACGAGAGAACTTGAGAAAGTGTAATTTTAGTCTTGGAAATTAAAAACCTATATTTCATTTGATCAATATTAATTTATTATACTACTATAAACATTTTTTTGAATAATACTAAAAATAATTATTATTATTTTCAAAATCGAAAAATTTTTTTACCAAAAATATTGACCAGTAGTAAGACACGGTTTAGGTCAGACCAAACTAATGAATTTTTCTCACTACTAAATAACGAAAGTTTTCTCAACGAAAAAAAAAAAAAAGAAGAAGAAATTTATTACGCCGATAAATTTCAATTCGCCAGCAGGTAGTTCAGGGCTAAGTTCTTAGACCACTCGAGCAGTGTTAACGAAGACTGTTCGTTTTCCCACCTTCTTTGTGTGGATTTATTGATTAATTTTTTTAGAAGAAGACAAGAAAAAAATAGTAAAAGCGCGGCTAAAAACAGCTACGGCTCAACCAACTCTTGTCTGTAACCTAGCTCTACTTCACCGGATAATAAAATCTCTTTTTTTTTAACGTATTTTTTTTTTCTGTTGGAAAAATGTGAGATTGGCATTGACATTTTTTCGTGTTTCTTAAACTAAGTTTTATGTAAGTTTGGCAACAAAATAATATTGCATGCTGATTTTTATGGATTAAAACTATAATAAAATGCTTAATTAATTTTTTGATAATTATTTCGGTTTTTATTTTTCATTTTTATTTAATTTACTGCTTTGAATTTAAGTAAACATCAACTTCTGATATCAATAGACAGTTAACTAATGCGTAAGTTATCCACAGCTCGGTGACGTAAGTAAATAATAATTAAGTTACAAGTTTTTAAATCGTGTTATTCCCATTTACTTGTAAACTACTTTTATACTTCAAACTTAATAAACTCACCCCAAACTCGGTTCAAAGTTTCTTCCGCTCGTTTTAAAAATACAATTAAGGTAGAATCTCGGTTACACAGTTAGTCAAGATGAGATTTTAACCTCACATTTGACTCACTTCAGGCAGATACAGATATAAAAGTGCGTAAACAGCAGACGCTTTTTTAACCATTCTACCCATAAATAATTTTTAGTTCATGCTTAGAAGCATACTCAATAATAAAATAATGTCAAAAATTGCATAAAAAAATTCAAGTTATGATTATAATTTTTAAATTCGACAACCAATCTACATTAAAACTTCAAAGATTCATTCGTCGCTGTGTTCAGTTTGATAAAAAATGATTGTTTTTTAGTAGATAATTTCTTATTTACTGTAATATGTAAAACAATATTTGGTTAAAAAAAAAAAAAAATTGTACAAATGAATTTTTCCCTATAATACTTCATCAGCAACATTTATCCTATTTTTCAGTTAAAATATCAAAATTCAATCGTTTAAAATAGATTCTTCACACATTTCCTTCTGATGAAAACAAGCACCTCGCATATTTCGGTGCTTAATTAACCCCGAGTGAGATACACCGACCCGAATAAAAAAGTGGGGGGCGGGGTGGACGATATTCAGGATAATTAATCAAAGTAGAGTCGCTCGTCTTTAATCCACTTGACCCCGCTCGGCTCCAAGACACCCCAGATAAAACACGTTTTGTAATATCTCGACGCGTCCCTGTATTTGCCGAGCCAACCCCAAACCCTCGGATAGTTTCCTGGAATTATTCTTATCCTTCCGTTTGCTCAGACCAGACCTCCTGGTAATTTTTCGTCTCTGTTTGCACGATCAAGTTTTCGAAGATCCTGTTGACTCTATTGATTATGACTCGATCGCTCGCAGTGGTTTTCGATTACTACTTCAAAGTATTTTTCTGGGAAATTTTATTACTAACAAAATTTTTTCGATTTGGTGGGATTAAACAAACTACTCGAAGAAAAGTAATAAAGGGTGTTTTTGAGGCACTGGAAAGACACTGGGATCATATATGAAGTTTTATATTGATAAACTTGTTGTTTAGAAATAATATGATTATTTATCTATGTTTTTAACTTTCAGAGATAACTTTTGGTATCCAAAAAGATATAACACTTAGATTTTAGTATGCATATATTTTTCTTGTAGTTGTTTTCTTTTTTACGTTCAAAATCCAGGATTTCTTCGGTAAAATTGTCTTTTGACCTTGGCCAAGTTGGCTAAATAAATATGTTAAGTTAATTGAACAGTTCAAAATTTAAATTTAAACTTGACTGCATACATCAGTAACCTTTGCACAATCTCAGCTTCCCAAGACAAATAGAAATTAGTTTGAACATTACAGTCTCATTTTAAGTTTAATCAGGTGATACTTGATTAATTACATGAGATATTTTTAATTTATGTAAAACAATTTTTTTGGTTTTGATACCTGCAACTCATTTAATCCATTAGACGATAGCTCTTAATGTCTTATCAGATCTAACAAGGGGATGTTACGACACATTAGAACGCCGATCTTGACGAAACTTTGAGGATAGTTTTCTTATACCAAATAATAAACTAAGTCACTAATATCTCTTTCCAATGGTCCTTATACAATGGCTTACCCTACAGCCAAAAGGGGAATTTTCGAAAAAAAAACAGGTTTTTAGCCTATTTAAAAAAAAATTCCTGCTCAAATCCTATTGCAATTGGAAAGTTCTGTGACCTTTCATTTTTTGTTTTTTTTTATGAATTTTCAGAGAAAAATATTTTTAGGCCTTACTTTGAAAAAATTGAATGGTCAAATGAATGTAAAATTTTCCGTATAAGATATTTTAAGATACTTTGGTGGTATCTGAATCTTATCTTAAATCTGAATCGATCTTACTCATAAAAACAAGTATTGCCCATCAATTGTTGAGCCGAAGTAACCCTTTTTTTCGCTAGTTCGAACATAAATCCCAAAGTTGTAAATTTGTATTACAAATGGCTTGACTACATAAAAAGTAATCCAGTTGTCGGGTCAGTGATTGGAACTTTATTTGGAATAAGAAAGAGTAAGGGGATATCCATAGATCCGCGTGCGGATGAGCTGGAATTCGCATCACGTTTCCTTTGTGCAGGATCGTCGCATCCAGCCCGGTCCACGGGGAATGGATTCCGTACCCGGTAAATTACATACAGTTCAGACGGGGTGATTGAATCCGCGCTTTTACCCCTTCCCCTGTCTCTCTGTTTACTCGCGCAGTAGGCGTGGATGAAAAAGAAGATAGATTGGCTTTTTCGAAGTGTATGGGCGATTTTGATAGTGAGGAAAAATTCATAAATCTGAGGTACAGAGCCTAAGAGGTTCAAGTTCAAAAAAGTTGAGAGTAGGATCGATTTTTTAACACTTTACTAGAAAAACGTCTAATTTACCTTTGCTGTATTCAATATGGATCCCCTTTCAGACTTTTAATGTGGTTTCAAATTATTTAAAACTTTAATTTTTTTAAAAATGAAGTCTAAAAATAATTCAAAATCAACTTAAACTGTCTCTGTCGCACCTACTAAGACCCTATTTTTTAAATTTTTCACAAGTTTTTGCTGAAAATTTCTCTATTATCTTACAAATTTTGATAAATCTTTTGGTGTATCGAATTGATCGGAACCGGAAATTAAAAAATATTAATTTTCAAGATGTTTGGTAGGGCTAAGTCCATGCGTGGTTTTGTTAATAAGTTTTTAAAACACTGTCATTTGCAGCATGTGTGCGTATTCACTCTGCTCTTCGCGTACTTTAATAATTTAGTGTTTTTACTCCGGGCTTTCTGGGCCAATCCGGGTTTACTCGTGTAGAGCTTCCTCTACAAAAAATCTAGGATCCACCCGGTAAAATGTTTAAAGTTGAATTGTTATTTTGAAAAAGTTTAAAAAAAAAAAAAGAAAATTTTCGACGTATCTTGCGCGATTGTATGTAGAAAATCACGATCCTGGCTGAAATTAAAGTGCGAAACTAAAATGATATAACAAGTTTGAATTTTATATGTACTTTGAATTGATTAATTAACTTATATTAACAAATTTTTTTTTTTTTTTTTTTAATCGTTTTTTTGTAAACTAATAAAATCAGTTTTGATAGTATTTCAAACGGTAGCTTCAGATTTGATCAATAAAGTTACAATTTGTAATATAAGCTTCAGCAAACCGTCAAAATATGAACTTTAAATTAAATTCCGGAAGTTCTGAACTAAGTATGAATATTCAAAAGCAATTTGAAACATGCTTTTCAATGCGAAAGTTACTCTAAAGAAGACTATCCTTTCTTATAATCGAAAACATGTTCTCAAGCAACTCGAATTTCTTATTTTTTATTTTTCATGGTTCAATGATCTTCAACTTTAATTACATCTAGGATTGAATACGGTTTAAGATTATGGAGTAATAAATTCATTAACTATTTAAATGAATATAATAAGTTTACCATGTACAATGCAAGCCTCATGATTTACTAATCAGAAGAAATCTTTTGAATCAAAGATACATTTTTTTGGTTATTTTCTCATTATCTAAAGAAGTATTGAAAATTTAATTCCTTTTTTTGTGGAAAAATCATAAAATTGTGGTATTTTGAATCTTAAGATTAAATTACAATTTTTTTTTTTTAATTAATGACTAAATTTATTTTTTTTAAATTACAGCTCAATTTGAGGGGTTGTGCACTCCAAAATGATCTTTTGATTATTTTGGAATATTCAAAGTGTTTCATACCTCTGAATTACCTTCGATTGAAAAATATTAATTTTTGTGGATTTTCTCTTGAAATAAAATTGATATTTAATTGATTATATTGATGGACGGCTCAATCAACCCGTTTTCATAAAAAATATTCCAGCTAATTTACCACAATCGAACGATCCAAGCTTACATAAAAAGATAAACAAACATATTCATCCCTGCACCCAAGGCGGAAAAACAAGATTTTTTCGCACGTGTCTCCAGGTGTAAACCGAAGCACTGACATGATACTTAGCTGGGGGTTGGTGCTTATTGATTTTTTTTTTTTTTTTTCCTTCTCGAGATTAGAATTTTTCAGCTGACTCGGCTCCTGCAGTCTTGCACTTTCGGGGGAGGGAGGGAAGTCATTTCGGAAGATTTTACACGAAAATTGAAGACTCGAGCTGAATAATGAGCCGGTGGAGCGCCCGCTTCCAGTAATTACTTGTAAGCCGAGAGAATTGGAAAGTTTCCTGTAGCGCTGAATGGTAAAACGCTGATGACGAGGACGGAGCTTTTAAGTTTTTAATGAGTAACTCGCGATTTTTATTGTTGGGTGTGGAAGAGGTTTTTCGTGAGGTGTGCTGACTTGTAATGGATGATGGATTTCCTTTGTAAATTGTTAGGTATTTTTAGTTTTTCATACTAAATTTTTATGCAGTATTGGGCTTAAAATATTACACACACTAATTTCCACGTATATCTTAACAACATATCTATCTTTTTGACTATAAATAGTTAATTATAAAAAAATATATCAAATAAAAACTATATATAATAAAATTTATTTAATTTTTACTGTATTTTAAACTCTTGGTTTTTAATATTTAGAGTAAGTTTTTTCTAAACCTTGTTATTTTTTTTTTTATTATTATTTTTTTTAATATAATATTTTATATAATAAAACATTTTTTCTATTTTATTAACAGTAATTATGAATTTTACCAAGTAAATGCAAAAAACTTTAAAATTATTTCACACAATAATTCAAGATGATTAAAAAAGATTTAATAAATTTCATTAAATATAGTTTACTGGAATATTACTTTGAGATATTTAGATAATTTTTAAGATAACTTAAAAAGATATTAGTTCATTAAGATCTTTTTTTGTTTTCTGTATTTTACCCAGGATTGTGTCTTAATATCTTACTCAATCTAAATATCACAATACTTAACTGTATTTAAAAAAGATTATATTTCAATGAAAAATTTTTTCAATTTCTGTATCTCAAGATTATTTTCGAGCAGTATCTTGTAAAATAAATCTGACTCATTTTTTTTAATTTTTCGTATTTCATCTAAGATATCAGAAAGTTAATATCCAAGTAGATCGTAAGAGGTATAAAATGACCACTTTGACAGATCCACATTGTAATTATTATAAATATTATATTTTATCTTCCTACAGACCAAAATAATGAAAAAAAATTTTATAAACCACCGTCCGCGCCCCGAAGAAGAAAAAAGTAAGTCCATTAAACGAACTTCCCCGGATGAAGGTGCGAAGTGTTTATTTTTATCAGAGCTCACTGACCTCCCGCGTCTAAATCCTCTCATTTCACGCGAGATAAATCAAAAACTTAGCCGCACGATAAATCAACACTCCATTAAGACTTCTTTTTCCTCTTCTTCTTGCTTCTCGCTTCCCTAAAAAAGAGATAGTCCAAGCCGCAAACAAGTCCATCCCCAGACAAATCTCGGTCATATATATGTATAAATCCACCCTCCCTCCTCCTTTTTCATTTGATCTTATCAGCTTTGCTCTCTCGAGTGCCGTTCCAAAGGCGAAGCTACAAAGACGACTTTTTTTTTTGGCGGAAGATTTTGATTTAGTTTGTTGGCAGTTGGATGTTGTTTTCGTATTCCGAGAAGTGTTCTTTCGTCGTGTTTTCTGCTTGGATTGTGCAGAATCAGGGATTTTTTTTTTTTTTTTTTTTGAGGCTATCGTTTAATTTTAGGTTAGGGTTGGGAGACTTTATTCTGATTGGATTTTTTCTTATTAGTTTCAATTGTCTAATACTAGTTTGAGGGTTTTTTTTTTTTTTTAGTTTATGATTTATTATGACTTTGAAAGATTTTTCAAAAGAATTACTAACAAGCTTTCATTATTGAACGAGTAATAAAGTTTCTTTTCAAATGAAGAAAAAAACCCAATAATTGTTGTCTCAAGAGGTCGTAACATTTTTAATAATTTTCAATATTTTTTTGGTACCAAATACTTTCTATACTACAAAACTCTAAACTTGTATTTAAAATTAAAAAAAAAATTTCTTATTTAGTTATAATAATGATATTTTTTCCCCAGTAACCCAACTTTACTGAAAAAAGTGTAGAAGAGATAAGATTCCAAGTTTTAAAAACTTCCCTCTTTCATCCTTTTTTTTTTTTTTCTTTTTTTCTGCTGACTAGACAAAATAAATTGCAAAAGAGAGTCTGCGGTACTTGTCTATGCGTTAGAGCAAAGTAACTTTGCAAGCGAAGAATGTCAAAGAATTGCCGACCCGTCGAATTCACTTGCAAAAAAAAAGAAGAAGACGTTAGTCAAACGTTTCGCTCACAAGGGGTTTTCTTAGTAAACTTAATCTCTAAAACTCGGAGTAAACAATTTTCCCAAGAGCAAATATTATTACAACCAAGCGGATATTTCGGGCTGATATTCGACGATAATATTTCCCCGATGTTCCAAGCATGCACGCTGGATAATTACGCGAACAATGCAAGTGTACGTGGTAAAAGGCCGAAGATTCTTCATCCTGCGACTGCTCCTTCGATTTTAATTAGTTTAGTTTTGGTGATAATCGCCTCGCAACTCGTCGTAATTAAAATTCAGGCGCTCTTGGTACTAACAAGGCTGGAATTTTTATGGTTTTAATTAAGAAAAAAAAGGGGTTGGGAGAGGGTAAGAAAAATGATTATAAAAGCTACCCACCTGAACTTCTAAAGCGTGATAAGCACATATGAGGCCAACAAGTATCACAGTCGACACAGAGATCAGGGTTTTCAGAGCAGTCGAGTAGATCGAGGCCTGAAACAATAGAACGAGATAAACACACATCAATTAAACTGATTTATTAATTATTGGTTTCGAATATTATTATAACGTTATAATTTGTTATTTTTGGTAAAATTACTATGGTTACTTCCTTAATGTCAAAATAATGTATAAAAAACTATGTGAGTACTAAAAATATGATATGTAAGCAATGCAATTATTATATATATTTTATTATAAATAAAAAAATTATTGAAATATTTAAATATATCGTTTAATTCAATAAAACAATTTTTATTAATCTATTCTCATTATATTTTATTGAAAATTCAATTTTGATCAAGCACTTTTCTTTTTGTACAAGTTTAATTATTATTATTTTTATTTTTTTTTTTAATTTTAACACAATATCCTGTAATCAGTAATGCTTAGTTATATTTTGTTACATCAAATAAAGTCATTAAAATTTCAAAAATAACAATAGTAAAATAGAAGTAATTGAAAAATAAACAAAAAATATTTGGATAAAACACTTAAATAGATTTGTCACTCGATTTGTCATACTTAGATATTAAGAACCTTTCAATGTTAAATTGTAATTTATTTATTAATACAAAATACCGCCTTATCTTTGTATTGAACATGGTCTTTTCGGTAAATGAGCAAATTCAAAAAAATTTTTAAGCAATCGTAACAACGACATTGAACAATCTCGCTGACCACGTACAAATCAAAGCCCCGAACGATGATTATTCAGTGAGCCAGCCTCAAGTAGTTCAAAACTCTTACATAAACTTAATTAACGAAATAAAAAAAAAGACTTAGATTATTCGAAAGTGTCAAGCGCAGGCTGTACCGATTAATCAGTCCGGCAAGGCGAGCTGATATTGAAATTCTCGTGTGGCTGTCGGGAACAATCATCGGATTTTCCGAGTGGCGAGACTTTACAGAGACGCGCTTAATTAAGTACGAAATGGATTACGACTTACTTCTTTTTTTTTTTTTACCTCAAATCGAGCGAGTATTTATCAATCGCGGGACTTGAGCTGATTACCATCGCGTAAGGCTTCACTGTGCTCAAGTGGTTGATCGCTGTTTTTTTTTTTTTTTTCTTTGGACTTTGAGAATGACAGACGAAAAATTATAACGAGCAAAAAATGATACAATTTTTCTGGACAGGTAAAAATAGCTAGCATAAAATAAAAATTTTATGAAATTTTGATGGTCTATAAAACTAGTTTACTAGAAGATTGAAAATTTATTATCAAAAAATTAATTATTAATCATTTAATGTTTATATAAAATCTACCAAAATTACTTTATTTAGTATAAGCTGTCAAAGTAGATGTCACTCAGTATATTTAGTCGTAGTCAGTATACATTTCAATATTTTATATATAGGAAACATAAATTATTTTTTTATAATTATTTATTTAGCTTTCAATAATTTTTTTATACAAACCAATTTATATGTTCTCGTATACAAAAAAATAAAGATAAAAACCAAATTCCGTAGTAAATTTTCATATTTTTGATAATTTTGGAGTACGCTACCTATTTTACAGTAAAATGCAAAATTTATTCATTTTTTTACTATTTTTTATTTTTTATTGATTTATTTATTTTTTTTTTATAAGATAGTTTTTATTTCTGGCTTAACAGATTTACCTGAAATTTCGGCACCTCGAAGTGATTGTATGAATTAAAATTACCGATTTTATTATAATTTGACGGGTTTTTATAATTTCTTTTTTTCATGTTTCATAATTTACTTTGATATTCAAATTGACCTGCTTATATCGTAATGATAATAATTTGAAAACCTAATTTAAATTTTTTCCACGTTGGAAAATGAACTTTTAATACGGTTTCCAATTAAAACGTCAAGGCTGATTGAAGGTTTTTCAATATTCATCTCTCAGTGGCAACAATTATCAATACTCGAGCACAAAAAATTAAAAATTTCGATGAAATTTCTTGAAAACCGTAACATCTCCTTATAATAAATATTAATTAGACTCTTAATCCGAAGCATCTACAAAAGTTCGATCGATCGAATCAACTTTTTTTTTTTTAAATTAATTATTCCATTTACCCGCTGATGCTTTCATTTCGCAAAGCCGAAGTCTATTTTCAAACTGGTAAGCCTTGAACACGCGAATTGAAAAAAAAAAAAAAAAAATAGTTTTTTAATTTAAAAAAAGAGAAAAAAACTGTAAGCCATCGATTTTTTAAATTATAAATAAACCAACAACGCCTCGTTTTATTATAAATTTAGTACGCACATGAATCACGCAAAGATTTTCAAACTTTTATTCCCAACTTATTTCCCAGAAGGCCTTTTATTCACTCCCAACTTTCAATCTGAATAATATCCGAGTATTTATTAAAATAGTTGCCGTACCGAATCTCGGATAATTTGACGAATCGCGGGAAGAGAGAAATTTACTTTTTTTCATTCGTAAAAGTTTTTCGTAGGGAAATCGTTTCTCGAATCGAGCGTTTACTGCTGTTTGGCGAAAAGTTTTAAAGGGTTCCAGAAAATTTTTTTTTTATTACCATCCGGGACTTATTCTTTATTAAAAGGGGGGGAAAAGCATATGTGCACAAAAGTTTAATATTGAATCGAGTTTGAAGATTTAGAACGGTTGTTTAGTAACTAACGAGGCCTGGATGTTGACGTGTCAGCGGCACGTGCCGGATTATAAGTGTATCAATCAATCCCATTGATTTGTGTTTTTGATTTGTTTTCTCTCTGTTTCTCGGACGGGCGATGTCCTTGCTTTAAAATTCACCCGTCAATGTCATTTCACTTTTTTTTTTTCTACGCTTCGGAATAGAATGAGTTTCTTTACGGTTTGTGAATACTATAAATTTTTCTCGACGCTTTTTTTATATTTGATTATGGAGTATTTTCCGTAAGGTAATATACGCTACGAAAATGATTTTTTATTATTTTTGTAGCTCAAAAGATGTCACGATTGTATATTGTTGTAGTTCAGTATTCAACTTAAAAACAGTATTACAACACTAATGCGTAGGGAACTAACCTCAAAATTGACTTTTTTGTATCAAGATAAATTATACATTATTTTTTATTTCATTTATTGATAGTACCATTTTTGTTTTTCAACCTCTTTTTATTGATATTACTAGTTCGTTGTAGTAACACAAATTTTGAGGTTAAAAGTGTAAGTGGTTGCAAAATTGTTTCTCTAATCGAAAATTACCTTTACATTATTTATTATTTCAATTTTATAACCATAAAACTTTCGTAATTTATAACCTCAAAATCAGTGTACACAATGATAATTTCATAATCTTCTGTCAGAATATTTTGAAAATAAAAAATTCAAGGTTATGATTCTCAAAAATCTGTGTAAAACTAATTAACTTTTTTTTAAAGCTAATTCACCGATGCTGCATAAGACAATAAAAAATTTATAGGTTATAATAATTTAATGACTAATCATACAAATGAGGTTGACTATTAAGTAAACTCTGCGAGAGATAATTCAATTACCCGTAACTGAATTTTTTCAACTAGATCGATTTTCATAAATCTCAGCTTAAATCATGACGAATGTCTCAAAAAAATTTTAAATCATGGATTTTTTCTTAACGAGTGTAAAAAAAAAAAAAAAAAATAAGCAGCATGGCACAAGCGATAAATCCCAGGAATAAGCAAGAAACCTTATACTTTTCCTACCAAAAACTCCTTCGTTATTTATCTATCCTCGGTCGCGAATTTATGTACGCTGGCGCTCTAATTGATCTCTTTGTTTTGTAACCCACACGCGCTTCTTTTACGGTTAAGGACGCGTTATATCGAATTCTCGAGTAATGAAATAAGTTTTCGCGAAATTCGAGGGAAAAGATTTACGTGTTTTTTTTTCTCTTCTCCGCGGCAACGAGAGATGACCCGGTTTTGGCGCGGGGGAGAAGGAAGGAAGGACAACCGAATTTTATATTAATTCGGGTCGCCAAAAGAGACACCAAAACCAAAAAAAGCACGAATTTTTATGGGTTATATTGTGAAAGGTTTTTTGTGTAACGGCTCGATTCATATTCCTTAAAAATCCTTTAGAAATTTATAGGAAAAGCATACGCGAGCGAACGAGGCGAGAGCGTAAACATCAATTTTAGTCGTGATAAATTCACGTCGGAATAGAGTGTATGTATATTTTCTCTGTTTTGCCACGTATTCAATCTAAATTTTATCCTTCAACGTTTTTGAAACACTTCTTACTGCTTTATTTTTCATCTATTGCGAATTGTTTTACGGAGGGTTTAAGGAGGAGAAAGCTGGAAATCCTTGATGATGCAAGGATATTCGAATAGGAAGTAAATAACCGAGGATTTTATATATAAATGCGATTTCTTTAGACGATGGATTTAGTGTAAATCCAGAAAAGAAGACAGAGTAATGTCTTTGAGACATAAAATGTCCTTTTGTTTCAGACACCATACGTTTGCTCAAGCGGATTTTATAACTTTAAATTTTTCATTGTTTTTGAATTTAAATCATTAAATTTTACAAAAATCAAATTCCTATCATTCTAAAGTTTATAATATACTGAAGAAGTTATTGTAAGTATAATAATTCTGAGGATGGATAAAAAATAAAGATTTTAAACCGCTAGCAGTCTCTAACCTCAATATATTAAAAAAAAACCTTTTTTGAAATCTTAGGAATAATAATTTTGAGGTTGAATAGTTAAAGAAGATTCAAAATTCAGTTACTTTGGCATCCTAACCTTAAAGTCTTCCATTTTACTTTCCTCAGTGTAATTTCCTAACCTCAAACTATTTCAAAAAACCATATAAATCAGATAACTCACAATATAAATTTGAGGTTAGGACTTGACTCATCGCACAAATAAATAATAATAATTCAATTACCTTCGTGTAGATGCCGGCGCTTGACAGCTCGTTCTCGATGACCATGACGATGATCCCGAACATGCCAATGACGAGTGCGTAGTCGCTTATCCTCTTTCGCTTCTCGAACAGGGCTTTTCGTCTGCCAAGGCGGTAGCCGACGTTCGGCTTGTGCTTCGAGGCGGCGCTGAGGCTTCCCGAGGCGCCCTTCGAGAGTCCGAGGCCGCCCCCGGCGGCTGACATGGCCCTCTCGTCCCCAGGACGCTGGTAGTCCGACTGGACCCCGACCAGGGCTATGGCGGCCTCCTCGCCTACGCTTCCGGCGCCACCGCCGGCACCGGCTCCCATGCTGCTGCTCTTCATCGCCCCCGGGATCGAGAGCGTCGACGCCGGCTTCCGCAGCTGTAAATCGCACCCAAAATCCTTTCATTAAAGTTTATGATTTACTGAGCTCTGCGGGATTGAATTTTTTGGTTTTACTTCGAATGGAAGCCTTAACGGTCTCTGCCCGCAGATGGCACCACTATTAGGCGTTGAAGCGCTATCGCGACCTTTGAACGGGCAAGGACCGTTGGATTTTTATATACAATTTGACTTTTGGGTAGGTTATTGGTGCATATTCATAATTTGTGAGTATTTTTGTTAACCACTAAGCCGTTTGCATCCGGTATAGTCAGTGTAAATGTGTAAATCGCTACTTTCTACCGCACACAAAAAACACACAAAAAATCATGCACTACCATAGTTGAAAATTGAGTGGGTGTGGATGCAAGGCGAAGTGGGTCACGGCGGAGTCTTACTTTTAGGGTAGACTCTTGTTGTGCATCGGTAATATTCGAGTATAATGCAGGTGTTGATTTTCTGTCTACGGTGCACGTTGGCGTGGAATAGTTGCGTAGTGGTGTACTTGCAATTCGCTCGAGCGGCTTTGACAGTTTCGACCCCCCGCGGGCTTAATTGAGGTTAATCCTCCGCCAAAGCACGCCCTTGGTAAATTGAAAGTGCGACTTGGGGCAAAAAAACATTGTAAGTTGTTTTGAATATATTTACATGGTGTGTGTAACATGAGATTTCTCAATCATTTGAATGTTCATACATGGCTTAGTTTCACATTAACGAGTAATTTATCGTCAAAGAGGCTTTGATTTTCATCCCCGGCCGTACATCACGACGCTAGGGGAGGATTTAACATTATCCAGCAATATTGTGCCGGGTAAACTAATGAAAATTCCAATGGCTTTTGGTCCTTGCTCAAAGCTCTCTTCACATCTGCATAAAATCCATGAAAAATATTTCGAGTCTAGTTGGTGGTTTCTGCTTTTTTTTGGTGGGAATCATTTTACAGGACAGCCATTGTTCCAGGAGCATTTACCGGAAAGTGCGCGTATCGCGTAACGAGATAAGCGCTTTTACCGGAAAACTGGGTTGTTCGGGTGGGTGGAAGATACGAGCTTAATTGATTGCCAGAGTGAGCCGTCCGAGTTTTTCATTTATCGGGTCCGCGGAAATGAATTGAGTTTTTGAAGTGCTGTAGCTGCCCAACGATGGTAATCGCGGAAAACTCTCTCGCGATTTTTCGAAATTGTTCGTGGGATGCTTTAATCGACTCTTCGTCCGGGGAACAGAATTTAATTTTGCGTTCAGTTACTGGATTTGATTTTGAAAATAGTAATTTACAACCTTGATTTGTAAATGGAAGTCTAATGATCTTTATTTTTAAGCTTGTAATAAATTAATTTGGAATACAGTTTCAACTTAAATTAATTAATGATAATAATAATATAATGTGTTCATTAAACTTAAAAAAATAAAATAAAAAAATTACAATTAGGTATTACATTGTTTTTAGTGTAATAACAAAATTAAAAAAATTATTTCATGGAATATGATAGTATTCGATTGGAGTAGTTAAATTTTGTATATCCTTAGATCACTCTGATTACAATGATTTTATTTTAATGACAACATTGTATACAAGTACAAGAGTTGAAACATGAGATTATCAGTTTTGATTACAATGTTCTGTACCATCAGGCCAATTTAAAAAAATTTTTTTATATTGTATTTTGATTGTAACTTATAAAAATAGTATTTGAATATATTATTTCCTTAAAATTCATGAATAGATAAATAAAATGCCAGATTCCATAAGTTGAAAAACGATAAAAATTGTTCGCTAAAAATGTTTCATGAAAATTTATTTCTTTAAGGACAGTCGTATCAGCACCAGCATAGCCAAATCAAAAATTTCAGAAATAAAATATTCCTCAACTTTAGCATAAAATATCACAACTTTCATTAAATCAAAAGCTTTCACTTGAAACTAATTTCCGATAAATCACGGAATTAAAAAGATGTAAAATCACATTACCAAGTGGTAATATTCAGGCTATGGTTCATTTATTTTCGAAAAGCGAAGAAGAAAGAAAGAAAAAAATGTTAAGTTAGCGCGTCTGACACTAATACCTGGGTAACATGGCTCGGCTCCCAAGAAGTCCTACAAAAACTCCCGGAGCGTTATAATCTCGTCTTTAGCCCATAAACGGAAAAACTCTCGGCGGGTTATTGTTGTGGAATTTTTCTCTTTCTTTCTCTCTGTGTGTGCACTTGTTGGCCCCCTTTTTTTTCTTTCTTTCTTTCTTGCTGTTACTTTTTCTTGGTACGGCCGAGGTTTACGTCTTTGTTTTCGTAACAAAAAAAAAAAGAGGAAAATTGGGTTATTAATTGGCCGAAGGATCTTTTTGGGTTTTCCGGATTGATGGTCCGGGATACTATACCCACCCTAATTGCTTTTAAATTGATCGAGGAGCAAGAAAATCTGGTGTGACTAATGAGTCGGCAAGAAATTTTACGATGGTCTTGATTTTAATTTTTTTTTTTTCTTTGGTTGAAGTAAATAATGGAGTGAATTGACTTTTGAAATTAATTGGAAATATTTCCAGTACACAGTTAAAATTTCAGAGTTTAAAAAGAGCGCAGAGTACAAAAAACTTATTCTCATAAAACCTTTTTTTAATTGTTCGTAACTAGAAAGTTTTTGTACTGATAAATGATTAATATGAAATTTATACTCTTGATTTTTGTTGATTACATAAATTAAACAATTTTGAATTAAAATTTAGGTTTCTTCTTGAGTATAATCACAGTAGTACGTCAATTCCTGCATAATGTAAATTTAAAAAATGAAATAACGATTTTAGCGAAATTATTGATGAATTAAGATAAAAATGTATGGTCAATACTTGATCAGGTTCAATAATGACTTTGAAATTTAAAATTTACTGCATAAAATTATTTTTTACTTGATCATCTAAATTTTTTCCCTCCGAATTATAATTTTCTTACACTATTTTACCTTTCTTAAAGTAATGTAGTAAAATTATGTAATTCGGAAATTTTTTTGGTATCTATTTTTCTCAGTCTCGATCGATGAAAAATTGTCGATTTATCATATCCAACAACAGTTTATTTATAAAAAAAGCCCCAATATTTTAAAGTTCTAACTGAGCGGAGATATCAAAACAATCAAAGCTCAGTCTGATTAATTCAGGTTTGGCAGCTCGCGTATTGATTTATTCGGTCGAGATACGTTTGATTATCGGCGTTGGCTTTGGACGCGGACGTTACAGCGTCACTAGATCCGAGTGAGTAACGTTTGTTCGGCGATTAATCAGCGACCCTTTTGACTGAGATTCAACTTGGCAGAGGAGATTTTGTCCAATTATAAAGTTACAAATTAGTCGGATTACCAACCGTCTCACGAGAATTCGAAAACAACGGGGAGTTTAACCAGTCTCTTTGATCTTCCCGCTGGTTTTGTTGTTCGCGGTGCGTTTTATTTAATGAGTGGAGGCTGTGGCTGGTAGGTGTGAATTTTTCAAGACGATGTTACTGGTTTGATTGATTTTAATCAAAAGTGAAAAAAGTCTTTGACTGTAGCAGTAAAATAATGAACGATAGAATATTACATGTAAAAAAAAATAAAAGTAAGAGTTTTCAAGGATAAACTCAACGAATTCAAGGATTTGGAGAAAGAGTAGATTTTTATGAAAATCTGTAGATTAAAAAACTACTTTCTTATCTTTTACTGTAATTATATTTTTCCAACAATTGGAATTTCCAGTTAATTTTACAACTTACTTTTCAGGAGAAAAGAAAACCAACATGGAAAATCTCATTAAATTAATTTAAATTAATTTTATGAAAACAAGAGTTAAAATTTTTAATAAAATGACAATTTTTGAGAAAGTTAAAAAAAATTTTTTTTATTTGCAAACTTTTTTTACCTCTCCTGCAGAAAACATACATTACGAAGCCAAAAAAATTTTTTTAATCATTTGAAGCCTCTAGAATCAAAACCAGTTAAACTATAAATTGTTAAAAGTTGAGTCTGTAACTTACTCGACATGTATTTTTTCTTTGTTGATAAAAAACAAATATGTTACAAGCATTCAAAACTTTTAAAGTTTCAGATGTAAAATTCAAACCGATAATTCAAAAATTAATTATATTAATAAAATTTGATTTAAAATTTCAAAAAAAAATACCAACCCTACGACATCCCACATTTTTTCCGTCTGATTTTGAATCAACAAGGTTCAATTAACGTTCATTCAAAGGGCGCGAATCATCTTCGTTTTTTCCCCAGATCGCAGCTGATCGATCGATGAGTCTGCGGTAGACGCCCGATAAATCGAATCACAAGCGCGCGTCTCTTTTGCTTTTTCCCGGGTAAGATTTATGGCGAACTTTGTACCCGATGCTTGCTCGCTGTGTAAAAAATACTCCTTCCTCTCTTTCTTTTTAAATCGGCGACACTTTATTCTCAGACCCAATTTTTTCGGTTCACCACTAAGCTACTAATTAAATTTTCGCGGGCATACGTCGAAGTTTGTCGTGAAAATCTTACGAGGAAACGTACATTCGTAATAAATTAGGGGGACTAATTAGACCCGGGCTTTTTATTTTCTTGGGAATAAAGCTGCTTTAATTTACCGCGCTATTTCTTTCTCCTTAAAATTCTTTATCTCTCAGGAAAAATATTATACCTTTTTTTATCACGAGTTTCCAAGATACCCTGCTTGTGAACTATGGAACTGGGAATTTTTAAATATTTTTAACTTTGTAGTAATGACTACAAAACGAATATTTAAAATTTTTAATTTTAAAATCCCGCCAAAACACTTGACAGTCACGTGAAACAGAGGTGTTTAGGGTGCGGTTACGGTTCAGCCAATGACAGCTCTTCTTAAACGTAAAGATCCAATGTGATTGGTTAATAAATTACGCTTAAATTTCTCATCATGTAACCACACCCTTACAGCCTTCTAAATTTGTTCGAGTGAAAAGTACGAAAATCCACTCGAGTCGAGTTAAAAGTGAGCCACTCTTAGCTTAGAGTGGCTCACTTTTTACTAGGCTTCGAGTGGATTTGAGCTAACCTCACTCTTACAGATTTACCAAGAGCAAATACTGATAAAACTAAGTTCAAACAATTGAGTTTTACATAGTATTAATGCTATATTTTTCTTCTTTTTATAATTTAATTCCATTACTTATAGGTAACGTGACCTAGTCAAATATTCCCGCGGTAACTCAAAATAATCAATTTTCCACAATTCCAATTGAAAAAAAAAAAAAAAAAGAAATGTATTTGGTATCTCGTATTCTACATCGCAAGTTTATATTATAAAAAAAAAAAAAAAATCAATCGTCTTGGCAAGCTTTTTAATCAGTTGCGATGAGCCTACCCCGATAAGAAATCTCAAACCAAGCTCTAGAAGTTTTATCACGCTTTCGGCCGGGATAAAAGTCGTAGGATCGGGTTCGTCGATCACGGGAGATTTGATCCATTAGAGAAGGCAGCGGCGTCCATTTCCAGCGAACCCCCGGCTTTATACGCTACTCAAAGGCAGCGGCCGTTCGTTAGTGCTACA
Source organism: Encarsia formosa (assembly GCA_038277355.1). Lineage (NCBI taxonomy): Eukaryota > Metazoa > Arthropoda > Insecta > Hymenoptera > Aphelinidae > Encarsia > Encarsia formosa. Next base: position 2,107,398 of record CM076185.1, on the reverse strand, counting down.
AACTTTATCTCTGTATTATGTACTGCTGCTGTGAGTCTATTCAGTGCTGATTAATCCGAAAGATATATTTTTTTATTTTTACACAGGATTTATTTGATTTGATTGTTTATTCAATGTACAAAAATGAGTAAGTGTGAAAATTATTTCAAAGATAAATAACAATAGTGATGGTGATAACAACAAATCAAGTTAGTAAAATGTATGACAAAAATTTTATTTAAATAGTTTTACTGATTTAATCACAATATTAATTTTTAATAATATTATTATATGTCGCAATGTAAAACAAAATTGATTAACTTAATAATACTTATATGGATAATATTTTGTAAATACATAAATGATAATATTGAATTATTCAACGGACGTTATTAATAAATTATCCTTACTCATATGTAAAATGTACATAATAATAATTATAATTTATTAAACAAGAGAAATTTATACAATAATGATACATTTTTTAGATTGAAAATATAAAAAACCGATTTATTAAAATAAAAAAAAAAAAGTAAACTTGATAAAATTGAAAAAAAAGGGGGGAAAATTAATATCCCTAATCGTAAAAAAGAATTATTTACGATACAGCAAAGGTGACCTTTGACCTCTCGAAAAAAAGCTCCTCTGGCGTCTCCCGGTAAAAAAAAGCTCTCAGCGCAGCATAAAGTAACATCAGAATAATCCCAGCGGAGCATTGAAAATCAAGAAAAACGAAAAAAAGAAAAAAAAAAAAAAGAGAAGAAATTCTGTGCCAATCGTAAACCAGCTTGATAAAGCCGAAAAAAACAGCAGACTCCATAAAGAGTTACAAATCCCCCGGTTCGATATCTTATTTATGTCCGGGGTGTGCAATTCCGCAAAATAAGAAAAAGTTTTAACGCGACATTTTTGTATGTAAACACACCCGCAGTGCGTGAAAATTTGATGATCCCTGGATTAATTTTGGATAAATCGATTTATTTAAGCTAATTTGAGCTAATGTAATTTGAATGTAGGTTACTTGTCACTGTTCAAAAAATTTAACTGATTTTATTCATTTTTATTTACATTATGATTTTCAAATTTAGACGTGATTTTAAAAATAATTTTCTCATTATTATTCTTATGTAGGACTTAGAAATAATTATAGCTTATGACAATAGTTTATTTTAAATTATAATTTTTTAAATTTAAATGAATGGAATTCATTGTTGTAAGAATCTACAATTTTCAAACTACTGTAAAAAACAAAAACTTTGTCTAGATTTAAACAAATTATAGAAATTAATTCTTTTTATAAATATTAGCTAGTATTTTGTTTTTGTAATAATTAGATATTATTTGTTAAATGGATTAAAATCAGCTTAATATACTTATGAATTATTGTCATTTAATAATCAGCGGTCATTAAATTTATATTTCAATACATAACTAATTTTTTATACACATAAATTAATTGAGAAAAATGAATTTTATTTTACTAAATTTCAAACAAAGCTGATGCTTGAGATGCATCCTATCATTGTCATTTCTTCATTTTTGTGAATAAATTTTTTAATTAATAATTAATATAAAAACTTTATGAGTATATAAATTACTGACTATTGTATATACTCATCTGCAGATGACATTGTAAGTCAAAACGGCCGTAATGAGGCTTTTACATTAACTACTGTTAATTAAAAAAATTAGTGAAAGTCTAAAACATTTGTTTCATTAATTAATAAATCAATCAACAGCTAATTTCCGGCTTTAATCCACCAAATCATTCAAAAAACCTATTCAAACCAATCTATCTGTAAATTTTTCCGCACTATATAGTTTATTTATCAACCGTAATATCAGTCGACAGAGTAGAGTGTATTGAAAGCAAGTGACCCAACAATTCGATAATCCCTTTGAAACTCGCCGAAACGTGTCAAATCGTCGGGGGGCATGAAAAATTCACGATAACCACTTGGGGGCTAACCTCGCGAAGTCAAGTGGCGCAAAACAAGGGAGGAAGCCATTATAATGGACAACGAGACCAGGAGTTACGAATGTCCCGTGCATGTGACGTGTTTTAGCACGGGACAAAAACCAACAAGATTTTAATCGCCGAGAGTTTTATCGCCACACTTTGAATTCGTAATCTGGATTTATTTTGACTAATGCGGTGAGTTGGTTTTTTTTTGGGTTGGACTGGGTTAAGATTTGATTCATAAATTGTTTTGAAAAACCACCCGTACTTGACAAATAAAAAATGATCAACAAATTGAAGTATTTTATGTATCTATGTAATCGTAAATAAAAATAATAATAACAAAAATAAAAAATTACAATAATAAAGTTTTTTTTTTTCTATATTTTTGTAATTTTGAAGTCAAGATAGACCAAACCTCGACAAATAAAAACTTTCGTGTTCAAATTTTTTTAGATAAAAAAGATAAATAAAAAATATTGAAACTAAGTCATAAAAAAATAGTACTTTTTTTTGGCAAAAGTTTTATTCATAGTTTTTAAAATCAGATATAGTCAGTGCAATGCAGATAGCCAAACCGATCTAAATAAAACAGTAATAAAATCTTTTTCGTTCTGTCAAAAATTCTTTATCAAAACAGTATTTATTATTTACAGTTTTGAATTAAAATCAATTCCAGATCAATCAAAAAATCTCAAGCAATAACCCTTTTAAAACAAAGAGCGCCGCCCCGGTCTTTGCAATTAAGTCACGCACAAAGGCGAATTTCGAGTAGCTAATAGTTCAAAGCATCACGTTTCCAAGCCAAAGTGGCCGGCTTCCCATTACCCTCGAAATTAAACCATACGCGTAAGCTCTAATTCCCCGTAACTTACTTCTTCAACTGCCTAAAATAAAAAGTTCATGAATGGCCAAAGTTTGAAGTTGTTGTGAACTAGCTCATTGTTTTCGTGGATGATAAAAGTCCATTTTTTAGTTGAGGCTGCGTGGTGGTTATCGAGGATTGGGGATTATAGTTTATGGTAGTTTAGAAAAGCTCCCACTTTGGTAGTGGAATTTACGAGTTGAGATTATTTTGAAAAATTGGCTTGAAGATTCTAAAACTTATACACTGAGGCTCTTAGTAAGTCTATCAAAGATTTATGCTCTTGTAACATGTGGGTGTGGGTAACAAGTATCTTATCGTAAAACCCGATGCATTATTTAATAAGAGGATGTCTTGGCATTAGAAAGCAGCTTAAATTCTTGACTAAAAAGCTGCTGAAGATTTAGTAAAGCAGAAATTGTTTCTACGTAGTTATGCAAATAATAATAATCATTTTAATAAATCTTAATTAATTGATTACTTTTTAATTTAGTAATTCTTGATTTTCGATAATTAAATGAACATTATTCAGTCTAAAAAAAATTAATTTTGTAAATTTGAGAGTAACTAAATTCATTTAAGAAACTTTTTAAAATTCAAAAAATTGAATGGAACGTTCGACTCAAGAACTTAAGAAACTTTGAAAAATTTCAAGAGTAAGAACCCTTTGGAGTACTATGTTGAGAATGCTTATTAGTACAGTCTAAAATAAAAATTATTAAATTATTTTATTTATTCTTGAATATAATAAAGTGAATGGAAATTTAATTAAATTTAATATCTGAAAAATAGAGCACAGTATTTGAAGATAAAAAAACTATTTCTTATCATAGAAATTATTAAAAAATTCATAGAAATCGAACGTCACTCTCGTCCCGTAGTGTAATTGAAATTTGAATTTACACTTGTAATTCGAGACTCCCGTACCGCCTTCCCGGTGTGACCTGGTTCCCGCAGGTACGTCGATATTTTATATCAAAACCGAGGCTGCTTGAAATTCGAGAGGTGCGAATCCACTCCGCCGCTTCGTGATTTTGGTGCCATAGTTCAGTATTCAAATTCCCCAAATTCAGAAAAATTTTAATCAAAGTTTCTTCGTCTGACCATACCAGGTCGCTACTACTGCTCAGCATTAAATTCGAATTTCCCAGAATAGATTTAGAAAATATTTGTTCGTCTGACCATACCCGATAGTTACTACTGCTCAGCATAAAATTCAAATTTACCGTCGCCCCCTTTTTTTAAATTGGCTAATGGAGTGTTCGAAAATTTTTTAAATTGAATTCCACCGCTCGAATGGAAATTTTGGGATAATCGAACCACGGTAAATCTCGGTGGTGCTGCAACAGGTAGAACTGCATTTGATTCGAGTAATTGACGTCATTAACTTTTGCACTTCTCGGGTACATAATTGCATTACCACTGTTCAAACGATTTTTCATCGTCCGGGTGCGATTAATTATCAAAAATTTAATTTCCCATTGCTACCGAGAAAACAAATTTTTTTTCTGCTTCAAGATTCCAGGTTCGACCTTCTGGAATGAAATTTTTTTTTATTTTTCTCGGAAGTTATTCCGGGTAAACTATGAGCTGGTCCGGGCTATTTTTCAGAGGCCAAGTGACTCGACGATGCAGGTGTTTACGATTCCGGGTTGGCGAAAGTTTCTCTGATTAAAATCTTGATTTACAGAGTAGACGACCGGCCGGCCACCGTTGTGGAACCTTTAAACCTCGTCGCGATATTTTTCCCGGCTTATAAATTTCATCCGAAAAGTTTAACGCTGTTTACCCTTCTAGATAAGGGCCATTTCAGGCTAGTTTAAACTATTTTGTAAAAATGGGTTTCAGAGGTTTGTGTGAAACAAATCTTTTAAATTTTATATTAAACTTATCAAATTATTTTAATTTTTTACTTCTTGCTTTTAAACACCACAAAAAAACCTTGTTAAAAAGATGAAAAAAATGATTCAAAATATACTTTTTAAATAGTATTAGAAGACCATTTAAAAAATTAGAAACTTTCAAAAACTCTCTTTGGTACTGGCTTATTTTTTATTACTTATAATCAGTTTTCATTTTCTATGTTTGGGCGTTGAGATTTATATTCTGTAGCTTAGAATTTTTTTTTGCACGTTGACTACCAACATAATTAACTACAAAAATTTAATTTTTTTTAGCTAGTTAAAATTTGCTTCAAAGTCGTACACATGTCCCACAAACATTTTCCAGCGACGAAGTCAAAAGAGAAAAATTGACGGATAAAGTTGATTAGTGTAAAAACAGGAACCGGTGATTGGCGTGTTTTTCTTCGGCTGCCAACTGTCGAGCATTGAAAAATGGCCCTTTAATTGGAAAAATACTCAACTGATGAGTTACGCTTTTTTTTTTTTTTATTTGCACGTCCTACTTTGAACAAGATTTTTCCAGGTGTAAATTAGTCCTCGCACGCTTGTTTTTATCGAAGTCGTGAAGCTTTATATCAAGTGCGCGCTTACAAGTCGCGAAACGTTAACTCTTACGATTCTCGATACAACCCGGGTTTTGGAAAATTTTCTTGGTAAAAGTTGGGAAAGTTTTATCGCTGAAGTCCTTTGTGTAACGCTGAGAAAATCGGTTTTAGCTAACTGGCGAAGTAGTTAAAACTCGGTAGTTTGACTTACTAACGAGTGAGCAACACGTACAAGTTACAATCCAGGGGGCGTGATTAATTACGACTTGAACGAGAAACTTAATTTAATATAAACTTTGATTTTTTTTTTTTTTTTTTTTTTCTTAAATAAATTATTTAGTTATCTAAGTTGCGACGTATTTTAATTACGAGGATTTTTTTTTCCAACGAAAGTGTACAGCTTAACATGAATAGTCAAATTTTGTAGTTTAGGAAACTAAAATTATTGTGAAAAACTAAATTCTTCAAATTGTTGATTTTAAATTCCCGCCAAAGTGCTGAACGTGTAATCTTGATGAAGTCACATGACTTGAATTTATCAATGATAATACATTGTAATTATTAATAATAAGAGTAATTTCAAGTTCTTTTTTCCGTTACAAAATTTAATTTGATGCCAGCATCAATTACAAAAACCCGCGTCACGTGACTCGTTTCAATTTACGTAACACGTTTCGGCGGGAATTCAAAATCAACATTCTAAGAAACAAGGAAATCCTATCATTTAAATGTATTTAGTAATTCAAAAAGAATATAATTCAGTTAATTTAACGAGATTAACTGTAAATTAACAAGTAAACGTTTCTCCAATTCAAAAGAAGATAAACATTTGCGCGAAGAGTCGTCACATAAATAAGTGATACTTACTCGTTGAAGGGGGATGGGCTGTTTGTGTTTGAATTAACTCGTGACAGGGGGACGTATAACAACTACCATATTCTGTCATATACTAATTAGCATATCATAAGCAGCACACTTGGCGGGGGGTGGCGAGTTTGCTTTACATTGTCTACACGCTACCAAATACGGAAGAAACTTTAATAAGCTTGAAGCTGCTGCTGCTTTTGCACGATCCGAGCTACCTCGGAGTTGGCTTTATAAATTTTCACACTTTTAGTTCAGTATGCGCTACACATTGTTATACCTAATGCACGTTTTTGTTTATTGTGTCCCGGACAACAAACAATTTATTTTAAACATTTTAGTAAAATACATAGTAGATAAAAATACATATAACACATATCAAATAAAAGACTAGAAAACGTTAGACATTCCACAATAAAATTATCCCTTTAGATAAATCTAAACACCTATCATTCATCCTAATAAAAATAAACTATTTCTCATTATGAGTCTGAAATGTAAATGATCATCCTTGATGTGATAAAATAAAAACCAAAAGTTGATGAAACTAGTCTTTAGTTGTTTAAATACCAATACAATTCTGTGCACAAATCTCGATGGTTGATCAACGAGTTACATGACAAAGTGCTCTTTTATTGTTAACGGCTTTGTACCAGTTCATGTTCAGTTTGTCATTTTCCACGTCCACTCGTTTTTGAATGTCACGAAAGTAATTTTTTTTTTTTTTTTTTTTCAAAAATACGAGAGTATGTTTTTCATGTTTCGTCGAGTAAAAGCCGAGTCAAATTGTGTTTTCCGACTTATAAAATACAAGTGCACAAGATTGTATCGATCTATATAACCCTGCCCAAAACAGAATTAGGTTTGAACAAAGGTATGTAGACAGCCGTAAATTTCTCAGTAAGTCTTTCTCCTGCCCACAGCATACTGTTCAAAAAGCCCGCGCACTCTCAAGTGTAGATGTCGCTACTGGTGCAGAGTGAACACAGCGCTTAGTTGACCTCTCAAGGTTTTAAATATCGTACCTTTTTCAAACCTATTTCTTTCCATGACTTCTGCACGATCATGCAAAAAGAAGAAAAATTATTTAAAAAATAAACAGCTATATATGTCAGAGTTGGAAAACCGCTGTAGACGCTCAAATTGAAAAATGAAGAAAATTTAAAAATGAAGAATATTAAAAAATTATGTTTTCTTTAGTTTTAATTTCTCAATTATAAAGGCACAAATAATTTTTTGAGTTACAGTGAGGTTTATTTCTCCGCCAGGGGCGCTAGTATGCCCGTTGACTATTTTGAGTATACCTATACGTCAGCGCTCAAAATTATCATGCATTCATTAATAATTGAAAATCACTATAACTAAAAAAATGTTTGAATCTTTATTCTTAAACTAACATTGTTTTTCATCTAATTTTCTTCTTTTTTTGTAAATTAGAGCGACTAAAGAGGTTCGCCAACCCTGATAACAATAATGATAAAATATGAATAGTCAAGTCTTCATTGATGACGATGATGATAATGATGATGATGATTTGTAGGTTAAAGTACCTTTCTCGCGGGATCATTTAGGCCGTAAAGCTCGTCTCAGAGATGCGTGTCGGGCGGCTCGTGCTGTTGGCTGGCCCTGTGTCCCCCCACGAGCGAGTGGTGGGCACGCCTGCAGATCTCGTCCTCGCTCGCCGCGAGACAGAGGGCGCAGGAGTTGTTGTTGCAACGGCCCTCGTGGTCGCCCCACAAGGTCCGCACCACCGATATAGACAGACGACGGAGACGCTCCTCCCCGTCGTTACTCACCAGCTCGCTTCGCGACATTTTTTTTGATTTTTTTTTTTTTTTTTTTAAACTGTGGTTAGGAACGTTAAGTTCGTGGTTTTTCTTTTTTAGGTTAGGAAGAGTCTCGTTGGTTCACTCCGGAGGGCGCACTCGGATCGTTGGTCGGAGGCATCACTTTTCTGTGGAATTGGGACGGTTTTTTTTAAATATGTTTTTGAGGTTAACAAAAAGTAAATTAGAGGTTATGTTTGCTAAGTTACGTTTTTAGATTCACGAGGGTTTTTAAATTGATTTTTTATGGTTATTACCGTACTTCACCGATTGCAGCAGTTACATGAATACTTTTTTATGTTCAAAAAAGTTTTAAATGAAAAATAGGATTTTTAGTTTAGTATTATTCAAATTTATACCACCGTATCATAATTTACTCTTGTATAAAAAATAAAATCTAAAGTTAGAGGTTATGGTTCCATAAGATTCTGTCACTTTTAGATATATTTTTAATTTATACGAGTGGTATAAATTTTGAACGATACAATCATCCCGGCTGTTTATTTTAGGTTATGTAACTTCTCATAACCTAAAAGTAGTTGTAGGGACTTGGAAAAATTAATATATCGATACGGATTTGTTTTTTCTAACTCATTAGCATATTACAGTTTATCGATTAAAATTACTTTCATCGCGAGTAACGTCGAACTTTGATGGCTTTATTTAAATTGGATCGAAGCCTGAAACTCAAATTTCTCCCCTCCAGCGGGATTCATAAATTAATTGAATTTTCTCGAAACAAAACTCATCAAAATTAACCCCCTCCTATTCTCAACAGGTTTCATCGATATTCCATCTCCGGTAACTTTTAAAATTGAACGGAAGATCAGGTGTTAACACGATTCAATTATCCCCCCCCCCCTCCTTTCTTCCTGGAACGGGCATTATCATTAATCCTGGAGCGAACAATCGGTACGTTTGACGATGACAAACGGCCCTCCCGAACAATTAGCCTCGGCAAACTTCGCGCATCCTCTTCTTCCCGCGCATAAATCCCGCGTTTGTCGGACGAGCGAAGATTTGACGCGAGACAATGCTCGAGGAATAATAAATTTCGGACTAGTTTTTCGGGGACACTTAACTACTGCAGAAAGTTTTCCGAGAAGTTTCGGTGAGTTAATTTTTCATAGGAGAACCTGATTTTTCATTTTGCTAGTTGCTCGGATAATTATTCATTCGACGAGTTGGCTGTTAATTGTTTCAATTATTAAGTGGCTGTAATTTGAAAAGTTCGCGCGCACAGGTGGATAATAGATTATGAAAGTTTGATCTGAACTATTTACACTTCTGTATACGTAACGTTGTGGAATTCGTGAGAGCAAGTATTAAAATTATTTTCAAACTAGCCTAGTAAAACGATTTTCTCCACCAAACAAAAACCCAAACTAACAACGAATAAGGTACACTTTTAAGCTCGACCCTCGTGCAAAATTTCACTCGGACGTAACAAAATAATGCAGCGGTCATACCTCTGGGAGGATTCGCACAAAGCAAAAATTTATGCGGCCGGGCGCAATTTGCCCTTTTGTGCCAAAGCTCGCGCACGCCTACAAAGGGATGAACTCGGGCGTAGGAATAATAATAATAAAAAAAAATTGAAAAAATTCACCGCGATGGCTCGCTTGATGGGCTTTTGTTATTCGGATCACGTGAATTGATTAATTGCCTGAGAAACGACGGAATTTTTAGTTTAATTTTGTACCCGGCTTTGATTAATTGATTTATTGCAAGGTGTCTGAACTTTAATTGAGTAAAGCACATCGAGTAATGATTTTACTTTTTTTTTTTCTACAATCAAGATTTCATGTAATATTTTTCAATCACTATTGATTAATTTATTAATTGAAATTTTCAATTGCAATTAAAAAGCAACTATAACTTTATTGAAAAGTAGATTTTGAGGTTAGGTTTTTTATTCTTATAAATACACTAACTAAATAATACTTTTTCTGTTTTACTAAATTGTTTGAAAAAAAAAAAAGTATTATTATTATTATTGTTTATTTTTAATGTATTATTATTAATTTTTTTTTAATTTATAAACTATAAGTTTATAAAACTTGAGATTCTATAGAAGTAGATTTTGAAGTTAGGTTCTATACACAATTCAAAAAAAGAGCTCTCAAATAAATTTTTTTTCAGTTACATGGTAAACGACCACGTTATTAAATTAATCACACTTTTCAAAAAGTAAGTCCGTACTTTGTACATTACATTTACAATTTGAGGTTAGGTCACTACTAAATGAAAAAAAAAAAAACTTTATCATCCATGGTGAGCTCTCCGGTTCAAAAGGTCGCAGACACAGAGAAACCGAAAAAAGTAAAAAAAGTGAATCTCGTTAGTCGTTTATGATGCACATATCCGTAATCCCTTTAAGGGGATTGTCACCGGTACTGACCGTTCCACTTTTTCTTCTACTTGCGGTTGGTTTGTCTTTCTTTCTTTCTTCTTCTTCTCCGCTGTTTAATCGGATCTGTGTTTCTCGTCTTTCTTTTACCTCCGAGTGTCTAGCACTTGTTTGATCGCGTGCCTTTTTTTTCCGGGTTGTAAAATTTTTTTTTTCCACCCAGCCCCACCTCGTCGATGCAGGGTTTCGGGTTCGGAGGACCGGAATTTTAATTTGAAACCTTTTTTTCGCGGCAATAAATAACAAGGCGGGGATGGATTGATTGGAAGGCCGTTGAAAACGGAACAAAAAAAACTGTCGTTAGTTGATTCGGAAAACATGAAAAAAACTTTTGAATGACGTGCAGGGGTCCGAATGACCCTTGGGAAGATTTAATTGCTAGATTGATTGTTTTTTGACGTTTAATATTGATTTTTAATTGCCTAGTGTACCTAATTTTAAACAATGAAGTAATCTTTTTTTTATAGAATTGAAATCGACGTTGACGTGTATAAAAAATATACTTTCATGTATAGAATATGTATAGTCGACTATACATTGTCTGTGGACTAGATATGAATCGAAACATTTTATTTTTTTTAATACTCTATGCAAATTACATATGAGGAGGATTTATAAACAGCCTAACCAAGTTTAGAAAATATATACTTAATTATTTTATAGTTAATAGTACAAATTTAATCAATAAAAACACTAACCAGTAGTAATAATAAAAATTTTTTGCTAAAAATTAGTTTTTTTTTCAGTAAACTCAAAATATTTATAAAATTAATTCAATAAAAACCGAAAATCTGAATTAAATCGTTGGAAACTTACAGTTTTTTATGTTTTTTAAACAGCTTGCAATTTCAAAAATCAACTTAATAGTTGACAATCATTCAGATAAATGGTATTCGTTTTTAAATACACATTTTTTATATTTTTAAAAAATTTCTATGCAAAATCATAGTTAAGTCGTCCACCTCCTCGTATGTGACAAAATCTACCTCAGTCTACAAAATCTTCGACGGTAACTAACCACGAACCTTACCAAACAAAAGACCTTTTACACCCAAAATCACTTTCCTAATTCATTAAACCCCCACTTTTTCCTCAGCCATATATTTTTCATTACCACCTGAAAAAATGGCTGCTAATTCACTCCGAACAGTCCCTTTGTTTATGCGCGGGTCCTCACTCGCCTTTTATTGGATTAAAAAGTTACGAGCCCGGCAGAGTATTTTTCCTCTTATCGCGATTGCCTTTGTTTACGCTTTCGGGGGAAAGGAGATGTGACCACTCTAATTCGGGATCAAGGCTCTTCCTTTTTTTTTTCACTCCCGCAAGGAGGAAATTGATGACTTGGTTTTCGGGAAAGACGAATTTTTACTTTTTTTTTTTTGTTGATGGTACGGAAGATTTATGAAACGGAATTTGAAATTTAAATATTCCTCGGGAGTCGTCAAAGAGAGATTGATAAATTAGGGTTTCTTCGCATCTACTTTGAAGATCAATTGGTGATTCCAATATTTGAATAAGATTGAATGAATAAATTTTTTTTTTCTGTCTTATGTACCTCTAGTCGCCATGTTTATGCTCTATTTAAAGGCTAATCAGCGACTTTTTTGCGTTCGAAATAAGTCCCTATAATATATTATTTCTGATATCATACTGTTATCTTATTTTTACTATCTATTGTTATTATCTTTTGTAAATTATTTATTGATTGATCTACAAATTTTGTACAACATAATGTACATATCAATCAATCATGTACCAAATGGTTCACTCCAGACAAGATGTCAAGATACTTAAATTTAAAATTATTGTATCATTGTGAAACCAATAATTGGACGATTCAAAGATTACCCAAATAAACAGGGGCATCGATTGTTACGGCTTAAATTCAAGCAAACAAGGGTAAAATTTACCGAGGACTTTTTAGCCGCTCAACAAGTCAGACCAATTAGCCCGAGGCGCCAATTAATTAAATTATCATAATCCCCCTTCCCCCGCAGTTTTCAAAAAAAAAGGGCGGGAGACCTTCGATCAATTAGAGTGTATCCTTTCAGCTCGGTTTAAATTTGTATTTACCTGGTCGGCGAGTATTAAGTAAAGCCGTGAATGCACACCCATTGTGTTTGGATCTATAATCGATGATCGACCAAAATACCGTATGTACTTCATTGACGTTATTAATTTCGTCCGGTTCGTTTGTTATTCACGGTAATCATGCCGAGGGCTTTTTTACCTGCGAGATGTGTGGGAGCTTGAATTCTACTGATTACCGGAGCTTTTTTTCTCATGAGTTGGTAATGATGAATACGTGATTTGGGTTTTTTTCACGGATCGAAACGGTAATTTTATGCACTTGGGTTGAAAAGGCCGTTTTCGGAAATATTAATGAACAACAAATATGATGTTTGAAAGTTTTCTAGTAGTTGAGACTGGGAATTGTACCTATACAATTATTGGTTAAAAGAAAATAAAGCGTGGGTTCGGGAAATTTTTTCTATGCACTAGTGCTAAAAAGACGGATCAAAGTGGTAATTTTATGCTCTCGGGTTGAAAAGACCACTTTTGGAAATTTTAATAAACGAAAAATGGCGTCTTAAAGTTCTCTAATAGTTGCGACTGGTAATTGTAATAATCCAATTTTTGATAAACAAAATAGAGTGTGGGCTTGGGAGATCTTTTTTATGCACTAGTGCTAAAAAGTCGGATTGAAGTGGTAATTTTATGCGCTTGGGTTGAATAGGCCACTTCCAGAAATATTAATGCACGAAAAATATGACGTTTGATAGTTTTCTAGTAGTTGAACCTGGTAAATGAAAAATTTTTGATAGAACAAAATTGAAATGTTTTTGATAGAAAAATTTCTTAAAATTACATTTAATCCAAAATTCCATCAAACCTTAAAGAATGTACCAAAAATTTGTGGGGTCGACGCACCCTCATCATAACGAAATCCGATAATATCTTAAATTCAGATAGCGAAGAATTTTCAATCGAACTTTGAAAAACGATTTCTGTAAATTCCAGGAATCGTCAATCCACCTCGTCAAATATTTCTAATTTCGAGAAGCCCGAAACACAAGCGCGCATATTAAATCCACGGCGTTCCACCTCAAAACGCTGTAATATCCCGTTAAGGTTTTCCCAACCCGTTTCTGGGAAATGAAATTTGTCACTCCAGGCCGGCCTTTTTTTTCTCTCGAGCTTGATTTTAAACTCTCCCGGGAATGTTCTTCCCTTTGTATCCCGTCGGAAAACTACTTCGTTCTCACCGCTGCGGAAAATTTATATCTTTTCAAACTCGACCGCCGTGAATTAAAGTGCTAAAAGTGCGTTAACAACTTCCGAGTTTAATTGAAGAAGTCTCGGGAGATAAAAGATTTTTGAATAAATAAAGGTCTGAAATTGGCTGTAAAAAAAGTTGGCGGGAAAAATTGAGATACAAGGGGAGAGCATGACAACTTGGACCGTTAAAATAACTTCCCCGTCGGTTACCCCGAAAAACAATTTCCGGTTTGCAGTGTTCCGGAAGTGGACGCTGCAAATTTTCGAGTGCCGCGGTAACGAAAAAGTATGCGGGAAGACTCGACCGAACTTTGGCTAACAATGCTCTGCTCTCTGTGTCCTTCGAGTAATTGCTAACCGATCGAAATCCGAACCAGGAACTGGAAATGGTTTGCTTGTTTGAAAAAAAAAAAAAAAAAAAAATTATTTTTTTGTTTGAGTATGAATTTTACGCGCCGGTTTGAATTGGATAAAATTCCCTCATACATAAATGGAAATTTCAATTTTCCGGTTGGTTTCACGCTCTGATTTTTTTTTTTTTCGCAAAATAATGCATTTTTTACGAGAATTTTTTTTTTTTTTTGTACGCACAATAAAAAATTTTACCGTAAATGAAATCAAAGACTCGGATTCTTGAAACGATTTCGATTTTATGTCAATTTTTTTTTTTTCGAAAAAGAGTGCATTATTATTTCCGACCCGAATACAATGTTTTGGTTAAAACAGGAAACATGACAAAATTCTTTTGAACAAAAATTCATGGACAATAAAGAATTTAACGATTTTTCATCGTAAGATGATTGTATTTTTATAAATAAATCTCTTTTCTGCATTCTCTCGAATTTGAGAGACAGATAAGAGTCGCGCCAACCATAGCGTGAGAGATCGAGAATCTTTCGATTCTCCTCCGACTTTACCTTTCACTGCCCGTGAATGAATTTTCAAAAAGAAATTAATTCTTAGTTTAAAAGAATTTTAAAAGTTTAAATAATACAGGAAAAAAAAAACTTTCTTGATATTGAATTCCCGCTCAAAACTGTCACGTAAGTTGACAGAGTAACTCGATTTATGTGTTTATTATTATAATGCACAGCACAAAGGTAAGCACGAAATCATCAATACTTAGCACTGTTATGATTTAGTTTGAGATTACAAGCATCGTTAATCCTGTGTACACGTGACTCAGTCAAGACTTTTGGCGGGAATTCAAAACCATCAATACCAGATATTCCTTCAAATCATCCACTAAAACGTACTGTTAAGCACAGAAAAAAATGTCGATTCCCGGTGAATTTATTATTAACCGCAAACGAGCCGAGAACTTCATCCTGGATGATCCCACACCGAGTTCCTAAGTAATTCAAATCCATTAGTCACCCCGAAGATCACCAGCGCATCGTCCACTCATCCCGGAAATCACGGCATTTCTCCCCTCTACCGTTTATAAATAATTCATGCGTTCTATGGCCATTCGAGGTAATGTGCCAAGGTTTTTCCGGCCTCCAGCTTTCTCCTTTTTTTCTTTCTTTCTTTCTCTCCCCTCCTGGATCGAAGACGAGCTGTTCGGGCTGGGCGCCTCTTGGTCGAGCGCGGCTTTTATTGTCTGATGCAAGCCTTGTTGGCGGAAATCAGCCGAGAAAATCCAAACGTTTGAGGTTATGTACCGGAATAACGGGGCCTGGCGTCTGGTGTTTTTTTTTTAAAAATCGTTTGGTTTTTTATTGTTTAATCTGAAGCATAGTTTTGTTGAATTGAATGTTTAACTGGTGGTCAATGATATTTGAACCGATAATGAGAATATATTTTAGGTTATGTGCACATATTAAATTTTGAGGTTATGTTTAGAAAAAAAAGAGATTCTTCATAATAACCAAAAATATTTTAAGTACAAAACCAGAGTTCCACGGAAATTGAAAATATTTTAACTAACTTTGAAATTAGATTTTAGGTTATGTGCACTTTTGTAACTAGTAACGATTCGGTGCAAGATAAATAAGTAATTAATGTAATCTTTTAATTGAAACATTAAATTATTTGAACTTCTCTATTGAAGTGAATTCTTAGACTTGATTGTTTTGGTAAGTTTTGAGGTTATGTTGTGAAGAAAAAAAGATCCTTGATAATAACCAAAAATACTTTAGTAACAATATTTACTTATCAAAATTTTTGTCTTAAAAATTTGAGAAGTTATGTTGATGTTTTTCCAAAAGGTACTGTTAATCAAGAATTTTCTAAAGAGTACTCACAAACAGTTGTGATTTAAATTTTGGAGTTCAACAGGGATAATTTAGTGATCTCTCAGAGGAAGTTTTATATATTATTATCATTGGATATTTTCCAAAAGAAACAATCGAAATTTCCAAAGTAAGCGAAGCTGTAGTACAACCTTGAGGAAAAGCTCACTGCCACGGGTATTTTCTTTATATTTTATGAGCTAAAAGTTATAATTGCGTTATCTCGGTAATATTGTTGACTTTAAAAGAGTTTGCGAGAACTCTCGATAACACGCGTTCAAAGTATCATTCGCGTATGATTACATCAAAAGTTAAATCGGTTTATTAAATTTTAGAGGACGTTTCACACTTTCTCGAAGAGTTGGATTTAAGAATCCGTAAATAAGTCAAAGTGTATCACGAAATCATAAATTTGGACTAACGGGTCACATCGCCAATAAATCTAAAATCTGAATTAAATATTATCCTCACGAATAAAAGAATGTTTATAACCCGACATGTTAGGTAAAATTGTAATATTATGCAAATTCGAAAAAAGTTATTCTCACTGTACATCGAAATCGCGTGTTCTTTAAAAATGTCAAATAACTTGGATGTTTGCTAAGCCTAATATTTTTGAAGAGTTATTCAGCGAAATTTCGCAGTTAAGTAGATTTTTTCTGGGTAAACAAACCAGCGTAGACTAATTAGAACATCCACCTCGCGAAGGAGATAGTCTGAAGATTCCGTCGCTATCTGATTGGGTATCGGGTTTATCTGGAACAAGGTCGTTTTAAGGGAACATTGGAGACATTTTTTTTTTTTTCACTGATTTATAAGGTAAGACGAAAGTGGTATAATCAGAGGAAAATCTTGGGTTGTTTACTTTGAAATTTCGATTATTGGATGCAATCGAAACCGAGCGCTTTCGGAAATTGTTTTCCTTCGAGGCTAAGCGCGTGCAATTGTAAAGTAAAGGTTTACATTTTTTTTTTGTATTGAATCTCAAGGCATCGATAATCCGAGTCACTTCAAAGAAAATTTTTCCAATCAGAATCAACAAACTTTATTTGAGAAGTATGAAGTGAAATTTTTTTGCATGATGTATTTTATTTGACTATTGATTTTATTTTTTTATAATAAATTTTGCGAAATATTAAAAATTAAATAATTATTCAGAATAAACAAAGAGGATTTTTGAATTTTTGTAAAATTTTACATTTTTATTTGAGAAATCCTTGTAAGAAACGTAAATTACGTCGTTCATTAATAGCCTTAAGCTATCTACTTTATAGATTCAATCTAGTATTTTTCTAGTAACCAACTAATAAATGAATAACCAAATTCTCATTTCTTACAGGGATATTAAGTAAAAATTTTTTTGTATTGTATATTGTTTGACTTTTTATTTTCATAATAATTCTGTAAAAGAGATTAATGAAGTTTTTTTTATTGATTCAAAGTTATGATGCAGTTCTTTACTTTAAACTATAGCGCTTATCTATTTCCATGAACTATGATATATATTCATCACTGCGTAAGCGTAGCTTCATCGTTGTACTTTTAAACTGCCTCAGACCCCAACAGAATTTTAAAATAACTCTGCATATCGAAAAAATTCCCAAAAAAAAGGTGAGCCCAAAACCAAATCGGATATAACTTTTTTTTCATTAATAACCCGCAAGCCCTTATTCGCGTCAAAGGGGTTGGCCAAAAAAACCCCGAGCCTTTTAACCCAGTCCACAAGGGCCAAACAATAGACCGGCTATCGATTCACGCTTATTGTTTTTTCAGCTTCTCCTTTCTTTCTTTGCCTTTTACTTTTTTTTACTTTTTTTTCTTCTCTTCAGCTACTTCTTACTTTCTTTTTTCTTCGGTCCCGAAGATTTTAGCTAAGAGAATCAACAGCCACGTTTTTTCGTACCAAAGTTGATTTGGGTCATAGTAGTTTTTTACTTTGGGTTCTTGTTTGGTGGAGAATTCTGATTTTATTTACAGTAGGTTATGATTATCGCGTGAATATTTGTTAAGTTTAATAAGCGATGCATCAGTTGGTAAAAATATTTCGAGAATTCCAATTCCTTTTCAATATTTTTTTTCGTGGTAATAAAACCCTAATAACTACGGACTAGTACACAATGAATGCTTACACATCACAGGCTCTCGGGGGTAAATCGAGCTCATGTCGCATAATAATTTTACTTTTTTTTATATCTTTTTGTTATTCACGGTTCACTAATTTATCACACATGTTTCGCACTCACAATTTGCTACGGAAAATTAAAAAAAAAACAAAAAATGCTATTATGAAGAGCAGAACGATGTAGAGGAACCACGCGAGCATAGTTGCGGTTTTTTCGAGTTTGAATATTTATATTCTTGGCGCGGCGCGTCACATCGTCATCCCGGGAAGCGACTGAAGCGAGCCGGACGAGAAAGCCCCGAGCGTCTTATCTCCACCCTCGGCACAGGCGCGCGCAACTACACGTGCGAGCGAGCTTTACACTATGCACTATGAGTCTTTAATTTTTCAATGACTTGGTTTTTAATGCTTCTATTTTGAGGAGAGGAGCTTATAGACCGACGGTTAGGGTGGTAAGCTTTTTTTCTTTTAGACCAGTCGGAAGGGTGGGTGTTGAAAAAATTAATTCATCGTCACTTTTGTTGGTTTTTTTTAGTCGTAACAGTAAGGCTGTTTTATGCTGTGTTGTTTTAAAAATAATAAAATATTTTTTTACTTTTGTTAATGTTATTTTTTTAAAAAGAGAATTCTTGTAACAAAAGTTTAAACTTTTACAACAACTTTGTAACTATAAAAAAAATGACGAAATTGATTTTCAGGTGTGTTATTTTAAAAATAACATCAAAGCCTGTTTTGTAGTAAAAGTCCCTAGTTAAAAACGAATTTTAGTATTTATTTTGAAATTTTTCAACTTCATGTAACTGAGAAATTAAAATTGTCAATTTTGAATTCCCGCCGAAACGGTTGACGAGTGACGTCAGTTTTACAAAGCCACGTGACACAGGTGTTTGTAACTATGTAATGTTGCATTTTCTTTAAAGCACAAAAATACACCAAATTTTCTTTCTTTTTATAACATTTTTCAATATTAGAAAAAAAAATAATTTTTGAAAACTACAAAGTGACTTATAGTTTTCAATGTAATAACTTTTTTTTTATTGTTAAGGAGTAGCCAATTTGATAAATAAATTTTACTGATGAAAAACTCAATCACGTAGTTTTTTACTCGATCCTACAAGAACACGCATTAAAAAAAGATAAAATAAACATCTCGTCTGTCACATTCGAAAAAAAAAAAAAGTTTGATTTGTTTTCATTGTCTAGTCTCATAACGATCAATAAACAGCCGATGAATTTTTTCTCGTCTTATCCGACATTGAAACTTTTTTTTTTTTTTAGGGCCCGTATCTGTTATTGACATTGACGTACAATCTCAAAAAAAAAAAAAAAAAAAAAAAAACTACCCGAAAATTTCTCACCCCGAAAAAAGATTTATCATCAATCAGAAGCCAACAAACGTTTTTGAATAATCTCAGGAAGAAAAAAAAAGGGATCGAGTAACCATCAATCCAAAACCAAAAACAAGTCAATCCATCTCTTAAAGGAAGAATTTCAAGCTCGTTATATACTTCGAAATAATTGTTAACCCTCGGGACAAGAAATGTCTTAATCTCCAGGGACTCACAACGACTTTTTGGAAGAAAAAATGTATATATATCTTTGTTGTTTTTGGTAAATTGGAGCTAAAAATCAGAAAAGAAGTTGATTGATCATAGATACATGTACAGCGGTGATTAACAATCCATCGCAAGAAGCCATTTAGTAACTCTCAAAAGATCATTATTATTTTTCTGGTCGTTCATCAAGTCCGGCTTCGTTATCCGGCCAGGGATGATAATAACGACGTTCGAGCCAAGGTAATTACCATCAATGAAAATTCATATTATAAACTTACGGATATTTTACGAGCTACACCGTACCATTAAATCGTTTTGAATTATGCTAATGAACTCCCTTTTTTTTATTTCTTAACTTTTTTTTTTTTTTCATCGTAATCGGGTTTTAAATTGGGAAAGATTCGTTAAGCTCACTCGCAGCGAATCAATAATAATTTCATCGTAATTAGCGGACCTTTGGTAATTGTTGTTATCTTATTTTAAAGCTCGGTAAATTTATTAACTTTTACTCGATTTAATACAGCGAAAAAGAGTTACTTTAGAAAAATAAAATTATTTTTTACAGTATTTTTGATCATAGTTGCTGTTTTGTACTATGAACGTACTTAAGTTGAGTCCAAAGGTTAATATTTTTACTCAGAAAAACGATATTTCGACGGTCCCAGCAAAGAAAAACCTTAGCCGAAAATCAGCAGATTTGAAATGACCAATGAGAGGCTGACATGAATAAAATAATCGAAAAAAAAAAAAAATCTTGTTTATTGAGTAATGATTTATGAAAATTCCTGAATTTTTCCAATTTTTTAATTCATGTCAGCCTCTCATTGGTCATTTCAAATCTGCTGATTTTTGGCTAAGGTTTTTCTTCGCTGGGACCAACGATTTTTTAATTTTTGAATTAGGCTTCAATTTCATCAATTTTACCTCAAAAAAATGATGCAAGACTTTTTTCGACACTTCACAATCATTACTTTTTTTTCTTGTTGATTAAAATTGTTGAAAAAATTGAATTTCTCACTTATTCCAGTG
Organism: Encarsia formosa; assembly: GCA_038277355.1. NCBI lineage: Eukaryota > Metazoa > Arthropoda > Insecta > Hymenoptera > Aphelinidae > Encarsia > Encarsia formosa. The sequence goes on along the minus strand of CM076185.1, from coordinate 2,086,825 downwards.
AGCATTTTTATATGAAAACCATGGGGAATTGAAATAACTGAAAACACGTAATTACGACTTTGAAACATTAACATATCTCTGATGTATGAGAATGACGGGAATAAGTTTGGCCGTTTATCGCGTTTTATAATTTTCATCTCGCAATTTTAGTTTAATGCACTTTGAGACGAGCCATCCTTTAAGAAATTGAAACCGAGTAATATTTAATTAGCCCAGAGAAGCGAAACGGAATTATTCATCGCTGCTCGTACGATCGAGAGAAGAAAAAAAAAATGGATTAAAAAATTGCAATTACTTGGTTATAGTAAAGCAAAATGGCGGAAGTTTATAGTTTTTAATTCGCGGAAGAATCGTGGTTAAAGTTTGATATCAAGGTGGACAGTCGGAGATAAAAACTTGGGGTTGTAATGATATTTTGTCCTTTAAAATTGTTTTAAAAGGGCCGCCATTATAAGGAGAGCTTTAGAAGTAAGCTCCCCGAAGAGTACGAAGTTCGGGCTTATTGAATATTTTAAGCCACTAAATGTACGCTGGAGTTGAAAAAAATCTTTAGTTTGCATAATTGAAGCTCAGATTGGTCGAATGTTTTTACAAATTTTTGTTTCGCACGTTGAAATTTGAAAAAAAATGGCAAATCTTTGATTTAAAGGATTGTGATTGGTTAAGAACGTGAAAATCAAAATTTGAATACAATTTGAATATGAATTGGATTTTGACACCATAACCTAGAATACAGTATGTATTGCAAATTTTATAAGTAAATTTATTAGTAAACTTTATTACTAAATATTAATTTACATTGAGAAAATTATTATAACTTATTACCTGAACATAGCTACACATGAAAGGTCGAAGTTCAAAATTCTTAGCAGGTTTGAAAATTGCAACAACAACTTGAATATTATTAGAATTTTTTTTTTCAATTTCTAAAATTAATACTTTAATAAAATAACCTTTATCGAAGCACGCTGAATTAATCCAGTCAATTTTAAAATAATCAACAGAACCCAAACAAAAAAAAAAAAACTGATCAAATACATCCCCCAAAAACAAATTGTCGGCTTCCGAATAATTCATAATTAAACTCGTGTCATGGAAAATAAATCCGCCGCAGACAGTGTTTGAAAAAAAAAATCGAAATCAATTACCCATCAATAAAAAAATTTGGAAGCACACCAAGCGTCAGGAAGCAGCAGCTGGTACGACCTCGAACGACCGACCTCGGCTCGATTATTCTCGGATATGCTCGGTTTATATACACATTAAACGCCTTCCGACGTTCAGCAAAAAGGCTCAATTAGTCGATTTACTCGCGGCGTGGTCGTTACCTTATAGAATTAATGAGGAGTAATGGATGCTTCCTGAGATACAAACCGGCCCGGGCGTCTTTTAGCCAAGGTGTACGTCTTAATCATACCTAATGGAACGTGCTAGAGTTCTTATATTATTTTTATTATGTTGGAATTTTTTTGAACACGGAAAAAGAATCTGATTTTTTGAAAATACCAAAAATTTGTAAAATGTGATGTAAATCTTTCTGATGACGTTATGAATATCGAAAATTCAGGTATTAATAAAAATCTGATGGGTGCATGGTAATTCACTTATTGTCGACAATATTTTAATTTATCATTGAATTACAAATTGACTCAAAAAGAAAGAACATATTCAAAGTTATCAGTTGAATATGTTCTGAAATTCGAGATACCAGATGATAAATGTTGAAAACTAATGCTGCTAAATTTTCGAGATCCGAGTTTATCTATTATCAATGACTGCAATAAACTGCAGCCTTATGGTAAGTAATGTTCACTTTTGATTAAGGTGGCTTGTAAGTGCTGCCCCGTATCTAGCAGGGGCCCTTGCGGGTGCATAAGTTTACAAAAATTTTAAACAAGAAAAAAAAGCAATTTTTCCTATTTTTAATGATTATTACTATTTATTATGATCGTTATAATTCATTTTAAAACAAAACTTGAGATGAAAAACATAAAAAACAGTGAAAAATTTCATGTTTTAGAGGTTATGTACCGCAATTTTTTATTTTTCTTAACAATTAGTCCGATAACCCCATATTGTTATAATTTTAAAATGATCTTTGACTTTTTACCTTTAAAATGATACCTGACTCGTAGCAAACTAGTGTATTTGGACAATTTGGGGAATTTTTAAATGTTTTTTCCCATAAGAGTCCATGTTAAAAAAAAAAATTTTTAATGATTTTTTTCTCGAAAATAAGTCCGATGACCTTCCTAGTGTCCTCTAGGAAAGTTGTTGGTCTCACTTCAAGGAATCTACCTGATTTTTTCGAAACTTATTAGTGTTTTTTTAAAATACTTACAAGCCACCTTAAATTCTTGTTCATCGAAATGAATAAAGTAGTTAAGAATCATATTGGTGCAATTCATTTTTACAGTCACAATCTTTAAGTACGAATTAAAAATTATTTACGTATGAAGCTTCTGTTTTCTGTGCCCTATATATGTATCTGTTTGAAGCTAGTCAAATGTGAGATACAAATAGCATCTTGACTATGTATCTGGTAACTGATCTTACCCTCCAATGATAAAGTTCATTCCTAACTTTGAGACTTCTTAGTAATTATTTTACGATCGATAAACACTGGAAAAATGCACGAGTCAAAACAAAACTTTTTTTTTTCCCAAATAACTTGAACAAAAATACATCAAAAACTCTAGCGATCACAGTACTCTATCTAAATATTTTCTATCTTCTATAAAATTAGATAAAACCCAACTTTAGTTTAAAGACTATAAGCTGATTTTAATTAAAAAATTCGATCCCCGCATTTCATATCAAATAACCAATCAACCCCCAGGCAGAATAAAACGGCTTTCATCACAAATGAGAAAAACTAATCTAATCCGTGAAATCAGATCTAATCGCGTTGGTTCGAGTGGAATCAAGCGTGCAAAAATCCCGGGACAGCTGACGGATGGAGACAGAAGTCAAGCAAAGGAACGTTAATGACCGTCTTTTTTTTTCTTCTTCCTTCCCCTGGTATAACTTTTCTGATTTCATTGGAAGAACTGTGAAGCAAGAAAATTGGAAAGGGAGGAGCAGGGGATTAAGTTCAAGACGCGTTTTCTCGGGTAAAAAAGGAGGGAAACGTTGCGGCTTCCCTTTGAATATACTCGGCCTGTTTTCGTATCAAGTAGCTTCGAGCTTAAAGTGCTCCCGGGTATATTAAAAATACTGCTTTGTGTATTTAATTGTGATAGGGCTTCGGGGCTCTATTTTATCGAAAAGTGTGCCTTACAACTTTTAATGAAGCTTATCGTAAATTTTAGGTTAGTTTTTAGTTTAAAGTTTTATGTATTTTTACAAAATGGCGTATAATTGCATTAACTTTGTGAAGAGTGTAATCTGACGCGAAAATTTTAGGTTAAGTAGCGAGCTCTTTGTAAAAATTTTTTGACAAGTTTTTTCTTTAGTGTAGTTTGGTACTTAATATTTTAGGTTAGGTACCATAATATTTACAAATTCAAGAACAATAAAAAAATATGATATTCACAAAGAACTTGAAAAAAAAATTAAAAAAGTTTATTTAAAATCTCAGAAGCAGACGACAAGTACCTCTAATTTATCAGGCAACTTGAGTAATTTTTAAAAAACTTTTCTATTCTTGTAACGTAGGACGGAGAGTAAAATTCTTACTTGTCTCGGACGAGAATTGTGAATTCTTCTTGCCGAGTGTATGTAAGGAAAAGTCCGAGTGAAATTTTTTTTCATTGTCCTCAGAAATTTGCGAAATTTTTCCACGCAATCAAGTTTTCCAGAAGTACACGTAGGTATTTCTCAACTATTTTTAAAGACTCTTGCCCAAGTTTGTGAATATTTATGAGAAGAGCTGTACGCTTCTTAAATTAAATTACAGGGAGAATATGGGCGAGGATAGTTTTTTTTTTAATTTTTCACTCGTAGAGATACCGAAAAGAGAATTATAAAAGTTCAACTTCTTGTGTAATTAGAAGATGTAGAGCGGGGGGGGGGGGGAGAAAAAAATTGTAACTTTCAGCTCGTTAGGCGATTAATGAATCTTTTTGAGCTAATCTCGATGAAAAAGCTGTTTATGCAGACGCATTAGGATGACGCGAATTTCACGCTTTGGTTGTCAAAATAAGCAAATGTGGGTTTGAGTTATTCTCTACTGTGAATCCTTGAAATAAAAAATTCAAGTTTGTGAAATTAAATGTGAGAATAGTTTTGAAAATGGTATTTTTATAACCATTTCATTTATGACATCATGGATACTTTCAATTTCTACAGTGAAAAACGTAATTATTCATTCACTGACTTATTTTTATAAAAAATTCCTAGTAAATTATCGATACCAATAAATTTATGAAATTCTATCAAATTTAAACAATTTCACCTAAATTTTTATTTTATCAAAACTACCAAGAAAAAAAAAAAATCCAGATTTCAAAATTTGAAATTTTGAGTGTTCTTGACCAATCACAGTCATTTTTATTTTATATTCGAACTAAATGTCATCGTTTCAGTAAAAAAATTGAGTATTTCTTATATTTTCAATAAATCGTAGAAAAAATATTATTCATTATCTATTATCAGAAATGTAAAAATTCTTGATGAAATAGTTTTTAATGAATTAAAAGCAGCCGCTACGGTGCTATAAATTAACTCGAAGTAGGTATGAAAAATTAACAAATTAACGGTTGTAAATCCGGCGTTACACACGTTAGCCAATTATTCATGCCCGACCGTTGGGACGAATCTTATCGTCTTTTTTTTTTTTTTTTTTCTTTTTTCAGAAAATCTCAGTGCTGGAAATTCACCCGCAGATGCATAATTCAATGAGGTCCGAGAGAGAGAGAAAAAAAGTGGTTTGTCGGTGTGTGTTTGGACAAAGTTTCGGTCAATTGCGAGAACGAGCGTATCTCGTTCCACGAAACTTTTTGGACTCCGGCCGAGCAAGTTTATAATGTTCGCGATACACCGGGAACTTTGTATTTCATTGTAATTTTGGATTTTCACTGGCTACCTTTGTTTTTTTTTTGTTTTTTTTTTTTTTGATTGGCCAGCGTGGATGTGATTTTGAAAAGATTAACCGGAGGTTTTGCCTTGAGTGCTTAAAAAAGACAATTTTGTTTTACTAAAATTGATCCAAGTAAAGAAAAAACAGGAAAACTCGATTTTTTTTTTCATTTTTATCATAAAATGATGATTTGATAATTTAGAATCTTAGAAATCCAACTGCTCACATTTTATTTTAATTTAACTTTTTTACGATTTTTAGACAAATAGATCAAACAAATTTTTACATCATATTTTATAAAGTAGCTATTGCCATTTTGCGTAATTTTTTTATGTGTGAGCTGATTGGTGGATAAATTTTAAAAATATTCGAAAAATGTAATTTTTTTTTTGAGATTACAATTGTTTTTTTTTCTATGTCTGCTTGCAGCGCACTCAGAGGAAATTAATTAAAAACCATAAATTTTTCAAAAAGTTTTTTCGTGAGAAAATTAAAAAAATAATAATAATAGTTGTAATTTTTGGCTGGTTTAAAAATTGTTTGCTAGATGGCTACCAGTTTTTCAAACTCAAAATTGAATCATAAATCTTTTAACCACATATTTTATTTAAGTTTAAATTTTATTAATGAGTTTGTTAGTGCTTAAATTGTGATAATCGCGAGTGTTTGTGAATTAGAAAAAATGAAGTGAACAACGGTAAATGATTGAAGTGAATTACCTTGTCAAAAAATATTCATCCTGAATTAAAAATTAAAAAGTTATTTAAAGTCTTGATTGTGTCGATTATTCCCCTAGACCCTTTAATTGTATTTTACATGACATAAAAAAAGTTTAAAAAATATGTAAATAAAAAAGTAATCGTGCGGGATGAAAAAAATTGAGTTTTAATTAGTTTTTTCCTGCGAATTCATCTACGAAAAACTCGTTCCACGTAGCTTATTTCAGCATTCCCACATTTTTTTTTTTTCTAATTGCTTTTTATTTTGGTCCCAGAAACCGTGTAAAATCCCTAGGATTGAAAAAGTTTTTATTGTTTTAAGTATTTCATAAAAATTGTTCTGCTTGAATTTTATATTTATTCACGCGATGATAAAAAACACAAATGAAGTCGACTATTTGAAACTTTTAAATATCTCTCGATCAAAAAGTTAATCTGCGTTGGCTTTTTGATGGTTTCAATATTTACAAAATTTTTATCAATTTCTCTACTTTCGGTCCCAGAAAAAAAACAGCGTTTCATAAAATTTGCTACCAGCGTAGTTCGCCGTATTTATACGGCAAACAGAATTCGGATAAAAAACACAAAAAGAGGTATCAATTCGTACCCGGAGTAAAGAGCTAAGTAAACACTCAAATCCTTTTTTTTTTCCCTAAAACTATAAAATTTACAACAAAATTTTAATGTAACTATCGATGAACTAAGTAACCCAGTTTTATCAAATTTTTTGTTTTTTCAGTTACCTTAAAAAAAAAAAAAAAAAAATTCGTTGCACCTACATGAAACTATCCACTTCCAATAAATACTCCAAATTTTCGTCCTAACGAAAAAGCCTCGCCGTTAAACTGTATCGTCCGACTGAAAGAAAATACACACTCCAAAAAACAAAAATTCTTTTTTTTACTTTTTTTTGTAAATATAAAAAGCATCGATTCCAGTGCAACAAAAACAACTGCCTTTCGTCATTCCGGTGATGTCAAAGTAAGCCAAAAGAAATGGTTCTTTCCAAAAATTCGGGATTGTAACATAAGCGTGTGTACTAAAAAAGCCATCTGTCCACTACCAACATAACACCCGAAAAAAAAAAAAAACACTAGGGGGTGTAACTAGTTCTACGTTCTCGTAAGTAAGCAAGGCAGAAGCGGCAGCATCGATTTTTTTATACGTGACGAAATTAAAAATAAAAATAAAATTTTTTCATTTCTCTTCGGAATGATTCTCCAGCGCGGAAATTTAATTCTATTTTTAATTTTATTTCATTAGTATTTTTCACGTGGAAAAAAGCGCAAGCACGTTTCCGTGGTCTACACGTGACGGTTGTTCATTTTTTTTTTCCATCCAGATGCGCAATATTTAAATCGTCGAGCGAGCTTTGGATTTTCAAATCAAGCCGATGACGATAATAATCAACAAAATTAATCCCGAGAGTAAGCGCGGCTTGAAAAATTCATGATTATTATACAAGCTCGTAGATATATATCTATATATATTTAAACTTTTTCTTTTCGAAGCAAAGTGGTGATTTTCAATTTGAAATATTCAGAAACTCTCGCGAAAGTTTGAATCGGTCTTTTCTCTTAAATATACCGTGGCTCTTTTTTTTTTTTCTACTCGAAGTTAGTTGATTATGTGTCGCGCTCTACTTTTGAAAAGGCATTAAAAGTTTAATTGGCAAGTGAAAATTAATACGATAGGTTCAACACTGATTTTTTAATGAGGCGTACCAACCGTAATATTGAAATATCTTGATTGATTTTAAAAAATTACTTTTGCTATAATTTTTTTTAAATATTTGTTCAAAAAGTATTTATTTGCTTTTTACATAAAAAATAGTCATTGTAAGGTGAAAAAAGTGACGAAGTTTTTTATATTTAACGAACTTATTTGTCGCACTAAGACGTAACGAAAGTGACAGAAAAGTTACCCAACTTTTTACTTTAATTCTATAAGAAAAAACTTTAGTTGCCCATTGTAATCTGTACAGTTTCTTCATTTTAAAAACAAAGCACAGGAAAATTAATTACAGAGTAAAAGTATATTATTTCAAAGTAACACGACGTAGCTAAAATGATCCTTGATATTCTTCTAGCCTTTGACTAACTGTCTTAAATTTTTTTTTTTTTCTTTGAAACTTTAACTTTAAAACTAAACACAACACAGCATAAGTAACAACCATTTCAGCCGCGTAAAAAACAACGTAACAAAAGTGACTCATTTCTCATAACTTTCAAGTTAATTACAGCGACGTTAAGTTATCCTCCCTTTGCCAACCCCTCGAAAAAAAGGCGCACGCAAAGCCAAGTGTAAAGCTGCAGCTGCTGTGGGGGTGGGGTGGTCAAGCGGGGGGGGGGGGTTACGACTTAGCTAAACTTTACCATTATCCTCGTCCTCGTCCTGCTCGTCGGTGGTGTCGTCCGTCCGAGACATAGCCGCGGTGCCGGGCCGGCGGATCCTTATCGGCCGCTATTTTAACGAATCGGGAGCCGCTCACGCGATTTTTACGGGGGTAGGATTGTTTATTTACTCATCCACACTGTTTACTCGAGGGATTATAACCACGTGCAGGGGGATGGTTGATATTAGAGAAAAAAAAAAAAGCCCTGGGACACGTACACATGAGGTTACCAGCCGGTCAGCACGTAACATGGGCGGTCGCGCACCAGCACACTGCGGGGAGGCGAGATCTTGTTCTTCCTCTTCTTCTGCGTCCGCACATCGTCGAACTCGCGAGGAGCAGCGTCCGGCCGCCGTGACGCCCTCGACAGGACTAAAACCGAGCCAGCCGAGCGGGAGCCAGCCAGCCAGCAGTCCTGCGCGCGCTGTTACTGTAGAGCGAGGAAGGGATGCTGCCGCCGCTGCTGCTGCTGGTGGAGCTTGATTAGCCACTGCGATGTTTCGTGCGACCGTGGATAAGCACGGGCTTCGGTGTCAATGGAATTTTCAAAATTCAATCTTTTTTTCGAGTGGGCTCGTTCGGTTTTGGGGAAACGAAGTTATACAAATACATCATTTTAGGTTATTACACATGCTCTTGAGGAAATCAATTATTTATTTATGTATTAACAGCGTTTGTGCACTTTTCAATTTCCTTAGTAATATCTTCCTGTTATAGCCGAGAAGTTATGCATTGACGATATGTTAATTAAAATTGATTCCGCGGTTCTAAACACATTGAATTTGACAATAGAATCAATAAAAATCATACAGAATCAAGAAAAATTATCAATGACTCTAGAGTGCATCCCTAACAAATCAACTTTGACGAGACGTCTTTCCTTTCGCAAAAAAAAAATGTCGAGACAGCTCGTTCTGAAAAAATTCGTAACAATATTTTATTTTACCCAGAATATTTTGGCATAAAAAAATGTGATTCATTATTTAAAAGCATAAAAACATAAAATTTATTTATTTAAATGTTCATTTTACTGTATACTATAGTGAAAAATTTTACGGTCCTGGAAAATTCTATGAGGTCAATGGTTTTTGAAGTATCAATGTAACTTGGAAAAGTTTAAGTACTCATTAAAGTAAATGGTCTTCATACATTAGTACTCATTCTCAAGTTCTATATGTACATTGTACGTCTTTAACAGTTTCGATTGTTCAAGAGACTTCAGTACGATGCTAACAGTGCGAATTGAAAAAGAAACCATTTTCATGGATTCAAATTAAATTTTACGAGATTAGTTTTATGAGAACAAGTAAAAATCCAGGTGGATACGGTAAAATTGACATTTAAAATAAAAACTTCAAGCACTTATCATGTAAGAATCCATACTGCTTACTAGCACACATAAAAAATTCCATGTGTCTGTAAAAAAAAAAAAAATACATTGAAAACTTCAAGCGCATTTTCGCAATGTTAGTTAAAATTTCGGGACAAAATTTTTTTTCCATAAGTGGATTAAGTACTTAAAAAGTCCGTTAGGGACCGCTTCTTTTTTTTAAACAAACAAATTTCATGAAAAATTCAACTTTTATTTTGTTGAAACAGATTCAAGTATGTATTACTAAGAGCTTATAGCACAAAAGTTTTAAAAAAGCGGAAAACTCTGAGCTCACCCATCCGGCACTATTATAAATGTCATGACTTGAAAGAGCAAAACTGACAATTTTTTAAAATCCTCTTGTGTACTCTACTTCGTCTAAAGAATCTTTTGATAATTTCACGTGAAAATATATTTGTCTTATAGTTTATAAGTCAAACTCTAAATTTTTCAAAGGTAAAAGAAGTTCGTTCCAAATTTTTTATTAAAAATATTAATAAAGTAGTATTGAAAAAAAAGATTTTAAAATTAATAAAATAAATTTTCTTTATGAATAATTATATAAATTTGTTGGTTTGGAAAAATAGAATCTATTAAACAAACAAAAGTTAAAATATTTCATATCATCATTAATAATTTTATAATATTTTAATTTAGTAATTTATTTTTTTTATATATCAATTATTTAAATATTTACTAAATTTGTTAGTTTTGTAATTACTAATTAAAATATTAATTGTTAAATAAATTTTTGTCATTTTTATTATTGATTTGTTTTATAAGTAAAAATATCATTATTATTTATTAAACTAATTAATTTATTATTGTTATTTGTTATATCTATTTATTAATTATGGTACACAATGTAACGCACATTATAATCATAATTTAGGATAATCTAAAACTTGCACGAAGCTGAATTACATTAAAAATTTGAATCCACCTTTGATAAACAAAAGTACATTGATTGTCTTAAAAGCATCTTAAAAAAAAGAGAAAAAATTAATGTACGGACCAAAAACAAAAGTCGGTCGGCTCGATCCGCGTCGACGGCTGTCAATCCCAACCGAACCCGTAAAACTTCCCGTCCGACGTCCCTTATTTCATTTTATTCTTTTTTCTCACCCTGAATTTTCCCTCTCTACGAGTGAAACGTACAAATTTTTTTTCTTTTCTTCCCTTACTCCTCCGACGTATAGATTTTTCCCTCTATATATATATATATATATATATTTTCCAGGGCGGTGCAATCGTATCGCATTTTCATTTTTCTCCTCGTGCTCTTAACTTCGCTCTCTCCCAGCCATTTTACAGGGCTGTAATCTTTTTTTACAAGCCTACTTTCGTGCTTCTTCTTCTTCTTTCTTTTTCATCTTTCTGCGTTGGCTCCTTTGACGATGCGATATCGATTTTACCTCCCAGACGTGTTTTCTCTTTTCTCTATCTGTGTTTTCAAAAATTTTTAACTTTTCTTTACCCACTGAAGTTCCAATTTCGTCTGAGTGTTCTTGGTACTTTCAAATTATCAAAGGTTTAGATACAAGATCAAAATTTTTTTATAATCTTGGGTTTGATCAAAACGTTGGAAAACGAATGATTTTGTTGAATTTTATTTGACGCTAATTTTTTTTTTAAGCTATTAAAACCATTGGCGACACACAGAATACACATAGAATATTCAATGTGCACTGATGAACTTGGTTTGTTTCGAAAACCAAGCTGTTCCATCGATTTTCATGTATGAAATATATTTTAACTCTAATCGTTTTTCTAGTTTTTTTTTTTTGATATCTCTTTTTACATTATTTTCAATTACAAAAAATGAAAATTTTTCTTTTGGTGATAAAAAATACTCATTACATCCAAATTTCACTCGAAATTTACTATGTGTAATTTAATAATTTGAATGGAATGTAATGTGTACTTTTATCCGTTGGATACCACTTTTTTGTTACAATTACTATCGTAATAACAAAAACATTTTTTCAAAACTTCGTAAAGTAAACTATTCAAAATATACAAAATACACATAAAACTATCTATGAGTATTGATACTTGTGAAGTTTCGTACTTCAAAAGTTGCTTGTACTTGAAGTTTCCCTAGTGTGTAGCCACCAAAACTACTTCCAAAAGTGCGCATGAAATTTTTGTCGAAATAAACGCGCATTCCAGGTCAATGTTAACTACTCAAAATACACTAAAATTTGAAAATTAGAAATATTAAATTACGCGTACTTGATTATTTGCCTTATTAAGGTTGTTTCAAAAATGTTTTATTCTTCACAAGTATATAGAATTACTCCCAGATACAATTTCTGTCGCAAATATCCAATCAATATATTCTTCGTAACAAACCATCCCAAATTAAAAAAAAACGAATATTTGAGAGGAAGAACCAACGCTGTAATCACTAATGGAAAATGGTTGGCCGGCGAAGCAAGCGTGTATCTCTCGCATAAAGTTCGAGCGTCGGCATTGCATCGCCGCCGGCTCCACATCCGTCGTCGCGTCTAGCTGGTATAACGCCAAGCCCCGGGCTGAATCCTCGAGATTGTTGTTTCGGGGTGTGGTGGTAGCAATGCATGCAAAAAAAAAAAAAAAAAAAAAAAAATTCCTCCGTCCTTTTCTCTTCACCCGAAAATGATCAAACCCGACACGTGGCACCCGGGGTAAAAAAGTCGAGCATGTAATTATCCTTCCATTTGCGTCGGGATTTACGAGCTGGTCGAGATAGGAATCGCGGTCTGCCTTTAGAGCGGAATACGTTTATCGAGGTGCTCACGAACCCGGACCCCCCCGAAAGCCTATGAATTCACAACTTTTCACGACTTTCTTAACTCCCTGGCTCCTTGAGGGATTAATAAAGATAAAGGAGGGAAAGGGATTTCTTCTTTTTAATGTTCACTTTTTTTTTTCTTAAGTCGGCTCATCGTCAGGGCCGCCAGTATATTTTCGAAAACTTTGGGTTTATTAGTAGCTTTAATGATTTGACCTAGATTTCTTTATGAATCATCAAAGCTATTTGGTTAGTTTTTGAACAGTTTTGTAAGTTATATTTGTTGATTTAATTAATGTTTGGTATGAATAAGTCTTTCTCTTCAGATTAAAACTGTAAGAACTGTATAAACCAAATATATGTTCACAGGTATGAGTATTTTTTGATAATTTATTGACCAGTATGAATCAATTTGATAAAAATTACTTTCTGACCAATTATTGGCCAGTATCGATCACAAAAACGTACAAGTTTTTTTGAATGATCTGACCTAATACTGACCCAGTAGCCGAATTTTCATAATGGTTTTGAAGATGTCGTTAAAATTTTTTCATTATCAGAATAATAAAACCAACTTTTGGCCAGTTACTGACTAATTCCAAAATAAATCTCTACAATCAGTTAATTATCTGACTAACACACTCTGATTTTCCTCTAAAATAATACATCATAACTTGTACCCTACAAAAATTCAATTAATCATAGTCTCAATAAAACAGTCTTTAGCCAATTATTGGTCAGTTCACTTTCGATTGAGAATACTTTTGTTTCAGCTAAGGTTCCGTCACGAGGATCGATCTTAAACGGCGTCGAAAGGGAACAGTCGGGGGCTTTATTAGCTCCCAAGCTGATCTCATCTTCCCGAGAAAAGAGAAAAGTTGTCGTCCCTTGCTTCCCTCAGGATTACCTCGAGCTTTACCAAAGGGAGCCAAGAGAAGTTGCTTCGCTACTCCAACGCGACGCGTCGATTATACGAGCCACTGTTGACTCTATCTCTTTGTATCGGATATCTATTTCGAAGGCTTACGAAGTTATATATTTTATTGTTTTCGGGATAAATAATCGACACCGAGATTTGTTCGATAACGAGGGGGGTTCCTCACTCTCATTCGTATTTTTTTTTTTTATGATTATATATCGTCACAAAAATAAAGGGGTCGTAAGAAGAGATTTACGGGAAAAGGACGAGAAGAATACACTCGTGGATGCGGGGAGTTTTCTATTCATAGAAAAAAAATGTCAATTTGGTAACAATGAGTGACTGACTGTACTTATTCATATATTTTTCTGTACTCCGGTTTACCCACTTTTTATTTTCTATTGTCTGACCCGTCTCGGATGTTACTACTTGAATGTGTACTCCTTAGAAATTTATTTATTAAGCTTTATATGAGGTACAATGTTCTTTTAGAGTATGTCATAGTCAGTTTTTTAATAACCGCATTAGTATTATTTGAAAAGTTTAATTTGACAATTTTCGAGTAAGTAGGGTTAATGATGGATGTATAAAACTTTGAAATTCTGACTCTCTGCCTAGTGAATTTGTGAAATAACATCAATGAATTTATTGAATTTGTAATTATCTGGTATATATAGTAAAAATTTGTGTACTTTTCATTAGTGTTTTTTATTAAAAATTGATATTATATTATTTATGTATGTAAGCTGCAATAAAATAAATTGTGTTCAATAATGATAAATTCTGTTAGTTATTTTTTAACTTCAAAGTAGACACAAAGAAAGTGAACCAAGCTTCTCTCTTAATAAAATAATATTGTCAAAGAAACCAAGAAAAAGTTGTTTTGTTCGAACAATCTGCAAAATGAAACTTCTTGAAATAAATAAATGCGTAAGAATACAAACACTTTTCGCGAACAAGTAGTATGGATCAATATTGGTCAGACGCCAGTTCTCCTAATTTTAGACATTTTCGGAAAAAATAAATGGTCAAATCCGAATAAACAAAAACAAAAACTCATGCCATTCACCCCCCTTGACCCAGAAAAATAATAAACCCGTTATTCAGGAATAATCACTTTCTGTTTTTTTTACTCTTTCGGGCTAATAAAGCACGGCACGGTAATTTAATGAAAATTAAAGTGGACATTGTTATTTTTCAAATGAAACATTACGACTGCGCGATGAAGCTTTCATTATCCTTATGGAATACTCTTAAACGATCTTCCGGGTGCAATTATAATTTATTACAAAGGGGGGGGGGGGGTTGGATGAGAGAGAGAAAAAAAATTATTCCACCTCGAGCAGGATTATCAGCGGGAATAAATTTTAGATTAAAAAAATTAATTGCCGGGGGCGCATCAGAAAATTAGAGATTCTAATTACCATTTAGATTCTTAACTTTTCTGTACTACATCCGATCCTTTCCCCGCAGTTATTTTGAAAAATTTCTCGTTTTATTGCGTTTTACGACTTTTTATGGAAAAAAAACCGGAAATTAATTAAATGTAAAAAAAATTTTTTCTCTTTGGGTCGGAATTCCGCGAGCCTGGAATTTCAATTGAAAATACCTCAAAAGTCAAAAGGATCGTTTGACGGTGGGTATGAAATACATTCGCCCTTGATACGAATTTATAAGACGGTCCATAAGTCATAATTTTTAAAAGATTTTTCCATTAAAAACACTTCCAGCGTGCTTTCTCACAAGTGGCGCAAAGTTTCCGAGAAGTTGGGAAACGAAGTTACAAGTATCTCGATTTTCGAATCCTCGAGTTCGGAATTGTAACTTGGGCCGAGAAATATTGGTGAGTCGTAAAATTTTTTTTTGATTTAACTAATAAACTGGGTAAGATGAAAAAATTTTAATTATAATCCTGGCTGTGATTTTTACGGTTTAATTTTTAATATTCAGTGGAGGTGGAAAAGTTCTTGGAAAAGCTAGAAAAAAATAAAAAGAGTAAAATTTTTTATGGTAAATTTTATTTTTGTTTCTTCTTTTTATGGTTTAGATTTTTCTCTTGGGATAATTTAACACTTTTAACAGACACGGTTAATTTATAGATTTGATTTATTATAAAAGCTGGCCACTGGAAAATTACATTCAAAACCTACTGAATTCCATTTTATTCGTTATGGAAGAGTTCTTGCACCCGAAGAGAAAAGCTATGCGTCAACTTTTATAGCGTTAATAAAAAGAAAAAAAAAAGGCCAACGTAAAAAAAGCGTTAAATTAAACAATAAAAAACATTTAATGACTCGTTTTTTTTAAACAGATCCCGGAGCATCCATTAATTAACCTCGTGACTGGAATAATACATTTATTTATTTTTCGAAATTGTAATTTACCTGTAATACATTTTTATGGTTTATTCAAAAAGTTTGTAACTTTGATGAGAGAGAAAAGTTAAAATTTGCTTGGTACCGAGTTTTACTCATAATATGAGATAAATAATGTCCGCCGAAGTCGATACATTGACAAAATTTTAAGTGCTTTAAAAAAAAAAAGCTCGAGGAATGATTTCTGCAGTAAAGATCTAATAATCGATGCTGCATGAACTATAAAAAGAGAGTAACATTTATTTTAAAAAAAAGACCAGCTATAAATTTTTTTCGCAAACCGAGGAAATAAAAACTGTAACGCTCGTAACTTTAATATTTTCTGCTTTCGGATAAGTATAAAATCTCTCGGGTTCTCCAACCAGCCGAAAAATTAAAAAAATCGACGTCGCGGCAGCAATGCGACACGAGCTCGCCAGGTTTTTATTTTTCAAAAGTGGAAGAAGAAGAAGAAGAAGAAAGAGGAGGAGGTAAAAAAAGAAAAAAATTTCGTAAAATTTCTGCCAACTACTTTGGAAGGACGTTTGCCGCATTTCGTTCTTGACTTATTTTTTGGTTTATTTTACATTCGCGTAGTCGGCGGTTTTATTTCGAAAATTCAAGTTTTTGTTACGGGAAGGAAAATTAATACAGTTAATCATGCAGATTTTGTTGAATTTCATTGTTGTTGCATTCAATTTGAAATTCGTGAAGTGAAAATTTAAAATTTTGCTCTTCGAATATTTTGCACAGCTTTAAACGAGGCTTTAAATTAAGCTTTGAAGTGAGCTTTAAGTCTTATTTCAAAGTGAGCGGGAGCATTTAAATATCTAAATTTAATTTTGAAAATAAATTTTTAAACAAACTTTAATATTTTCCAACCTTTTAACTAATCGATAAATTGGAAAATTAAGATCATCAAGAGAACTGAACTTCGAACCTAAAAGCTTTAACTATCGATTGCTGTCTGAGGTAATATTTGTAAAGTTTTGAAATAACTTAACATTTTAAAACTTAAAACTTGAAGTTAATATCAGGCATTGAAGATTTTAAACTTAGTCTTCAAACTGATGCTTGAGCTCAAGAGCCTCAAAATTCAAATTCAGACAGAACTTTGAGCTTGAAGACATAAACATTAACATGAAAGTTAAGAGATGTGTCTGCGTTTATAAATTAGACTCAAGCTTTAAAGTTTTCTTCAAACTTAACTTCAAATATGAAATTCAGACCGAATTTTGTATTCCAAGAGTTATATTTTGTGGTCAAGACCAGCTGCTTGAAAATATCGTGAACTTTCAACTTTTAACTTAACTTCAAACTTGAAGTTAAGATAGAATTTCCAACTTGAAGATATAAAAAGACACTTAAATTCAAATTTCAACCAAATCTTAAATTCAAATAATATCAGTTTTAAACTGAACTTGAAAACTTAAAATTCAGAAATTCTCAAGATTTGAAAAATTTGGACTTGATACTTCCAACCAAATTTTCTCTGCCATCACTCAAAATTTGTCGAAAAACCAAATCGTTCTTCTCGGATTTTCGAAACCACAGAATTCTCGGGGGTCGGTAGATACAAAAGTTGTCGCGGCTCTGCTCGCTTCCCATTCATCCCTTTAAACTAAGCGAGCCGCACCATCGCTCAATATCCCCCTTTCGTATCTCTTACCTCGCGATCTCCCGCGAGGATTTAGCCGCGCTTCCACACTTTGAAATTCAAAGGTGAAAAATTTTTCTCCCCGCCCCTCCCCTGTGTGATCGCAAGCCACTTTCTTCTGTTTAAAGGCTGAATTTAGCTCTTCTTTATCACAAAAGCTCACTTTAAATTTTCCAACTTTTAGATTACGGTGAGAAACTTTTTTTTAATCGAAAACTCTTTTTTTGGTAAACAAACAAAAGGCTGATTAGAAACTTTTACCGAATGGCTTAATTTGAAACCCGAGTAGGTTTTTTTTTTTTTTTTTTAAACTTCCCGCTCAAAGCGCCCCCTTTTCTTTCCCTTTTTATCGTCGTCCGTTTAATTTCGCGCTTTATTAGGGCTACAGCCACCGTCGCAATTAACAGCTGAGCGCGTGTCCGCATTTCCCAAGTACCAGAGCGAAATAAAAGCTCTCTCTCTTTTTTTTTTTGCCGTCTCGCGACACGTGTACGAGGGAGCTGTTTTCTTTTATTTTTCGAGGCAATATTAGCATTCCTTTATTGCGAGAAAAAATGTTTCTCCCGGAGCTTTCGACGAGGTAGAAATTGAAGGAAAATATTGTTGTAGGCATGATAGGGTCAAGAAAGATATACATCTGGGATAAAAATTTTTCATACTAAAAGCTGGCTCCTGCTATCATAACTGTTTTGAATTTGAAGTTTTTAATTCTTTCGATCGATAAGTACAGTATTGTAGTATATGTATAAATCATTTATTTGGAACAACGAAACCATAACTGTCATATTTTTTTCCAAAAAAAAAAAAAAAAAAAAAAAAAAAAAAAAAAAAAAAAAAAAAAAAAGAGAGAATTTAGGCTCTTAATTCCGGTAAACAAAGTTTATTGAAAACAGATAACCAGTCAATAAACCAAGTCCCGAAGTTTATGGTGCATAAGCATGATACATAAATTATTGCTACTTGGGGTCAATAACTCAACCGTGTAATCCAAGTGATGTACACAACTTTTTTTTCTCGTCGAAAAATGAAGAAAATTGAAAAAAAAAAAAAAAAAAAAAAAAATACAAAGTAACGTAGCGGGGAAAAAAATAGAACAATCTGGGTATCGTTAAAACAAGGAAAGAAAAGTCACGCACCGAAGTAATTATCGAGCCCGGGCGTAATAAATTAGGCTCGATCGTGGGGGCCATTAAATCTCGGGAAATGATCCAAGCTCCGATTCCCAGGTGGAAAATTTGCTCGCTCGCTGCCTGAGGGCCTCGAAAAAGTTAGCACTGAGAAATGGCCTAGCCTGTTGGAATTTCGGGATTCTTGAGAGTCACAATTTTTGGAGGTTAGCGGCTAATTGAGATTTATAGGTTATGTTTATCGATCTTTTCTGATTGAATTAGTTTCACGTTGAGAGAAATAAATGAATTTTCACTGTAGATATGAAAGTATTGGAACAGCTGTTGTGATTTGATTTTTGGAGGCTTAGGGTCTAAGTGAGATTTTAGGTTATGTTTTTTTTATTTTTTCTGATTGAGTTAGTTTCACTTTAAGAGAAATAAGTGAAATTTTAGTAAAGACATCAAAGTATTGACAGAACTATCACTCAATAATTAAATTTTTGAAGTTCGTCTTCATTGTGATTTATAGGTTATGTTCTTGAATCTTCCATCATTGAAATTGGTTTGACCTATAAGACAGTTAACTAATTTAGGTAAGTTACGTACATTAACTGAAGTACTTTAAAATAAAAATTAATATATTTTATTCACAATTTATAGGTTATGTTTAAAATTTTGTCTGTTTGAATTGGTTTTGTCTGTTGGATCTTCAGATAAATAGTATAATTTTGTTTTTATAATTCACTAAAATTTAAAAATGTTGAATTGAATTTTCAATTTACTTATTGAATCCGTTTGTCAAGAAAAAAATCAGTAAAAACTCAGTTAGTCCACTCAAGCAGAAAATTTTTACTTCACTTTCTGAATGAACCTTCACAGCTGCTTATTCAAAAATTGCATTTTGAAATTTATTTCTGTACAAAGTTCATCCCCATGAAAACTCAATCAAAATCAACATTTTTCAAAAATAACAAAAACAGCTCGGCAAACCACCTTACCTCTTCCACAAAGCCGAGCATCAAACTCGATAAATAAATAAACAAAGTCAAGAGCCTCCTACCCCCCAAGTCAAAACTTGTTGCTCAAGCGATAAAAGAGTTGAGAAAGGAAAAAAAAGGGCTCATAGCAATTAACGACGCAGAGCGATTCATAAAAGCCACGACGAAATGAAAGAACGCTGGCTGTGCACGGACGTGATGAAAATATCCTCCCGCCCCGGAGTGGAAGCAAAGAAAAGCCAGGGCCGACCTATTAAATCTTCCCCGCCGAAATGAAAGAGAGCTTCGATTAAAATTCTCCGGCGAAAAAAAAAAAAAAAAAAAGGGATGACGACGCCGGCGATAAAAATTTGTCTTGCGTTGCACCTTCCTCGCTTTGATGGCTCTTTTTGGGATTGAGTACGCGAGTTTGACGATTAACCGGGGGATTTAATTATCAGCGATCTTTGATTTACTCGAGCTTTTGGGTTTCTTAGTTTCTTGCATCGCGGTTTAATTAATTAACCGAAACGGCTTTATGAGCCCATCAAATATAATTATTCATTTTGAGCAAATTGATTATTTTCCAATTTGCTTTTGAGAAGATTGATTCGAAGATACTGTATTATACAATAAATCTATTTTAATTTTTCGAAGCAATTACTTTAATTAAATATCGAGAATTTGTATGTACTGTTAGCATACAAAATTATTGTTATTATTAACAGACGAAATTTAATTTTAGTTTTCTTTAAATTATATCTGATTTGGTTAATTGTAAAAATTCATGCACATATTATAATGTTGTATTCATTATTGTAATTACCAATTATTATAGTCTCTTATAAATAATTAAATAAACGAATGATTTGTTAATAAAATACACTTAAGAGTAAATTAATATGCTGTTTCATTATTATTCAGTGTTTGGTGATATTATTTTCAATTTTTTTTGAAAAACTTTTGTGTTGCAAAAAGATACACATATGCAAAAATTTAATAATGCATATAAAAGTTTCGATTTGAAATAAAATTTAAAATTTGTGTTTATATCTACGAATTTTGATATTTTGACTGAAAAATACGAATACTTGTTTTAAATTAAAAATTATTTTACATTTTATACAAAATAAGAAGAATTGAAAGCTTTGGTCACTAAGAAAGCAATTATTTATGAAACTAAACATAGCTACGAATGAAACCTCAAAGTTTTAATATTTACTGGTCAAATCGAACGACTTGAATTTTTAAAAATAAAAACTTTTAAAAGATACCAGTTTCGTGTATGATATAAAACGTCATACATTTATAATAAAAAAATGTAATTTTTTGATAAGGTACTTTCGTAAACTTCGCGGATACGAAATCAAAACGATAGAGATCCATTGTCAGTGGGAGCCAAGTGGGATAAAAATGGCCGTAGCGGGGTAGCTTGCCAAAGCCTTTATCCGCAGCACAGGAGTAGGTAAGACACACTTTTTCTTTGTCCTTCTTGTCACGTTTACCCGTGCAGTCGACAATTCAACCCCCCTCCCCTCCAAAACTGCTGCGGCAAGTACGTGCGACAGGCCGATATTTCCATTATGCATCCGCTCCTTTTTTTTTTTTTTATCTTCTTTGAGCAGTTGACAATTGCATGTTGGGAAGTTAATTTGTTTGTTTATTTTTTATAAGTGGGTCGGTATGGTTGGAACTTGGTTTACGAGTTTGGGTTTTCAGTGATTGACAGTTTTCAAGACGTTACTCAGAATTTATAAGCAAAGCACGCGATTCGAACTTTTTGAAAATTATTAGTCTTATCGTAAGGCATTAGTATTCTTTTTTCTTTGTTTGTTAGTAATTATCAAATGACGGTTTAAGAGCTCTAACTATTATTTTTTACAAATTTTTTTTCAAAGTTAAAGTATAACTAAACGTAGTATTAAAAGTTCCCATTCAAAAATGACACTGTATGTTGAAACGTTCGTAATGAGGCTAAAATTGATCAGGTACAGTTGATAAACAAAGTATCATTTTCTACATACTGCTAAGAATTTCAATTATAAATTATTTTACAACACAAAACTACTCTCACCCACCATTTCCAGTGAAAGAATCTACTCCAGAAAACGGAACAATTTATCTTTTCAGGCAGTCAACCAGTCGCACGAGATTTAAAAAACGTCCCCCTATCGGCTCGAACGATCCGTCACCTTGGTGCTCCAAAGTCGAAATAATAAATTAAGCCGCGATTTCCTTAAATTCACCTTTTTTCGCAACCTTACCTCGCGTCTCTTGGCATTTACATTTAATCGATTGATCTTCGGTGCGTGCGGTTCATTAGATTTCTCGGCCCTGACAGAAGAAGATTGTGAAGATGTGAGACGCATTGTCCCATTCAACCAGGAGAAACGAGATTCGTTTTGATAACGTTAAGGGGTAGGTTTGATGAAAAATGTTCGTTTATTGGGGGTTGTTTCGTGATAGTGTTGAAATTTAAGGAGGTCGACTGGTATCTTAAATTGAAATGGTTAGATAATAATTCGAGATATTGGGTGCGATATTGACTAGAAGACTTTTCGTATTCGATGCTGAACTAAATAGTGGAAGATCTACTATTTCAAAAGAGTTGTGTTCTATGCTTACCAGATGTGTTAGACTTATCAGATTCAGATTTTAAATGAAGCACGTCTACGTTCATGCACTTTTATTTTGAGAAATAATTGAAGAATTGTATATTGAGCATTTGCAAAATCAGTTGAATTTTTGATTTTTTATTGAAAAATAAAATTCTAACCTAATTCATCAGTTTTCACAAACTTAAGATGAATATTATTCGAGAAATTGTACTAAAAAAGAACTAGGCAAACTCTTATAATTTTTGACAAAGTTCCCATTATAAAAATAATTTAAATTTTGGGAAAAAAATCTGCATAAAATATGATGATTCTTAACCGCGCACCAAATTTCGGAATATTACTATGGCAATAAAAATAAACAATCATCTTTTTTGGGGTGCTCTGAATAATAAAGCGGACAAAAAAGGTTCCTCAAGAGTCCCGAGTTTAAATTAATGAAGGGAAACGCTCGGCTCTAATTATGCACTCGCTGGTGCTGCTTTGTAGGGTGTCAAGCTGCGCCGTAGTTGACGTATTTTACTCACTAAGCGCACATTATCCCAATAAGCTTTTTGCAAGCTGGCAAAAACAGGGCTGCGATGTATCCGCAGCTCTCCTTTCGTTTCATTGACTCGCGACTCGTTAAATGCTTAATGAGGTTCTTTATCAAACTTATATATTTATGTAAATTCAAACTTTTGAGTTGGTTTATTTTTGGTAATTTGAGATACATGTAACTCGTTTTAGCAATATTTGTTTTAATCAGTACGAAAGTTTTTGTTTATCTACTTCTTGCCACTCTAAAACTTACTTTTACTTTTGTAGTAATGATAAAATTATAGTTTTTAAAAAGTTTGGGTCCTGTTCTTTAATATCATTTTGGCAATAACTTTTTTCAAAAATCCATATCGTGGACTTATATAAAATATTATTGTATAAATCTCAGATATCTGAGATAACAGAGTTGGCAACCGCTACTTTAAAAATATTTTTTGCTTAAAATACAAGATTTTTGAAGAAATTTTAAATCGAATAACACCAGAAAACACTTTTTGAAAATACAAAATTGAGAGGTCATATAATCATCCGAATAACATACAACAAGTGTATGTACATTGAATTTTTTGAACTTTGATGACCTTGAAATTTTGTTTATTTAAACAAAATTCCCATTTGCTGGCCATTTTATAGAATCGATCTAGTATTTTACTAGCCATTTAGTGTGATAGTTCTTATTTTTGAAGCGCAGACTAAAAAATTTGATTTTTCCTTTTACACGACGAATTCGTTATTTACTCTGCGAAGTAAACTCGCGTCCACTGACCACCATCCCTCTGTCCAGCTCGCTTTATTAACAAACTTCATAATGGCATTTTCAGATCAGAGTGCTCCGAAAATAAAAACAACTACACACACACACACACACACACACAGACCATCTCGACCGCAACCAGCGGGAGAGATAATTCAAGCGGCCCTCATTACAGTCCAGCCCAAAAGCCACGAGTACTCCCCTCCCACCATTATTAAAACTCTTTCGAAGCACGCGTCTTTGTAAACCGTAAACAACCGCCGGTGGGGTTTACGAGGGCGAGTTATGTCACGGTATTCTACCCTCTCGTAAAATAAGAGAGGGACGATTTTATTTTTCGGGCGTGGTGCAAGGCTCTACAGGGAGAGAAAAAATAAGATAACGACGACCAAGTTTTCCGGGATGGGTTATGAAGAGGGGGGAGCTCAAATTCTTTACAAGCGGGGCGTTAAAGTGTCACGGTTTTTTTACGCCGGCATGCTTTGTTATGACCTTGTTCATGAAGATACTATCTTTTTTGGTTTTTATATTCTTTTAAGATTTTTACGAGTGTTTTGTTGAGAGGAATTTTACCAGAGACTCGGAGTTTGGTTATGTACTATTAAGATTGCGTTTCAATTATAGGTAAAGTATGAGAAAAATTTTCAATGTGTTCAGACAATTCTGTGGTTTGTAGAAGAACTAGGTAAGTCCATTTTCCAATGCTCAAAGATATTATATAGTTGTAAAAGTTTCATTATTTTGTTATGAATGGGCTGAAATTTCATTTTCGGGTTTTTGTTTACCATCGAACCCAAATCCGGCTCGAAGGACTAAGTCAATCAAGTTAAATACAGATAGTAATGTCTGTAGACACTAAGACAATAATCATGCCCATACGTAATCGATGGGATTAAACTCTGGAGTCACTGATGGTTATTTTAGAGCCTTGCAATCACCTTTGATTTAAATATTGTTCGAAAAAAGGTTTTTTGAAGATTTATCTCAATTTTTGAATCGCGATTTCCACTTTCAATCAAAGTTAAAAAATAGTCATAGAAAACATTAAATCCATTTCCACGCACAAAGCATACTTTTCAGTCGCTCAAAGCAATCTTGCACACTCGCCATGAATCACCCTATGAATTGTTATCATCACTAGAGGGGGGTCGAATCATTACCGCCAGGTGTCACCGTTTACGACTGGTGGCACTTGGTTGCACCGGAAAGTAATAACGTTCGTCGAGAGGCCGGAATTAACGCTGCGCGGGGGTGTGTATCATCCCTGGCTCTTGAGATTATGGGTTGAGGGACAGCGTTTATGGGCTTACTCCGGGAGTGGATCTATCGTTTCGAGATTTATGGAGCCCTGAGAGCCTGCAGAAGTGGAGGATTTTACCCAGCAGGCTTCTTAAGCGATGCCATCGCTTCTTTAAAAGGCTTGTTCGATTGGCGTCATTTACACGTGAGGGAAGAAGAAGGGGAACCTTGAGGGTCTATTACCACTGGATAATCGTTTTTTCAAGGATTATGGGTTTCACTGTTGAAATATTTATGCTTGAGGTAAGTTAAACTAAGTTTAAGAATAAACTATAGAGACATAAAATAGTAATTATGAATAAATTGATTCTATTTCATAATTGTATGAATACATTGATTTAATTTCATAATATTTAATGCCTATTGAGTTAACTTAAGCTAAGGTGAGTAATTTGAGACGGCTTATAATCTTAAGTTAACTTACTTATGAACTCTCTTTAGATTTTCATTTTTAAAATAAATTGATTTAGCGCTTAATTGTTGGAAAAAATTTACTCCAGTTTGAATACAGTCTCAAATAAATTTAGTTTTAAATATAATAATAACTTAGTTAATAATAAGTTAACATAATAAAATCAAATCAAAGTAATTTATAAAACTAAATTTTCACCTAAGCTAATATTACAACTATAATTTGGTTCAACTAATTTGTAACATGCTATCCATAAATTCATATTCAACGAAACTTTTCATTAAGTTTATGATCAACTTCAATTATAAAAATGAATTAGATTATTGAAACAAAAAGAAATTTACAACTTGAGTAGCATAATTTTGTTGCTTGAAATGCATACAGTAGATAATGTAAAAGTGAGTATTCTATGAAATTACCTGCTTTATGCTAAGTAAATTAATAGTATATTATATAATAAGTGCGTAAAATGCATCATTCACGCACGCGTGCTGGCGTCGGCTTTGCCGACGCCAATAGCACAAGTGTGTGAACAATGCAGTTTACGCACGCATTATGTATACTATTTTATATTACGAGTACTCGAAAATGCGTCAAAAGTATGAATTTATTGACAGAATTTGGCTAAACTTTTAAATTTTTAGATTGATAGGTTAGATCCTGCTAGCAGACCACCATAGTTGTTCTTGCTAGCATGGGTACTTTGGTTTTAGCTGTACACTATATAATATACATGGGTTTGCTATAGTGTACGTTTCACACCGCGGCCTCGAACTCGAACTCACAACAGCGCGTTGTAAACTTGTAAGGAGAAAATATTTCTTGATTTGTTTACTTAGGAATGCTAACGTTGAAACTGATGCACAAAAATGATCCCGAAATAATCATTCATATACGGGTAAGTATAAGCTCGGTCATCAAAACACAACTGCTGCCAGTGTCGTCTGCTTTCTCCACGCTGCCGCCGCCGCGCCGGCCGTTGTCTCGGTGTTTACCTACTTACACCTAATTTTTCCCGACGTTAATTTTTTGAAGTCACGGTTTCCGCCGGTGCTCAAGCCAAAAACCGAGGTAGTTGTTCGTGTTTAATAACATTTGATCCTTCGTAATATAGTCTAACGATGTGTTTTAAAATAAAATATATTTTTGAAATCAAACACACTGTTCTTCCTAAGTTAACTTCAACTTACAACTACAGTTTAAACACTTTTTATAACATTTGATACTATTATTATTACACTTTTAACTATAAGCAGATTTTTATTTAAGTAAATATATTTCAACTGCTGATTATTATTTTGTAAAATATGATTAACCGCTGCACGCAACACAACTTGATGGCCGAGGTTATGTACGTTTTCTTTTTAACTAAGTAGACTTTTTATAAAAAGAAAAAAATAAAACTTTTAATAACTACCTATACTTGACGTTTAATTTTTATAAAAAAGTATTATTTTGTAAAATACACGGACGAATGATATGAGCCGCAGCCCGCAAGCCGCAGCAAGACACTTGCAACAAGCAAAAGCAGCTAAAACCAAATGTGCCTGCTGCTCAGCTTTGAATTTAAATCAATAGATGGCAGCTCTATCAACATGAGCACAATCATAATGTGCGATTTTACACACTCAAAATAGCTCTTTTGAATGCGTAAAATACGCATTTTAGAGTACGGGTAATATAAAAGTTGTTCTTCTTGACAAAATATACCTCAAGAAAACTTGATATTAATCGATAAGTTTGGAAACTTATCAGAAAGACAATCGTCAGTGTAATCAACTTTAAAAAGTTAAATTAAATTTAAATTTACCAAAATGAGAATTTACAATCACGGTATCCTAAGTTAATTTATCAGATCAGGTATAGAAATTATGACTAAGTTTACTGAAATAAGATAGTAAAGTAAAGGACGCTTAGTGTAATTAATTAATGCGACCTGAAGTATAAGCTTTGAGGGGAAGGGGCAAGTGTAAGTTACTAATTCAAGTCAGCTAAGTGAACTCAAAGTTGCTAATTCGAGGGGAAGTCGGTTAAGCTTGTTTAGCGAACTTTCTATCGTATAAAACGCATTGATACGTCATTAATTACCCCGAGGGTCGTAAACGTAACACTATGATGAGGCGGGATATTTTGAAAAATTAATCTTTCATGGCTTCGTAGCCAGTCGTAAAAGAGTAGTTTGATTTAGAAATCGGCCGTCTCTTTTTTTACTACGGTATTATACTTCACGATGATAAAGTGTAAAGTATTTTTCATGAACTTTTTTATGTTGGTAATACTTTTTTTTCTGAAAGCCAAGTAATATTTACGATTTCAGATAAGTGCGAACGTTTAATTTTATTTTTAAATTAAATCAGCGATCAAGTTTTTTCCCGGTGCACTTAATTGAGAAGACTCTTAAGTTATCCAACCCCTTACGTAAACACGTTTACCATTGATTTTTCCTTGAGAATGATTGATGTTAGTCAACAGGTTTTATTTTTAGAGGTACACGTGGATTCGGTAACTTATCGGGGCGGGAAGAATAATTTTGAAAATTTAATTAGCCGTCGTCTACTTGAGTACTTCGCTTAAAATATTCATGAAGTAATTAAGGGAAGCCAGGAAAACAATCAGGGCTTTTGAAAGAACGAAATTAATTTTGAAAAACACCGGATCACGAGACATTATTTATTGTAAAGACTGAGGTATCCGGAAATAAATGCATGGAAATCAAGGCACCTAATATTTAATTCATATTTACAAAGTGGAGCTCGAAAGTTGGAAGACTCCCGGGATTAATTACCACAGCTTACGAAGTTAAACGCACCTGAATTTGAATACGCTGAAATTAAACTGACGAATTTTGAAAAAATATGTTAATTCGGGGGTTACGTTTCGCTTGGCTCTTATGTTTTATTAAGGTACGAGAACGTGCGTGCGCCGTGTCGTAAATTACGGTTAAATTTCTAATTCTTTTTAAAATTTCGAGACCGTAATTGTTGTGAGTTACGATTGTACGGATGGAATGAACGTTACGGTCGCTTGAGGAATACAAATTTTTTCGGAAGGTACGACTTATTAAATTTTATTTTCAGGGCGAAATATTTTCAACAACGAAAGAAAAGTTACGACTTCGGGAAATGGAACTCTTCATGTTACGTAAACGCAAACATAAAGGCGAAATGATATATAGAGTTTCTTACTATTTTTTTTTTTTTTTTTTTTTCGTTTTAAGAGGAGAAAACAGAAAAATGTTTGCGGATAGAAAATTTTTTGGAAAGTAAGTGAATGTAGCTACATGTCTGCTTCTGAAATTTTTTACTGAACATTGCACACATTAAAATGAAAATTTGGATTCTTATAAAATATTTTTTCATAGTAAAAGATAAAAAGTAACAACAGATAAATTGTTTTTGTTAGTAAAAAAAATATTTGTATCAAAAACGTACTTATTATGGGGACATTTAAGTTTAAAATTGAATTTTTTTTTATCTTAAAATATTCTGTTAACTAATTCTTCAAAAAAAAACTTTTTTTTATGTAAATAATATTTTAATAAGTTACGGTTTTGATTGTTTCTTTACTTACATTGAATATGGATTTTATTACTCCCAAAAAAATGTATAATAAATTTACAAAAAGCCTAGTAATTTTCCATCCACGTAAACGAATTCATTTTTCACTCGTACATCTATCGAACTAAGGAAAATATTCATACTTCATCGATCCCATCGATTTAAAAAAAAAAAAATCGTCCAATTATTCAGTAGCGAGGGTCTGTATTGCGTCAGACATCCATCACTCCGGCTTTAATTATGCAAAAGCACTGCGCTCTCGAATCCAATAAAGCAAACTTAAAAACCATTAGAGTAGCGTAACAATCGTACCAACTCAAAAAGCCCCGGCATCAAAGACAAACCGGATTACCCCAACCGCACCGGACAAAAACAATTCCCTCCATCGAGAAACAAAGCTCATAAACGAGACTTTGGACGATTTAGCTCTTGGAGGAGATAATTACGACCGGTGACCCGAGACCGCCGCGCCTCGTTTTTTTTTTTTTTTTTTTCTTTAATTTTACGGCTATCGGAGAGTAATGGAGTCCTTGTTTTTGTTGGCGAAGGACGTATGCGAAAATATTTCACGTCCATTGTCCTGCGAATAATAAATTCAACGATGATTGACTCCTGCGTGGACTCATGAATCAAAATATACTTCTCTTTTTTTTTTTTTTGAGAGGAGTACATTAATCATCGACGGATTTGTAGAGGAAGAGTTCCTTTATGAATTCTTTGATTTATTGAATCTTTTGTAATTTTACAGTCTTAAAGTTATCGCTGTTTTATATGAAACGGAGCTGGCGATATGTGAATAAATAATATTTATCAGCTGAGACACGAGAGGAATACAAGAAATTGTAGACGCTCGACATAAGTTTCCGAAACTTCATGGTTATAAAACGAGCTGGAAAAAGTCTGCTATTTTTTTTTCGCTCTAGGACCATTAATTATCTTTTTCGTTCTCGACGTCGTTTAAAATTAAAATTACTCTGGAATCGTATGCACTTCTGAATAATCAAATATGAAAAATTTTAAATATGATTGCGAAATGAATAAAAGATCAATCCAATTAAAAAAAAAAAAAACTGAATACTTGAGTTTGTGGAATTTAAAAGTTATATAAGACTCTTATTTGCTCTAGTGTAAAAAACTTAGAAGTCGTGTGAAATTATTGATAAAAATTATTATTAAAAAAAATAATAATATTATGGAACTAGTGCAAAAAAGTAAATTTTTTGCTCAAGGACGATTCTTAATTGTTTTTTTACTCTCTACTATACTCAATCAAAAAAAATTAACTTTTGTACAAATTTCTGAATAATGAAACATTAAAATTTTCATTTTTATTAAAAAAATAAAAAATTTACGATTTATCATACAAGGGATGAACGGTAAATTTTTTGCTCTAGTACTGTTTATTATCTCTTAAACTCTCTTAGTCCATTTTTCTCAATCAATCAACTAACTTTTTAAAATCGTGTAGAAATTCTTAAATAATATATTTCGATTCAAGTGTGTATAAATAAGCAATTCACTGATTGCTTATTTATCGCACTTGTATAGAAATGTACTTTTATCACCCTAGCACGATAATCACAATTTTTTTTACCCTCAATTAAACAAAGTTTTGAAAAACCAAAACACTTCCAAACACTCGGTAAACTCCACCACGTGAAATTAATACAACCCGATGGCCAGCACTAACCCAACTCGTACCGCGTAACCGCTCGTCCGTGTAATTACGGTGATTCATCGTGGCCCCAGTGTTGAGTTTTTCGCGGCCTCTTGGCCCATAAAAAAAAAAAAAAAAAAATCGTCTGAACTGGTTGAGTCCTACTTACCTCGAGTTTAATCTCGTCCTCTCGAAGGTAATCTCCAGCTCCTGCAGAATGATTAATTTATCAGGCTAATTTCCCTAACACCGTAATCGTTAACGACTATGCATCGATGTCCGTTGCGAATTAATCGGTTATTCAAATTTACGATAAATCTCGTTCGGTTTTTTTTTCAACGACTGCGAGCCGAGAGTTGTAAGTTTGATAAATTTCAGGGGGTGCTCATCTCGTATGGAGATGAGTTTTTTTTTGGGGCTGAAGGAATCTTGTTTGCAGATGCTGATAAATGTTTCAGCGGCTGTTGTCATTGGGAAAATTGGAAGAAATTATTCATACTTTAATTTTTAGGTTAGGGTTACTACGAGCTTGAATTTGGTTTATGGTACGCTTGTGTTTTGAGTAAAATTCATATATTACTTGAATTAGAACTGAAGTTGGTTGTAAATTTGAGTAGAGTATGAAGTAATTTGTAGTGTGATTTAAATTAAACTTAAAGTTGGTACTGTATCAAGATCAAGTTTAAGTTGTTTCCTTTTTAACTTAACTCAAGTATTTACTTTATAAATACCTTTATTTTAAGTTCAATCTCAAAGTTGAGCTCGCTACTCAAATTCAAGTTGAAGTTACCTCTTTATGTAAACTTGAGTATAACTTTAAATAATTCTTTTGAAATGAAGTTTATAAAATTACACCTATAATTAGATAATTTTTTGGGTATTTTATTTCCATGTATGAATAACCATTTGCACATATTATGATATTTATTATTTAATTAATTATGGACACATGTATAAACATTCATTTAACAATAAACATTACCTTCTGATAAAATATAATATTTGTATATAAAATTGTACACACTAGACTACTTTTTAAACAGTGATTTCAAGCAACTACAGCGAGTGTGCCAATGCAAACCTAAGCAAAATGCAGCATAAATCACGGAACAAAGATGGACAAATTTATCGTCCCCGTTCCTTCTTCTATTTTCTTTTTTTTTTTCTTTTTCATCCGTATTTGTTTTCATACTCGTAAATCAGCGTCAGCACTCAAGACGAAGTAATGCCGGGGCATGAAATAATATCAAGCTGGCTGCTAACGCAGATATGAAAGAATAAGGTTTAGCGAGCTCTCGATGCAGATTCATTTTTAGGGAAGAAGTTTTATCGAAGTGCTTGGGGGAAAGATTTATTTAAACTTCTCGCGGGGAAGAAAACTTTTGAGATTCTACCACGAAAATTTAAACTTGCAGAACATCATTTGTCCTGGAAATTTACGTCTCGAGGAAAAGAAGTCCTGGGTTCTTTTGTTTACAGGATTGGACTTTTTTTGTTTCGAAAGATAAAAATAGTTTTGTGCGGTGATTTGAATTTTCAAATTAACTGTCGATTAAATGCTATACGGATTAATGTGGGTTTTGATATCAAAGGAGATTAAATTATTCTCGCGCAAGCTGATATTTTAATAATAACCAATCTAGATTTAAAATAAGCGGTACTGACAACCTCGTCGAGTAAAGCATCTTTTATCAGTGATGATAATTATTGGGATTGGCGAAATTACGCAATTAAAATAGTTAAAATTAAAGTGACTTCTTAAATAAGTTTATACTAATTTAATTCTGACTCGATTTAACTTATAAATAATCATTGAAATTAATTATTCAATAAATTGTTTTTTTATTTATCTATTAAAAAAACTTCAGTAAGTTTGAAAAATACATTCATAAATAATATTAGTAACGAAAAAAAAATCATGGTCAATAAATAATTTATATTAATTTAAAAAATTGAAAAAATGATTAATAATAAGGAAAATTACATAAAACTTTATTTATTTGATACCTTAAGCATTATTTTTGTTTGTTTTATCATAAAAAAATTAAATTTTAAAGAAACCAACGAAAATTTAGAAAATATTAAACAAATAATTCTATCTAAATATCAAAAAAAGACTTAAAAAATTAAGTTTATAGCAAATGTATTGATTTTTTAAACCCTTTTCTTTCAATTATTCAACGTTACTTATGAAATTTTACTACACTATTTCTTTCATACCCTCAAACCACCTCAATAAACCCAAAATTATCAAAAAAAGGCTTCATACTCAATCCGCAAATCAGCACAAAAGCGGGTCCATCTACTTCATTTAAAAAAAAAAAGTTCTGCTCCAAAATGCTTCGTATTTGCAGTATGTGGGGGGTAGTGTCGGTGTGAGGTTAATTAAAAGCAAGTGAGCATCAAAAGCAAGCCCGAAATTCGCATGGTCGTGGTGGCGGTCGGCTCGACTATCGTTTTGGTCTCTTGCAAAAAACTATTCCTCGGTATAAGGCTCGAAGTTTTAAAACCGAGAGGCCGAAAACTTTGATGCGGCGGCTTTGCTCAAAAGCGTGAACTCACACTGTGTATTAACTACGGTGTGAATGGTTTTGTAATGAGCGGCGATTTATGACTTTTTTTGTTGTTGCTTAACTGACAAGAGTTGACGGTGGAAAAGTCGATTGAGATCAATACGCGGTTTTATTTCAATAAAGTGTACTTTTTTTACTTTTTTTTTTTTTTTGTAATTGGCTGGTTTGGTTTTTTTAAAATCGAAAAAATGTTAAGAAAACTTTTTATTGTTGTTACCTAAAAATGAGTTTGGTAAAATTTTATTGTTTTGAATTATTAATCTTTCTATAAATATAAATAAATTTTATATCGTATGATTTTAATTATATCTTTTAATTTTTTTTTTAGTAAAGTTTTATTTTATTTGTTAAAATAAGTTATTTATAAACTTTTTATGAACAGTATGTTATATAAAAGCACTTTTTTCTGATTATATAAAATCAGAGTATGAATTGCTTTTTTTAAAAGAGCTATAGATCATTATGCTGAATTTATTTATTTATATTTTATTGCTTACTGCTATTATTTGTATTTGTATTAAATTAATTTATGAGAATATTAATTTTAAATTTTATTTTTTCAATGAAACACATTTGAATAAAATTCTTTCTAATCTCCATTTAATTATTAAATCTCTGTTCCAGTGATTATTCTTCAATTGTAAATATTTAAAATTTAATTTCTTCAACCACGCGCAACGCAAAAAAAAGTTTCCAAGTGGTTGAAAAAGTATCTTTATCTTAAACGAGCAGCCATGAAACATGAAAAATATAGGCGAGCTCATTTCCACGAAAATCAAGGGGCATTTTTCAAACGATTGGTAAATCAGCGGAGCTTGAAGAATCGAGTGAGATTTCCGGGCTAAATCTCAGAAGGATGCGGTTTACGGCTTCCGGGATAACTTCATCGTCCGGTCGGACATTCCCTCCAGCAGCTGCCAAAAAACTGCTACTTTTTTTCTTTTTTTTACTCGAAGCTTATATCGCGAAAGTGCTCTGGTATAAAAGCAGACGAGGGTTTTCTTCTTTTTGATCTCGCGGGTCCTTTGATCTTTGTTCTTTACTTTCGGGGGTAATTAATACGCGCTTCTTTTTTTTTTTTTTTTTATTTTTGGGATAACGAAAGTGGTATGCGAGCTCTAAGTGCTTTGTTTTTTTAAACTCTAGAATTTGCATTTTTGTGTTTACTTTTAATTTAAAAATTTTAATCTAGTAATTTTTTGATTTTACGTTTTTTCCTTTGAATACTTTTTGATATCATGGAAGTTGTAATTATTTAAATTGATTTTTAATAATAGATTTATATAGATATAATTTAATTATTACATAATTTTAGAATCAAGGTTTATTTTTTGAAAGTAAAAATAGTAATAAATTTTTATGGTTTACACAAAACCCTGAAAATAAATTTATTATGTGATTTATTTATTTATTCTTATTAATCACATTAATTACGTACTTTATGTAATTTTCAAACAAATATAAATATTACATACTCTGTACACACAGGAACTCGTAATTATTTTTTCGGTTGAAACAGTTACTTTACGAAATTTTTAATTAACTTTTATTTTAATAAAAACGTGTTTCTCTTTGAAGAGAAAGTAAATTATGTTTACCCGTGCTGGTGTAGTACAGTGTTCAGGAGGAGTAAAAATCAAAGGTACAGCCCGGAGCGATTTGACGTCTCCCCTCTTGTCAGTTTGGCAACGCACATCTCGGCTTATGAAAGGATAGCCTCAAGTGTCTATAAAACCATCATCAAGTTATACAGTAGAAATGTTGCGGTTGGCAGTTTAGTGTGTCCACAGTTTCGAGTTTGAGTGCTCAAAGGACATAAAAAACTTTCTTCTCTCGACTGGGATTCAACTTGTCGTTATTATTATTATTATTATTATTATTATTTATTTATTTTTTTTTTTTTTTGATAAAAAAAGCAAAGTGTTGGGGGAAAATTTATTTGGAATAAAAAAAGGAAGAGGAACTCGAGGAGGAGTTTTTGCTCAAGACTTTTAGATAGCCGAGTTTATGCGTTCGTTTGGCTTTTTTGTTGGCACGTAAAGGATCACGAATAATGTAGCTCATTAGCGGCATTCGAACAACACAAATGAGACGCACTGTGTGATTTCAAAATCGTTTCTTTTTTTTTTTTACAATGTTTAACTGAGCGACTATTTTACAAATAGCTGCTATAATCTTTTTTTTGCTAAGTTTACTTACCGTAATAGATTTTTTTTTTATCGTCATAGCAGTTTATGTTTTTATTTTTTGCATATTATAAGTATATAATCATGCTCAACTTTTGAAGGCAATAAGTCATGCGATAATAATTATTAAAAAGCTTTAACGAGTTTAGTTTAATGTCATGTTTAAGGAAATCAGTTTATAACATCCTTTCGTAAGCCAAATCAGAAATTTATACATAGCTTGTAGTTTCAGTATAGTTGCATTGCACTGGGTGTCCCTTATAATTTTTAGGTTAGTAGAGAATCAAAATTCTTTTTTTGAAAAGAGTTAGCTTAATGACTTAATGTACTTTATTGAACATTGTGTAATTTCAAGAGTTAAAACCATTGAAAAAAAAGCTTCTACTAATGAATGCAATCAAATTGACGCCAAAACGTTTGATGTACGTGACGTAAGTTTGAAAAAGTCAAGTGGCTTTTCAAATAAAAGTAGGTTCTGAGAGTAAAGCGAACATTAAATTACGATTATAAATCATAATTTACATTATTAACGTGCGTATCGTAAGTTAATCTTATCAGTACAAGAAGAAAAAACCGTGTTACGCTCGGTGTTACGTGACTGTCAAAGTTTATGTCACTCTTCGATTATTTTGGCGGGAATTTAAACTGGGTAATTCAATAAATTTTTTATGAAAACTTTTTGGTTGAAATGAAAGTAAAATTCACGTAAAAATAGTTAAAAATGATCCGGTTTTAATTATAAATGACGATTTAAATTTTTGTACACACGTACCTAGTAAAACTCTTGAAATTCACAATCAACCAAAAATAATATTCTCTGTGCTTCCGAGCGGGACACCCGGTACAAAGCGTAACCACCGTCACAACCACACAAATTCTCCGGTGAGTGATGGGTGGACTCAAGGTGTCGGGGTATAAAGAGTAACAATAGATAATAGATAAAAAATTCGAGATAAAAAAATATTGGGAGTGTCTGAAAGTTAAAGATTGATAGATTAAAGATTAGGGGCCCACCGCTTTGACGTAGCTGACGGTCTCGGCGGTGGCCTCGGTCAAGGCCCGCCGCAGCCTCGATCTCCGGACCTGGGCCAGGGTCCCAGGGCACAGCACCACCCCCTGGCCCTGGACTCCGGCTCCGCCTGGTCCTGATCCACCTCCTCCTGAGCTCGTGACGGACTTCTCACGGTGGGACGACGACGGGGGTGGAGGCGTCGTGGCCGTCGTTACCGACGACGACTTGCACCACCATGGGTACTACGTTTTTTTTTTTTTTTTTTTTTTTTTTTAGTTTGGGACCAGGGTTTTTTTCTTTTAAGAGGGTTGATCGAAACGGGCTGAGTCCGAGTCTGAGATTGGGAAGGAGTCGATTTTTTATAGTAAGTTATCAGATGAAAAAGTTTTTATTTAAGTTTTGAGGTTAGTTTTTATCAGATTTTAAATTTTTTAGTTTCTGAGTTCAACTTTTGATAAACAGCTTTTTTGAAACATTTTCCATGAAGCTAATTTTTAAATATAGCCAAAATTTAGTAATTCGACTGGTAATTGGATAAAATTTAAAAAATCATAACACAAGTATAGCTCTCAATCTGCCACCAAAAGCTACATGCAGAATCCAAAAAAATTGAAATCTGATAAAAATTAACTTTAAATTTCAGAAAAAACTTTTTCAGATGAGAGCTTACGTTTCGCTTCGCCTCAAGAATTGAGATAGAGGGCAGCACAGTCCTTTGATTCAGCTGACAAATTTTATTGGTAGTTTTTTACTGAGAAAAGTGTAATCACAATTTCTCAAGATTTTTTTTTAAGTGGATTTTTTATATTGCCTGAATTGAAAAAAAAACAGCAAATTTCTGTATGATGATCAAATTAAAAGCGCACTGTGCGGCTGGAAAATGCTTTTAGCAAATTTCAAGTACTGGTACAGCAAATTTAATCAATTAACTAACGTTTTGTTGAATAAAATTGATTAAACTAATGTATTTTAATTTTACAAATTTAAATAAAAAATAAAAAATATGTTCCATTTGTTCAAAAATCTTTAGTCTTAAAAACTAGAAAAAAAAAAAAAAATATTCTGCAAGATCATTCATGTAATTATTCGATTTAAAAATAAGTTCAGATGTGGAAAGACAGTCAATTTTTACAGCTAGTTTGCGGTCATTTTTAATAATTTTTTATAAGTTTTTTTTTTTTTTTTTTTTTGCAAAACATCTAAGTTGTCTTTTAAGAAATTTCAGCCAACGAATCATTACGCAAAATTTCATCTCTGACTCGGACTTTTGAAATCTGGGCCAAATCCTTCTCCAAAAAATTCAAACTTTTTACACTCCATCGAGCAGAAAGACCAAAAAAGGGTTTAAACAACAGTCATTAAAATTTAAAATATGAAAGTTAACTCGTGCGTACGAAATTCACGTGAATTCTTAAAAGCGCCCAGTGCGAGTGAAATATGCAAAAGAATGAATTACAATCCCCCGATAAGGTATATAAAAAATCGACCCCCCCCCCCTCAATTTTTTTTTTTTCTCTTTCAAACGGGAACTTTTGCGAAATTCAGCATTCTTTTCTTTGGCAGGTCGTTTGTCGATATTCGGTGAACCATGTAGTCATTGACAAAAGCTTTAAAGGTCCCCACACAGCTCGGTCAGTCTATATTTCATCGACCGCCTCTTTTTTTTTTTTTTTTTTTTTTTTATTCATTTCGTTATGAATCATCTTTCACTCAATTGACTGAAAAAAAAAAACTATTTTGCAAAATCCATACGTAAAAGTCGTAAATTCGTGAATAAAAGTTTCGTCTGCCAACTATGACTTCAAGGTACTCGGATTGTGCTTAAATTTTGATTAAGACCTTTACTGCTCGGGAGTGAACCAAGTTTTATAATTCGTCGAAGGCTGCCGTTTCGATCAGTCTCACCTCGATATTTTCAGCAAGATATAGAAATTTTGATTCATTTTATATTAAGAAAGAGAATAAAAAAAAAAAATAGTGCGCAAAGAAATATAAAAAAGTACTGATCTGGGTGCCTTATGAAAAAAAAACGGGAAGCGAGTTGACAAGAATGGGTAGGAGTTGGAATACGACTTATATTCAGTTTAAAAAAAGAGGCATTTTCAAGTAAACGTTCACATGTAAACGCACAATGACTTTTAGAGAACAGCTGGCTCGGCGTATCCTGGACTTTTAATCATCATTCTCGTCTTGTGCTTTTTTTATTCAAGTATGTTTAGTTTTTTAAGTTTATTTATCAATTTTAAGAGTTAAGAGTAATCTTGAAAATCACTTATAAAAACATAAACTAGCATTTAGATATAAACGATTATACGCTAAAAAAACATATAAAAATACAACTAATTAGAATAAATTAAGTTTCCACTTAACAAACTATATATGTATATATTTAAGTAGAAAATAACCATACGAGTACGAGTAAACTACTCAGATAAATATTTATGAATAAAACTTTCAGATAGAACATGTACTTTTGATAAATAAAAACATTTAACATTTCTACTACCGAGAATTAAATATCACACATAAAAGATGAAAAACAAAAAGTATAAATATGAAAGATGAAAGAATGACTCTTAAAAACCTCTCGTTTTCTTTTGTTTCGAATAGTCGTTTTTTTTTTTTTTCTAATTGCTTTGTGTTGTGGCATGCGCGTGTGCAAAAATAAACACGATTCTGCCTCATTTTCGCCATTTTTTTTTTTTTTTTTCTTTTTTATTTCTCTTTTATCATCGGTGAAGCTAGGAAATCTAATAAAAAAGCCAGAGCACCTCGTCACACCTCGGACTCTTTTTCGTCCGAAAAATCAGACGTTGATTTTTACGCTTCCTTTTTTTTTTTTTTTTTTTTTTTTTTTCTCTCGGCGTGTCCATAAAACGAAGCATGAATTTTTTTTCATTGGTCGACGGATTTTCAAATGATTTTAAATTGGTTTGATGGCTGCGCTGTAAATTTTGGTTAAATTTTAGAATAAATTTATTCAAACTAAATTTTTTGTTAGATAAGCGTTTCAAATACGAAAATTTGAGTTTTATGCTTTCAGAAATTTGAAATAACAAAAGTTTTGTGACGTTTTATTGATTGATTAAATTTTTTCAAAAATAAAGATTAGGATATCATTTTAAGAAATGAGGATTAGGTCATCTATTTAATGGTCATTGAACGACCAGTTACTAGAAAAATACAAGTTTGAGTTTATCAAATGGCCAGTAAATGGCTATTAAATGATTAACCTAATTAAAATTTCTTGCAGGCATATAATCTTGAAATAACAATATTTTTGTTTATAATTATTATTGGGAAAAGAGATTTGAATAAAAAAAATGATAAACAAAAAACATCTGAAAGAAGGTTTCGTTCTCTGTAAGAAGTAAGGACTTTGTTATCCGTTTACGAGTCATTAAATAAACAGAAAAAGTAAATAAACAGAAAAACTCTTGTTAACATCGTATTTCCGAGCGCTAATTTAAAAAATTCCTCGTCAATCAAAGCATCTCAATTAGTAAATTCTCAACTCCAAAAAGAAAAAGCTTCTCATGAAATCAATAAATCGTCAAAGCATTCCAAAGCTGCGAATGAGAAAACACCAGCCAAGTAGTAGAGTCCGAGGTGGTCAGTCGCGTGCGCGTTGATTAACACAAAACGCGTGGTGATTTAATAATACCTTACTTCAAAGATTATCGCGCGTGCGCTTGATCAAAAGCAATAAAAACTCGTTACGAAGCCAGCGATCTGGAGCAAGCCCCTGCAAAAAAAAAAAAAATTCAAAAAAAAAAAAAAGCGGGTTGGTCCTCGCGGCTCGGTGGTCAGCCGGCGAGTGAGCGCGGCTCGCTCCAGTAACCGAGTAAAACCGCGCATGTCACGCGTGCGCGCCACAATCCGTGTACACAGGAAAGAGACAGACAGACAGAGGACAGAAGGAAGCACGTTTGGAGTGTTTTATAAAAAAGAGTTTAAGCGCCACACGACGGTGGAGGGAGGAAGCTCACCTGGCGGAACTGCCGTATCCCGCCGTTGATCCTGAGCGAGTCCGCGGCTATGCCGGCAATACCGTCGCCTGGTTCCCGGAGCTGCCGCAGCGAGGCGGCGCTCGGCGTGTGCAGGTGACCGCGGCTCCCGTGCAGGTGCATGGGGCAGCTGCACCCGGAGCAGTAGCAGCAGTTGGCGGCTACCTGGGCGGCCTCAGGCTGGGAGCTCTGGCGTATCATGCGCCCCGAGGACGTCGTCCCGGTTACCAGGACGGCCGGGGGGAGGTTCAGGCCTCCGGAGCCGCCGCCCCCGTAGCTGGACACCAGGGTTGGACCCGCCTGGCATGGGCAGCAGTGGTGGCCGCTCCTCACGCTCTCCCTGGAACACGTAGAGCAGACGCTTTTTTCAAAAGTTTGAACTGTGGCCTTTTAAGGGATTGGGGAGGCTACATGTCTATGGGGTTGATACTGTTGTAACCGGTTTGACTTTGAGCGGTTTTTTTTTTTTTTTATGAAATTGTTTTTTTATTTTGTTTACCGCATTATACCGTGATTTTTAACAATTGACTTGTAAAGAGCCTAGACTTAAGTAGAAAGTTATGAAAAGATTCAGTAAGTTTTAAATAACTTTAATGAAGTTTTAAGAAAATTAAATTGGTAAATTACTCGAAAATGCCTTGATTCAAAAAACTTTAAAATTTAATAATTTTTAAAAATCATCAATTTTCTGCTTTTGGCAAGTAGCATTAACTCTATTTGGTCAAGCAAAATTATGCAAGCCGAAGATTCATTATTTATCATAATGAGACAATTATTAATTTTTTAATCTTCAATTTTATGCTCTAAAAACAATTGCAAGTAGTGTTGAGTCTGTTTAGTCAGCCAACTTTTTTTTCTTTAAGATTTGAGATTTTTCATTCAGATTCCTGTCGAAAGTTTTTTTTTTTTCATCACCAATACGCTTTGACCAGTCCAGCAGGCTGTTAACATAAGTCGCATTTAAAAAATTTTCATTTAATTTCATAAATTTCACGAGACACTGCTCATTTACAAAGATTAGTTAATGTTTTTAATCTCCTACTTCAGGCTACTAGGACACTAGCAAGTAGTATAATCTCTGTCAAGTCAGACAAACATTTAAGTATATTTTTAAAACTATCAAGGTTTAGTTAATTTTATTTTTGTACGAGAGTAGAATTTTTCCAAAAATTTTTCTTTTTATTAAGTTAATTTATTTGCTCATATCATTTTGTTTATATTCCTGAAAATTGAAAAAGTTAGTTGTGGAATAAAAGTTTTGAAGTAAACACTATGGACCTCATCCAAAAACATACTTTTGGTCAAAGCTGAAAAAAGTTGTAAATTTTTAATTACTGACAAACTTATGTGTCCTTTTTTTTTTTTTTTATAGTATATTTATACAACAGATAGAAAAGTTTGAGCTTACTTTTTTTCAATTGAGAGTAAAGTTGTTGCCGAAAATTGAAAAAAATTTACGGTTTCATTTTGCTGATAACTTTTGCTATGTATGCTATTAGAACAATACTATTTGGCTCGCTTTTTGGAGAAAAATACGCATTGAGAACTCGGAAAAAATATTCAAATAGCTTCAAATAAATTCAAAATTGGAAAACAATTGTTCCTAGCCTAGGATCCTGAATAAAACAATAGATGTTGAATGTTTACATCATAAATTCACTGGAAAATTAATTTTATTTAACGACGGCAGTTTAAAATAAACAAAATTTACTTTTTTTTTTTTTATGTATTATGAAATAATGTATTGATGAATTCTTTCACAGTTTAATTTACTCTTTAACGTTGAATGTTTGCCAATGGAATCCTGAGCCAACGAAATACCGAATCATGAAAGAAATTTAATCTTACTCATTTAAAATTTAGAACGCATTCAAATTTTACGACTTCATTGATTTTGAAGACAGTGTTAAATTAAATTCTGAGCTCGTAATATAAAACTAAACGAAAAACTCAACAGTTTTTTTTCATACAAGTAAATTTAATATTTATAAACATACTCAAAATTATTGACGATCAAGAATGCTGTACGTTTTATTTAAATAAAGTTTAATAAATAAATAATTTATACTGTTTTAAATAAAAGTTATTGATCAAGCCTGTCAAATTAAATTTTTTAAATTATTAATTAAACAAATAAACTCATGAAAACGACCATTGAGGGTAGTAAGCGCACAGCTTATTTGTTTTATTAACCACATCATTATACTCCGCTCAATTAAATTTTCATTGAAAATCAGTTGAATATTCTCTCTACCTTTTATATATACAGCAATTGAATAAATTTAACTGTAATTTTATTCAATTATCAATATTTATTTTTAAAATAATTCAATCAAAAACTAATAGTTGCACTCTACACTGTTCAATTGTTTAATTTATTTACCAAATCAATACGCTTGGTTCAATTAAAATTTCGTCCCCGAATGTATATATTTCCAGTGGAATTAACCAAATTTAATTTTCCACCACTTTTCATAAAACAAGCTCGTCGAGTGAAAATATTCCGAGAAAAAGCATCTCCGGGGATGAACGTCGGGTTATAAAGGGGCGAGTGTCGAGAATGGCTTCGGTTCTACCGGAAATCTTCATAAACTCCGTAGAAGGGCCCCCCATTGACACGGTTTACGAGATTGATCGCCCGCCGATATTGCGGCTGCAGTACCGAGTTTATGAATTTTTGAATGACCCGGACGAGCGAAACACCCTGCTGAATTGAGAAAATTTTTTCTTCCTTTTTTTTTCATTTAATTCAATCGGATGTGGCGAATTTATTGCGAGGTGGAAATAAATTTCCAGAGTTGAAAATTTGATAAAATTTATGTAGATTGTATGAAGGGCGGGGGCTTTCTCAGCTTGTCGTTTAACTATTCAAAATTCTTTTTTTTTTTTTTTTTAGGGAATTTTGTTGATTGGATCATGAAT
Source organism: Encarsia formosa (assembly GCA_038277355.1). Classification (NCBI taxonomy): domain Eukaryota; kingdom Metazoa; phylum Arthropoda; class Insecta; order Hymenoptera; family Aphelinidae; genus Encarsia; species Encarsia formosa. The sequence continues at coordinate 2,043,993 of CM076185.1, read as the reverse complement.
TATTGAGATTTTTTTCTCCTGTTCCGGGGAAAGGAATATGAATTTTATTTATCGAGTTAAATATATGCGGAATTTTTTTTAAGGTAATTTATGCATGAAATTCGTTAAAAATATCTGACAAAGGAGTACTGTGACTTGACTTTCTTCAAAGATTTTTATTCATTTTAAATTAAATTTATGCAAATAAACTTATTGTTTTAAATTATATGTTGTCGTGTTTGTCTAAAACTTTAAAAACACTAAATATTATGATGAAAATTCTATCAAATTTGTATTTTATGTATTGTATGTAATTAATTAATCAATTTCTTGAACAACATTAATAATTATATGAGTATAATACCATTTTGCACTGCTTTTAAGTCTAAATAATACAAAAAATCTTTTAACGTCTTACAAAATACTTACATGTATATTACAATTTATACTTAAACAAAGTGCATGTATTATACTTGTATACATATTAAAAGCATAAACTGTACTATATATAAAATTATATAAGAATATACTGTTTACAGAATAATTTATAAAATACTGTCTACAGTATCCACTATATTTATTTTCAATTATAAAAATCTCAAAACAAATTTTTTTTTTCATTTCAATATATTCATACTTTGTACCTGTATGTATATTACACAAATGACAGAATGTATCATACAAGTAAAATCTTTAAAAAAAATACTCTATCATAAGGAAGTCATTAAATTGCGATGATACTCAATAACGCATGATTCGACGACTACAAATCTTTCCTTTGCACAAATTTTAATCTCGATCGAAAGGGAAGTCGGGAAAAAAACCGAGACAAAACCCACAGGATATTTTTTTTCTTCCCTTGCCTTCCTCGAAACAATCCCTTTATCGGGTTTTTACGACCGTCAGTAAAGTCAAAGTTCGGAGGAGTCGAATTTCACTGCGGGCAATCCCAGAGCAAGATTAACCGGTCTGCCTTAACCCATTTAACTCTCCGCCCTTTGAGAAAGATATCGAAGGAACCAAACGAGAAAATTTTGTTTTTCACAATCTTGCTCGAGATCCGATAAATGCTAAATCAGTCGATTTTACGGTCGAGGTTCTAATCCGTTTTACAAAGCCGGTTGTTAGCAGTGAAAAGTCGGTTGGCTAATGATTTTTTTATTGCAAAGAGCAGCTGTTCTTACTTTTATTAACACTTAAAATTGTACGAAATAATCGAGGTCTTAAAAACACTGAAATAATTGGAAATATTTATATGAGCATGTATTGTCATTCCTGTAAGTAGGCATGCAATTACTTTTTTAATTTAGAATTGAGTAAATTTGAAATTTATGAGATACAGGATATTCAAAAGTAGAATCAAACTGATTTCCAGCATAAAAAATTCAATATTATGAAATTTTGAAATCAATAGAATTAATATGGTTTCGTATCATCTTATAAAATGAATTATCCGAGATTTCCTAACGAAGTACTGTTAATAAATTATGGTATTGAATTTTTCAAAATCTTACTATTTTCACCATTTTCATTGTAATGATTTAAGCTAATTTGACTTGAAAAGTTGAGTGAAATAAAAAAAAATTGATTACAAGCCTTAATTTGATATATCCTGTTTAAAAAAAAGCCGGTAGAGAAATTTTTTGAAAAAATACTAGCCATTAATTAGGTAAAAGGGATTTGTGTTGATAGTAGGTTTATATGTATTTTCTTCCACATAATTAAGCAGAAGAGAGAAATTTTTTGAAAAAATGCAACTATTAATTAAGTTAAGAGGTGAAAATGTGAGAAATTTTCAGTAGATTTAAAGAATTTGGGCAGAAGTTTACAAGGGTTTTTCGGATTTCCAGAATATCGCCTGAAAGCCAATGCTTTTAACGTATGGAAACTGGCGAATAATTATGTGAAAAACAGTTTTAAAAAATAAAACAAGTAAATTTTATTTCTTGATAATTGTTTAAACAAAAATATTGTAAATCAAACCTAAAATATAATCAAACAAAGCACTTGTAAAATTGGTTTCAATCATACTTTTTAAATTTTATATTCGTAGTACACACTACATAAAAAATTAAGGTTAGATTTATGTTGCTCGCGTCATATATGTATATTCATGTATATAGGTATACAGCCGAGTGCTGAACGTTAACCAGAAACTTATGGCCAGATTCTGGCGAGCAACCTAAAAGATCTCTTGAAACTTTCAGCACGGTAGTTATAAAATTAAAAAAACCAAAATTAAATTTGACTACGGTACAGCGAAAACCAAAGTTAAAATCAATCTCTCCCATCACTGCACCCAGGCCGTAAAAAGCTCAGCCTTGCCAACTTTTCGAAATTCGTCCGGTATAAAACAATTCGGTACGATGCAAGTTGAAGAAGAATAAAAAGCTCGGTCGTATCATTACTCAGTCGTCACGCGATACGTTTCGGGTGATCCCCGCATTGCGTTGGCACGGTGGGGACGTTGGCCCCGATTTCCGACCTTTCTTTCCAAGCTTGGCACCCAGCTTTTAAACTGAGGGGAGGAGGAGGAGCAGGAGAAAATTGATCTAACTTTTGGCGGAAGCCTTCAAGTTTATCATTAAGCGCCTACTCTGGATTCTTACAGTCTTCAATTTTTCGATTTATTTAAACGGTTGTAGAAATTAAGTTGAACTATTGGGGAGTTTTTGAATGAATAATAATGATACCGGATAACTTACAAAATTTTTTAATTATTCATTCTAATCGCTCTGAATAGTGATCTAATTTAGTGTAAAATTATAAATAATTTCATAAATGTTGAAATGGTGTACACTTAGTTTTCTTATTTAATAATTTACATTTTATTCATTATGGAACGTACAAGCTTTATTGCAACTCTAATTTTTTATGCAACGTTAAGTAAAATTGATTAAACAAAATGAGCCTGTTTTATTTAGTTTATTAAATATTTTATCACAGTGTGTTGTAAATATTTTATAAATGATTAAATTTATCTTATAGTTCATTAAATAAAATATAAATTTATTGATTTATTTACTTTTAATCTATTACATATTCGATGTATTATCTAACTAATTATTATTTTCCACGTTCAGAGTCAACTCTATACATAACTAAATTACATGTTAAACCAGTAATGCCAGTATTATTTTTATATATTTATAATTCAATGATCATCAATAAACATTATGAAAGTAAATCAAAATTAAGCTTAAAATCATCTTCCGTGATCACTCCAATTCCACGTAAACGCAACATAAACACGAGTCAACTCATCTATATAGATGAAATTAAAACCTGAATTCCGAAACTTTTATTACTCACGAGACCGGAAAAAAGTCAGGGTACGATCACGACATTGGTAATATCATTTATTTCATGCGTCACTTAGATAGTTTCAATCATCCCGAATCCATCTATCAAGCTTCGTGGCTCGTGCTTAATGATGCCAAATCGGAGATAAAGACTGCGGGGAAAAAATTTATCCGGCATGCATCGCTTCTTTTTTTTCCCGAGGGGAGAAGGCGATGATAAAAATTTAATCAATTTCGGCGCTGTGTAGTCAAAGTGGTTTTTTATGTAATGTTACGAGAAGTATTGACTTCGCGAAGAATAACGGCAAGGGTGAAACAAAATTTCATTTTTCAGGGGGTGAAAGCGTCCGAGAAGAAAAATTTTTTTCGCAGTCTGTAATTTTGTCGTTGACGTAAATTTTACCGGTGACTCGACGGTTTTTTTCAAACTGATTTTTACACTCGTTCGAGAAAGCGAGCTTATTATAACAAGCCCGTGCGAAGAAAAACCTTAGACCAAAATTTGCCGCGAATAAAGCTACAATTGATAGGTACTTTTGACCAATAAAATGTCTCTTTATTTGTTATTTTAGCTTTTGCAGATTGGAAGAATATGATCTTTGCTATCATAGTTGAGATTTTATTAAAAAAAAAAAAATTTCTCTACACTAGCCACGAATAAAATAAAGTTTTCAGCTTATAAAAATCGCAAGGAGTCATTTTATTCGTGGCTAGTGTGCCGAAAATTTTTTCTTTATTATAATAAATCAATGGTATGTTAGCAAAAGTCATTTTTTACCAATCAGTAAAAACTAAAATAATAAATAAAGTGGCTTGAAGAGCATTTTAGTCATTAAAAGTACCTCCGTCGTTACTTTATTCGCGGCAAATTTTGGTCTAAGGTTTTTCTTTGCAGCCAATAAGTTATTTTTCCGGAGCATTGTTATGAAACAAGAGAATTATATGGTGGGTACGCGTATATATACAACCGACATCGTTAATCAATTTTATACATAAAAAATGTTGTATTGACTTTTTTGTATCAACCATTATTTAGATTTTAAGGAACCGGAAAATATTCTTAAAAAACAATTTACTTTCAATTCCCTTTTAGTCTTGAATATAAAAAAAATCTAATATGACATTATTTTCTCAATATTTTTTCATACAACTTACAAAAGAGTGCATAAAATTACTTTCTAAATCTTTCATTAATTTAACGTTAAACTGAACAATCTCTTCAGTAATAAATGACAAACAAGAGTGACTTTAATCTTTAATTTGCTTTCAAATTTGATGTTTCAGAGATAAAACCGATCTCTGTCAGATCCCACCAAACCAAAATCCCAGCTCATCGCACCACTTAGAAAAAAAAACCCCGGTGAAACATGCATCGTCACCGTAAACGGCCACACCTCCGTCAGGGCGATTAATTAACGCCGATAAAAGTCGCTGCACAGGCCTAGACGTCGAATCGATGACCGCGATTTCAGGGGGAACGGAAATGGAACTTTTTTCTTCATCGTTTTTCCAACCTCCGATACCGCCCGTTGAAATTGCATTTCGCTGGGGTAACGAAGGTCTTTGAGATCAGGAATGAAATTCCCCGAAGATCGGGATGATCAAATTCAGTGTATTCAGGCATTTTAAATGCTTGTTTGGAGTATTTATTCCTTTGTGGTGGAAGATGATTAACCATTTTTACACGGTGGGGAATCGTTTCGAGAATTTATTAACTTTTTTGTTTGCCCAGGTTAAACAATAGGGCGGCGATAAATTACGGGAAAAATCGATTTTTGTGGGGATTAAAACCGGGGATTGTTTCACCTGGAGGTACTATAAATTTTTTTTACAGTCATGGAACGAAAATTCATACTACCACAATGAAAAGTATGTAACAATAGCGCGGTTTGAAAATCAAAGTATTTTATTCAATTTAGCGCATTGAAGCTTCCCTTGATATGATTTGTGGTTATAATATAATAAAACAATAGCTTTATTTTTTTATTAGTTTCAGGATTGTGCTTGAAATTGAATTTTTTTGACATTTACAATCCTTACTATTTTCAGACTTATCTATTGGTTTAACCGATCAAGAAAAAAAATCTGCTTACTCAATCTTTCAAGCTAATTTTTAGTTTTTGACAGTAAATATCATGAACTTGGAATAATATTTTTTATCAATGACTTATAAACACACATAAGTGCATCGGGGGTAGAGTTTGTGCAAACATAACCTCTAAAACATCGATTCAAAGCAGTTCTTAGCTACCACACTTTAAAGATTTTACATTTAGCAGCAAGTACACGGACAGAAAAAATACAGAAATTTACTGTGGAGGACACGAGAAACTTGTGTGCTGCTAAAGCACGTAAATTTTCTGCGAGCGCCACACATAAAAATCGTGTGTTAACTTTACGCAGAAAAAATCTTAAGCGCACTGTATTGGAGCCAATCAAAATCACTCCGGTCGCACCTGATTGGTTCCGCTACAGTGCCGCTTAAGATTTTTTCTGCGTAAAGCTAACACACGATTTTTATGTGTGGCGCTCGCAGAAAATTTACGTGTTAGCTTAACACAGTAAATTCCTGTTTTTTTTCTGTCCGTGTAATTGAGGATTTTCATTGATCTACAAGGCGCAGAGAAGAAATTTTGTGCATTTGGGTAGTTCTATCGTCTCAGTGCTTCTCAACCTAACCCCAAAATATTAAAAAAAATTTTTTTTATTCACCTAACCCCACTTGACCTATATTTCAGAGTACATTACTTTACTTTTCCGATAGAACTACCTGAAGAGAGTAGAGATAGAAAGCTTTATCGAAGAAGATAGGAATCTACTTCACCGACCGAGCCAGCTCAAGCAAAGTGGTTACAACAAGTTTACAACAGCCACAGGCGTAGGGAGGCACGTGGGGGGCAGGAGTACCAACCTGGAGACACTTCTAGCGAGGTGCAGGGCCGACGAGGGCGCCAGCGAGTCCCTGCGGTCGCAGCGGCACCTGTTGTAGACGTGGCTCATCTGTCGCGGCCGGTAGTGCTGGTGTCCCCCGGTCAGCTGGATCCCGGCGGGCTGTATCTCGTCGAGCCGGCACTGGAGCTCGATGTCGGGTACCGACCTCGCCCCGGCGGCCGCGTCGTCGATCCCGGGGTTGCTCTCCTCGGAGCCCCCGAGACCCGAGACCGAGAGCTGGGGCGAGGCGACCAGGTAGGTAGCCCGGTCCTGTCTCTGGAGGACGGGCTTGTTGCCCCCGTGGTTCGTCGAGGAGCGGGCATTCTGGGGCTTCTGGTTGGTGGGTAGGGCAGGATTGCTGCCGACGCTGTTCGAGGAGGAGCTGGAGGAGGACGAGGTGCCTCCGAGTACGACGACGGCCTGGGGCGCGACCACCAGGGGCGTTACCGAGGGACGGCTCAGCAGGGCCGACGTCTCCTCGCTCCCGCTGCCGTAGTCTGTGCTCTCGGTACCGCATTCCTGGAGATCGCCGACCGCCTGGTCCTCGCCGCTCATCGCCTTTGAACCACCGTTGTTTGATCTTCTTCGACCGGCGCTATTTGTCACATGGCGATGTGTTTAACCTGAGAACATAAATTTAATAACGTACTATTAATAATCTATGAAGCTAAATATAAAATATTGAAAATATTTTTTATAGATATATGCACCTGCATGCTTATTAGGTTATTGGGATAACTCTATTACAACCTAACCTCAAAAATGACATTTAGGTTGTAGATGTACTTACATAACTATAATCTTTAACAAAAAAGCTGACCAACACTTTACTTTTAAGAAGCATAAGTTAGTCAACTCCCTTAAAGCTCAAAGTATGAATTAAAAAAAATCGACCCATTATGGAAATTAAATTATGAATAATTTTTTAAGATACTAAGTGTGTAGTGATGCTGGAGCGCATAAACAATTAAAAATTTAACTGCACTTTTGAGTAGAGCTTGATGTATCGATCGTTGTTTCAAGTTACCACGCAAGTAAACCGTCTGAATTATTCGAATCTCGCTCCGGTCAATCAGTATCCGAGCAGTCCATCACTCTTGAAATTTAAAAATCTACCAGGAAACAAGAATAAATGAAAATGAGCCACGATAAACCAGAGAAATAATATTTTGCCCTAGCCGTGTTTTACGACTCGCCCAATCTACTTGAAAATGTCTGTACCTATATAATAATTATTGTATTGTCGGTACGAGTAAATTACTAGCTCAATACGATGAGAAATTTAAATCTAGGATGATACGTATTTTTCCAGACGCATCGTTCGAAAATAATTCAGACTGATCGAAGAATTTTATTTACTTCGAGCACGGTGGAGTAAATTTGATGTGCGATAAAACTTCCGGCCAGCCTAACTTCGTACAAACTTCTAATGATCCGGCACACCCCGCTCGCCCGCTCGTCAAGCCCCAAACTTAATAATAACTTCACGCGGTACTTTATTATTAGCTTTCTTTAAACTAATTATCTAAGTTACCATCCCTTTTTTTTCAAATCGAAAATAAAGCCCGGACGCTGATTGAATTTAAAAATTCAGGGTGGCTAGTTATATTGTGGTTGAAACTACTTTTTAAACTAATTTAGTGAGCTCGAAAGGTAAGCGGAACACTTTGGTTTTGACAGAGCGCTAACAAATTTTTAGCGATGGAAGAACATTTTTAGTCGTTACTGAAGCAATATATCGATTGATGAGTTAATTCAAAATTGATAGTTTATATTGAACGGATTGTAACAGTCGATTACTAATTACCTAAAATGTCAAGCAAGATAAATGCAGGTTTTAAATGAGTTTCAAACAAATTTCTATTACAAAATGCTATTGTAATTATTACTTAAATCATTAACTAATACAAATTGTGTTCGTATATTCAATTATTGCTGAGTTTATTGTACAGGTCATTTCATGACTAAACAAGGTTTGTGAGCTAATGTGTATCAGCTAATAATATATCATTAACAATATTAAAAAATATTCTTAAATAAGTTTTTTAAATTCATTTCAGCATCTCTCATTGGTAGTTTACAAAATCCAAAATCAAATAAAAGATACCACGCATGAAATTTTCCCGTCAAAAAAGTAACTTCCCAATACGATACAGAAGTGTAAAAAAGAGGCTCATTCACTTCGGGTACGCGTATCATAAACAGGCAATAAATCAGCCTGGGCTCCCCTAATCATGGATCGTGGGTCCTCAGGGAAATCGATTCGAGGACGGCTCCCCGCGTTTCAAGTAAATATACAAAGCAGCCCGCACCCCGGGAAATTCAACGAGGGTCAGTCGGCGAGATGTTCCGGGGGTAGGGCCAAAATCCGTCGCGTAACCAACCACTTAGCTGCAGCTACCAATTAGTGTACGCTTATTTGATTTTACGGGGACGTGCGGGACCCCCTGATTTGCCACGGGCTTGTGTGCGCCAACTGTTTGGTGTAGAAAATGGAAATATTTTTTTAAGATGGGTTACTTTACCGTATTCTAACCTCAAAATCGGAACTTTTTTAGGTTGTCATACGTGGAAATACATTATTATACTATTGCACCAGTGTAGTGACAACTCAGATTCCACTTGGAAAAATTATACTTCGAGTTAGATTCCTTTTAAAATCAGTGTAAAATTTTTGTTTTAATGATATCAGCCTGAGATAGCACTTTTCAAAATGGAATCTGAGTTGGAATTTTTCTGAACCAGCTGTGAGTAAGCACGTTTCATTCACGATTTATGAGTTTGTATGTTTCTGCATTGGGGCGACGATTTCAAGTATCCGGTGAGGGATAAAAATAAGATCATAGTTCTTAATTTATTTCAATTCATTATGTTTAGTTAATAATTTTCAGTTTAATATTTTTGTGACAGTGTATATAAATTATTAAAATAAAATAAAAATAAACCACTGTGTGGATTAACTGAAAAAGTCGAGAGTATAAGTACTATAAAAATTTTTTTAATTTTCATGATAAAAATGAGATTTTTTTTGACAATTTACTAGAGTGGGTCTTTTAAATAGCCAGAAGTGAGCCATTAAACGCTTGATTTAATTCTTTCTTCTAATATGCTAAAATAGTTCTGGTTTTTATTTTCTACTATTATTTCTTTTTTATTTTAGCAAAAATTTTTTGTGAGAAAAGAATAAAAGTTCTTAGTCCTATCTGAATAATAAAAAATTTGTTTAAAAAAAAATTTACCATGTAATTTAAAAAACCCCATCTTTTTTGAGACTGAAATTAATATTCATAGAACTCTCGTGGTAGAGACAGGGACTTAAGGAAAACTTTACCTGATTAGACTCTTAATTTTCTTCAAACAAGTGTATTTGTAATTTATGGTTCAATGTAACTTACAATATACCTGAGTTTTCTCAATCTACAGTCTCCAACCAGAATGCTTTTAAATCAAGGAAACTGGTAATTTATATACCCCTGGGTAATTTCCCCTCTCGAACGACTAAACTTTAATAAGACAAAAAAAAAGAGCTTCCCGGAGTAGATATTTCATCCAACATAATCGATCGCCCAGCAGCTGTCGTTGATGATCTCCTAATAGGAGCTAGTCGTACTCGTCGGAGCGGGTTAAACCGATGCAAATTTCGTCGAACACTGAATATTGATGCCCGAATTGGGATATGTCACGGACACGGACGCGCGAAGCGGGAGTTAATGCGAGGCTTTATTGAGATCCGAGACAAAGGCCGGACTACCTGACAAAGATCGAATTCTGAGTTCATTTGGATTATCGATCTGGGATCTTTGATTCGGTACGAAATTCTATTTCTAAGTAGTTTCGAATTTCTAAGTAGCTTTATGAAATCCTCTGAGCTACACAATAGTGAATTTCCAAATTTTTAAATTAAAATGCCATTAGTCAAAGAGAAGGTAAACCGAGTTACACAGTACCTGTCTAGTCTGCTACCTAAATGGTAGCAGACAACCGCACTACAGGGGGCGTTGTGAGTAGTGTCTGGATATACCTTTTGCCGATACAACCACAGAGGAATTCGTCTGCTTGAGTCGGTGACGGTCTTTAGAAAAGTATATCTATATAAAAAAAAAAAATTGAAGATGACGTCATCGCTATATGTATACTCTCCATGGAGTTTTCGGTGCAGCAGCGACTTCAAAATGATTTTACTAAAACACTAAAAACATATATGGCTAAAAAGTATTTCAGATTATTCTTGAGGGTTTAAACTTTATTTCATGACATGAATTTTTTTGTTTTATGAGCTTAAAATTACGATAAGCTTGAAAAGCTGTCTAACCTCCAATGCTGCCCCATGCAAATCGGCCAGCTTATCACCGACTCAAGCAGACGAACTTCTGTGGTTGTATCGCCAATAGATAGTTTAGGTACAAAGGTCTAAGCGTTTATTGGGGGCGACAGCTTTAACAGCTGCACTGATGGCTGCGTTTTCAAAATTTTAAACGAGTGGGCGATCTGCACTTTGCTTGATTGTTTTGAAAAAATTAATTTCAAGATATTTATTGGTTTACAGTTAATGCCAACTTGAAAATTGTCCGGCTCGGAAAATTCATCAGCCAGTTCATTATCAGATACAACGAATTCAAGCAATTTAAGTCATTTTTTAAATAAAAAAGTTTTTTTTTATTAGGAAGCTGGAATATTACATTGAATAGATTTTAATTTTGTCATTATCATTAGCTTTGGTTTTTCATTAACCTATTGACGAAACTGACTGCGTCGAATGGAGGCGTCAAAACTTTGGACTAAAAACGAAAGTCGATATTTATGTTAAATACGTGAAGAAAAGAAGAAAATTATACTCTACATCACAAAATTTTTTAATTTAATCACTGAATGTCAATAAGGTATTAAAATACATTTAAAAAAAAGTATTGAGACACTAAGCTTATGCACACAGCAGATAAGATATAAGAAATGTAAAAATTTAACAAAGTAAACTTAAAAATAATTAATATTTGTTTTAAAACGTTTTCGAAATTATATCAAACGATAAATATCTGCTATCCATAAAATCTATTTATCTACCAAGAACCACATTTTACACGATTCGTTCAAAAGAAAATTTTTATTTTAAATCGAATCGTTTAACAAGCGATTAAACAAATTCGAAACTTTTCTCAAAGCTCGAAAAAAAAAAATTACAAAGAGTTGATAAAACATCGGGCTGCACTTCATCGCTCGTCGGGATGTTAATAAATCGAGCGTTATATGCGGGACAAAGCTATTTGCATGACGCACGCTTATGAATTTTAATCGCGGGCGGCGTCAGTCGGTGCTTTTCTTTCTCGCCTACCAACCGACTTATCACCAGGGCTGATCGTTTGAAAAAAGGTGCTGAAGTTTAGGTGAAGCGAGAGGTTTTTTTTGATAGATGGTTTTTAGATTAATAATTTTTTTACCTTGTGCAAAAGTAGGAAAATTTGTGTTTGAGGGAAAGTTTGGTTAATGTAATTTAAAATAGTTCGTTGTACGTCGAGACTAATGGTCTTAATTTTCAAGACTTGAACATCTGTACTTTGAGCTATGCCCACGGTGTATTAAGGATATGGATAAATAAATTATTATGTGATGAAAATTTCTAATTTTTGTTAAAATCAATTTTAAATTGTAAAAAACAAAGGTAAAAGGTTCATAACATAAAAATAATATTTATGAAATATCATTTTGAGTTCATCACGATAAAAAAGTAGTCTTTAGACTTTACTCTGAAATTTTGTTTGGTCAACGCTCAAAACAAAGCCCATGTGCAACGTTTTTTTTTCAATGTATACAACTAATCATTTTGATCAAGTAATTTTATAAAAATATTTCTTAGTTTCTACTTATTCAAATAGAAAAATTAAAAAAATTTCAATCATTGAGGTTTTATTAACCGATGTTTAGTCGTCAACTCGTTAGAGAGAGTTTCAAATCATATCTGAAAAAAAGGAGAAATTTTAAGCTGGATATACTCGGATTAACTTAAGTTGAAAAAAATTTGTGTAATAAATTGTTTTTTCTCTATTACTTTTATGTATATTTTTCATTCTTTTTTGTTTAATATTGTAGTTGAATTTGAACAATTTAATATTGAATTCCTCGCCCTCGGCTCGGACATCAATTTGGGTTTGCTAAAGGCTAACTCATTTTTGACTCCCTCGGGACTGTAATATACTATAGTAGTACTCCAAAAATCTATTAGATATATTATTTCAGCAAAATTTTTTCTTACGGCGCACGCGTCATCTACCTGGGCTCTGTTAGGCCTCCCTGAGCCCCTCCCAGAAAGAAGCTTCCTCTTGCGGACTAAATGGAACTGTATGGGGTCATCTATGGGAGCAGGTATATATCTCCTACGGTCAGTTTGGGTCAGTCGTTTGACAGAGCTTAGAGAGAGCAGTCGAGATCCTCTCGTCTCCTGAACTTTGTTTACTACAGTTTTACTTTTTGTAAAGTTTATTATTTAACTCAAACCCTGTCTTTTATTTAGAGCATTGAATATTACACAATTTTGATGGAATCGTTCAATTGGTTTTCTATACTAGGTAAGTTTAAATTTAAAAAGTTGAAATATACTATCCTCAATGCACAAAAAACCCACGTAAAATTTTTTTAAAGTCTTTATGAAAAATTGTCTTTAAAAAATTTTTTGGTTATTTATTGATTTTATAAAATTGAGTGACACAAAATAAATTATTACTTCAAAAACTCCAATGTCTTGAACTACGTTCTTCATTTCTTTGATACTTGAATCTATTTGTAATTGGGTTTATTGTGTACGAGAAATAAGATTTTGTTTAATTTAAAAATTTTAATTTATAATTTAAAATTTTTGTTTGTTTGCTCATTCAAATTTGAATTTTTATTTACAGAATATCATTCAGTCGCTGTATACACTTGGTAGCACCGATATCAAATATAAAGCCACACGAGCACCATGAGTTTTATAAAAATGGAGATAATCGAAACTCATTCCAATGGAGAACTGTCAGATGGTTTCAAGTCAACTGCGTCATCGGTGAGTGCCAAAGGTATTTACGACTTTACTCCAAAAAAATGGCAAGATAAGGAGAGTAGAAACTGGACACCATTGGCAACACATCAGGATAATGAAAATTTTGATGAATACGAGTGGGCAAGATTGACACCGGAAACATGGTCTTACAATGATTGAGATGTTTTACTGAAAATTGTAATGAACGATCATTTTGCCACTTTACAAATGATCATGTAACTGTGACAGTGGAAGATAAGCTTTTCAGCAGAACGACAGAAATATCTGGATACGTTACCTGGTAACAAGAGTCATTCCTCGTTTGAATCTGAACACCCCAGAAGAAGATCAAAATTTTGAAAACCATCCGATTAATTTGGAAGAAACTGGTCGCAGCAACAAATTACAGATGAGGATGTCTTACCTCGCGATAAGAGTCATTCCTCGTCTGAATCTGGACACCCCAGATGAAGATGAGCAATGTACAAAAACAGCTTATAATTACTTCAAAATTTCAGACGCCTTGAAGTACGGTTTTCAATTTTTTGATATTTGAATCTATTTTTAATTAGATTTATTATGTATGAGACAAAATATTTCATTGTTAATATAATTTTAATTGAAAATTTGAAATTTGTTTTTGATTGCTCATTCAAATTATAAATTTCAACCACCAAAAAAGTCGAAAAAAAAAAAAAAAACATAAAACGTTGGATGTTGATTGCCTATGCATTTATGGAAGAATTTGAATTTTCTCGTTACAGCTTGGAGATTAACTTGTCATTTTTTACTAAAATCAAATGTTCCATGGCCTTGCTTTTGTTTTTTTTAAATCATTTACGAGGAATCCAAAAGTCCAGGTACTTAGTTATATATTAGAGCTTTAGTGACCTTTCTTATAAAGCTATGTCAGATAATATTATTTTATTAGTGGGCGAGTACAAGATTTTGAACTGAAAAGTATAAGTTTTGAACAACTCTAAAATTCATAATTAAGAAGTTAAAGGCAAGGTTAGGGCCAGGCTTACGCCTAGTGGGGGGGCAGATAATGCCAGCTTTAAAGTGCGACACAGCAGCTGTTTGTATACCTGTGTTTCAGGTAGCCGACGCACCGACGTCGGACCCCTACATGTATACAGGTATACAAACTGCTGCTTCGTCGCGCCTTAAAGCTGGCATTATCTGCCTCCCGAGTAGGCGTTAGCCTGAAAAATTGAACGAAGTTGTAAGAAAATAAAATAAAATCTAAAATTTAGTTAAATTTAAATTACTTACACTTTAAATCCTGCACTACCTACTCTACAATAGGTAAGCGTCGAGGTGGGCGCACCCTCATAATGAGCTTATCTTATTCCATTTTTGACGAAAAATTAGTTAAGTAAGTTAATCTTCTTCAAACATCAGTCTTTTCAATCAATTCAAGTTTATTTTCAATTTAAAGTTTAGCTTGAATTTTTGTTCGACAATTTTTTTGGTAACTACTGGAAATGAGCGTTTGTAACAGCCGGTTTGAGTTTTGTAACTATCAATTTGATACTTTCGGTACCCTAAGAATAAGGTCTGCAGGTACAGTGGTTGTGTACTTCTATGAATTTTAGTGAATAAATTATCTGTAAAAAAATACTCAATTTCTGATAAAAAAAAGTCCTGTTCAAAAAATCAAGTTAAAAAATACCTCGATTCGGCTCCGATCAACGAGGCTCAAAGGCTAGTTTGCAGGCCGAATAATGTCCGAGCGTCGTTTGTTCACCAATTTCGTCAGTCCACGTTGTGTTTTTTACGAATAAACTCGATGATTGCCGCTTCGAAGCTTAATCAACGCGTACTCGCAGGAGGTCAGCGGAATTAGCCACTGCTACTCGATGTAAGAGGCTTTCCAGGGCCCTTTGGCCGGTACGATCGATACCTCGAGGGATCAAAATTAATCGGGGAAATGTAATGCTGCGAAGTTACGAGCTAATAGGATTTTGATCATCCTTTATTTTGATTAAATGATGCTTTATTCAATTGGCGCTCTTAAATAAGCCTTGTTACCGAAGTGGACAGTTGGAACAATAAAGACGAAATTCATAATTTTTGTTATAAAGTGCCATGAATAATTCTTTTCAATCAAAATTAGTAGTCTGTGGCCTTCGTTATATCTGTGCTTAAGAGAAAAGGTCATTGTATAAATTTTTATAATTGACTAAAAATATTGTTTCTAAAATATTCCGAAAATTTAATGTAATATGACAAATAGTATAAAATTCCGAAAATGTTTTTCATTATTTTTCTCTCAATTATTAGATTGCACTTGAGTTTAGTTAGTTTTTAAGCTTTTACGGTGCACGGCGTGGTTATTATTGTAAAACTCATTAACCGTAAAAGCGCTAACGTGTTTCACAAATTAATTTGTAATTAGTAATATTTGTTTCAAATACCTCGCAACATAAACCTATTTTTTTCTTTCCAAAATAAAAGAAGATTTTTTAAAAGTGCAATTACGTCACCCGGGTAGCAGTTTGAAAACAATCCTCTGTCAAGTTGACGCGCCCGAGTGGTTTGTCTCTCTCTCCCGGCGGCTCACGCACACTTTCCCACTTTTTCGAGTGCCACGCGCGCGCGCGGCGTCAAAGTATTGTGTGTGAATGTTTTTTTTTGACCCTCGAGTTCTTGACACCACCAGCAGGTTTCACGAGAGCGCGAACACAACGTACACTTGACCGAAAAAAAGCGCGTTTATTAGAGCTGCTTTTTAATATCAAGGTTTCTAACTGTAACTCATTAAAAATCATAAAACTCGCGAGATTTTGAATTTTTTTAAATTCCTTTAGGGGGACATTGACCTTGAAAATTATCTTAGACTAAAAGTGATTTGTAAAGTATCTCGTACACTGAGAAATGACTATTTTTCTTGTGCAATTCGGTTTACGCGGCACTGAGATATCGTTAAACTGGGATTTTAGGACCGTATATAAACTCTGTATTGTTACAATCATTTTCAGCTACGTGTTTCGGTTTGATATTCGTATAAATTTTGAGCATTCATGATTTCAAGTTATTTTCGAGTTTAGTCATAATAACAGTAGATCTTCTTGATTTTAATTTTTTTTTTACTTTTTTTTTATGTATAAATCGAGCATCTTATTGTCATTATTCATACAATAAGATTTTTTACTATTTCATATATTTTTTAAAAAACTGCTTTTTTTTTTATTTGAAAAGGAAAAACAATTCAAACCCATTTTTAATATATTTGCTGAAAGTCAATTTTAAAGTCTTGTAGAATCTCTTGTGCAAATGCAAAAGTAAAGTACATTCCATAAAATGGTCGAAAATTCTCTTTATAAATATTTGTTTCTTCTAGGTACAGAATTTGTGTTTAAATATTCAACAGAGTTCTAGTCGTAAATATTTGTGTTCTGCAGGTCACCAACTTTACCTCTAGGCACGCCCTTACAAATATTTCAATAACATTTATTGTTTTGTAAAATTCTTCCAAGTCACAATAGTAATTACACAGCTGTAAACTTCCAAAAACTTTCAGGTAAAAATATTCACGCCAATTAGGTAGGATTTAATGGAAAGTTCAGACTGTGTAAGTTCGACCGTCCGGAAAATTTTCAATATCCCGTCGGCAAAATTAACCGAGTTTTACCGTAACCAAAACTAAAACTTTACCCTATCGGTCGCGTCTAGGTCACGTCTTTCCTGAAATTCAATTATCCTCGCAGCGAATATTCTAAGATTCCGCGATTATTAATTCCTCTTTTGAAATTCGTAGGCGGTTAAATTGTAGATGGCATCGGGACTGTTTACTTTTATTCCCGGGGTCGGGGTTCGTTTATACGCCGCTTCGAAATTTACGGCCTCGTAGATTTTTAATGACTCATAAAATTTATATACTTTGTACGGATTTTATACGACTTTGATTATCTTTAAATCATGCGTGCAGCGATAGTTAGTATGAAGTAAAAGGAAGAAGGGTGGAAAATTTAAAATTGACCTTAATATTGGGAAGAAAAGTGCAGTCGTGGTGGGGATGAGGTCACGTGGTTCACGCGCTGTTCTAGTGGATTTAAATAGTTATGGGCAGCCATGTTGAATTTAGAGTTACGTCGTCATGCGCGCTGATCGCACTGAAAATAGTTATGGGCAGCCATATTGCTTCCCTCTCTATGACTGCACTTTTCCTCCCAATACTGGAACATGTAAAAACTAGCGAGCGTGCTTCTAAAGAATTTACAATGAGGGAGCCATTTTTCTTGCACGTGTGTTACAAGTTTAACTCCTCAAAATTTACATTCTGGATCTAATTTTCGACAACTCAACTTCGACCGGAAGTTTAATTAAGGTGGCTGATGTTTGAAGAAGATTTGAATAATACGATTAGGGAGCACGAGTTAATAGTGTTTTATTGTTGTAAAATTTTACAAAAGAGATGAATTTTTAATTGAAAATTTTCAGTAGGAAAGGTGCATAAAAAAGTTATTTGCTTTGGTTGACTTTATTGAACAGTTGATCGAATAATAATCGACACGTATCTTTTCTTTTTTTAAGAAAATGAAATTTGAAGGAGTTACAGACTTTTGAAGTTTCATAAATAATCATACATCGATTGCTCGTGCGAAGAAAAGCCTTGAACCAAAGTTTTCCACGGATAAAGTAACAACGAAGCTAGTTTTAGCCAATAAAATTTCTCTAACTCACTATATTTATTATTCTAGCCTACAGAAAAAAATGTTAAATTGATCTTTGTTATCGTATCTATGCTATATTATAGTAAAAAAAAAAATTTTTCGACACACCATCCACGTATAAAATGACTCTAAGTTTCCAGCTAATAAAACATTGCAAAAGGGTCTTTTTATTCGCGGCTGGGGTGTCGAAAATTTTTTTTTTTCTTATAATATATCGTCGGTATGGTAGTAACTCCGTTGTTACTTTATTCATGGAAAATTTTGGTCTAAAGTTTTTCTTTTTACGAGCAATCTATATGTACAGGTATATTTCCAATGTAAAATGGTACTGATGACATATTAGAAAAATTAATTTTTCAGTAATATTATCAAAAAATTGAAAATATTAAAAAAAAAGTATCTTCTTTATTTCCGAAGTGTTTAAAGAAGAATATAAAATTGAATTAAATGTTTTTGAATATTGATGAAGTAGGTAGATTCGATATTAAAAGGCGTTATGCAATAAAATGTGAGCCTGATCAGCAGTTTATAGGTCAGCTACGGCTTCATCTCGGCGGCGATTAATTTCGTGAATAATGGAGTAAATATTGTGCGAGCTTGGGAGTAATTTCATTCGAGGAATGAGGAAGCGGCTATGCCGGATCGAATGCTCTTCTGAAATTGAATCTTTACTTTCATTCGATTTTCCCCTGAAAAAACTCGGAAAAATATCGTTACCTTATCCCGGGTAGAAAAAATCACTTTCAGTGCAGCTTTAAATTTTAATGAAAATTTTAGGTCTTTATTCGAAAGAAATTTTTTTAGTTATATGATAACAATCAATAAACAATTCTTTTTTATAATAATAATAAAACTAGATTTTTGTAGTATTTCAAAAATAAAAAATAAATTAAATGGGTAAAATATGTTTAGCTTTTACCTTATAAAAATAATTTTTTTTTTATAATAAAAAAACTAGATTTTTTGTAGTGTTTCAGAAATAAAAAAAATTAAATGGATAAAATATGTTCAGCTTTAATCTTATAAAAATAAATTCAAAAATAAAAAATAACGTGTTGATTTTTTTTCGATTAATCATCTAATGAAATTGAGAAATAAAAAAAAATTTTTATGCAACTTCCATATTAAAATCATCAAGAAGTTTTAACTGTATTTTTTTAATTTTAAGTAAATAATTAATAATTTAATAAATTGAATAATTAATTTTTAATCTATATTTCCCTTAATAAATTCACAAAAAAATTTTTATGCATGATTTAAACTAGTTTCCTCACTTACTAAGTATATTTCAAAACAATTTTTCATGTAAACAAGTAATTTATACAGCACAGAAAGTATTTGAAATTTACAAACTTTTGAAGCATTTTTCCATAAAGCTCATACAAAAACTAATAAAATTTTTTCAAAAAAAAATTTCAAATTGACCACGTCAATTCAAGCAAAAAATAGAAATCTAACGGCGGCAATTTATCATAGTTTCTGAAAGTTCTCGCGTGGATTGTGCAAGAAATTGGTCGTCCTGGGAATATATTTTTTACTTCCAGGCTTTTCTCCTCCGTTATATACCTGGAGCGCCAATGACTTTGTTTATTTGCGCTGGAAAAATGAACCCGGAGAGAAGATCGGATTTCTCAGTTTCTTTTTTTTTTTTTTTTTTTTCGCGGTTGGAGGGCTTGATTGGAGATTTCGCGAGTGTTTGCGGAAAATATTTGAAGGTGTTGCGGTTTATTGGTTTTCGATAAATCTGGACTGTGAATGATGGTTATGATTCTTCATACACCGGTACGCTTCAAAATCTTTGATTTTTCACGTATTTGTGGAATCTGAATTTTTCATCGATTGTTGTGCTATTTGAGCTCAAATTTATTGATGGATTTTGAAATTTTATCGAGAGCGATTAAAGTCTCGATTTCTTGTTTTATAAAGACTATAGTTATGATTATTAGTTTTAAAATATATCAAATTGGGATCACTAACCAAAATTATTTTGTTTTTAGAATATTGCTAACCTTTAAGTACGTACGAAAAAATATAAAAAGTGTAAAAATTAATTATCTAAATAATTTTTTAGATAGTTTAAAAACTGGTACATTCATTATAAATTTTAAATAATAATAAATTTTCATCATTTTTTCAAACAAATATTTTATTTTCGATTCGAAATCATTTTCAACTCAATCATACCAACCCAAGAAATTTTCAGAATTCATTAAAAATAATCTACCCGGTAAAGTTTGAAAAAGATAGGTATCAATCATAGTCACGTTACACTCGCTGCAGCAGGTGAAAACTAATTTTCAAGAAGCGATTCTTACTTCTTTTTTTTTTTTCTAGCGCTCTCGTAAGTGTTACGTTGGTACACCTGGTTGAAGCTTTGCGGGGAGTAACAACTTTATGTAAGTTGCGAGGGAGTTTTAAAATAACTTTTTTTTTTTTCTCCCCGTTTTACCTACCAGTTAACTTTATCAACAAAAGTTTAAATTGAGTAGGTTTTTTTTTCGCCACTCCTGCCAACCTTATTGCAGATCGAAGTTTATTCCCATTAGGAAGTATTTTAAAAGGATCTCGAGGGTTTATCATTGTTACGATAAATCTTTTATTTTTCGAAAATAGTTTCATTTGAGTACGCAGCATTTTTCTCGGATATCAAGAGAGCGAAAAATTTCACCGTGAAAAATACATATATATTCCGTATGCACGAGCGGGCATGAAAGTTTCAATTGGGAGTACGTCTGGAGAAAAAGTTTTGAAAAATTTATGCAGCTTTAAAATAACCATGTCAAATGAATTTTTCAATTCCATTACTCGCTGTGTTCGAATCGAATCTAAAAATGCGGAACGCTATGCTGTACCTGAGTTTACTCCTCCGCTCTCTTAACGCCAATTATATTTTAAACACGTTCGGCCATTATAAAACTGCTTCTTAATATTCGCATTTGTGATTAAAAGATGGTGTATTTTAAGATTTACTAGTCTCAATCAGCGCGCAAGCGCGCTCAATTTTTTAACATGTGCTATCAAATTTTTAATCTTGAAAGTAAATAAACAATCATTTTTACTTTCAAAAAAAAGAAGTTGAAAACAATTTTTTCTGAGAATTTTCTCAAATATAAACGATAATTTATACTTTCATTTTCAAAAAACGATGTTAAAAAAAGTTTTTAACACTAAATTCATTACATAAACGTTTGCAACCTGCAACTAAGTTCAGTTCGATGTTTTGTGGTTATAGCTTAAAAAATTTGTTTTTAAAATAATAAAGATTCTCATTTTATTTTATAGAATTACAAAGAAATTTAATTTTATTGAAACAAAGTATTCAATTATTCAAAAAATTATTGCAAAAATTCTTAATAACAAAGTATTTAATATTTCAACTTAAACGCAATTCAAATTTTGAATTTAACGTTCTCAACCAATCAAATCAATTATAAAACGAAGACATTCGAACTTGTTTCATCATTATAAAGAGGGATTGGTAAAAGTAGTACATGGCTCGAATATGTGACAATTTTTTCATTGGTCACTATTTGGAGGATAGGGTACTATGTCTTAAAGTGTTTCAATGGTGTAAATTTACAAATTCTATGTTAAATCTACTGCGCAGGTTATAGTAACTTTACATAATTGAGCGACGTTCTCGATTTTTACATCATTGAGCGTGATAAATTTACTCCATTATTTTTTACAGTATAGACTTTTAGTAATGCACTTTAAAGAGCGACGAATATTTTCAAGGACATTCAGCTTTCGCGAACAAAGTCAATTCCACTCATATGTATGACTGTTTCAATTGCCCAACATAAAGCATTTTGGTGAATTTTTCAGGATTTTCAAATGTTAACAACACTTATTAAAAAGTTCTCCTATCCCTCGAACATTAAGTAATTTTCAAACGTCCCATACTTTGATCCATAGACTCATCCATGGTGCATCCTGCTTATAGTTTACAAAAATTGGGCAGGGCAGGGTTAAAGAAGAGTTCTTCGAACATAGTACAGGTGAACCTCTTTTATGCTTCTGTCTCTCTCGCTCTGTTTAAAGCTATCACAGCAGTTTGTATACCTGTATATACTCAGCGATCAGGCGTTTGTACGTTGGCTACCTGAAATCTGTGATCGCCTTTAAGTCTGCATGGGAGAGACAAAGACATGATACGTTTTTCTGGAAAATTCCGAATAAGAGGAGTCGGAATAAGAGAGGGGGTCATCTGTAGCTTCAGAGGCTAGGTAAAATTCAGCAGTGCAGTCTGATAGAGTTTGGAGCTAGTGTTTACTCCTCAGTCTCTAACCAACCATAGAAGCATCTTGAGTTAGCATTTTGAAAATCGAAGTTTTCAATTTTTCAAACATGAACGTTTCAAACACGACATCCAACATTTTAAATCACCCAATGCACATCCACAGACAGTCCAGACAATTCTTGGCCGTGGTAAGCATAAAAACACACAAAATTAAACGAAACACTGAATCTAGTGTAGATGTAGCTCTAATCCCATAAACGATTTAACTAATTTAATTTTTTCAGATTCAGCATCAGCTAATGGCATGTCCGAACAACCCCGAATTGCTGAAGACTCAGAACGACCTCATCCAAATAATAAACTTGTCGCAGAACATTCAGCTGACCCCGCAGCAGTTCCAGAAACCGAAGTTCAGCGTGGGCGACAGGTGCATGGCTCCAGACGATAGAAAGGCCTTAAAAAAATTCGCCGAGGCTACCATCACCTCGATCGGTGTCGACGGTTTCGTCACCTTCAGGTACACGAAATCCGGAGAGGAAGGAATCGCCACCCTGGACCAGATCAAGAAAGCAAGAAAGAGAAAGCGGGATTGATAGTAATTGATAAGCGAGGGTTTATGGACTCCTGAGTCACCAAACAGTATATTATTCCCGAGGGAAGCAAATGTGCCATGGATGGAAAGGCCTTCGAAAATATCGCAGAGGCTACCATCACCTCGATCGGGGTAGACGGCTTCGTCACCTTCGTGTACGCGAGATCCGGACAGGAAGGAATCGCCACCCTGGACCAGATCAAGAAAGCGAGAAAGAAAAATCCGCCCAAGAAAGCGTGGATTGAGTGTTATTTGCGAGGGGTTATGGACTCCTGAGTCGCCAAAAAATTAGTATGTTTACTTAAAAACTTACCATGAAATATTTTCAAGGTCTTTGTCTCCTGTAATGTAAAAAAATAAAAAATAAAAAATAAGAAATTATTTTTTTTTTTTGACCTTCAACTCTGTTCAAGATGTAGTTCAATAATTATTAATTTTGTAATTTACTAGTCCCAATGGACGCGCAAGCGCGCTCAATTTTTAATCCCGAAAGTAAATAAACGATAATTTATACTTTCATTTTCAAAAAAACGATGTCGAAAAAATTTTTTAACACTAAATTCATCACATATCCTTTGCAACCTGCAGCTAAGTTCAGTTCGATATTTTTGTGGTTATAGCTTTAAAAAGTTGTCTTTGAAATAATAAAGATTCTTATTTTATTTTAAAGAATTCTACAAAGAAATTAAGTCTATTTATTGAAACAAACTATTGAATTATTCAAAAAATTATTGCAAAAAATTCTGAATAACAAAGTGTTCAATACTTCAAATTAAACGCAATTCAAATTTTGAATTTAACGTTCTTAACAAATCAAATCAATTATAAAACGAAGACACTCGAACATGCTTCATCATTATAAAGAGGGATTAAAATAAATCGATTTTTATTCTTTGTAAGTATGTGTTTTAGTACGTAATAAATTAAGTAATTGAGTATGTAATTAAGTATGTACTTTTTGAGGACAAAGAAAATTAAAATATTCGTAGCTAAACTATAGATTTAGGGTGCGTTTGCAAGGCACAAAATTGGACCTGTTCAAATCCGTTTGGCCAATGACAGCGCTTCTCAATAGTAAAAATCCAATGTGATTGGCTAATAAATTTAAGCAGCCTCGTTTCCGCGCTAAAATTTTCTTTTCATGTAAATGCACTCTTAAAAATGCAAAGACAAAAATTTGAAAAATATTTTTACAAAAAATGCTATGGGGTGCCTTCAAAAAAATTTTTCTTTGTTCAATAATCAAATCTTAGATTCGTGCTTTTGTTTCCAAAATTTTTTCTTTTATTTTTAATCAAAACAGCTCTGTTACAAAATAATTTTTTAGTTTTCGACAAAAATAAACTTCTTTAATACTATTGTACAAAATATAAAAAAACAGTAAAAATGAGAACAAATTGATTAAATCTTGTAAATTTTAAAGCGCTAACAAACACCAGCAAGATAAAAAAAAGAAAGAGAAATCTCCCGCTTTTTTTTAAATCAGCCATTTTGCGAATGATAAAGCTCAATCGAATCCTCTCACGTTCGTATTCCGCGCGTCTCATTACGCGTTATCAGACGAAGCCGTGCCCGGGGTAAAAGCGAGAAAAATCGCGCTATGAATTTTCATTCAGATAAAACTTGCGACTGCGCTTCTTCTTTATTCGCCTCTTTCTTTCTTTTTTTTCATTTCTTTATCCGCCTCGCGATATTTCCGTACGTGACTTCTACCGAACAAACCGTCCCCTTTAAAGTACCCTTTTTAGACTTTTTTTTTCAAGGTTACCGGCCGCGAGTTTTACTTTTGGTTTTCTTAAGATAATGGTTTTGAATAATTTTCATTATTTTAAAACTCATTAAATTTAGGTGATTTATTGCGAAGTCGTGTAAAAAAATTCGCACGTCGGGAGTAAGATTTATTTGTTTATTTATGAATTTATTGCTGCTACAATTTGATGGATTTTTTTTTTCCGAAGGGTTTTTAATTAATTTTTGCACGAGACGATTTTTCAATTTTTTGAATAAACATTGTTACTATTTTTCATTTTATTTTGAATAATCTATTTAATTTCGTAGGAAACAAGTTGTAGAGATTAAAAACTGAACAAACTTGTACGTCAGATGAATCTAGAAAATTTATATATCTTGATGAATATTTAATTAAATTAGTTTTTTTCTCTCAGTTTTGATATATTAGCAGTACAAAATTGTTACTTTTTATAATAATTTCGTGCTTTACTCTATTAAATAATTAAAATAATTATGCAGAACCAGATAGAGAAATTAAGATTTTAATTAAGCTGTTTTTTGAGCCAAATCTAGTATCTTAATTATCTAGTTAAATAAATAAATAAATTAGTACAATTGCAGGTCAATATAATTTTCTACCGTAAACTAGGGTCAATTAGGACACATTTTCAAAGTATTGCCATACAAACCCAAATTAATAAAATTTAATTCTGTAGAAAGAATCTAAAAAAAACTGATGAAAAAAATTTCAGCATTAAAATTTTGTAATTTTGGTTTATTTGACAACAACACTGTGAAAAAAAGTGTCTAAAGTCACTCCAGTTTATAATACCAAAACATCCAGACACTTGGAGTAAAAAGACTTTCACTACGATTCGTGTCAAATATTTCGTTTGATCGTAAATCTGTGGGCGTGCTGAAAATAGGATATATTTTTCATACGATGAACAAAAACCGCGTGATACTTTGCGTATCCATCATAAAATTTTTAGCACGAGCGGAGGCATAAATTCGAGAAAAAAAAAGAATAGCCGCGAGGGTCGAAGATTTACATCGCGGACTTTTTTTTCTCCTCCTCTCGGGGCATGAATTCCGTGATAAATGAACTTTTTGGTAATCTCCGGGTGCTTAATCATTTTAATCGCATTTCGATAATTTGTTTTAAATTGGTACCCTCGATTAATACTGCATAATTCAAACTCGAAATAATCCCGTTATTTACCGTGCTTTAATAATGTTTTAATTTGGTTTTCCAATGTGGACTGTCTTTTCGAATCCATTGGAGTTTTTGTGAAAAGTTTCCAGGGGATTACGCGCATTGATAATTATGTCGTTGATAATTATGTCTTTGATAAATTTCAGGATTACAATTTGACAAAAGTTACATTCATTTGGATTTATCAAAAAGATTCACGAATTTAAAATTTTTCTGAATAAATGATGTATTATCAAAATTAATAGTATTTCTACAAATATGTTTTGTCAAAGTTTTATTCTATATTAAGTGAACCTAACCTAAAAATACCAATAAATTATTAATTTTTTGACTATAGTGATCATATTTTCTATTTAAATGTAATTAAATATTGACATTTTAGTGAAATATTTTCAACTACTGTAAATTATCTTTTAAACAAAAAAAAAAAAACTTTTTTTTTGTAATATAGATATAATATATCAATCGAATTGTTTCGTATTTTTGGTCAATAATTAAGACTTATTTCCTACTTAGGGTTCTCTAATAAACCACTTAATCGAATTAATTTCCAGTGACATTTACAGCTTTGAAGATACTGATCAGAGTGTCAAAGGGTTAACAGTAAACAACGATGACTAAATAAACTCGTTCCATATCGTCCCGCGTCTAATGAAGCAACGATTCTCCCCGGAAATCGAGGCTCGTCGTCTGATTACCCAAACGTATACATAGACGAAAACCTGTATATGTGTATAACCTGTGTATCTCTCTATTTTGGTAGGCCTGCAAGTAGGCCGAGCCACGGAGGGCTCTTTAAGTTCGCCACCGCCGAGTCTGATTTATGAGGAGGCACGTGCACTGTGTGTGTGTATGCACCTCTGTGCTGCCCCGATTTTATTATTCAGCGGCTTTTGTCGATTCCCACTAGCTGAATTGATAACACTGTTTATATTTATATTCTATGATGTAACGCGTGCGTATCTTAACTTTTTTCACGCTTTTTATGTGACGAGGGCGTAAAGTAATGGTTTTGGTACCTAGTACCGTTTATGTTTGTTTTGGGTATTTAATATTAGTGTTGTGGCTAGAAATGATAGAGGGTCAAAAATTTTAATTGATGTGGTAAGGAGCAGAAGTTATTGTAAGGGAGGTTTCGTAAAATTAATTTATATTTTAAAGACATTTGAGTTTCGTATTATTAGGTTTCAAGTAAAATAATATTTTGACATAAATTGATGGTTATTTAGTATATTCACATTAAGTATATAAACAAAAAAATTTTCAGCTAGGCTCATATAACTCTATTTTCGAGCTTTTACTATAAAAAAAAACAATCACATATCTCTTTGATTAATTAAAAATTTGGTTTTAGTAAATTTTAAGATCTCACTTCAAGCTCAAGACTCTTTCGGAGTGAGCGCAGAAACTAATTTAAAAAAAAGTCGTCGGATCCCGAAACGCCTCCTCTACGTTCGATTGCTCTAGGTTCAAGAGTTCAATACGCACGGTAAAAAAAAAAAAAAAAAAAAAAAAGCAGATGAATAGTCAAAATAGCGGGTGAAAAAAGGCATCAAAGATAAGCCGGTGGATATCTCAGAAGGCAATAAAGACAAGATTAATTGACCGGAGATGGCGAGAGAGATTAACTTCGGTCGCGTGCACGAGTAAGCGAGTGTGTGAGTTTCAGCTTTAATTTATAACGCTTTTTCGGGGTGCGGTACCGCCTGAGTTTCACCGCGGTAGGAAAATGCTAAAAGTTTGTTTGTTTTTTCAAACTATCGAAATATTTCGACGGATTTGTACTTTTTTTTTTTTCTCACGTTTTAGCCACGATCTACTTGACATTATACTCTTGAAAAATTTCAGGTCCAAGGTTTTGGTTCTACTGAAATAACTTGCGATCTTCCGACTCAAAATAAATCTTCTTTTTCAAAGAACTCAAATATTAATGAATTTAGAAACTTGGAAATTATTGAAGTGGAAATTTTTTTTCAATTTTAGAACTCAAGTAATGTGAATCCGGAAAATGTAATGACTAGAACCAGAGTGAGAGCCAATAATAGGAGTTTCCAACCATGACTCTTTATCTAATTTTGCTTGAATTTCTTCAGATAAAAATAATATCTTTAATTAAATAAACAATATATATTTAAACTAAGTTATGGTAAAACAATTGAACAGTTTTTGTGGTTTAGTCTAAAAAAAGCAATAAATGCACGCGATAAATTTTGCATTGAATAAATTTTGCCAGCTTCGCTTGCTCTGTAAGCTTCATCCTCGAGAGATACAACCCATTTATTATAATTAGAAGCTCAAATGTCTACTGGGCGATGACACTTTGGCAGCAGCCAGTATCATTCAATAAACTCCTGTGTGTGTGTATGTGTGTGTATGCTCGGATAAACACAATTATTTGAGCTGAATTGGTGGAACCGACAGCTTTAATAATAGTGCCTGATGAACTTTGACGTATAAGTTGGGTTATCAAGCTAAAATTACCTACTGCGGCTTCAAAAGTTAAAGATTTTACGTAACCCAACATGCTTATAATAATACCTACAATAACACTTATAATTTCTGTAACATGATATAAATTAAATCTTAATTAATTCAGAATTCAAAACAAATTAATAGAAAGTTTCAAAACTAGTGGTTAAAAATATGTCAAAATGATCAAGAAAAAGTTAGAAACAAATAAAAATGAACATATAAAGGTTTGAGGTTAGAAAAAATAAAATTAGAAAGAAATATGCAAATTATTTAGTAACAAAAATAAGCATTTGTTATACAAATGTAGAAACAAGTTAAAATGAACATTTCAAAATTATCATTCAGACATTGAGGTCATAAGTAAATAAAAATGTTGACTTAAAATTTAGAAGTTAGAAAGAAACATGAACGAAATTTTAGGTTAGAAAATTGTTGTATATAATAATAAATAATCATCAAAAGTTTCAATTTTGAGGTTAGAAAGATATAGAAACTAATTATGCTTAGAAAATTCAAGGTTAAAATGTACTAAAAAACAGCATTTTTGAGGTTATAAAGGACCAAAAAATATTAAGTTTAAAATTAAACCGCAAACTGTACATACATTTCAAAAATAAACAAATTCGAATGAGCACGAACGCATGAATACTAATTTGGTCGTAACAATACTCATGATACTTTCGGACTTGATTTTTTTTCAACGCCAATCGTGGGCAATTTGGGGAGCGTAAAGTTGCGCGGTCACGTTCGAAACGATTGGTATTACACGATTTAATCGATCGTAATCTGTACGTCGTCTTTTCCGACACGTTTGATCGAAATTTATCGTGTTTATACCCAAGTCCGACCCTCCTCCAAAAACTTTCACGAACAAACAAAAGGATTTAACGTCCCGTAAATTAGCCTGCTGTGAATCGTAACGAGATATCTTTTGAGTTTTTGATTAATCCGAGTTGCGACCCTCTTGTTTGCTGTACAAATTAAGTTTGTTTTTTTATTTGCTGAAAGCGTTTATTGCAAATTGTAAACACCTTTCATAAAATTTTTCTTTCATTTTAAAATATCCAAGGAGTTTTCATGAAAAGCGTCAAGTTGAATGAAAACCAGACGCGAATTAGACCTTTTATAACTCATTCGAGATACAAATGTAAAACTCTTGCTTCTTTCGAGACGCTTTTTTTTAATTTTTTTAAAGAAACGCGGTTTCAAAAGTACGTTTGAGAAAAATTTTGAATTTTATTTTTACCACAGTCTGAGAAGAAAAATGTTTCTCGCGTTTCTAAAAAATTTGCTCGGTATTTTTCGAGCTATTTTCGCAGCAGCTGAAGTCCGTCTGCACGAAAAAAAGTTGCTCATTAGTCGGTCCTCCCGAAAAAAAAAAAAAAAAAAGAACAAACGGGTACGGTTCTTATTTACCCGGCACTTAAATCAAAAGCCTCGCGCCTTCAGAAGTGAAAACGTCTTCGAAAAGTGAAATTTATCTTTTCTCCGAGATTTACCACTCCCCGAGCTTTTTTTTTTCTGCGTCTGGCGCTGCGACGAAAGCTTTTACGGTCCGAGAAAAACTTATCCCGGGGACTTCTTTTTTATTCTTGCCTTCAACACCTGACGGAAACTGGTTAAAGGACTAGTTACAAGAAAAGAGAATTTTTTTAAACGAGTTAATGGAGATGGAATTTATGGTAATATATCGAGAGGTAAGGAAATGGTGACAGTTATAAAATTTAGGTATTACAAGGCATTTATAGTTATTATTTATTAAAAAAAATTATTTTTTATGAAAGAGCACATATAACCAAAAATTATATCTTTTTTTTTATTTCAAAAAAATATAACAGAATTTTTTTATAGTCTAAGTAAAGTATAAGCTTTAGTGAATTTTGAGATAAATTTAATTTTTCAATTGATTATTATTTTTCATTAATAATAAATAAGTAATTAATGGTAATTTGAATTCAGTAATCAATTGTATCAACTGACTTAATTAACAAATTAAATATTTAAACGGTATTTTAGGTCAAATCAACATTTTAATTTATATTCTAGGGACTTTCTTTCCCTCACTCAAAAGCTATTGTTAATTAGACTCAAAGGGCTATAAAAAAATATTTAATTTGTTAAAAAGTAAATGTGTAATTTGTCAGAAACCTCCGTGTGATCTGCAATGCCCTCTTGGGTTCGTAGTGGACTCTCCTTACCTACCTTAACTATAGAGCGGCACGGCACTAGTATTTTACCTGTTTTGAAGTATAGTCAGTCGTTGTAGGGCACGCGCCCCTGAAGTATCACCTCAGAGTTAGAATAAAACCTAGACGCCTATTTTATACTAAATCAGTGTTTGTTTATTTATCAAAACCCTCCCTACACTAAAATAACTACTCTAATATAATTTAAACATATAATAAGTTACAAGCTTTTTAAAAAGTATTTTGAAACAAAAATATTCTCATCATCAAAAGTATAAATAATTTTTTTCTTTATTTAAATGACAACCCCCAATTATAAGAGCTACAGAGTAAACGTAGCATTCATAATTCGTGACTGTATAAAAAACCCCCAACCGAGCGGAAATGAAAGCACTCGTGTGTTCCACCAACAAAAAAAAAAAAAATAAAAATAAAAGTTAAACCCGACAATTTTGAAAATAACTAAATTCGTGCAAGCACGCTCCATTACCTCTATACGAGGGGAGGGGGTTGGCTAGATATATTTTTTTTTTTTTTTCGTTTTTCTTGCTTCAGTTTCACCGAGGTAATAGAGCGAGAGAGCTAAAAAATGTATTTTTCGCGTTCCTTTTTATCGGGGCTTGCCGATGCACGTGCATTAATTTTTTATACCGCCAGGGTTCGTTCGTACGTGCGTGACGAATTCGTCGTCCGCCCCCCCCTTTTTTTTACAGAGTGAACATGAGTGGCGAAAAATACCTCGTTTTTGGAAGTATGCGCCTTGCAATGCTCAGCATATTTTTTTTCCCGGTGGAACTCACCTGGAACAAAATGAAAAAATTTACGCTTATTTTTTTGATGAATGAGTCAATGTTTGCTTGGAATCGGCGAAAATGAAAGAGACTGTGTTACATGTTTACATTATATTTTTTATTTGTAAATTTACAGATAAGCTTACTTTTGTAGGATTTTTTACTATATTGTAGAAATATTTTTGGAAATAAATGGAATAATGATTTCAAAAGAAAAAATGTATATATTTTTTAATTTTCAATAGTATTTTCATAATGTTACTAGGAACTAATCAATAAAATTAATGAAAATATCAGTATATGTAAAAGTCAAAACTCAAAGATACTTTAAAAAAATTATAAATAAGTTAGTTATTTCAGTTTTGACGAGTCATAAATAACAAAATTTGTTTTTGTATGTTCTAAGTATGTCATTTAATTATTAATAAGAATAAATTATTTAACTACAAAAACAAATTTTCACAAAAATACTTAGAGTACGAATTTTTGAGAGTAACTGTATAACAAATATAATTAAATTATTATTATTATCCTTAAATTTATTTATCTAAACATTGAATAAGCATTATCCTCTGATAATAATAAATTAATTATAACGTATTTATAATTTCAATGTTTTAATTAGAAATAAAAAATTCAATGAATTTATATTGAATTTAACCAAGCAAGCGTTATCTGGGGAAGGTACATACGCTAGTATATTTATTAAGAAGGTCGTCTTAATCGTGAGAACCAAAAGAAAGCTTGTAAAAAAGCTTTTCATTAAGTTAATGGGCAAGTCACAGTCGCTATCAAACTAAAAGCTCCTGAAAAGCTCGCTAAGATTGATCCTAAAATTTTATTCTCGGCCAGGTAAAAACCAAGGAAAACTTTTCAATACGCTTATTCAAATGCTGAACGGGCCAGCTGGTGTTAGTGCTGATTTCATTTTCATAACTGTGAAAATATAATTTAGCTGGATGGATAAAAAATTTTGTTTCTTATTTTTTTTTTTTTTTTCAATGCGACAGCGTTGTTGATGCTTTTTTTTCTTCAAATACCTTGAGCCTCGCCTTGAGCATCTTTTTTGTATGAACATCAAAAACTAAGAAAAAATTATAATCTTTAGATAATATTCGATAAAAACAATCTTTTTAAAATTGTAGCAATATCGAATAAATAGTTTCTAAATAATGCATGTCCATAAAATAAAAATATGCATTGTTTTAATGTATAAAAATTATCTTAAATCAGTGAATCCAAACAATTTTTGTAATAGGGTTGGCAACCGGTACTTTAAAAATATATTTTTTTAAAAGTACTCGATTTTTAATGAATTTTAACATTTTTTTAGAATTTTTAAATCAAAATTGAGCAAGAAGAAAATTAAGAAAAGTTTTTAAAACTACGGGTTGATGACGTCATTAACCCAAAATTCCATTGAAAGTATATCTGTATATATTGAAATTTAAAAAAATTTAAACACTTTTTCCTTTAATTTTAGTTTTTTTTTAAAAAAGAAAAAATACGTGACGATTATTTTTCGATATTTTAACTAAATAAACAAAAAAATATTATAAATTTCAAAAAGTTGCCAACCCTATTAAAAAAACCAAGAATAATGTTTTATAAAAAAACTTTTGAACACTCACAGTTTTGGTTTTGTTTTTATAATTTTATGTTAATTTAAAATTTACTCTCTATCTATACCTTTATTAACCTTTACAGATCATTGGCTTCAAAAAACATAAAACATCATCAAAATCGAGATCAAAATTACGTTGAGTGAGTGAGTGAGTGAGTGATTTATTTAATTCTGAGCATAGGGACATAGATTTTTACATTATTATTTTTATTATTATTAGTAGCGCTGGTTTTACATCGTATATATAAGTACATTGATTTAAACAGTGCGATTTTTATACAATAAAGTACTTTGAAAAAGCGAGGACATAAGGCGAGGCATTTACTTATTTGTATTTGTATATAACCTGTTTTTTTGTGGTACATATTTTGCGTTGCAATTTCTATTTTTACAGTATACAAATCGACAAACGAGTTCGTGGACTAGGCATAATTTTTTGTTTATTTAAAGAGAGCGATGACATGGGCGAGGCAGTAATTAAGTCAAAATAAAATTCAATTTTAAATCCTTTATACAAAACACCCCCAGGTGACAAAGCGATTACGAAAAAAAAAGCTCTCGCCGCCGTCAATCAATAATCCCGGGTAAAAAAAAAGAGCGCGAAGAAATTAATCACCCGGTAATTCGTCTCGGAAATGTACGGACTTAGAGCCTCGCGTGCGACCATGCAGCTAGAAAAAAGCACTCTGCACCTGTTGTAACCCGGGAAAAATATGGGGGAGCTTTTTTTCTTCAAAAACGCGCTGATTACGGAGCGATTCGTTCGAACACAAAATTTTTACTGATATATTTTTAATCAGAGCTTTTTTTTAATGGATGTGATTTTAACGAGTGGGAGGGGGTCGTTACTGGAGGTAATGTTTTTTTTTTTTTTTTTTTTAATTATAATTTTGATGTAAAATTGAGTAAACGATGGAACCTGAAAAGTTCTGAAAGCATTTTGATTGGTGGAACAAAATATTTTAAATTTTAAATTTACATACTTCGAGTATTTACATTTTAATTAAAAAATGGCGTTGAAAATTGGAAAAGATGTAATATAAAAATGGTTGATTAAAATTTGGGTTCGATTCATCATGTTAAATCGAATTTTAAACTGAAGCGCATATAACTTGTTTAATGTCAATATATCATTCTTCCAAAAATATTGAAAGCTAATTTCAAAGTTAAAATTTTCAAGATAAAGAATTTGGATTAATTTTTAGCCTACAAGCTTGAATTTCAACACAGTATTAGAATTCAAGATACTAGTTCTGGAATATTTGATTTTGCCCAAGCTTTTAAAAACATTTCGACAGTCGGTATTAATCCAGCTGCCACTGGATCCGAAAAAGACCAACGAATGTTTAGTAATCTCCCGCGAAAGTCCAGGTCCGAGATGCATTAGAATTCAAACTCACGGATCGCTTAAAACTCTCAGTCGGCTTAAGCGAGCATGGGTACAATGTGGGGAGAAGAGAGGAAGGTTTCAAAATTAAGCGGATTTATGATTTCACTCCGTGAGCGTTTGTTTGAAGCTTTGCGCCTGGGTTTTGTTATTTTAAATATGCGAAACAGGTCAACCGGACCTAAACACCTGCTTCTTCATTTTTGGTGGATACTGAATTTCACATGGTAGAGATTTGGGAAGCTGAAAGGGCGGATCCAAATATTTATAGAAAATTTAAATTTTAAGTATTTTTAAATAAAAAATGTAATTATTTAACAGTGAACGAAAAATTCAAAAAATTTCTGAAAAAGTCTGAGTTGATGATAATGGTTTGTTTCTCTTTTGTATACTTAGCTTTTAAGTAATTGACGGTTTCGCTCAAAAATTTACATAAAACAGTTTTTTAGTAACTGCAGTTTTTTTAATACTATTTATTCTTGTACTCATGAACTAATGAAATAATATTATCTTCCCTAGATTATTAGGACACTAATACTGCCAAGACTAGTGCATACCCAAATATATAACTATCTTGACTCTGATTTAGATTTAGAGCCACGCCCTAACAATATTTTAATTATTAGCTGAACTAATTATATGCCATGCATGGCCCAGTAATAACTAAAACTATTGCATTCTGTACTGCAAGGAATATTTTAAAATTTTAATGAAAAAATAAAGCTATGGGCAGTTTGATTTTAGTCAAAAGTGACAAGTTAATCTCTAAGCCGTAACGAGAAAATTCAAATTCTTCCATTTCACAGATCAAGCTGCCAATTTTCGTTGAAATTCAACGCTGTTCGATTTTTCCCACAAAATTTACATCTTGCTCGGATGAACAGACAAGCAGCATCCAACGTTTTTTTATTTCGGCTTGTTTGACAAGCTTCATCGTCCAAAAAATAATAAATTTAAAAAACTCTAATTCTAAAAACTTCAAAAGAAAATCTGGATTGATGATAATAATTTCTTTCATTCACTGAAAGCTGCGGTCAGTAAAGTACATCAAACAGTTTTTTTAGTAACTGCAGCAGTTTTGTAAAAAAAAAAAAAGGCTGTTCATTAAATGCCAGGTAGAAAATTTACTGCCCCGTCACATAAAAACTCACTCGGTCTCGTAATTCATTCCGTAAAGCATTTTTACGACGTGTGTATTTTTTTAAAAGAGAAAAAAGAAGCCTCTGAAAGAAAAATAAACGGAGACTGGTATAATTTCATAAACTTTTATTATAATAAAGTTAAGACATTTCCAAGCAGAACTTGGAAATTCTCGGTTCAACTTTCAGCGCTAATAAAAATGATGTATTTTTAAAGTTTTACCTCTGACGGGTCAAAATAAAGTATTTCATACTGAATTCACATGTTAATATTACGCTTTTTGAAGACTTGTAGTGTTATGTTAATTAGTACTTGTACATAAAATTATGAAAAATCATTAATTAAAATATTTATATTTGATTTTTTCAAAAATCAAGAAATTCCAAATGAAACAAATTGATGAGATTTTTTGGGTATTTTCAAGTATAGCAAGCTCTTACGACAGTTTGACTGATCCTTAATCTTAGATCATAATCTTGTATTTCTCTTAATTTATACTAGAATCTAGGAATTAATTGAAGAATTTATCTATCTTTTACCCAGGATCAGAACTTTCGAAAAAAAAAAAAAAAATCTGTTGTTTATTTACGTTGTTCGATGCAGGATACAACGGGTTGTGTTGTCTAACGTTGTCTAACGCAGTAGAACATTGGCTCTTGTAGTTTCAGACGGTTTGGCACGAACCGAGCCGATGCCGCACGCAAACACCGCCAGAGTTTGAGAAGTACACACCGAGTATCTGACTTACTCCCACCCAGCGTAACCACTGGCAACGTACACCTTCCAATAAGTGATTCTAATTCATGTTAAGTTCGAGATTTAAAAAAAAAAGTTTTCAACTAGGGTGACTAAAAATCATCAGTTTGAAACAAAAGGTCATGAATAAACCATAGCACTTGAATCACCCATTTTTGGTAGAAAATGATATCATACACCAGTCATTACTGTAATTGATACTCCAATCAAAAACCATTCAATTATTTAAACAGCGTGCCTCAATCACTGCCGCAGAGTAATTACAAAATTAAATTTTATTCTTTGTAAATTGAAATGAAAAATTCGCTCGTCTCTTTTTTACAACCGAATTGTTATTCATCAACACCAGGAGAGTTTTGCGTGTACAGTGTACACACGTCGTAACTCTTGAATTATTTTTAGTTACCGCGGGCTTATTTTAGCCGAGTACGCGAGACACTGATGACTGAATCATTCAGAATTCGATCTTTAAAATCGATGGGGAAAAGTAAGGAGCCTTTAAATAGACTGTAACGGAAACACCGACTCCATTGGTTAACTTCAAAATTTATTGATTGCGCTAAAATAAAGGATATGATTGCATAATAGGGTTGGCAACCGGTACTTTAAAAATGTATTTTTTTAAAAGTACTCGATTTTTAATGAATTTTAACATTTTTTTTAGAATTTTTAAATCAAAATTGAGCAAGAAGAAAATTAAGAAAAGTTTTTAAAACTACGGATTGATGACGTCATTAACCCGAAATTACATTAAAAGTATATCTATATATATTGAAATTTTAAAAAATTTAAACACTTGTATTTTCTTTAGTTTTAGTTTTTTTTTTTAAAAAGAAAAAATACGTGTCGATTATTTTTTGATATTTTAACTAAATAAGCAAAAAAATATTATAAATTTCAAAAAGTTGCCAACCCTATTGTTTAAAATTTAATATAATATTTTTTTATTCAATCTTTCTGTGTAATGGAAACTCAATGTAAGATATTTTTGTATTATAGTCTAAGTTCACTTAAAATAATATAAATAATTAACACCGATGGATGTATAATGAAGAAATCATTAATTTTTCAGTTTGTTTTTTTTTGGACTACTCATGGTGAACCATTTTACAATGTTTATAATAATCATAAAAAAATAAAATTTTTGGTATTTACTAGAATTACAGAAAAATTAAAATTTTTTAATAATTTTCCTAAGAAAATTTAATAATATCAGAGTTATTAAATATAAAAGTTATAAGTAGTATAATAGTATTATATTTTCCAGGAATAATCCTGAAATATCTTGCAATTTTTTTTTGTTCAGAAAAACTTACTTAAACATAGATTTATTACATTATTAAGAAGTCTGAGTATTATTAAATAATGTAATAAAGCCATCTATTGTAATATTAATAATTAATGTAATAAATCTATGTAGCTTATTTCTAAGTAAATTAATAATAAATCAAAGTAATTTATTTCTTATTAAAAGTAACATTGTTCGATTCTTTGATCAAAAAAATTCATTTTTCTGTATATTTCTCATTAACGTTAAATCAAGCTTAGTTAACTATAGTCATACATCGACTGAATAAACAATTTTTCGAACAATTTATTATTGTAATCAAACCGAAAACCCACATAATGGAAGCTTGCACCCCCCCCCCCTTTGATACAGTAATAATAGTAATAATTCACCCCCGGCTCCCCGAAACACATTGCGTGTCCCCTCATCATCATAATTTAATGTTTAATGCACAATTTGGAGTGGTTGCGATGATTGATCACCGTTACGGTTAATCAACAGGTTGTGCTTTTAATTAAGATTTATAAACTCGTTAACACACTTTTCTTCTCCAAACATCCCTCAACCAAGGTCTTTTTCTCTCTCTCTCTTTGAAAATACGCGGGAATATTTAATTCGAGGGAGGGAACCTCGATTAAAGCTCGACGGGTTTAAAACGAGAAAAGTTTTTCTTACAAGAGGATCGAGAGTTCATCTTGCTTGCACCCGAGGAAGTTTTTTTAAAAATGAATAAAGTACGACGATTCGATCTGTGTGGCTGAGGATTTTAAACTGTTGAACTTGAGTTTTATTTTTAACTATTTTTTGAATCAATAAATCAGTGTAAGAGCCCAAAAATAAGAATAAACATTTAAAGAATCCGAAAATATGTAGAAAAATAAACTTTAATTTAGTAAGAATAATTAATATTAATTCAATTAGAATGTAAACAGAAAAAATTTAGTAGAAATTGGAGGCATGAAACCTACTAGTGATAATAATAACAACATAATTGTTCTTTCATTGGCTTACATATCCTTTTCTAGTGCAAAAGATGTAAAAGTTATCCCTGATTCACATTTAATTACCCTCGATTCCGAAAATTTAATTCAGTTTTTTTAATACCTCGCTAGTATAAAAGCGTAAAGGGTCAAATTAGTTATACAGAAAGCAACGTAACGACGACTTTTCATGAAAAAAGATTTAATTGCATTAAGAACGTTGAAAGCTTGTAACGTTTTTGCGCAAGATTTACGTTTTGATGAAAAGTTTTTTTACCGGGCTCTAAAACAGTTTGACATTACATTATTTCTCTATCAAAGCTACTTGTGCAAAGGTACTTGTTAAAATTTAAACGTCATTTGCAATCAATTGTTGGATTAATTCTGCATATTACGGAGACACGCGCGTCAATTACACTGATTAAAATTAAATTCGATGGATTTACTCGTGGGACTCTTACCCAGATTGGTTAGCTCAAAATAGTTTCTGAAGACATCTTCCAATCACAGCTTCTCAATCTGAGCGAAATAATCTTAACAAAATTAGATATTCAAACGCCATTTTTTTTTTTTTATTAGGTTAATAAGTACACTGGCGAGATTGAACTGGCAATCAAGTGGGAAAATATTAGCTTTTGTATAAGAAAAATAAACGGTTTTTTTCTTGACACTATGAGACAAGAAAGAAAAGCTAACACGGATAAGCTCTTAATAATTTATCAAGCTAAATCAAACAGTCAGTATGGCCGACGCCTTCGTAGGTGACGGTCGTGTGTTTTCGGAACTCTGTAATAACACGTGTTCCAAGCGTAGTGCTGCGTTTTCTTTGTTCTTTTTCTTTGCACAACTAGGCCCTTGGCCGTGCTGCAAGTGTAAACAGTGCAATTTGCAGTTTTCGGTTGTACGACCGAAAACTGTAGCGTAATTTTGGTTTTCGCTGGGCTTGCTCCAGGCAAGTCGATCGCTTAACCTAAAATGGCTGCCGCTACAGCTGTATACTACGTCTCTCCTCAAGAATACAACGATCCTGCCGAACCGCGACCCAAGGACGATCAAGTGATTGTATTTGATGCTAGGAAAGATGTTCAGATCAAGGATTACATCGAAGAGTTGAATAAAATCATCGTTGATCCTAAAAGTTTCTTGTATGGCTCACGCATCTCTAACGATCGCATTTGTGTGGTTTTAGCATCAGCTGATCAAGCGAAGCTGCTCGTCGAGGATGTGGGAAAAATCGTAGTGAACAGTGAAGTGGTTATTTTGAAATACTTTGTTGCCAAGGCGGTCAAGGTTATTATCTCGAACGCGCTACACGACATTTCTAATTCATTATTGAAAAAATATTTAGTCAAAAACTGCGGCATTCGTACTCTGTCCAGCGTGGCCGAATTCAAAACAAACATGGGCCCGGAGAAAAATGACACTTGGAGCATGAAAAGTTATCGTCGTTTTGTTTATATTCACCCAGAAGACGTCGGTAAGATTCCAAAAGGCCCTGTCAAATTTGTAACTCCGCAAGCAGCGTATAACGTCTTTTTCGAACTTGACACCCCGAAGTGTTTTATTTGTTCGCAGTCTGGACATTTTAGAGCTAACTGCCCTAAAAATCTAGAAGTTTCAGGGAAAGTTGAAGTAACTAGAGGTAACAACATTAATAGCGATCTATTATTGGAGAAGCACGAAAGCGGTACTGCTACAGTGATGAACGGAGGTGCAGATGTTAACGCTCATGTCTCTTACGCTTCTGTTTCTTCCAAATCGGTCGCAGTGCAGCAAAATCTAACCGAGTCCCAGCTAAGTCCGGCGGTGCCCTACGTGCTCCCAACTCCTCCTATAAGCTTGCAATCCCCTGACTCATTGCTACTCAAATGTCCAGCCTCCAATCAGGACGTTGGGCATAAAAACCCGCAAATTTTCAAAAGGCCGCGTTCTATTACATCCAGTGAAAAATCAGAGACCACTGACTCTCCGAAAAACATAAATTCACCTGGTCAAATGTCAAATACAGCAATTAAGGAAGAGAAAGTTAATAAGAAAAGACGCCTGACAGGGGAGAAAGAAATCCAGGAGCGTATTTCCTCAGTGACTTCTAGTCTTGAGTCTGCCCGTGCACACATAGAGGCTTCTAAGGCTTATAACAATATTGGTTACGATAAATTCCTCGAACTTCTTATTAAGTCATGTACCAGTGAACCCACAGAAAGGAGGGCTGTTGTTTTATCGTATCACCTGGACTCCAATGAATTATTGAAATTGACTTCTGAAGTTCATAGCATCGTTTCGGGTAGAGGAATTAGGAAGAAGTTAACTGCCCTCAAAAAGGCGATTGAGAACTCTTCCTCAGAATGTTCTGAGGAATCTGGGTCTGATACTTCACAAGTATCAGACTTTTATCCATTGATGGAAAAATAGACTTAAGTTTTCTAGCTGAAGATGGCAACACAGTCAAAGGTAAATTCTGGGCTTGTTGACAGTGATCTTCGTGTTTTGTTCTGGAACGCTAGAAGTCTTGAAAGTAAAAGTGCCGAGTTGGGTAAAATTTTGGAAGGCTTTGACGTTCTGGTGGTCGTGGAATCCTGGCTTAAACCTGGCTCCACCTTTTCGATTCCTGGGTTTAACATTTACAGGAAGGACCGTGTAACCAGAGGAGGTGGAATCTTGTTTGCTGTAAGGCGTGGGCTTAGCTTCAGATTCATTGATGTACAAGTTGATATTGACCAAACGGTTGAAGTAGCAGCAATCAAAATTCTTGGATTTTCAAAACTTGTTAACCTTGTGGCTGTTTACAGAGCTCCTTCGATAGATGGGCGAAGCGTAACGCTTTTGCAAGAGCAGTGGAACCAAATTGCAAATCTAACATCTAGTTTTGAAGGGGTATCCTATTTACTCGGAGATTTCAACGCCCATAGTATGCAATGGAATTGTGAAAATGATGATGTGAACGGTAAAAGGTTTCTCGACTCACTCACGGAAGCTAATCTGATGGTTCTAAATCACGATGGTTTCACGCATTTAAACTCCAGCAACGGTAAGACTTCCAATATTGACCTAATTATTTCCAATGCTTATTCTGCCTCCCTAGTCAACCATAATGTCTACGATGAGCTCTACGATTCAGATCATTTTCCGATCGAGTTTATAGTTTCTCTGACTAAATTCATTTATAGAAGAAAGTCCTTTAAAATAAGATCTTCACAAACTAAATGGGACGAAGTCAACAAAACGCTGGAAGGAAGATATACAGAATTCTTCGACCTCTCATATGACATCGCTCCAGCCTCTGAAAAATACAATACTTTTGTAGAGATAGTCAGGAACTCTATTAAAATACACACCCCAAAGAAAAGAATCGTCGCTGATAATATCCATAGAAATCCCGTCGAGTGGTGGGACGAGGACTGTTCGAGACTGAAAAGGTTAAGAAGAGCCGCTTTTAAAAAATGGATGTTTTCGGAAAGCCTAGAGGATAGAGTTGCTTATAAAAAAAGTCGTGCTGTCTTGAAAAGGACCATCAAGAAGAAAAAAAAGGCTTGCTATGTAAAATTTACTGAGTCCCTTGATCTGAGGAAAAACCCTACTTATGTTTGGAACAAAATGAGAATCTTTAAAAATAGATGGCAGAAAGTTAATCATGGTTTTGGTGCCGATCATGAAAAGAGTTTCAATGTAATGGCTAACGAAGTAATTGACAAATTATCAGCTCCATCCAGTGTAAATCAAACTCAAAGTCCATGTCAAGCTCATTCAAACCCTTTTTTTGATGTCCCGTTTACGTTTGCCGAACTAAATTTCGCCATTAACTCAAGAAATACAAGCTCTGGTTCTGGCCTGGATGGCATCGACTACTTCACCATCACGAAACTTCCAATTAAGTTTAAGCTTATTCTTTTGGATATATATAATGAAATGTATCTCACAAGTGATTTCCCAACTGATTGGAAATTTGCATTTGTTCATCTTATCAAGAAACAAGATAATAGTGGCCTACGACCTATCACAATGACTCAGTGCTTATGCAAGATCCTGGAAATCATGATAAAAGATAGACTTCAATGGTGGTGCGAGAGGAATGATGTTATTTCGGCCGATCAAAGTGGTTTTCGCAAGGGTCGTTCTTGCATCGATAACGTTCTTAACCTGTCTTTGTGTATTCAGGATGGTTTCAGATCCAACTGTGACACGGTTGCTGTTTTACTTGATATCAAAGGTGCATTTGACAACGTCGTTCCTTCAATTCTGTTGCAGCAGTTGGTTGAAATTGGTTGCTCTCGGAAGATTATTAACTTTGTTGCGCATCTGTGCATGGAGCGTTACATCACTAGTATCATTAACTTAAATGACCCGAGGTGTGTTACCAAAGGGGTTCCTCAAGGTGGGGTTCTCAGTCCCTTGCTTTTTAACATTTATGTTAGAAATGTTACAGCAGGGATCTGTTAGAACTTCAAAGTTTGCTGATGACTTAGGTTTGTACTGCAGTGGGGATAATCTCAATGGTTGTATTGCTCGGTTACAAAGTGCATGTGAAACTATCCAAATCAACTTGAGCAAACTTGGACTCGAACTCAACGTTGAGAAAACGAAAATTTTACACTTTAACAAAAGGGGAGTAGTCCCGGGCAGCATTGAAGTCAGGATTGGGGATTCTGCTATAAAGTCCACTGAACAGGCCAGATTTTTAGGGATTCAGTTTGATTATGAGTTCTCTTTTGAAAAGCACGTGAGAAAGATGGCCTCAAAAACCAGGAACATTCTCAACGTAATGAAGCTCTTAGCTGGAACGTGGTGGGGAGCTCATCCTGCTACTCTACTTAACTTGTACAAAAGCTTCATTCGATCATCCATAGACTACGGACTCTTTGTTTACTGGCCAAAATGGAAGAAATACTCCAACCTGTTGGAAAGTGTTCAGCTAGCTGCCATTAGGGTTGCTCTTGGATACAGATTGTCTACTCCTAAAAACATCATTCTCGAAGAGTCCAAGCTCTTGTCTTTAAGCGATAGAGCAGAAGAACAAGGCAACAAATTTATAACGAAGGTTCTGTCAAATCAAGATA
Organism: Encarsia formosa; assembly: GCA_038277355.1. Taxonomy (NCBI): domain Eukaryota; kingdom Metazoa; phylum Arthropoda; class Insecta; order Hymenoptera; family Aphelinidae; genus Encarsia; species Encarsia formosa. The sequence goes on along the minus strand of CM076185.1, from coordinate 2,000,633 downwards.
GCTCTTGCTTTAGCTCTATTATACGATACTACAATAATCACAGGAAATGCAAGGCCAAGAAAAGGATCTTTGAAAAATCTATAGCTAGAGCAATCAATCTAGTTCTTCCGATTATTTTTCAATCTGCTCGGGACCCCGAATACCAGCTTAACTACGAAGACAAATTCACCCAAGTACCAGTAGATTTGGATTCTACAGTGATGCTCTCGGATTCTCCACTAATCAATGCAGAATTTCAAGCTCTATTTGGTCATCCTGACATTACTCATATTTATACTGATGCCAGTAAAACGCAAGATCAACCTGTTGGATGGGCTTTCTACGTTCCGAGTGTTAACTTGGATAGGAAAGGTTCGCTTATGAAGTATGCTTCGATTTTTACCGGGGAGGCAGTTGCCATTTCTTCAGCTCTTGACTGGATTAGTCTTAATCCTGACAGGAAATATCATCTATTCTCCGACTCTAGGAGTGTTTTGATGGCCCTGAAAACTGGTCGTAGCAACAAGAATCCGTACATTGCCGAAATCAAGAGTAAATTGGCAAAGATTAAGAAAGTCAGCATACTGGAAGAGCCCTTAAAGTTGGTTTGGGTGCCAGCTCATTGTGGCTTGGAGGGTAATGAAATTGTCGATCTCAAAGCCAAGGAGGCTGCTTCGCTGTTTGCTCCTGCTGGAGCCATTCCCAGCTCTGACTTCAATGCCACCTGGTCAATGGAGGCTAGGGACAGGACCTTTAGTACCAACATTGAAGAGGGGGATAGCAAGGGTGTTTTCTATTTTGGCAACTATCTATCGGTTGGGAGAAAACCGTGGTTCGATGGCACTGGTCTGAATAGATGGGAAATTACCACCATTAATAGACTACGGGCTGATCATTACAGTGCAGCTGCCTCCTTGTTCAGGAAAAGCATCATTTCATCGCCTGTGTGTAAGTGTGGGTACGCAAGTCAAGATGCCAATCATTTGCTTTGGCGCTGCAGTGAACATAACCAAGAAAGGAAAAATCTAGTGAGTGAAATGGTCAAGTTGGGGAATAAAGTGCCTTACTCGATTGAGAATATTTTGTCTGAAATGAACCTTGACTCTTTGAAAGCAGTGTTGAAATTCCTCAAATCTTGTAAACTAAATCTGTAACTTTTTTGTGTTTGTGATATTATTTAAAATATTCTGTATGGGATATTAAATTACACTTGCTGTATGGATCGTAAGATCTAAGTAGGCATTAAATAAATAAAAAAAAAAAAAAAAAAAAAAAAAAAAAATCAAACAGTTCAAAAATTCTTAACTAGTTAATACAAAGTATATTTATTTATTTATTCATTTTTTTTTCGCTTTAACAAAATTTGAAACACTCATGATTGTCCAAGTGTCTACTTATTCAGTTAAATTGCAAAATTTCGAACGATTTGAGTCGAAATTAATTTTTTTTTTCATAAAATTTTTTTAAATTTTATTAGATTTTTGGTGAATTCAAAACTGTCAAAAAGCTTTTTACTTTAGACAGCCCCTTAACTTTATTGTCACTATGTCTATTATCAGATTCAACAAAATATATTAAATTAAATTAAAAGATCTTAAAAAAAATTCAATCGATTCCGCTATAATTTATGGAATAATATTGGAAATAAAAGCAATAAAAAATTAATCCAAAGCTAAGAATAAGTTTGAATTATAAAAATTCCGAAGTTTGAATTATAAAAATTGCGAATAAAGTTACCACGTGTATGTTTTATAAGTGGCCTTTATTTTTCACCGATGGAAATTGCTTGTTTTTATCCAGGTAATATGCGAAGAACAGAAGTATCGAGTTTTTTAAAATTCATCAACAAATTAAAAAAAAAAAAAAAAATCAATTTCATAGCTGAGTTATAAGCCTGAATATAAAATAAAAAAGTCCACCGATCTTGAAATTCCACACGAGGGATTAGTTTTATAACCCGAAAAAATAGACGTCAGTGACATCGTCCGCCATTCAAAATTTACGTTCAAATGGAGTCGAGTAACCGAATTTTCCAAAAATCTCTCAACTGCTCTCGCTCGTAAATTTTGAATTGCTGACGTTTTAATCTCTGCCGTGTATACGCCACACCTTTTTTTTGCACACGGTTTCATGCAATAAGCTCAATATGTCAATGCAATAAGGTACGTTATTGAGATATTTTAGCTTTTTGAAAATACTGTGTTATGCATCTGTAGATTGCTTTTATCAAATTTTTAACGGTTTTAACCCCTAAATGACACACTGGGTCAAATTGACCCCTCATAACTGTCAGTGTGGCAGTGCTGGATTTGGTTGTGACATTTAAGGGTTAAGTCACTTTTTATAATTGTTTAATTATATTTAGTATAAATTAATAGCTCAATAACGTACCTTATTGCACAAGCATTTGAATAATGTGTATTACTGCATTGTTGATTTAATAACGTATCTTATTGCATTGGCATATTAGGGTTGATCTTATTTTTTTAAAAACGAAGGTAGAATAAATTATTAAATTATTTGTCAAATAAATAATAACAAAAAATTAGAAATCTTCAAAATTTATAGGTAATTGGAGGACTTGTAGGATTTTACAATTTTAATAGATCAGTCAAATTATTATATTATTTTGTACTGTAAAACCATACATGAACTATCGGTTCATTAAAGGCCACGGAAACTCAGATTCTAAGTTACCAGGGCTCCTCTTCTATTTTATTTATTTAAAAAAATATATTTTTAGCCTCCATTTTACATAGCAATATTTTTTATAAAATAAGATTTTCGCTCGGATTTTCGAAACTAAAGTATGAAAAAGTGCGAAGGAAATGGTGTTTTGTAGGATTATCAATAAAATCACCCACGAACCCGTCATTTTTTTCTACGCCTACTCTGTAAAAAAGTCAAGCCCAAAAAAAAAATTCATCAAAAAGGCATTCTTAATTACCCTCAGTTGATGAAAATCACGTACTCTCGGTTGACGCATAAAACAATCGCTTCGACAAAAGAACTGGCGCGCTCGCCCCCGGGGGAGCTTGAATACCCCACGCGAGCAGTTTTCAATGCGCGTCGGGCGGGTGGCTTTTCAAAAAAATTTCTTTTGTTTATCGTGCTCGCCGGTGGCTATTAAACGAATTAATTTACCTTCGCGAATTCAAAGAATGATAATCGTCACCCACCAATATGAGCATTCGACAAAAGCTTATAATATATTGTTGTATTGGAATAACGATTTAAATTATTCGAACGATAAAGAAATAAAATTGGGCTATTGTAGCGAATTATTTGATAATATTCTTTAATGAGCGTGAGTAATGTTTGTTCTGTTATTAAAATAAAATAAATATGGTTTTGGTTCCACTTAAGATTAAATATGCTGATTTATAATGTGTTATGAATAATTTTTTGTTTGTTTTAGTTGAGAGAATGACAAAAAAGTGTATTATGTAAGAGTATAGATTTGTGATGTTTTATATTTAAAATAAGACTTATTGAGTTTTTGATTTTGAATTCCCGCCATAACACGTGACCTCATTTTAACATAGTCACGTGCTCGGTCACGTGATTCGGAAATTTTTGATTATTGCAGATGAAATTAAGTTACCATTAAGAAAAAGACAAAATTATCAGTATTAGTACCATCAAAACATTCAATTAATTTATTACAAATTAATTTTGTAAATCCCAAATGAAAAATTTTGTGTCACGTGATTGTCAAGATGAGGATCGTTTTGGCGGGAATTCAAAATCAAGAAATTTAAAAAAAATTCTTTTTCGAGCTATTTTAATATTAAAATTTAAAAATAGAAAAATTTTTGCATTTTAACATTTGGACCTCAAACAGAGCCCTCACAAATTTAATTTTTTACTTTTCTCAACCACCATGAACTATCATTTTCAAATGAAACGGTATCCTAAATCTATTTCTTCAAATCGCTTCACTAAATAGCTAAGCGGATAAACAGATCGAATTCCACTATTTCAAAATTCTTATTTCCGAATCACTGCACTTTGAGTTTTCCAAGCGAGATAAAGAGAATCTTGATCGAGCTAGCGTGTGTTTCAAATATTTCAAAAGCCGTACGCAAATAACGCGACCGCGTGTATATTTTATACAGTACAGGTGTGTGGGCGAAGCCACGTACGTGTCCACTTTTCACCACGGTAATGGAAAAAGCTTGTCTTTATTTAGCCCCGGATTTAGCTTCATTCAAGTTTCTGGCTGCCTACGTGCATATATTTTCAGGGTAAATTGGCTAATCGATCTTTCGGGCGCGAGCTACGTGGAGCTTGAAATTACTCGGTAATTTACCAAAGTCGTAATGATGACCGCGTAATTAAGTGATTATGCTGTTAGGGTATCTATTATTTTCACGTATCAAAGCTTTAATTGTTGAAACTGACAATTGAATGTACTTTGTCAAATTGAATGTTTGTACAAAAAAATTTTTTATCGATTACTTTGGGCGTGGTACTTAAAATTATTAAAATTTCTCTCACACCAGGTACGAATAAAATGACTCTAAGTTTTCAGCTTATGAAAATCGCAAAAGTCTTTTTATTCGCGGCTGGTGTGTCGAAAAATATTTTTTTACTATAACTTATCATCGGTGTCGTAGAAAAGGTCATATTAACATTTTTCAGCAGGCTAAAATAATAAATAAAGTGGCTTGGAGTCATGATTTTAGTCACCAAAAGTCGCCTCATTGTAACTTTATTCGTGGCAGATTTTGAGCTAAGGTTTTTCTTCGCTGGGACCATCGATATGTATAGAAAATTCAGCAAGAAATCGATGATTCCAAAATAATACTTTCCATCAAAGCTGAAAACGTCAAAGTTAGCGAAGTAATTACGTGTTAGCCTCAATAGTGTCTTAATCAGGACGTGAAAGGTAAAGCATTGAAAATCGAGAAAGAAAAAAAAAAAAGAAGAAATTCGGCTGGTAATACATGTCATTAAAGCTCGAAAGAAGGTAAATTCCTTCTCGAAGTGCACTCAGGAAAGCTCGGCTCGTTATAAACTCCGCAGCCCAATTACTCGGTCGAATGTTTCCAGCCAAATCGCGTTACAATTCGAGTTTGCCCTTATTAATTGGAACCGTACACGTGAGAGCCGAGCTGCCATGAGAGAAAGATTTTATTTTTTATTTTTAGTTTTTAACTTCTCTTTTCTAGTAGCGAAATAATGTAGACGTTACTGAAATATTCGCGCTCACGGTTGATTTACTCTACAAGCACTTTGAGCTCGTTAATTAGGCCAGCAATAATTGCATTGTCACGCGGGCACTAGGTTTTTTTTAAATTACCCGGGCTTCTTATTTCGAAGACTGGAAGTAAAATTTTAAACGAGCTTAGAGAATCGGTTGATTGTTAAAAGAAAAAATAAATTTTTAACTTTCGCGAGTTTTGTACACTTTAATTACAAGGTAACATTTTTTTTTATTCCCGGGGAGAATAGCAGTTAAAAAAGCAAATGGCTCTTGACTCGGCTCTTGAAAAACAAAAATTGATTAAAATCTTAATTGAAACGTGACACCGTTATCAATTGAAACATTCTCAGGAGTAATTAAAATTTAATCCTTCACGTACACCTTAGAATAAAACAGGATTTTTTTAGAGTATGTTACTAGATAAAACAGTTAATTAAATTTTTGTGATTTTGTTTGCTTTTTTTCCGAAATTTGTTTCGTCCATGTACGAAGTCATTTATTTGTACCTGACCTAAAATTTGTGCTGGACGGTGAAATTTTTTAGATTTAGATAATCTAAAAATAATACTTTTTCTTATAAAATAAAGATCGAACAAAGTTATATACTCAACCTCAAAGATTTTCACTTTTTAGATGTTAAACTGGAACACCTAACCTAAAATCTTTAAACCAGTCGAGTGTGCTTTTATTACAAAGAGTTTCTAATTTTATCCAAACTTTTCATGTGTTAAAATTTGTTCATTAAAATTTACTTCGCTAATTTCATAGATACGGTAGACACATTGTAAGGATAAATATAACCTCAAATTTAATAATTATGAAGCGTTCAGAAAAATGATTTTTAGAACTGTCCAAACACTGACAAAGTTCAACCAAAGTATTTGCCCTCAAATTTTTCTTCTAAGTGGTGAATCAACTTTTTTGAACACTTTAAAAAACTATCAAAATTCATACAATCGTTTAAGTCTGAAAATCTAACCTCAAATTATAGGTGATTATAAAAAAAATTGATCTTTCTGAAGAAAATTTTTATCCACTGAATCTAACCTAAAAATTTTACAATAAACTACAAACCGTTAAAAGAAAAAAAAAACAATTTTTTTTCAAGCTAACCTCAAATTTTAGCAAATCAAGTTTAACTCGCTACAAAAAACTTTCATGGCAATTTAAAAAAAAAAAAAATTGTTTTCTCTAATCAAGCCAACTCAAAATGAATTTAACCTAACTGTGAACCGCTCGGAAAAAACAAGATCCATGAAGAACACTTCAAAATTGATCTAATAAATTAGTCACTAACCAATCAGAAAAATTGATCTCTCCAGAACAATTTGAAAATTGGCCTCCCTTTGGAGAAAATTGTTTTATCATCCAGTGAAGGCAGTAACTTTAAGTTTCGAGCTCGCGTCAACCCCTAACACGCGTCGGCATCAATCTTCCGGCTAATTAAACTTGGCGGCGGATTTGCCGGGATTCCTCTCGACAGTTTACATCATATCTGTCGGGACAATATTTTCGGCCACTGGAAACTTGGCACGCGACTAACTCCGTTAATGGAATCGCACTGTTTTCACATCTTTATTTTTCCCACATAAATAATCTTAACCAAATGTTGGTTTTTTGGATATCATGCCCGGAAACTTGACACCGTGTAAAAGTATTCCACCCTAAGATAACATTTCTCAAAAACAAATTCGTAATTTGATATACCGGCGAGAAAGCTACAAATATGAGAGCTTTTTTTTCTTCTCGAAATGGTTGTTGACGAGGATAATTCAATAATGAGAAGAAAAATTGATCATGTATCTGATGATGGAATGAGGTGTGAGGGAAAACTGCTATAAAGAATGTTTTATGTTATTCTTTACTTGTTCTTTCGATGTAAAAACAAAATTATGATCAACCTAATAGTAGGTTATGTCCTCTTCTGACCTTGGACGAATTTCAATGGAATCTGTATTTTTTCAAAATCCTTGCATTCTACAACAATATGGAAGATGATATAAACACATTGAAATTCGTCCTGGGTCAGAAGAGGACATAACCTACAATTTTTTTTATTATTCTGAACGTAATTTTGGTTTATTGGTATTAGTGACATAAGTTCTTGATTTTGAGGTTAGAGTGACCGAGATTACTATAAATTTATTTATTGGCCATTCTAACCTCAAAATCAGATCTTTGATTCATGTTTTCAGTTACTCCTACTATAAAATAGTACATAGCACTGGTGCAACTTGCCACTATAATATATAGTATGATAAAAACTAGAAAAAAAACTGCATATTAATGATTTAAACCGAACCAGATGTCTACCATCGTCTTTAGATTCCTCTCTTTTTTCTTAATCACCTGCAGGTCTTTCATCAATTTTTAACGAGTATTTGTTTAACAGAGTGTCGTAGATGACGATGCACGAGGGTGACATATGTAGGTCGAGGAGTCTCGAAAATTTCCCGATCGATTAATCTAACGGGATAATTACCGCGCACTGGACAGTGAAAAAATGGGGTGTCAGACTGCACTGTCAACGAGTCGAGTTCTTAAGTGATCGATATCGATAAACATATCGGCGGCTGCTACAAAGCTAGAGTATTTTTTGGCACAGGCTACCTTTCAACGAAAATGGACTGTTTTAAAAATATGAGAGGATTGTTTCGAGTTTTTTTAGAGGGGTTGAAGTGTTTTTAGCACCGCGCTAAAATAATTGGTTCAAACTACAAATAAAAGAACGAGATTAGTTATCAAAATGTTTTTTTTTTTTATGAAAATAATTTTATTCGATTGAAGACTTAAAAAACTAAAACAGTAGTGATGAAATTAATAAATATTTTTGTATACATAATTATTTAATTTTATTATCATTGGACTTATTCATGGGTTTGTTAATTGCATACCGAGTTTTTTGGGCAAATACAACAAAGTTTGACTATCTATAATAAAGGCTTCTACGTCTAGTATTGGTCTAGTAAACAAAATTGTAGATAGTAAAAATCAGAAAACTTTAATTTAAAAATATTTTTCCTTTAAAACTTATTAAAAAACAAAGAAATTAAGAGATTCCAGAATTATGTAACTGCAGTAGGCTTTGAGCACGAATTTTTTGAAAATAAACAAAAAATTCAAAAAAACGACCCGAAACATAGATCATCTTTGCGAGCATCTTTGTAAAACTGTACCTAAAACTCATACCATAAATCAAAAAAAAAAATTTCGTCCCAGTAAACATTATCAAATAAACATCTTAAAAACTAAGACAATCCAATCAATAAAAGCTGGAGCTTCCAACCAAGCTAAAAAAAAAGTAGAAGAATAAAAGTGAGATTGAGCAGTTAAGACGGAGCTGAATTAACATTTTCAGGCTGGTGAAAAGTGAAAAAGAAGCTCTTTGGGGAAGACGTTGTCGTCTCCCCCTCTTGTGTACGTCTACCAAGAGAGAAAGAGCAGAAAAATAAAAGGCCGAGTTAACACTCTTACTCTTTTTTTTTTTTTTTCTGCTTCCCTCCCTCGGCTTGACTTTTTTAGGGCAACCAGGCCTCCTTCAAACCCCCTCCCGACACGTGGTGTTGTAATGTATTAGGCTTTTGATTAATTGTCGACGGCGGCGGCGGCGCTCTTTTTTCTTGTTTTTTTTTTTTTTTAGATGGGGCGAGAAGCCGCACTTTGAATAAATGAAATTTTATGAGACGAGGACACGTGTGACGCCGAGTTTTACAGAAAACATCGTGGAATGATTGTTACGTCGATTCGAAATTATTGTGATTGGCTCGGAACGTATAATTTGAATTTGATTTTAGTCAACAATATGTCATTTTCAAAAAAATTTAATATTATTTTGCTAGAATATCATTTTTTGTAATGAACCAAGATCGATTGTCATCGATTTAAAATGATTGTGATTGGCTCAGAACGTTTAATTTGATTATGAATTTGAATATTTTAACTGGAAATTGCGATATTTGTTGCAAATGAAGTATCATTTTTATAATTTGCTTTTAACTAAATATTATTTTAATAAATAATCATACATAATAAATAATAATCATAAATCTAAATACATGTATTTAGTATTTGTAGCTGCAGCTATGAATGTTTATTTATCAAAGTTTTAATATTTATAGCTTAAATCGAAATATGATTTTTGGCAAGTTCTAAAACTATAATAATGACTTGAATTTTTCAAGTAAAACTTTGATGTTATTTTATTATAATAAAAATTGATGAAAGCTAGATTATCAAAATCAGACCGAAAACCAGTAAATTTCAAAATTTTGAAGTAGTAATAAAATTTCATTAACAATAATTGGGTCAAACGATGTCTTTAACCTTGTCTTGAACTTACTCTAGACAATATTAAAAATTCTTATTACTTTTTTATCTTCTTCACTCTAAAAGTTGTAAACATTCCATTGAATATTACTTTTTGAACTTAATGAGCTTTGAACAAATTGTGACATTGTGTACTAAATTTGAGTTTTCACTTTAAAATTGATGTCAAAGTTTATCGATTTTCATGTAAAATTTATCAATCCGAAGAGTAAATAAATTCGTATGGACCGTTCACGTTTAAAAAAAAATCTAAAGTACAACGATTTTACTTAAAAAGCGTCAGTTTTGACGTTGACTTGATCAAGGCTTAAAAAGCTTTTCACCGAGTGTGAAGAAATATTTTCGAGATTGCCGGCTGTTTGTTTCAAATCAGCAGGTTCGTCCGAGTTTATTTTAATATTTTTTGCATTTCTCTACGAAGTTAGTTTAGAAATGATACGGCCATGAAACTGACATTTTGACGCTTTTCTTCGCAAACAAAAAAATTCAGACCGAATAGTTTTTCAAAAAAAAAAAAAAAAAAAATGACAGATACAAAAAATAAAAGTGATACTTTTAGTAAAAATAAGCGTAGACAAAGAATATTATTGACAAACATCTGATGGATGTTTACGTAAGCAAACGCGTTATTTGAATAGTTTTCCACCCAGACAGTAAAAGTAAACTTTTTTTTTTTTTTTTTTCAATATTCGTACGAACAGCTCGGGGGCATTAAAAAATTGTTGAAAAAAAAAAGTTTACTACAGAAAAAAAAAAAATTTGTTTTCTCCGGATTCTACATCCAGATGGAAATTTAAATCCTTTATCGCGATACACACACACACCCAGACGCTATTTACACCGGAAATTGAAAAAATTCTCGTGCTTCTTACTCTCGCGCCAAATAAAAATGTTTCCCAGTGCGGCTGTATTTTCAAGCGACAAAAAAAAAAGTAGTCCGCAGAAAAATAAATTCAACTATTACTTTAAATAATTAATGTACTAAATGCAGCCGAGGAGCACGAAAAGTTTCCTTAAAATCTCTGTAAGGTTCTTCGGTGGTTTTATCTTCGATTTAAAAAGCTCTCTTAGGAATAAAAAACAGAAGAAAAAGAAGAAGAAAATGGCATATTCTAAAAGATCTTGATTTAAAAAAAAAAAAAAAGTTAGTTAAGTACTCGCTCGTTGAAAAGAGTTGCGGGCAAGTTTTAAAAAGGCTTGAATAAAACCGCTGTAGTGTAAATGTAAGAATATTAGACTTTTATTTTTACTAAAAAATGTCAGTGGCTTTTTCTCGCTTTATTAATGTTAATATTTTTCCTGTTGCTTTACAATTGCAGCCAGAATAATTCAGATCTTTTTCAGAACATTGAAAGTAATTAGTTTTTGAGGTTATGAAGACTTTCGAGATTTTCGATTAACGAGTTGAAAAATTATTGATTACTAATTAACGAAACCATCACGAAGCCATATATTAATATAATTAACAATTAATTCTTATCACATGAGCGATAGAATTAATTGTTTGATCTGGATTTGTTTGACTAACCAATTAACTTAATTATTTACCTCAATAATTGAAGTAATCAATAAATTAAAATTTATTAAGTTCTTTAAAGTCTTAATTGAAATCATCAAATCACATTTCATTGAAACTAATATGTTATGAATTTAGAACTTCAACTGCCTCATTATGAACTTTGCTTTCACTATTAGGTATTTTCAACTATGACGTCATTTTCACTGGAGCCTATGCAATCGGCCCGTAGTGACGTATCACTGGAGCCTATGCAAACTGCTCTTGTGACGTCATAGTTGAAAATACCTAATATGATCTCACTAAACTCACATCAGATTCAAAAGATTGAACTAGTCATAAATTTTCAACTTTTTTAGCTTTTTGAAAAGATGGCATTTTGATAGATATTAAGAATAATTGTATTAAATTATTGTTAATGATTGAAAATTTTTTGCATCTCGAACTAATAAAATACTTTCGTCGAAGGCTCAAAGGTAAGTACTTTAGTTAAACAATTTTTTCGGAAAATAGAAAATTAAATGAGAATCCGTGACCGACGCCGTACGCTTATTAAAAAGAGTTTTTAATCACACAAAGCTCGACGGATACGAAAAACTAATTATCTCGTCCCAAAGCTAATTACCTCTCGGGACATCCTACACCTGAAATTCTTCCAAAAAAAGCTTGAAAAATAGAAGAAAAAAGTGTGTTTCAGGTGAAAGCGAGAGTCTAATCTGGTTCGAAGACCCACAAGCATTGACCGATATACAATTTCTTACCTTAGTAACAAGGGAGGAGAAGAAAACATAATACACGGCCGTAACGAAGCCACAGGTGCTGTGGAGTAAGAAGAGGAGACTCGGATGATGTTATTAACGAGCTTTACCCGAGAAATCTCATTATGCATCTGCACCGAGCTGGCTTGGGGCCGATGCGTGCGACCATTTAAGTTTTAATGAGCGGGATATACCCGAACGAACTTGTACAGTCAGCGGACATCTTAACATACAGTCGTTTAAATTTGCCGGAAAAAAAACATGGCCGCCATAGTCGAAATTTTTATGGCCTGCCAACTCAGCAGAAGAAAAATAAAAATTCATCAACTGAAGCGAAAGTGAGGTTAATGAATACAATATTTAATAAAGATGTTCATCAATAATAAAATGTTACTTATTTAATAAATTAATACCGAACTATACATTTTACAGTTGAGTGATTTGATGGTCATGGTCAAAATGTGATGTTTGGCTGTAATAAAAAAATTGACTGGGCAGGAGAAGATGTTAATGCTCAATGTTGATGGTCATTTTTTAACATTTCGATATATGTATGATATCCTCTTCATCAGCTATATCTTAATAATAATAAAATTGTGAATAATTTAAAAGAATCGATATTAATGTAAATATAACGAACGTTATTGTATACATATAAAGAACAATATTGTTTTTTGAATTTCTGATAATTGACTTCTTTTAATTATTCAGTTTCATTATGATATAATAAAATGAATCAAATTCTTGTAATTTATTATAGCTCTTCAAGAGAATATCATTCATATATCGAAATGTTCAAAAATTATAACCATCAACAATAAGCATTAACATCTCCTCCAGTCTTTTTTTACTAAATCACATTTTGATCAAGACCATCAAGGCATCAACTCACTCAATTGTAAAATGTACAATGCGGTATCAGTTTATTAAATAGGTAGCATTTTATAGTTACTAAACATCTTTATTAAAACTTGTATTTATTAACCTTACTTTTGCCTAAGTTAATGAATTTTTTTTTTTTCATTACTGGGTTGGCAGGCCATACAAATTTCGACTATGGCGGCCATGTTTTTTCTCCGGCAAATTCAAACGACTGAATGTTAAGATGTCCGCTGACTGTACTCTAACTTCGACTAGGTCAAGCTTTTTTTTCGCAACAGCTGCTGAGTTTTGTAAATAATTAATATTAAATAAGGAATATTCAAAATTTAATTTCATTCGTTTCAGCAATTACGAAGAGAACCGATGAACAAAATGGTTTTTGCGTTTTGATAATTTGAAGTATAGAAAATTTTCAAATTTTAAGGGAAACCTTTTCGAGATTTAGGTTATGTTACTACTTGACCATAACCTTGTAAGCAGATTTAGGGCACTAATTAGAATTTTGGACATCGGGTTTGAAAGAGTAAGTTTAAACGAAAGTAGCAATAGTTTGAAATTTCTGAAAGGTACGGAAATATAATTTTTTACATGATTGAATCTTGAACAAATTATTCTATCAACAATTTAATTGATCGTATTATTTTTGTTCTTGAAAATTTGAAATCAATCAAATATTGTGGTGATGCATTTGTTCTTACAGTCTTACAATACAAAAATATCAGTTCAGAAAGCCCAATGTAAGCCTGTACTGAACTGGTAGGCAAAGCATCCCACTTTCAAAATCGTAAAATTAAATAAACTGTAATAAACATTCCCACAATTAGAAAGCGTTTGACGTTAAAATGAAAAAATCGAGCAAAGTAGGCTCATCTGGCACAAGTCAATTGATTTAGCTCGAGAGGGAAGTACGAACGAGTAATCCAATCGTTAAGTTAATGATTTGTGGAACTGTTAGAGCTTCGGTAATCGGTTTTGGTCAATCGATTATCTTCGCTTGAATGGCTCATCGGTTTAACGATACACGATCGCCGCACCGCGAGATGCATGCCGTGACTCTGTCTATGTAATGTTTATCATTAAGCCCCTGAAGTGTACCCAACTTCAATTGTGCAGACTCAATCCTTTTAGCTTGATACCGGCGTTATTACTCACTTAAGTTACATCAATTATATCAAATCTTCCACTTACACATAGATGCTGAATTTAAATTTCTATCAAAACGCTATGAAATTATAAGTTATTGGAGAGGAACAAATTTTGAATTACAGTAGACCCAAGTCAACATAACCTCAAAATTCTTAAATTACAACCTACAGACTTAGAAGTTATATTGTAGCTTGCCTTAGATATTACAGTTCTTCTTGAAGCACATCAAAATTAAAGCAGCAAAAGTGGTTACATCTCTGCAACAATATTTTTAATAAAAACTTTTTTCGTCATCGCTGCGACGTTCAATCAGTCATAACGAAAAAATAAGCGTGAGCTCACGCACTTTATACTTTTCATCGCGAAGCCTTAAATTAAAAAAGCTCGCGTGGAAAAATTGTTCATTTCCATTCCACCTCGTACGCTTTCTTTCCCCTTCATAGCCACGTCATTAGCCATTCAAAGCGCACGCACTTGACATTTAATCAAAACAATCCCTCCCGGGATTACGAAAAAAAAAGGGTTGTCATCCGCTGAAGAAAGAGAGAGAAAAATTTTTACCCAGGATGAGACGTAATTGAAGAATCCAAGAGGCTGGCTCAGACGGTTTGACCGCGTTAATGGAACGTCTGATGTCTTTTCCATTAGGAGATTGCCTTTTTTTTCGTGCGTGAAATTTGGGTGATGGATTTTTATGACGCCTGGTGGGGCGGAGGATAACGAGAGTCGCGGATGGAGCGGACAATTTTCGATTTCACTTTTGTTCGAGGGCTTACCAATTCTGATTTGAAATTGTACGATGTTAAAAAAAATTCTGGTATTATTGGATTATCTTCAAATTAAAGTATTATTCAGATGCTTTAACAACACTGAAATTGTAGGTTAGATAACATAATTTTTACCAAAGTTAATATCCTAATGAAACAAAATATTTTCAGTGCATAATAAAACAAAAAAATTGTTCTTGAATTGTTGAGTATCCAAAAGTGTTACCAATGTTTCTTAAAGAAAACTAGATTAATTAGAACATATTTTGTCAGTGACAATATAGAAGCTAATATTGTCACCTGGTACGGTTATATCCTGCTGTAGTACCAATTCGTCAAAATGAAAAACGATTGTGTACCCAAAAGACCCCCAAAACAATTTCAACACATCTCATTCCCTAGCATAGGACATTTCCTGACTCAAGTGAGGAGTAAGTTCAAAAAAGCACAGAAAAAAAAAATCCATCAAAGATTACTCTCATCCCTGTCTACCATAGTCAAGGGAATTAAATCACAAAGAACCTTCGTCAATTAATTATCCTTTGGAGTACGAAAGCTCGCTTGGCCCTAGGTGCATAAATTACGAAACAATTTTGATTCCCCCTTGGTAAGCCCTGGGGCAACCCGCGAGTGCGTTTACGCGAGCTTTCCCGAAAACTGGGTTAAAATTTATAGTTCGATAAATCCCTCCTCCTCGGAGCTTTGCCGGCAGCGGGAGGATGATAGACACATCAGTTTTTTTAGGACAATTTTTCGGAGTGACAAAGGGGCCAGGCCGGGGCGAAAGTGCTGATTAGCATAAAGTTAATGAGCACACGCGGGGCGAGCTGAGGCTCGAGGGCTTCGTAATTGGGAGGGAGAAAGGAAGGAAGAGCTTTAATTGGAGGTCACGTGGATTCTTGAGCGAGAATTCCGGTTGCGACAATCGAGTTTCGAGGTGAGCTTGTCGAGTGCCGAAATTTGTTTTGTTGGCTTATGTATTTTTGGTATTGTTACTGTTGTGAATTTATGGCGACAAAAACAACACCGTGGTTACTCGATCTTAACCCAATTGAAAATGCTGTGAGGTAATTCCCACGATAAAAGTCCTTCGAAAAGAATGAGACAAAATCTAACGAGTCAATTAGAATAACAGCTAAAGGAGAACTTAACAATCAAAATGTTATATATTACTGTTGGGTACGCTTTAAAGTTCAATTGAAAATCATTTCAAATGCTTATCACAACCAGAAGTATCTTGCAGTGCCGAAAACTGGGAAAGAGTTTTCAAAAAATCTGTTGTACTTTTAGGAATTGTGTGTTTAATGTTCTTTTAAATGTTTTTCAAAATCAATAAGACACGTGACTTGTTACACACAGTGATAGTCTTTGTTGCGACAGTTTAGGATCGATAAAGGTGAAAAAAAAACGAAAGCGATGCAAAATTAGAAAAATTTGTATTACAGAAAACTTTATGAGCACATATAAAATATTTTTTGATAGCTAACAAGAGATATCGATATTTTTTACATTTTTTGTACAACGGATTATATAAGAAAAAAAAAATGAAAAATATCCAGAATGTCTTATTAATTTCAAACTTTCTAGAATAGTGGCAGTATTGGATGGGAAGGAACGATCATTTTGGCATTGTAGCTCAGAACCTGGCTCGGAACGTCGATTATACATTTTTTCTGAGCTATATTGAAGTACGCGTAGCCAACCATGTTTGCACCTTTGCTATTGATGTTTTTCAAACAAGCGTAAAACATGGAATCGCAAGCACAGTCGAGTCTGTAAGCAATACCGTATCAAATTATTTTTGAGAAAAATACATCACCTTCTATGTGTCGAGAAATTCATTTTTATTTGAGTATTATTCGTTGTATTAATGGATACTAAGTTTATATTTACGTAGTTATGGGTGAGGAACTGTAAAGTCCGTAACGAGTTCCGTTCGCCTCGATTTTTGTGGGACAAAAATCATGAGCCCGGCAACATCTAAAATATCAAATTCCATTGTCACCTCATTTACATTAAGACAGTAGTTTAATGAAATATTCGAACTTGTTCGAAATACCTGTCTATGTCTCGAAATTCTCCTAAATCATGGTAACTTTGAGCTATGTCTCCGGGGCCACACCACTTGGTACCTGAATTTATCAAGTTAAAAAACTTTCAAATTTCAAACTAAATGTTTCTTTTTTTTTTCTAAGTTTACCTTAATTTACAAATACAAAAAAATTTAACCTTCAATGTAATGTTACCTGGAACTATTCCATGTAAAAACGATCCTGAGTTTCTGAGTAAGATAAGATTTTCGTCCACGAAAGAGTGAAAGGGATTGTAATATGGATCGTAGTCAAATTGATCGCAAGTCTGCATGTACATCAGCATTTGGTCCAAAGGAATCTCAACAAAAATGTAAGGCTGCAAGTAGTTGATCATCTGGTTTATTGTTTGTAAATTCTGGCATCGACTGAAATATTTTCGTCTTGCAGTAGTTTTACTATACAATGATATATTGCGCGATGTTTCTTAAGGAGGTTCCCTAACAACTACGTGAGTCAAATGTGCATTGGCTCATTCATTTCCTAACCTCTAATTTTAGCCAATGAGAATTGTCACATTTAAATGAATCAAAATCTGCGTACTTGTTTATATAATTATTGACAAAGACACTGATCAATGGTTTTGAAGGAAGCAACTTTTTCAACTTCTGTGTTAGGTAATTTATGTGTTAATTTTTGAAATTTAAAACGTGTGTAACTTTTTTCGAAAGCACCTTTGAAATTTTTATACCAAAAATAAAAAAACTATGCATACACTCGATTTAGACATAATAGACTGGATTCATTCGGTAGAAAACCTCCTTAAATTCTTATATAGTTTGAAATTCAAAGAAAAAAGTCTTTTTTTTGTATTTTTAAAACCATTCCAGTATCAAAAAAGCTACCTGACATCGGTGACTTCGCATCTGACGATTTGATTAGCGTAGTTGAAGTCGAAGGTCGCGATGGTCTGGTCATGGTGGTAAATCACTCTTCTCTCGCCGTAACTCACAGCCGGAAGATTTGGGTACTTGAAGAACGAGAAAGGCTTGTAAATGCAACACTCGCAGGTGGTCGAAAGTGCTAAGAGAACGAATAAAAAACTTATCGAGCTGGAAAGTGTCATGTCGAAGGAGAAAAGTTCGGACTGAGGCGGAGTTTATTTTTTTACGCTGATGCATCAGCGAAATCGTGACTTTTTTTTTGTCGGGAAATAAAAATTTACACGAGGTTTGTGACTTTGAGCGGTTTTTTATTTCCGGCTGGAAGTCGAACGTGGAAATACGGTGTTTGATGGACTGCGAAATATTAATGTAAACTGTGACAGCAAAGAATTGCTTACAAAAAAAATCAACATATTTTTTATTATAATAACTAAAATAAAAGTTTTTTTTTTTTTAATAAAAAAATTTCATAAAATCAAGAATGTATTGATATTTGAATTTTTGGATTTAAATCGGTTCGTTATGTAACAAGTTATTTTATAATCAAAAATACTCATTTATTCATAAAGAGCATGATTTAAAAAATTGCAGCTTGCATAACAATTTTGTACTCTCTTTTATGTTTGTATAATTTAAATATGAAAAAATAATTAAATTACTTTAATAATAAAAAAATTTTAACCTTCTCTTGAACGGAATAAATATTAGTAAACTGTTTATTTCTTACTTATCGTTCCATTTTTATAAAAATTGAAATATTTTTCTAATTTCACAATGTTCAATTTCGAAGGGATTTTTGTTAAATATTAAAAATTAAAAAAAATGAAAGTTGGAAAAACTCGAATGATTTACAAAGATGAAAAAAAACTGCAGCATCCCGACGAGCAATTTACCGTGGTCCAATCGTGAGCCGTCAAAACCACAAGTAAAAAAAGTCTCCCAGAAACTTGAACTATGAAATTCAATTCGCGAGGAGTAAAATTTCGCGTTATCAACCTGTCGGATCGATGCACTCGAGCACGGCCAAAATTCCTCCGCGAGTCGTGAAACCGGGTATCGATCCAAACTATGCATAAAGCTGAAAAAATCAACTTGGGTTGTTGGCCTCTCCAATTCTGGCCTCAACGTGATTTTTCTTTTTTTTTTGTTGAGGGTATTCAGATGGAAAATTTTTTCTTCTCTTCGTACGTAGTTCGAGGGTTTCAATGGTTCGTAAAAAATGTTTTTTTCATTTTTTGATTTTGAACTACCGCCAATACGATTGACGTGTTACGTCAGAGTGACCAAGTCACTTGACGTTTGTGTTTGTAACTTTCAGCGCGCTCGTTTATTTATTAGCCATATTGTTATGTTGTAAATTTAAAATTTTTTAAAGTTGTCATTATAATTAATCTATAAAAATTAAAACTTCAACGATTCATTCGTAGCTATGTTCGGTTTAATAAACAATGACTATTATCAAAATTTGCCACTAATAAAGTTACAACGGAGGACTACTTTTGGACAATAAAATGTCATTAAAAAACTTTTTTTTATTATTTTAGCTTGAGGCAAAAAATTTGAAAATGACTTTTGCTATCATAACGTTGATATATTATAATAAAAAAAATTTGTCAACAAACCAACCACGAATAAAATGACTCTGCAATTTTAATAAACTGAAAACTTAGAGTCATTTTATTCGTGGCTAGTGTGTCGAAATTTTTTTTTTTTTTTTTTTTTATTAGAATATATCAACGGTATAATAGCAAAAGTCATTTTCAAATTTATTGCCGCAAGCTAAAATAATAAAAAGTCTTTTAGATACATTTTATTGGTCAAAAGTACCTGTCTATTGTTATTTTATTCGTGTCAAATTTTGGTCTAAGGTTTTTCTTCGCACGGGCAATCGATTTATAGAAACTTAAAAATTCTAAAAATATTTATCAAATTTATCGATTTAGATTTTCGCAAGTATTTAATTTGTTCGGTGTCTCTAGCAATGGTACGAATTATCGAGAGGCTCAATTTCATATTGTTATTCACGGTTTAGCTGATTAGCGAGCGATCTCTGATTGACAAGTTGTGTTGAGGATTTGATCGGAAATTTCCGGATATAATTCAATTAATTAATCAATCCCACTAGTAATCATCAAAGCAATTATTGTTATTTTTTATTTTTACGTTTGAACCGTTAATATGGAAATATTTTATTAGAAAATAAAATTAAAAAAAAAAAAAAAAAAAAAAAAAAAAAAAAAAACAATGTTTTATTACGTGCGCTGGCTTGGAATAAATGTAAAATGTTAATTAATCCAACAATAAAAAATAATAATGTATTATGTGGAATTTACGATTTTAAAAATTATTGCAGAGAAAGATTTCATGAGAAATATTGAATAAAAGTTTAAACTATTCTTTAATAACATAGATGTATATAATGTTTTAAACTATTGAAAATAATGGTTTAACCAAATATCTGAATGCAAATTTACGATTTTTCAATTTGAATTGATGCGAATTCTTCATAATGTCAATTTTAATATTTTATTATATCTGTTAAAATATTTATCGCACGAAAAAAAGATTAAAAAAAACAAATAATAATAATAATAATAATAATAATAAAACTTTATTGAACAAATTTCGTGGATTGTTTATTAAATGAAGCCAATTAAAACTTGAAACGTTCAAACAAAGTCGTTGGCTTCCGGATTAAACGAATAATCAAAAATTATTCAACAAAATTCAGCCGCGGCAGTAAGTTTAAAAGCGAGTTTATTCACTAAAATGACATAAACTCGATTTTGATAAACGTTAAAGTGTGTCATTTGCATGACATACTTGAAAGGTTCGTACTCTGTACCTTCTGCCTCAATTATCATAATTAATACGTCCGAGTCATTACTGAAAACAACGTGCATACTGAAACTTTTGCACAGTTAAAGAAGGTCACTTACCGTCGATCGAAATTACATTTCAACCTTTTTTTTTTTTTTTTCCCTAACGTTGTCAGACTGATGCTAGACAGTGACGTCTCGGAATATTGACTTTCTTAAAGCAGACGAAACCAAGAAACCGGATTTAATATTGTTCCCGGGGCCGAGCTTAATAACACCCTCTATATTCCAAACCTTTACACCGAGCTGCGATTAAAAACTAATACTGTTTTCCGCTTATTTTTAGTGCTCTATTTTTACTTTTTATTTTTTTTTTACGGACGAATGAAAGTTTAATGCTTTTTGGCGCGAAAATAAAAAAAATAAAAAACGATTTCGAGTAAACAGTCGTAGCTTTGCTCGTAGCTTTGCAAGGTCATGAACAAAAGCTTTTTCATTTTTGAAGTGAACGAAAAGTTCGGCTTAGTAAATCAATCGAAATTAGAAATTTACTTTGAGTAAATATTGTAACTTTCTACTTGCAAAAAAAATCTTTCGTAAAATTCTTTAAAATAACGCTCTGCGCATGCGCAGATATATTTTAACGACTTTTTTAGTTGTTTTTATTTGTTTATCCATCAAAATTGGATTTAGATTGCCACTTTAGATTAAACTTTGATAAATCATTTGTATAATAAATTAAATAATCAACAGTTTTTTTTTTTTATTAATAATACAATAATAATTATAATAATTTTTGTTCACCAAAATACATAGCAGTAAATAATAATACCTCGCTGTACCTAATAGAAGTAAACTAGTTACTCATACATAGGTTTGGCGTTTTCAAAGTTCCACAGATTTCATTAAAAATATTAATTCATTCATAAAATATATAATATTTAAGATCAAATTTTGAAAACGTTGTGATTTAATTCGAATTTTCATAAACATAACAAATAGATATCGACTAAGACACAGTAAATACAAAATTTCAGTGGATCTAGCTATCCCATGAACGATTTAAAGGGTACATTCTTGCTCGCCGAAACACATCTAAGAAATTTAATCGTCAATTTTTATTCATCCCCCACCGTAAAACGCGAGCCGTAAACAGGCTGCTGCGTCGATAAAACGCAACACTTGGATTAAAATTTCAATGTTAAAGCCGACGTATCCGTTACGCATCACCCTGAGGAGTAATTTTTTACTCCGTTATTAGGTCCGAAAAATTTTGAACGAAAAATATATTGACTCGACCCAGGGGGAGGGAAGCGAGCTTTTAATGAACATTTTTTTACGAGGTTAATTGAGTCGCGGGTAAAAAAAAGGTAAAGCTTAAGCCGGTGAAAAATTGATGCCTTGTTTGAGAGGCTTGTAATCAGAGTTTTTATCGCCGTCTGACCGATTTCAAATTTTACTACTGAATAATTAGTGTTCACCCCTTGGTTTAATTATCTTCAATTGTTAAGTTCTATTGTGTGCTGGGTAACAATAAATTATGGAAATTCAATTGATAACTGTCATAACCTGATTGATTTGTTGCTTTATTCATTGTTTTAAAAGCTTTAATTATAAGTTAGAACTTTCTGGATGTTAAGAAAATTAAAGTTTTCATCGTTAATTTTCTTCTCATTGTAGAGTAGTTTTTAAAAAAATACTTCATAATAAATAACGTTATCTTGTATTCAATAATGATAATAATTGTCAAGAAATTACCAAAAAAGCAGTTTTTCGTGCGTAATAAAAAGTTTTTTCTCTACCCTGAAATAACAATCAGGTTATCCATTAAATGGCCATTAACTGGCTAGTTAGTAGCAAAATTCTAGATTGACTCCATAAACTGGACAGTAAATGGCTATTAAATGGATAACCTAATTTAAATTTTTCACTAGGTATAAATTATTTGAAAAATCTTGACAGCATGCACGAAGCTTCATGTTCCAAAAATCTTCGTCTTCTTGAGCCCGGCCCTTTTAAGATTCTTCATTGTCCTCATCCTCATTTTTATTTTTAGAGCATATCGATTTATTTAGCGAAAAGAAAAAGCCACATCAAAGCCCCGACACCGATTGAAAGGTAAGTAAGAAATAAATTACAATTTTCCATGAATCAACTATTTTCCCCTTCCGTGTCCTTCTGAAATCCCAGAGGATCGATGACGTTTCCGTGCCGAATGTTTGACTTGGCGACGTGACCGACATCAAGATACCCAAGTTACGTCCAATTAGTCCGAGCTTGGGGAGCATAAATAACGGATAGGCTAATGCCGGTGCAAACTTGATGGGTAGTTTGGAAAAAAAATTCAAAATTTTTATGGCGAGTCGGCGCTTTTTTGCAAGGTGCATGCGAGCGAAAGAGAAATTGTGAAGTAAAATATTGACGTGGTTGTTAAGTTGTAGTATACATATTTTGACTACTATGTTAAGAAACGTGAGTCATAAAATACAAAAATTTTTGTCACAACTGAGAACAAGGAAACTTCTTTATTTGCATACATCAATTAGTAGATAACTTAAAAAACTGTAGCTCGTTTTAAAAAGAAATGTTTTGTACAAAAATTAGAGAGAAATGTGACTGTCTTCGAGGTAAGACACGTGCTATGAGATACGAAACTTTGAAAATTCAAGCAAGAAAAATTAATATTTAAAAATTTCAATTTTTATTCAAGAAAAGTTTCTGGGTTACGTATTTGAAAACTGAATTAGCTTATCGTTGTACGTAACAGAATATTCAATCGATTGAAAAAAAGGTTTCCTTGTTTACTTTTGATATATTTGTAATCGAAGTTATTGCAGTTAGGTCGAATCGTGAAAATTTGAGATTTCAATGTTTTTTTTCATGAATTTTCAAAGAAAGATATTTTTTTGACATCCATTTTTGACAAGATTGACCATGTATGATCCAGATTTCTAAATACACTTATTAGCGTTTTCACAGATTTATATATTGACGAGAAATATGAGTGATTTACTTTTATCCTTAAAGTTTTGTCAATATCAACGTTTACAATTGTTAGAAAACCGTGTAGAAAACCATGGAATGAATTTAACAATGGAGTTGTAAACAACAGTAATCAGTCAAATCTCAACAGCAAATTTTTTGAATTTATTTTAATGTTTTGTAAGTATATGTCACTGTCATAACAATCAATGTTTGTTTGTTTATGTAATTGTTCGATTTATAAACTGTTTCCTTATTACCCCTTTTATTATGTAATTTCGTTGCTAGTCATTTCTAAGCCATCTGGACAGTTTATTTATAAATAAATAAATAAATAAAATTCATATTAATAGTGTCTAATTTCATTTCTACATAAAAATTTACAATCCATAAAAAAAGACTAAAATTTTGGACTAGCCTTTTGAACTTCCTAGCTGCTCGCTCAAATAAAGAAGCCGGGGGAGTCTATTCAAGAAACGAAGTCAAAAGGTAAAAGGTTGCCAAAAAAAAGGTCTCGGAGAATAACAAAGCACGGGCACTTAACCCTCGCTTCAACTTAGTCAGGCTCGATAGGACACGTATGTTTTCTCTCCTGGCTTACTACCTTTACAATGTTACTTTTCAATTATTTGTTTTTGGGACATATTTTAATTGGTTTTTATCAACAAAGTTTGAATAAGTTGATATTTTAGAATCTAGAATCTTTCAGCGTGCCCAGTTATTTATAAATTTTAAAATCATGTCAAAGCTATGATTTAAAAATTCGAATTATGACTATAATTATGAATTTTCCAAAAATCGCCATTCGATTTAACCTATAAATAAAACTTTGAAAATTCATTCGTAACTACGTTCACTGTTCAGTTTGAAAAATTCTTATTTTTGTAAAATTCAAAATGGTGTTTGGTTAAAAATTATTTAAATGAATCTTTTACTATAATACTTTCTTTTCAGCGAGTATCATAAAAATTCTAAACACAGATTTAAAATTTAATGTTCTGAACCAATCACAATCATTTGAAATCGATAATATTCTTCAAGGCGTAAAAATTAAATTTTTCCGACACGATACACTCACCAAACTAAAACTAAATCCACGACTAAATCCCCAAATCTCCAAGTTCTCAGAATCGAATATAAACAGTGTAACTTTTCCCAGCCCCCAAAATCAGCATTTTGTAATTCTTCTAGCTACGAGCAGTGGCCGTACTTTAACTCGGTGGTCGACGGGCACAAATTCAACTCTTCGGGTGACCGCACCGAGCCGAGATTAGTTTTGCAGGACTTCACAAGCCAAAGCCCCTCGGATCAGTCGTACTTTACTCTTTCACTTTGAATTCTTTTCAGTTCTGCTGCAAATACCTTCACGGTTTAATAGTTTTCAATTGGGTTAAAGTCGGAAGACAGGAAATATCTATATGAAGTTTTTGGCAATTTTTTTTATGCTGCTGGCCTATTGTGACTGTTTTTTGAATCGCATCTTCAAGAAACAGAGTCTCAAGGATGTCCCAAGACTGCCAGTGGTCAATTCAGCGGCTGGAGAGACGAGAAGTGTCTTGTACCACGAGCAGACCATGGCCATTGTCGACTTCAACGCTTGGAGGCAAATCATTCGGTGTGAAGTCCTCGATATCAGGTTAATTGAAGTTTTTTTTTATCATGGTATGCGTAAAGTTACTTTTTACGCATCGGTTTTGGTTTTTTTACACCCTTGTTACTAAAAATTCTATTATACAGTTTGATTTTCTTGAAAAATTATAAAAGCTTCACGAATAATCCTTTTTTTTTTTTCAGCCAATTCAAAAACCAAAACCAAGTTTATCCGAAAATCCCGGTGGGATTCAACTACATGCTGGGGATAATGGAGCAGTGCGACAGGCTGGATTACAACAACACTTACACGTTGAACAAAAAGCGCCTTGTGAGCGTGATTCATAATTTGCCTTTGATTGTCTTGCACGCTCCTTCGAATCTCCGGCACGCAATTTATCCAGGTACTGCGTCGTCAACTTTTTAGTGTATTTTAGTGAGAATTGTTCATTTGAATGAAATTTAGGTACGAAATGGTGCGGCATGGGGGACATCGCTAAAAGTTACCATGACTTGGGAAGAGAACGAGACTTGGACAGGTAAAATGTTTTTTTTTTTTTTTTTAAAACACGCAAAATCAAGATTGAAAAACATTTGAATTTTAGCTTGAAAAAATGTACTTTTTTCGAGTGTAGGGTCAAGTTGTAAAAAAATGCTTTATCAAGTCGGTTTAGAGACCATAACTTGGGAAATCTAATTTACTTTATCGTTCGGGTTGGCAGCAAAACCAGCTAATTTTTGTATACATTCGAGATAGAAGTGCACCAATAATATTTCTAAAAGTAACATTTTATACAAGGCATAAAGAAACTCGCTGCCTTTTAGTACACACTTTATGCACAGTATATCTTTCATATTATTTTTCTGGAAATCGGTAAACTGCATCTTTATATGGAGGGACATAAAGTGGGTAGTCTAAGTTATACTCGGCATCAACTAAATTTATCAAAAAATAAAAAACAAAATCTCTGCTTTAGGAATGATGCGTAATTTGAAAAATTTTCCAGATGCTGCAGATCGCATGACTTGTGTCCTGTCAAAGTCGAAGGAAAAAGCAGAAAGTTCAACATCCAAAACAATTCTTCGATAACCAGGTTGGTACAAACTTCACACCCATTCTCATGAAACAATTTTTTCAAGTAAAAATATTTTCCAGATCCCATTGCAGTTGCGACACATTGTTTTACAATTGTTTAAAAAACGACGACACCCTCGCAGCGAAGCACGTTGGAATCCAGTATTTCAATTTGCTTCACTTGGAATGCGTGGAAGATGACTTTCAGTACCAGGTCAAGAGATTCAGAAAATCTCCACTTCACAGGTTTTAGAATGTATAAGGAACCTAAGTCGACTGAAGGAGAAATGAAAAAATCCGGATTAATGTTCTCTTTGACTATTACTTTGTTTTTGCATCGACATACTGTATTTTACAGAATATTCAGTATTTTTGTCATGTACAATAGACACATCTCATCATGAGTGAAGATAATTATTATTTTGTAAAAAGTAAAACTGTATTTTAATAAAAATGTATAGTACTAATAGTTTTTTTAATGCTTGAAAAAGGCCAATAAGGTTGTGCTGAAAAATTGGACACGTGTGTTTTTTACTATGCAATAAATTTTAAGAAAAAATTGTTGGTTTCTCGTAATTGATAATGTCAACTTTTCTTTCCTGTTGAAACAACCAAATTGAATACTTATGCGAAAACATATTTTTTCTTAGAAATCATGGCAAAATATTGGAACTTATTCCTTATTTTTTCTACCGCGGCAGTCCCAAGCAGCCAGTACACGTACGTTATCATAAAACGATTTTTTTTTTTCCTCATAAAACGCTGGTTTTTCGTCATTTTCTACGAATTGAATTTTCTGTAAACTGAACCTGTTAATTATCAAGAATTAATTTTTGGATGATGGTTTTTCAAGCATATAAATAGCGAGGTTCTAATGACATGTTACCAGTTCGAAACCGAGTGAGTTTTTAGTAAAATTTGCCAGTATGAATTTCAATAAACTCAGTATTCCGATGTATTTTTACATTATTCTCGTCTTGTTTTTATCAACTTGTAATTGCGCACGTCAAGGAACTGTCGAAAAACAAAGTAAAAAGGTCGAGAAAAAGGTTCTAAGTCTGCCAAAAATAAACTCAACGCCTGATGAGAGCAGAAACGTCTATAGTTGCGAACAAATTATTGCTATTGTCGATTACGATAAAAAAAAAAAAGCTAAACATTGTGAAATCGTAAATACAAAGTTAGTAACATGCCATCTATTTACATTCACCATATTTTTTTTACATAAATTTGATGAAAATTTTATAGTTATTATTTTGTACTTAGACAACAGGAAAAGAAAGTTTCAAAAAGCTTGTGGGCTAAAAAAGTTGAGGTTAAGTTAGAAGAGATGTTGGAGATAATAAAAATTTGTGATGCTACGGATCGCGATACGACCTACGATCCAAAAAACGATGAAAAAATGTTCACTGAATCATTTGGATCCTTAGAAGGCCTTTCAACTATTAAGCACGGTATTTACCCAGGTGAGATATTTCATTTTTTTTCAATCTTAAATAATTTTTTTAGAGACGATGAATATAAAAAATTCTTCAGTTTTTGATGCTACGTTGGATAGTAGATCGGGAATAGAATTTTAAATTTTCGGAAATATTCATTAATGTGGGAAATTATTCAAAGAATCTTAACGTTCTTTAAAAATCTTCAAATTTTAAAGAAAATTATCCATTAAATGTCGTTGTTTACTTTATATAATCCCAATTGAAAAACATTTTATTTTAACTCATTTTAAGGTACAAAATGGTGTGGCATAGGAAACATTGCTAAAAATTACTGGGATTTGGGTATAAAACGAGGATCTGACAGGTATTAAAAATATCAATTCATAAAAAAAAAAATAATAAAAAAAAATTTTTTTTTGACCCAAACATTTACATTTATTAGATGTTGCCGAGCTCATGATTTCTGTCCTGTGAGGGTCGACGGGTCCGAAACAAAGTTTGGTATTGAGAACAAGAGCAAACTGACCCTGTAAATATAAATAATTTTAAAAATCATTGAAAATAACTCAACAAAAGATTTTCACTAAAAACTTTTTTTCAGATCTCACTGCACTTGCGACAGATTATTCTACGAGTGTTTGGAAAAAGATGGTTCGCTTGCTTCCGGGGCTATTCAACTAAAATACTTTGGTTTCCTTCGTCCGAAATGCGTAGAAGATTTACCATCGGGAAAGAAAATAACAAAGGAATTTTCACCGAATTAAAGAGGAGATGATGATAGTATCTTAAAAATATGAGAGATTTGAAAAAATTGATATTATCATCACATTTGTATTAGATCTTCTAAATAAAGACTACATAATAAAAATTTTTTTAGACTATTTCTTAATGAATCGTACTGCCTATAAAAGTACTGAAATATTGAAATAAACGGTAAATTGTTTTTTTTCGATTCAAAATATCATGAATTTTAAACTAGTGGGGTTCAGTAAATCGATTTCTTGAAAAATTCAAGTTGATAGAACTCATTATTTTTCTATTTTGGATGTCAGAGTCTAGTTTACACAGCAGAAATGCGCTATGATAAGAAACATAAAAAACAAATGAAATTTTTCAGAAATAAGCAAGACTTTTCAAAGTTTCATTGTTTTGATAGCTTAAGGACGTTTCAGACCTCCAGTGACTCTCATTCAGTTTTGGGGATCTCCGCACGAGAAACAGCTGACGCGCCAGTCGTTCTGTCTCTCTCGCTCTCGTGGCGCAGTATAAGCGCAAAGACTAAAAAATCAACTTTACTGTTAAATTACTGTGAAAGTAGGCCCGTTTGCCGTATTTTGAAAAATGTTAGATTGATTCTTGTTTCAATAGCTAGAATATACTCTTTTTTTTAGAAAAAGTTAACTCCTAGTTAATTTACAGTCGTCGATAACATTAAAAAATTGTAGTGCTCTACGTGCCATCCCATGCAAAACGACCGAACTTTGAGCGTTCATAACTCAAAAACGAATCCCGCTTGCCACATTTTTTTTTGTGGCATTGAAAAGAACACATAAAAATTTTCTTGTATGCCGAGTTACAAAATTTGTTAACATTGACCTAAAATCCCTAAAACGTCCTTAATTAATCAAACAGTAGTTTTTCATCATTTTTTATAAATAAAATTTCCCGAAATTTGAACCTATTGATTGTTAAAAATTATTTCTTGGAAAAAGGTACTTTGAATACATAAATAGTGATATACTCTAATAATTTACCGGAAGTCAAAGTAAAAAGGTTCTAAATCTGCCGGAAATCAACTCGTATAGAAGCGCTTATAATTGCGAGCAGACAATTGCAATTGTTGATTGGGATATAAATCATTTTTCATATTTTTTTTTTATAAAATTGATAACGATCTCAAAATTATTATTTTGCATGTAGTCAATTGGAAGAAGATGTTTTAAATAGCTTGTGGGCTAGAAAAGCGGAAGTGAAGTTCGAAACCATGTTGGAACTCAAAAAAATTTGTGATTCTATCACCGATAGAAAAAAGTAGCTGCCGACGCCCCCTATGATAAAATCGGTAACCGATAGCATCAGCTACTCTTTTTTAGAGTAACAGCCGCACTTGAGTAGGAGGTGGTTGCATACGCTTGAAAAAAACGTGAATGACTGCCTAATGAACATAACCTAAACAATTGTATGGGATTTATCATATACACCCATTCTCATGAAACAATTTTTTCAAGTAAAAATATTTTCCAGATCCCATTGCAGTTGTGACCTATAATACTTTTTTCTTTTCTTATGAAAAATTAATTTTATTTATTGTTGAAAAAAAAAACTTTAATTACAAGAAAAATTAGTAATCATAAATTATTCATCATAAAAACTAATTTTTCATTAAAATTAAAAATTATTCATAGTTGATTATGAAATAAAATATAATATCGATTAAAGTAATAAAAATTGAAGATGAGAAGTTATCATTTCAGTAGTAAAAAAATAAAAAATCCAATCGACATAAACATTATTTATAAATAAAAAAAATAATTTTTAGGCAGAAATTACGACGGAAGTGTTGTGTATACATATTTAAAACTGATCTATTTAGATAATTTTCTACAGTAGCACAATAAAACTATACATTTATTAAATACGAATAACGTACGCAGCACTCTTAAAACATGTTAATATAACATTATGCACTCCACGACGCATGCAGAAAACTTTTCGTGGTACCCAATGGTGATACCCAAAAGTGTGTCCCTTACTACTCCGATAGTAGCAGATACTCTTTTTTGCGAGAGCAGATGATACTCTCTGGTTAGCACAGCAGGCATAACCTATAAGTCAGCAGACACTCTTTTTTTCTCTCGTTGTAACCATACATGGATGACGTTACAACCTCTGATGAAAAAAATTTCAAAACGTTCTTCAGAACCATTGCAAGATGTATCTTATATGGTGTACACCCAGGTAGGAAGTTAAAACTCCTAGGTTATTTCAATTTTCAAAATATTTTTTATTAATAAAGTTAGCACAGGCTCATTACAACCGTTTCAACGTACAATGTTTTCTTCAGATGAGTATACAAAGATTACTCAACAATGGACCTACGTAAAGGGGTACTTAAGCAAGGTAAAAATTCATTTTCAGTAGCATTTTTTTGAAACATCGTATACGAGGGATTTTAGGGTTGCTGATTAATTATGAATCTTATATTCATTTTTAAAATTGGCCTACCCAAGGGGTACTTACTTAAGGTAGTAGTTCCGCCTCAGTGCACAACTCAAACTAATTCTGAAATTAAAATATGTTGTAAAAAAACACTTGATCTTTCTTGAGTTAGAAATTCACCAAATCACAATATATAGTAATACCTAACCTGTAAAATTTAACATTTTTTGAACTCAATTATCTCGAAAAAAAGCATGGATACCTGTATTTTTTAAGTGATATTTTAAAAAATCAGATGTTCATTTACAACATATTAAAAATTCAGATAGTGTTTGAGTTGTTTGCATTTTGCATGTGTTTTCCCATGTATGTGCTATATATCGCGGAACTACTATCTGAAGGTAAAAATTTATTTTCAATAGCAATTTTTTTCAAATTTCGTGTACGGGGGTGTTTAGGGTTGCTGATTACTAATCCAACCTTCATTTTTTAAATTGACCGATATAAGGGCTATGAATATTATTAAACTACTCATGAAAGTTTTAAAATTAAATTTATTTCTGTATAAACTATTCTTAGTATGTATTTTATTTTAGTTGATTTAATAACTATATTTTTAAACTTTTTTTTTTTTTAATTTAAAAATAAAATAAAAATAATTAAATTCTCAACCGAGCAAGCGTTAGCGCAGCGAGGTATAGAAGCTAGTCTTTATGAAATATTTTTACAAACGCTAAGAAATTGTAATAAATTATTGATCATTGGTTGATATTGGCAGTTTTTATTTTTATCTCGAGTACTCAATGTAAGTTAGATATAAATATCATATCGGAAGAACGAGATTATTTTAAATTCATTGATTTTTAGTTTACTTTGTGAAATAATTGATTTTATTTGCTTGTTTCAAAATTATTTCTAACGCTCTTCTGTTTCAATTGTTGAGAATTCTTTCAAAAGCAATTATGAATATCATTGTAAAGTATTATCATTCGATTTGGAACACCAAAGTAATTCCTAAAAGATCCTACACTAATCTCAAATGAGTGCGCCTTGCTCAAGATCGATACTGTCATTTTTTACTGTATATTACGAAGTTTTGAGTAGTTTTGAACATCTAATTGACTGTTGCGTTCGTCACATGGCCAAAAATGGTTTTCAACTACTCTGTTCTTACTTTTATTGGTGACAAATCGACACATTCAATGTTTTACCAATAATAAAACAGGATACACCCGATAGAAATAATGAACAGTAGACTCGATTCTTCAACCTTCCACCTTTCAAACCAGTTTTTATTTTTTAGTTAACGTATTTTCCATCAAATTTCACACTATGCTAAAAAATTTTACTGAACATGAACCATAGTGTACCTAGTATGGCCACTTCCTATAATTTGAATTATAAAATCGGTGTATTGGTACTAAACATATTTTAACGATAATAAAAGCTAACGTTAAAAATTTTTGTTGTTTATTCACCATGTGTGAGGAAAAATAAAGATGCCACTAAGTCTTGTAAATTTACACCTACATATAAGCTTTTCAAATAATTGAAAATATTTTCGATGCATCAGCGAGTTGAGAGTTTTTAAATCGCAAACTTTGTAATATAATCAAACTAAAATTTCGGGTAAAATATGAAAGACTCTTAACGTCAGCTTATTGTTTAATAGTGCATAAATGGATTAAAAGTTAACCAATTGTTAAATAATATCATTCAGTACTAGTTTCTTCTTGCTACGTGTCTATTTTTTTTATTCTTCAATTATAGTTGAATTTACAAAAGTTTGAAGCCATACAGTCTAACATGCGTTTTAAAAATAATTACTCATTAATAAACATTTCAAACAATGGAAATGTCTTTATTTCTGTTAATGGATAATGTCAGTTTTAATTAATTGAATATTTTGAACGATAGAATGAAATGAACTTCAATATTGTGACGTTTCGGTAGTTGGGTATTTCATAAGAATTTCTGTCTCTTCGTCAATTACGTTGCAATACTTGTGAAAAGCATTTTTTTTTTGGGAATACCCAGAGAAAAATTCAAGTTCAATGAAATAAGCCGTTGTTTTTTTCATTGTTAATGTTAGAGCTTAGTTCACAGAGGATAATTGCCTTGTGATAAGACATTTAAAGTACAAATAAAACTGTTCGGAAATAAAAAAAGCTTCTCAAAGTTTTATTGTTTTCAAAGCTTCATCAAACAGTAGTTTTTCGTCGTTTTTTATGAAGGAAAATTGAACTTATAGATCATAAGAATTAATTCTTGGATAAATGTTTTTCGAGCATATAAGTTATGTTACTCTAGTAATATGTCGACAGTTCGTGACTGCACGAGTTTTTAGTAAAATTTGCCAGCATGAATTTCAATAAACTCAGTACTCCGATGTATTTTTATATTATTTTCGTCGTATTTCTATCAACTTGTAATTGTATACTTCTTCAATTAACCGGATTTTCAAGTAAAAATGTTCCAAATCTACCGGAAATCAACTCAGCGGCCGGTGAGAATAAAATCGTTTATCATTGCAAACCGACCATTGCAATTTTTGATTATGACATAGTAAAAAAAGTTAAGCATTGTGAAGTCATAAATTCCAAGTAAGTAACACGTCATGAATTTATGTAATTTTTTAAATAAATTTGCTAAAAATTAAAAAAATTTTTTTTTTACGTAGTCACTTGGAAGAAGGAGTTTTAGATAGCTTTTGGGCAAACAATTCAGCTAACAAAGTTAAAGTGAAATTCGAGAAGATGTTGGAACTCATGAAAGTTTGTGACGCTACGGATGACGATATAACCTACGATGGAAGCTTTATAAAAGTGTTCTCTAGAACTGTCGGAACCGTTACAACAAGTCTTTTACGTGGTGTATTCCCAGGTTTAATATTGAAAATACTTTTTTTCTTTGCAGTAATATTAATAAAGATAATGATTATAAAAAAATTTGATCTGTTTCTTACGCTACTCTGGATGATAGATAGAAAAATACGATAATTAATTTTCTATTCAATAAATTATTCAAAAAATCTTTAAATTCTTTGTAAATCTCAAAATTCTAACCTAAAATATTCTTGAAAGGTCATTTTTTTCCCTATAATCGCAATTATAAAAAAATTTTTGCTTCTCTAAGGTACAAAGTGGTGTGGCTTAGGAGACATTGCTAAAAGTTATCATGATCTGGGTTCAGACCGAGCAACTGACAGGTACGAAAAATTTAAAACAATATGTTAAAAAAATAATAATAATTTTGCCTGTAACTATTGAAAACTTTAAGATGTTGCCGGACTCATGATTTGTGCCCTGTAATGCCCGAGCCAACCAGTGGACTTTTCGGTATCGTAAACGGCGGGTTTTCGATCTCGTAAGTGCAAATAATTTTGAAAAATCATTGATAATAAGTCGGCAAAAATTTTTTACCAAGAACTTCGTTTTTTTTCAGATCCCACTGCATTTGCGACAAGTTATTCTACGACTGTTTGGAAGAAGAAAATTCGGTAAATTCCCGCATTCTCATATTTAAATTATTTCATTTACTTCGTCCGGTATGCATTGAAGATTTACCATCTGGAAAGCGAATATTCAAGGATTTTTCACTGGGCTGAGGAGTAGATAATTATGATAATCTAAAAAAACACGAGAGATTTGAAAAATTGAGACAATCCATAAAAGATCTTTTAAAGAAAAATTATAAGAAAAAAATTTTGTAGCATTTTTTAAAATGAATCTTACAATAAATGTATTGATGCATTCAATAAAATAAATTTTGGTACAAATTAAAATTTTATGAATTATTTAGGTGGTTTTCTAGTAAATGCATAACAATAGCGAATCAGTTCAAATTTTTTGGAGTTGTTTATTAGATATTATTAAACACTTTTACAAACTCTGATCAAAATTGACCTTTTAATTTTAAAATTAACAACAAGTTAAAGTTTGCATCATATACATTAAGCTTAGGACCACCACACTGAGGAAGTGTAATAAATAATTGATATTAGTCATCTAACGATAGAGATCCTTTAGAAAATTCGTTTAGTTTAACAATTGAAGAATTCATCGCTTTAAACTGCGAAAAATTGACCTTCTAGAAACTTTGTAATGATTTTCAAACATTACTAAAATAAATTTCACGATTATAACCTGCAAAACTGCGGTATCCTATGGAAAGTTCGAATGTTAAAAAAATTGTTTCGCCATGAGATACCGAAAACACGGGTTCTATTTTAAAATTAGGATTGCGGAAAATCAATTGCTTTTCGTTAGCTTAACTCAAGCTGAAGTTGTCATTAAATTAGATGAAATTCAGCTAATTTTCATTGAAAAACATGCTAGAATCATCTGAGATTTTGATGAAATTTTCGCTTGTTAAGGTGGCTTGTAAGTGCTGCCCCGTATCTAGCAGGGGCCCTTGCGGGTGCATAAGTTTACAAAAATTTTAAACAAGAAAAAAAAGCAATTTTTCCTATTTTTAATGATTATTACTATTTATTATGATCGTTATAATTCATTTTAAAACAAAACTTGAGATAAAAAACATAAAAAAACAGCGAAAAATTTCATTTTTTAGAGGTTATGTACCGCAATTTTTTATTTTTCTTAAAAATTAGTCCGATAACCCCATACTGTTATAATTTTAAAATGATCTTTAACTTTTTACCTTTAAAATGATACCTGACTCGTAGCAAACTAATGTATTTAGACAACTTGGGGAATTTTTAAATGTTTTTTCCCATAAGAGTCCATGTTAAAAAAAAAAATTTTTAATGATTTTTTTCTCGAAAATAAGTCCGATGACCTTCCTAGTGTCCTCTAGGAAAGTTGTTGGTCTCACTTCAAGGAATCTACCTGATTTTTTTCGAAACTTATTAGTGTTTTTTTAAAATACTTACAAGCCACCTTAAAATCATTCACCAATTTCCGTATACTAAAATCATTAGCTTTCTGGCGAGAAACCTTGCTACAGGAGATCTTGCAAAATCGCCAAAATCTGATCCTCAGGCTCCAAAAAAACAAATCCTTCAATTTTTCTAAAATTTAAACATGTTTTGTAGACACTTAAAAAACCTCGTAAAAAACGATGATTCAACCTATTCCGGTAGTAGCTCAGTTTCAGCAACATCATTTATACGAGTATATTTTTTTGATCCTGCAATTATGGTTGAATTTACGGAAGTTTTTGGCCGTACAGTGTATCGTGTATAGTGCAAGTAACAATTGCTCATTTACATACACATTTGTGACGATAAAATTAACTTGCAAAAGTTCTCGGTATTTTTTAATCTACATAAAATGTCAACTTTTCTACTACACGTACCGTTTCGTTTTAGAAGTTTACGGCGAATAAATTCAAATTGATTTATTGTCGATGTTGACTGACTCAAACTTCAAGTTAAGATTTATCGAAAATAAAGAAATATTTTTAAAGTTTCATTGCTTCGATAGATAAGCAGGTATATATAATGCTGCTACCCACAAGCCAGATGTATCAGTCATTTTAAATAAAGTTATCAAACTATCAAGTTTTTGTTTTTTTGACGATGAAAATTTGGATAATTACAATAACGATTATAATCGTTGCAGTGAGCGCAGACAAAGATGATCTGTCAAATGGAAAAAACAACCTGGATTCAAATAAAAAATCAAGTTATTCCGATTCAGCCGTAATAGATAAAAAAAGTCGAAAAACAGTGGAATCATTATATTCAAAATTGCGGGAGTCGGAAAAGCGTATCGCTAGGAGTGCGCCCAAAGGAAAATCAAAAAAGCCCGACCTGGGTCCTATTCTGAACTTCTTCCTGACTCAGGTACAGTGTCTTCGAATGCAGCTACTCACCGGTGAGGTCAATCTCAACTCGCTCTTCATTTACGCCGAACGCACATTGAATTTAATATCTTGCGCTTATTCCAACGGCGTTGAAGACTTGAATTTCGACTTGAGTATCCTCTGGAATCACAAAGTTCGAGATTATTTACCACGCGTGGAACTTCCTCGCAGATACCTTAGTCTCATGAATAGCATGCACGAACCTCCCTTGAACGAGGACCTTGATTTGTTCTTAAACCAGTTACGTTCGGGGCTTATTGGCAGAAATCGTACTCAGTATTTGCCGGTATCTTATTTTCACAGATTGGCGGCTATTCACGTCGAGGATCCTGCTGCTAAAAGGTTTAGTCACGATAACTACGTTTTGTATCGCATTTTGGGTATACATGCACAAGACTACTTGTTCGAGTTTCACGTTATCGAAGGTTACCGGGTGTTGTTTGCCATTTTAGAAATTATTGAAGAACTTTTAAACGAACCAGAAGATACTTGCTTAAACGATACGACCGCCCTTAAAGTGCCCGAAAGAGTAATTGAGTTACTCAGAAACAACCCTGCTTACAGTAGATTCCTTTTGGAAAAAAAACACAAGGAGTTGAGCCTGTCTGGTAGCGGTAACAGCCAATTCAAAGACAATCTCATTAAAGAAATTCGTGTGAGCGACCAGGATTTGGCGATGCTCACTTGGGCGCGTATTAAAAAAATTCTCAGGCTAAAAGCTCCAAGAGCCGTTGTTGGTACGTCAACCACCACGACTCCGAATCCAAACGAGGATAAAGTGGAAGAAAATGTTGACATTGTAAATCAAGGGACAAGTTCAAACTCCCTGGAACCGAGAATCGCGGACATTTGCAGCGATCCAATCATGTGCAGTGATGGTTCATTTCACTTTTTTTTCGTTCATTATTCAACCAATTACACTGCAATAAAAAAGATCCTGAGAGAGCCTTTGGGACAGTGCATTTTGAAGAAACCCAGAACATGCGAATTGGATAACGAAAGTCCCGGTCTGAGTGGCTTGCAAGCGACTCTCAATTCATGGAAAGAGAACCGGAATGTGAGCACCAGTTCGTCGGAAGAAGAAGAAGAAGAAGAGTCAACAGGATCTTCGAAAAAGCCTCTTCAAAGTAGCGGAAAAGGGAAGACTTGGATAAAACCCTCGCTAAAATGCAGCTCGAAAAAGCCTCTTCAAAGTAGCGGAAAAGGGAAGACTTGGATAAAACCCTCGCTAAAATGCAGCTCGAAAAAGCCTCAAACAAGTAACAACCTGGTTGATCCAGATCAACCAGGTACGAGTGGCTCTCAACCTAGATCAACTTATGATGATGATGATGAATATTTCGGATATTTTACTAGGGGTGACAATGATTTGACACGCGATGATGATGATTTGACCGAAGAATTAAAAATGTTTTTCGAAAATATGAAATTTGATCCTTCTCATCCATTCAATTAAGACCGTTGGGATCGTTTTTAACTTATTTCCAACTTCTGTTTTATTTTTTCCAATGTTTAACTATAAATTTAAATTTTTAATTTTCTTGTGTCAAAGCTTCATATCGAAAAAAAATATTTATTCTTTTCTGTGTAATAAATTATGGTTTATAAACCACTTTTATATTTATCAATAAATATTAAGTAAACTGAACAATTTTTTTTTTTCTTTGTTTCTTGATCAGGCCTCAAACATGCAAAAATTCTTGACTGAAATTTTTCACTTTGTAATATTTTATTTAAAAAATATTTTTTTTTCTTATGTTATATCGAATTGAAAAACCTTGGTCAAAAATCTGCCACGAACAAAGTTACTACTTTTTTGTAGATATAAAAGCTTGTAGACTAGAGCACAGAAATAATTTTTTTACCTGTATGTTTTCCCTTAGCTGCTACCATATCCAAAGCCAAAGATTGCAATTTCCAGTTGTTGTCAAGAAAATGTATCGTTATTCCGTAATAAGAATTCATTGTGCCGGCAGTCCATCCATCCAAGTTAAATGAGATTTTGGAATCGTTATTTTTCAAAATTGTTTGCAAGTTGTATTTCATTTTTTCAAATTCTTCTGCCAGCATGCGAACTACTTTGTTTCGTTTCGGCATTTGAACGTTCCGAGGTACAGAGTGAAAGAGATCCTGAGTTAAATCATCATCGAAAAATGATAAAGTAAGATTTTTTGCAGATATCCAAGTGATAACCCTTCGATTCCAATTAATTCCGTTGGTATTAACATGAAAATATTGAGTCAATTGATTCTGCTGCTTTGGTGGTGAATTTTTTTTTTCACCAAATATTTCAATGTAAACACTTTTATGATGAGAAAAGAGATGTTTTTTCAACCCTGACGTATTGCCATCTTTTCTTTTTACTTCTTTGCAAATTTTTTTCTCAGCACAAATTAAACAAACACTGATCTCACAACTATTTTTTGTTTCATAGCGAAAATATTTTTTATAATCACATCTTACCGATTTAATTTCACAAACTTCACTTGAGTCAGCATTACTTTTAACTTCTACGCCCTCAAAATCATTACTAGCACTTGATGGTGAGCTTTCTCGCAATCTTTTTTCAATTGAAATTTCATTATTAGGTTGATTACTATGCCGCTTCATTTTGACATTCGTCTACGGAGTATTACCGATGACTGTCGACAAAGAGCGCCAGTGAAGCTTTATCGTCCTTACAGTTCAGAAATGCGTTTATCGGATGTTTAGGCTTCAATGAAAAATTTCTGGTACTATCGAGGCGCCGAAACCCTAATAAAAATGGTCATCTGAGAAACGAAGCGAAGGCGTCGAGATTATATGCTTATATGACTCATGATTCTTTGTCGCCTTCATTTCAAAACTTGCGCACGCAAAATATAGTTTTTTTTTTTTTTTTTTTTCCGATACCTTTGATCAAGACCGAGAGTCTCGATTGTTTAGTCTCGTCTCTTCTTATCTAGGGTTGCTCGAGACTCGAGAAAAATCTCGAGTCTCGTGCAACCCTAGATAAGAAGAACCAAACGGACACCGATTAACGATTGTATTTATATTCAATGGTTGAGAAGATTATGGGATTATTATACTTTTAGTAGTTATGTATAAATTGTTATAGAATATCGATGAAGGTCATTCAAGTGCGGTTGCGTTCATTATTGAGAAAAAAACCAATTTACGTTTTAAAAAATTATAATTTTATTTGATTTCGCTTATCTTGCTAGTATTAATATCAGACATAACATTTCAAAATTTTCCAAAAAATTACTCAATTTTTTTTCAGATAATGAACTAATTTTTGAAAATATAATGTGGCTGCGACGCGTATTTTCAAAAGAATAAAATTTTAGTACGCTTTGTCTACTAATTTTTAATTCATGATTTCAACATTGTGGTTTATAAAGTATGATAATAAACTCTTAAACGATACCTCTTGATTACTTAAGGGGAACCAGCGGCAAATTTTCAGCCTATAGAAATAACGGACCTAGAAGGCTGAAAATTTTTTTCAACATGCATTTTTACGTATCTCCATTGATGGTGCATCGAGTTTTTGGTAAAAATCATTTTTGACCTTTTTTAGGTACTTTTTTGAATTATTGTACCCAAAAATTTATAATTTTTCCTAGATAAAGAGCGTAAAAATTGCGTTAAGGTCAAACCCATGCGAGAGAATTTAGCTATTGCTCTTACGAACAATTTAAAAAAAAAAAATCTCAAATCGGTTCAGAAACAAAAAAGTAGATACAGTTTGAAGATGAGATGTTTTTAAAATAATTTGCTCTGGCCACAAAGAACATATTAGGCTGGTTTATTTTTTCAAATATCCATGAATAAATGTTTGATATCGATGGAACTTTGTAGATAGGATTTTCTGCGAGCGCTGAACTCGAATTTGACGTTAGTTTTTTAATTGGACTTATCTAAGGGAGGATGAAAAATTAAAAATTTTTTTTTAATTATTGATAAAAATTGAGTAAGGGGGGTTTTGCTCGCGCTAAACACGAATTTGATGTCCATTTTTCAGTTTGACCTAAACTAAGGGTAGCACTTACCTAAGGACTGGTATTTTTTTTTCACTTTTCGATAAAATTTTGGTACGCGGGGGCTTTTGCGTGTGCTAAACACGAATTTGACTAGCGTTTTTCAGTTTGACCTAAACTAAGGATAGCACTGTTAGCTTAGGACAGATCATTTTTTTTCACTTTTCGATAAAATTTGGTACGAGGGGGTTTTTGCGTGCGCTAAACAGCGCCAATTCAACAAGTATGCAAAAGACATTTAAATACTTTCTCGATCTGAATAGTGGAATAAAAAAAAATCAATTTCTTGCCCATAAAAATTTTGTTAATTTTGATTTACTTTGATTTTTTGATACATAAAAATTTTAATTTTATTTATTCGTTAATCAAACTTAATCGCAAGTACGCATAATCTAATTTTTGTAGTTAAGCCCCGAAGGGGCACAACTTAAATATAAGTTCCAGTTTCGATCCCGATAATCCCCTAGTATGGTGGCTATTGTCTTCGATTTCTGTTTTGCCGCAGTCAGTTCGAGTCCCATCCACATATATTTGTTTTTTTTTTTTTGTCTTTGAATACATTTTTGTTAAACTTTCAACCTTCTGAATGTATTCATGAAAATTTTTTTATTTATTTAAATTTTTTTAACACTAAACGTACTCATTAGTATTGAAACACTAAAATGATTGAAATTATTCGTAAAAAAATTAATTAATTAAAATTTAAGCTCTTTTACGAGCAAATTCAATGAACCAATCCGCTAGAGATTCAAGTGACATTCAGTAGGTATTCAACGCCCATTCAACAAGTATTCAAAATTCATTTAAATACTTTCTCGTATTGAATAGTTGAAAAAAAATCAGTTTTTTTTTTAAATTGTGTCACATGAAAAATCTTGTAAAATAATTTGAATTTCATTTATTCATCAGCAAATTAATTAACCAAAATTGAAGCTCTTTTTCGAGAAAATTCAAGAATCAATTCAGTAGAGATTCAAGTGACATTCAGGAAGTATTCAACGTCCATTCAACAAGTATTAAAAAGACATTTAAATACTTTCTCGTATTGAATAGTTGAAAAAAAATCAGTTTTTTTTTTAAATTGTGTCACATGAAAAATCTTGTAAAATAATTTGAATTTCATTTATTCATCAGCAAATTAATTAACCAAAATTGAAGCTCTTTTTCGAGAAAATGCAAGAATCAATTCAGTAGAGATTCAAGTGACATTCAGTAGGTATTCAACGCCCATTCAACAAGTATTCAAAATTCATTTAAATACTTCCTCGATTTAAATGGTTGAATAAACGATTGGTTCTTTGCACAAATTCATATTGCATAAATATTTTGTAAAATAATTTAAATTCTATTCATTTATCAACAAATTAAATAATTAAAATTGAAGCTCTTTTACGACCAAATGCAAAGATTCACTCGAGGGGCTGATCACGTTACTTAAAGTAATTAACGACTTATAAAAATATTACAAGTTTAAAATTTTTATAAAATTTTATAAAAATAAATCTTACCATCAAAAATGACAGTAAAATTTACGAGCAACTTAATAAGTAATCACAAAGTATTAGAATTATAAGAATTAAAGTTTGATATTAAAAACACTACTTTCAAGTCTTTTTTAATAATTAAAGTTTCTCGCAAAGGTCAATTAATTGCTGCCCAAACTGAAAGTAAGAATTAAGAGGAACTATACAAGTACTTACAAAGTATTTAAGAGCTATACTTACTCGCGACTTTCGAAATAATTAAGTCACTCTTTTCGTTCAAGGTTTGATTCAAGTTTTTAATAATTTCATATGATACTCAAATAAACAATCAATCATAAAAATACCTCAATGGTTCATTGAAAAGTTTTTATCGGAAATAGATTTTTAAATAATTAAACTCACTCACGACAGTTAAAAAATTCCTGCCCGAAGTGATGATCTGATTTACGAGCGACTTAATAAGTACTCACAAAGTATTTAATAACTACCTACTCGTGACTTACGAAGTAATTAAGTCCCTCTGCTCGAGTAAAGTATTGTTCAAGTATTTCTTTATTTGAAATGAAACTCAAGTCGACAATATGTCGTAAAAATACCGCAATGTTTCATGGAAAAATTTTTATTTCAAACCGATTTTTACAATTAGTAAAACTTTCTTACGACAGTCAAATGATTCCTGCCCGAAGTGATGGTGTGATTTACGAACGACCTAATAGGTACTCAAAAGTATTTAATAGCTACTTACTCGCAACTTTCGAAATAATTAAGTCGCTCTTTTCGTTCAGGGTTTAATTAAAGTTTTTAATTATTTAATATGATACTCAACTAGTGCTTGCCGATACGAGACAAGACCAAGATTTCAGCAGAGTCTTGTCTTGGTCTTGAAAAATTAAACGAATCCAAGTCTTGTCGTGGTCTTGTCTTGAAACCAAGACAAGACCAAGACAAAATCTTGAGTTTCAGCAAGCACTTCGCAAGCCTGGAACCTCTCACAACCATGGGGGACAAGTTCAATAAATGGTAGATCCATAATCCCCCAAGCTCTAAGCCCCAAAAACCCTGGGTGCCCGAGTTCAACAAAAAAGCTGATTGGCTACCCCCCAAGCTCTAAGCCCCAAAAACCTCGGCGCCTGAGCAGGATTGGGCAGGTGCGCCACTTTGGTAATTTACCTGTGGATTAAGTGTTTTGGTGTTTTATGTCATCGGCGAGTCATATACATGGTGCCCCCCGCTTTATTTGGGAAAATTAACCGTCACAGTTAACGCGCAAGATTGAAAGCTTAATAACAGAAACCGTTGCAAATAATTAATCAACAAATAAATAAATGAATAAACCGACAAGCTCTAAGCCCCCATAACGCTGGGCAGAGCGATACATAAATTATTTTTTATAAACAATTAAATAAACCGCCAAGCTCTAAACCCTCGTGAAGCTGGGGAGAGCGATGAATAAATTATTTTTTATAAACAATTAAATAAACCGCCAAGCTCTAAACCCCCATAACTCTGGGGGAAGCGATAAATGAATAATTTTTTAAAACAATTAAATAAACCGACAAGCTTTCAACCCCCATAACGCTGGGGAGAGCGATATATAAATAATTTTTTAAAAACAATTAAATGAACCGACAAGCTCTAAACCCCCATGACGCTGGGGAGAGCAATAAATAAATTTTTTTTTATAAACAATTAAATTACCCGCCAAGCTCTAAACCCCCATAACGCTGGGGAGAGCGATAAATAAATTATTTTTTATAAACAAATAAACCAACAAGCTCTGAACCTGAATAACCTAGTCAGTTTATTTAATTGTTCATAAAAAAATATTTATTTATCGCTCTCTTCAGCTTCATGAGGGTTTAGAGCTTGTCGGTTTATTTAATTGTTTATGAAAAGTAATTTATTTATCGCTCCCCCCAGTGTTATGAGGGTTTAGAGCTTGGTGGTTTATTTAATTGATTATACAAAATCATTTATTATTGCTCTCCCCAGCGTTATGAGGGTTTAGAGCTTGGTGGTTTATTTAATTGTTTATAAAAAATAATTTATTTATCGCTCTCCCCAGCGTTATGGGGGTTTAGAGCTTGGCGGTTTATTTAATTGTTTATAAAAAATAATTTATTTATCGCTCTCCCCAGCGTTATGGGGGTTTAGAGCTTGGCGGTTAATTTAATTGTTTATAAAAAATAATTTATTTATCACCCTCCACAACGTTATGGGTGTTTAGAGCTTGTCGGTTAATTTAATTGTTTATAAAAAATAATTTATTTATCACTCTCCCCAGCGTTATGGGGTTTAGAGCTTGGTGGTTTTTTTAATTGTTTATAAAAAATCATTAATTTATCACTCTCCCCAGTGTTATGGGGTTTAGAGCTTGGTGGTTTATTTAATTGTTTATAAAAAATCATTAATTTATCGCTCTCCCCAGCGTTATGGGGGTTTAGAGCTTGACGGTTTATTTATTTATTTATTTATTGATTAATTTTTTACAACGGTTTCTGTTATTCAGCTTTCAATCTTGCGCGTTAACTGTGACGGTCAATTTTCCCAAATAAAGCGGGTCTCGAAGCGGGTAGCACCATGTATAAGACTCGCCGATGACATAAAACACCAAAACACTTAATCCACCATGGTAACTTACTAGGTAACTTACCAAAGTGGCGCACCTGCCCAACCCGGTGCCCGAGTTCAGCGAAAAAGCTGATAAGCTACCCCCCAAGCTCTAGGCCCTAAAAACCCCGGGTTCCCAAGTTCAACAAAAAAGCTGATTGGCTACCCCCCTAGCACCAAGCCCCAAAAACCCGGAGCGCCAAAGTTCCACAAAAAAGCTGATTGGCTACCCCCCAAGCTCTAAGCCCCAAAAACCCGGAGCGTTCGATTTC
Organism: Encarsia formosa; assembly: GCA_038277355.1. Lineage (NCBI taxonomy): Eukaryota > Metazoa > Arthropoda > Insecta > Hymenoptera > Aphelinidae > Encarsia > Encarsia formosa. The sequence continues at coordinate 1,955,792 of CM076185.1, read as the reverse complement.
AACGAAAAAGCCGAGGAAAAAGCTGATTGGCTACCCCCCAAAACCCTGGGCGCCCGAGTTCAACGAATGAATTGATCAGCTATCCTCCAAGCTCTGAACACCGAAACCTAGGACGCCCGAGTTCCACAAAAAAGCTGATTGGCTACCCCCTCAAGCTCTGAAACCCCCAAACCCTGGGTGCCTGAGTTCAATTAAACAAACTGATCGGTTGGGGGTTTAGAGTTTGGGGGATAGTTGATCAGTTCATTTGTTGAACTCAAACGTTTCGGGTTTTGGTGGCTTCTCACTGTCATGAGAAAGTTTAATTATTTAAAAAATTTGTTTCGAATATAAAGTTTCTAATGAACCGCTGAAGTATTTGTACGATTTATTTTCGACTTGAGTTGCACATTGAATTAAAAAATCTATAATCGTACAGCGAGACTTCAATACTTCGTAAGTCGCAAGTAAGTAGCTATTGAGTACTTTGTAAGTACTTTTAAAGTCGCACGTAAATCATACCCAACTTACCATCATTTTAGGTACGAATTTTTTGACTGTCGCGAGAAAGTTTAATTATTTGAAAATTTTCTTTTGAATATTAAGAAGTAATTATTAAACTGTCGAGATTTTTTTACGATGAGTTTACGGTTTGAGTTGCAAATTAAATAAAAAAATCTGTAATCGTACAGCGCGACATAATTACCTCGTAAGTCTCGAGTAATTATTTCATCACTATTTTAAGTACTTCCCTAGTCTGGTGGCAATAGTCTTCGACAACTATTTTTCCGCAGTCGGTTCGAGTCCTATCTACATTTTTTGTTTTTTTTTTTTTTTTTTTTTGGTCTTTGAATACATTTTTGTTGAACTTTTAACCTTCTGAATGTCTTTATGAAAATTTTTTTATTTATTTAAAAACAAATCTACCCATTAGTTTACGTTATTACCTAAAGAAATGTTCAAATGAACATAATATATACGAATGAATTATTATGTTTTTTAAAACATATAATAACGGCAAAAATAATTCGTATAGTGAACAAGTGATGCATAAAAATTAATCTGTTTGAAATATTCAAATTTTGTTTGAAGGTCCCCGGCAGGTGAAATTTAGAAACTGAAAACAAATTGTTTTGAATAAAACGCGTTATTTTAACGCACTCTTGAATATGTTTTTATTTTATTTTTAATAAAATTAATGGAATAAATAGAATTTAAATAATTTAACAAATTATTAATGTAAAGAGAACTTTTTGCAATGAACCGATTTTTCAATCAACTATTTGAATCTAGGAAGTATTTAAATGTCTTTTAAATACTTGCTGAATGGGCGTTGAATACCTGATGAATGTCACTCGAATATCTACTGGATTGATTCTTGACTTTCTCGTAAAAGAGCTTCAATTTTGACTAATTAATTTGCTGATGAATAAATGAAATTCAAATTATTTTACAAGATTTTTCATGTGACACAATTTAAAAAAAAAACTGATTTTTTTTCAACTATTCAATACGAGAAAGTATTTAAATGTCTTTTTAATACTTGTTGAATGGGCGTTGAATACCTCCTGAATGTCACTTGAATCTCTACTGAATTGATTCTTGAATTTTCTCGAAAAAGAGCTTCAATTTTGGTTAATTAATTTGCTGACGAATAAATGAAATTCAAATTAATTTACAAGATTTTTCATGTGACAAAATTTTTTTAAAAAACTGATTTTTTATTCAACTATTCAATACGAGAAAATATTTAAATGTCTTTTTAATTTAAATGTCGTGTTTATATCAACTTGTAATTGCGTACGTCAAGGAACTGACGAAAAACAAAGTAAAAAGGTCGAGAAAAAGGTTCCAAGTCTGCCAAAAAAAAAAAACTCAAAGCCTGATGAGAGCAGAAACGTCTATAGTTGCGAACATATAATTGCTATTGTCGATTACGATAAAAAAAAAAAAGTTAAACATTGTGAAATCGTAAATACAAAGTTAGTAACACGCCATCTATTTACATTCTCCATATTTTTTTTACATGAATTTGATGAAAATTTTATAATTATTATTTTGTACTTAGACAACGGGGAAAAAAAGTTTCAAAAAGCTTGTGGGCTAAAAAAGTTGAGGTTAAGTTCGAAAAGATGTTGGATATAATAAAAATGTGTGATGCTACGGATCGCGATACGACCTACGATCCGAAAAACGATGAAAAAATGTTCACTGGATCATTTGGATCCTTAGAAGGCCTTTCAACTATTTTGCACGGTATTTACCCAGGTGAGATATTTCATTTTTTTTCAATCTTCAATAATTTTTTTAGAGACGATGAATATAAAAAATTCTTCAGTTTTTGATGCTACGTTGGATAGAATTTTAAATTTTCCGAAATTACTCAAAGAATCTTAACATTCTTTAAAAATCTTCAAATTTTAAAGAAAATTATCCATCAAATAGCGTTGTTTACTTTATATAATTCCAATTGAAAAAACATTTTATTTTAACTCATTTTAAGGTACAAAATGGTGTGGCATAGGAAACATTGCTAAAAATTACTGGGATTTGGGTATAAAACGAGGATCTGACAGGTATTAAAAATATCAATTCATAAAAAAAAAATAAATAAAGAAAAATTTACTTTTGACCCAAACATTTACATTTATTAGATGTTGCCGAGCTCATGATTTCTGTCCTGTGAGGGTCGACGGGTCCGAAAAAAAGTTTGGTATTGAGAACAAGAGCATAATGATCCTGTAAATATAAATAATTTTAAAAATCATTGAAAATAACTCAACAAAAATTTTTCACTAAAAACTTTTTTTCAGATCTCACTGCACTTGCGAAAGATTATTCTACGAGTGTTTGGAAAAAGATGGTTCGGTTGCTTCCAGCGCTATTAAACTACAATACTTTGATATCCTTCGTCCGAAATGCATAGAAGATTTACCATCGGGAAAGAAAATAACAAAGAAATTTTCACCGAATTAAAGAGGAGATGATGATAGTATCTTAAAAATATGAGAGATTTGAAAAAATTGATATTATCATCACATTTGTATTAGATCTTCTAAATAAAGACTACATCATAAAAATTTTTTTAGACTATTTCTTAATGAATTGTACTGCCTATAAAAGTACTGAAATATTGAAATAAACGGTAAATTGTTTTTTTCGATTCAAAATATCATGAATTTTTAACTAGTGGGGTTCAGTAAATCGATTTCTTGAAAAATTCAAGTTGATTGAACTCATTATTTTTCTATTTTGGATGTCAGAGTCTAGTTTACACATCAGAAGTGCGCTATGAAAGAAACATAAAAAACAAATGAAATTTTTCAGAAATAAGGAAGACTTTTCAAAGTTTCATTGTTTCGATAGCTTAATTAATCAAACAGTAGTTTTTCGTCATTTTTTAAAAATAAAATTTCCCGAAATTTGAACCTATTGATTGTTAAAAATTATTTCTTGGAAAAAGGTACTTTGAATATATAAATGGTGATATACTCTAATAATTTACCGGAAGTAAAAGTAAAAAGGTTCCAAATCTGCCGGAAATCAACTCGTATAGAAGCGCTTATACATAATTGCGAGCAGACAATTGCAATTGTTGATTAGGATAAAAATCATTTTTCATATTTTTTTTTTTTATATAATTGATAACGATCTCAAAATTATTATTTTGCACGTAGTCAATTGGAAGAAGATGTTTTAGATAGCTTGTGGGCTAGAAAAACGGAAGTGAAGTTCGAAACCATGTTGGAACTCAAAAAAATTTGTGATTCTATATTGTATAACCATATATGGATGACGTTACAAGCTCCGATGAAAAAAATTTCAAAACCTTCTTCAGAACCATTGCAAAAAGTATCTTATATGGTAGGAAGTTAAAACTCCTAGGTTATTTCAATTTTCAAAATATTTTTTATTGATAAAGTTAGCACAGGCTCATTACAACCGTTTCAACGTACAATGTTTTCTTCAGATGAGTATTTCTCGGTTAAAGTTCTCGGTATTTTTTAATCTACATAAAATGTCAACTTTTCTACTACACGTACCGTTTCTGTACTGTTTGATTTCTTGTGATATTGCGATTTTTTACTTTAATGTAAAATCAGAATGTATGTACAGTACTAAGGGCTACAGGCTTATCAATGAATAGAAGAAAAAAAAAAAAAAAAAAAAAAAAAAAAAACATTTTTTTTTCTTAGAAGTTTACGGCGAATAAATTCAAATTGATTTATTGTCGATGTCAGAGTCTAGTTGATAGTTTACACAGCAGTGCCTTATCATAAATAAAATAAATTGTAACTCAAAATTCAAGTTAAAATTTATAGAAAATAAGTAAATATTTTGAAAGTTTCATTGCTTCGATAGCTTCATCAAACAGTAGTTTTTCGTCACTTCCTATGAATCGAATTTTCTGAAAACTTAACTTGTTGATTATCAAGAATTTTTTCTTGGATAAAGGTTTTTCGAACATATAAATAGCGATATACTCTCATAATTTGTATATAACCAGTTCGTGACCACGCGAGTTTTTAATAAATTAGCCAGTATGTATTACAGTAAACTCCGGACTGCAATGTATTTTTATCTCGATTTTTATATTCTTTTTGTTGCGTTTCTGTCAACTTGTAATTGTACACTTCTTCGATTGACTGGAAGTCAAAGTAAAAAAGTTCTAAATCTGCCGAAAATAAACTCACTGGCCGGTGAGTATAGAAACGTTTATCACTGCGAGCAGACAATTGCAATTGTTGATTTTGATATAAAAAAACAAGTTAAACGTTGTGAAATCATGGATACAAAGTAAGTAACATGCCATTAATTGTATTTTTGAAGCGAAGCTTTTTATATGAGGAGTGAATCTGTAAAAACCGACCCACAAAAGCGACCCAAAAATCCGACACCAAGATATATAGACATGTATATATACTATACAAATATGTGTATATATAGTATCTAATATGGCCTATATTAGATATATACATATCTATAGTAAAAGAGTTGCTATATTCTAAGCCATATTAGATATGTATATATACTATATAAATATGTGTAATATATTAGACTTTAGATATATACATATATATGTATATATCGAATATATACATATCTAATAAGCCAGATTATGGTAGATGTTATTTTACCAGTACAAAATTTTAAGTTGGAAATTTTTTAAAATTTTTTTCTAAATTTTCAGTTTTATTTTAAAATATATAAATTTAATTATATACGTAATTTTTATATTGTCAAAATTTCAAATTTCAAATTAAAATTTTCAATTAAAAAGTAATTATGCTTCGCTTCTAACAGGCGTCCAAGACACCTTTTTTATTTTTTATTTATGAATTTGATTAAAAGCTTTAATTATTATTTTTCACGTAGTCAATTGAAAGAAGCAGTTATCTCGGGAGTTATAAATAGCTTGTGGGCTAAAAAAATTGAAATCAAATTCGAAAAGATGTTGGAACTCATAAAAATTTGTGATGGTACGGATCGCGACACAACCTACGATGGTAACATCTTGAAAATGTTCTTTGGGACTCTTGGAACCATTTCAACTAGTGTTTTATACGGTGTATACCCAGGTAGGAAGTTAAAAATTCTAGGTTATTTCAATTCTCACAATATTTTTTATTAACAATATTATTGAACTACTAATTATAAATTTTCGAACAAATAGTATGTCAAATTTGGGCGTATCATATCATCAAACTTGATCTATTTACACATTCAATAATTGATAATCATTCAAGTCTAATTGATATTCAATTTTTCACGGAGAGAAAAAATATGGCTTTTTACCATGGAAGAGATTTTTTAGAAATTTTAACTGAAAGGTCTGTGAAAAAAAATCATTCAGCCGTGGCAAAAAACCATGGAACACTACTGTGGTAAAATCGCAAAGCGCTATGGTTTTTAAGCCAATCAAAATCTGTCTGATAGAAGAAGCCACGCCTTCGCGCACGTGTAAAATTTTTCTGCAGTTTTTGGTTTCTCAACAAGGGTTACTTCTTTACCGACAGTGCCCAACCTTAAAATTTTTTGATCTCGCACCTCTAAATCGGTGCAAAGCACCGGAATTCAGTGCATGACATCCAGAAAGTAGTGGCGGTAACTCATTTTTCGAAGCTCTCTAAAGCCATCACTTTTGAAGTGCGACCTTCTTTCCGTGATATTAATCTTTTAACGATTCTCCGTGAATTGAATCAGTGAGAAAGTAGGCGGGGCATAAATGCGAAAAACCACAGCTCTACAGCTTTTTGTCATGTGCTCATGGTTTTTTGCCACTGAGTCAAGCTGTGGTATTCTGCCACAGCGCCGTGACAATTTTACATGCTAGCTTTTAGTTACATTTTCTCATGAGCCTTCCATGGTAAAAAAACCATATTTTTTCTCTCCCTGTTGGAGCGAAGTTCTTTATCGCAGGTTCTGGCGCACAGGGCTACGAAAAAAAAATCATACCTAAGTAACGACACCAGGCGAAGAGTGGAGGGTGACCTCCACGTAGCCAGCAGGCTCTCTCTCTCTCTCTCTCTCTTTCTCTTTCTCCACGCAGACGCCTGATGCGGCCGCGCGCGTCTGGGCCTGCATATGGAGACACAAGTCACAAGAGACTTCAAGAGAGACAGAGAGAGAGAGAGAAAGATACGCACAGTCTTACTTAGATTATTCAATTATTAATAATAATAATTGAGATCCTGGATGTTAAAACCGCTTGGGCGTCCGGGACACTCGAAAATCGGCTCGAGCATGTCCAACCGCTTTTTCAAAAATGCTGTCAATTTTTTCCTATTTGAAATATTGCTTTGAAAATTTGCAGAAAGCTTTTTCAAAGCCTAATGAAAAACTTCTCCGCTGGATTTTTTTTTCAAATATAAATTTTTATAGTCTTTTTTTTTAAACCAAAGTTTCAGGTTAGAGACTGTTAATTTTTTACTTTTAATAATTTATTGTACACTTCCAAAAGATTTTAAAAATATATAAACTGTGCTATTGGCAACTAAAAGCGTTCAAATATACGATGCTAAAGTCTCATTAAAAAATATCCAGTAATTTCCGAGATCATGCGGCGAGTTGAACAAAAAGTTAAAATTTTCTCGATGTATGCATTTTTTGTTCAACTCGCAAGCTACTCTCGGAAACTACTCAATATTTTATAATTAAACTTTAGCATCATATATTTGATTTCTTTACGCTGCTAATATAATGGCTTAGATATTTTTAAAACGTTTAACAGCCGTATGATAAGCTATTAAAAATCAAAAATTAGCAGTTTCTAACCTAACTTTGGTTTAAAATAAAGAGTATAAAAACTTATATTTGTAAAAACATCCAGCGGAGAAGCTTTGCATCAGGCTTTGAAAAAGTTTTCTGTAATGTTTCAAAGCAATATTTCAAGTTAGAAAAAAATGACAGCATTTTTGAAAAAGCGATTGGGCCTGACTGAGCCGATTTACGAGAGTCTTGGTCGCTAAGGCGGTTTTAACATTATTATTTATTCCTTACTTTTTTCAAATATTATTTCAAATTTAACTTTTATACTTTATTATTTTCACGCGTTCATACAGTTTGAAAATCTGTTTCTCATTTTATTAAGCTTAAAAAATTTTTTTTTAATAACTAATGATACCAAAATTATAATATTTTTGCACTTGATACGTACTACACAAAAACTAGATTGGAACTTCGTTCCTTCCACGGATCCCGAGATTCACACGTCTTTTTTAACTCATTTTAAGGTACAAAGTGGTGTGGCATGGGAGACATCGCTAAAGATTATCAAGACTTGGGTCCAAAACGAGGATCTGACAGGTACGAAAAATATCATTACATAAAAAAAAAAAATTTGCTTTTAACCATTTAAATTTCGTAGATGTTGCCGAGCTCACGATTTGTGCCCTGTGAGGGTCGAGGGAAGCAGCAGAAGTTTTGGTATTGAAAACAGCAGCCCCACGACCATGTAAGTATAAATATCATTAAAAATTAGTCTACAGAAACTTTTGACTGATAACTTTTTTTTTCAGATCCCACTGCAAATGTGACAGGTTACTCCACGACTGTTTGAAAAAAGACGGTTCGCTTCCTTCCCATGTTCTCTTAACTAAATTCTTTGGTTTACTTCGCCCGAAGTGCATAGAAGATCTGGAAAAGAGAATAGTCAAGGAATTTTCACTGGACTGAGGAGTAGAAATGATTATGATAATACCCTAAAAATATATGAGAGATTTGAAAAAGTCGAGGAAACCTGCAAGAGATCTTCGAAAGAAAAATTATTTGAACCAAAGTTTTGTAGTATATCTTTTAATGAATCATAGAATAAAATAAATTTTAGTACAATTTAAAATTTCATGAATTTTTAATTTAAAAAAAAAAAAAAAAAAACTTACTATAAATTCAAAAACTAAGTGGAAAATTTGATATGGTTACTATTGTGAGAAAAAATTTTGTATTTTTTTAGAAGTATATGAATATTATGGAAACTCATTCCCTAGCTATTAAAATCTGTTTGTTTTAATAATTTGAGTAAAACGTATATTCAGTCGAGGTGGAAAAATTCTAAAAATTTAATAAAATACAAAATATTAATTTTTTACTAATCACATAGCACGTGTATTGAAATTAAAAATTATTTATCAGAAACTTTCTAGAACATTGCTTGGTGTTACGTTTAATAATCATTAATAAATAATGCTTTGTTTTATTTTCACGGACAAATTAACCTTTCGCTCGGGTCATTTTAATAAAATGCAATAGTGGAAAATTTATTTAAGGAAAAAAGTTTCGATTTTAAAATAATAACAACAAAATTGAAGGTAAGGTGGTGGACCCCATTTGGGATCATAGTCATGGATTTGTATAACTATATACTTGCATCTTCCGTGCAGTTTGTACACAGTGATCCCAAATAGGTACATGATCCCAAATGGGGTCCACCACCTTATAGGTTATGTAAGTGTTTACGTGTCTTGAAAATTATTGACACTCGTTACCAGCTGATGTATAACATTGATACAACCTTTAAATTTAATTACCTTGAAGCATCATTTTTTTTACAAATTTTGATTTATAACAACAAAAAATTGTAACAAAAAGCAATTCTTCGAGTAGACTTGGTGTCTTGAAATCCAGCAAGATGAAGTCAAACTTGGCAATGAATCTTTTTGTACTCGCTGGTATATGCTCTTGGCAACCGGTGACTGCAAGTTGTTTTCAAACCTTCGCTTCGCAAGAACGATCCAGTTTTACCGAAAATCTACTCGGCGGCCGATGAGTCAAGAGGAGTCTACTACCACGAGAACACCTTGGCCATCATTGACTTCAATAGATTGGTTCGCGTTATCCGTTGCAAACCCATCGAAATCAAGTATGACAATTATCTTACGTTTCTTTCATTTATTATGATATTAAAAATCTGATAATTTGTTAAACTCCTTTTTTCGTTAGGAAATAAAAACAGTGTACAAATTAATCTTTTTGCAATTTTTGAGGTTGATAGGCATTTTCTGGCCATTTTATAGACTCAATCTAGTATTTTGCTAGTAACTGCCGACATTTACTGTCCATTTTATGGACCCAATCTAGTATTTTGCTAGTAACTATCCATTTAATAGATTTCTTTTAAGGAAGTCTTTTAGAAAATTAACTAGAATTTAAGATGAAACTAAATAATTACAATTGTCTTTTAAAATTAATAGCCAACTGAGAGACCCGCAGCAAGTTTTTAGGAACTTGTCCATTTACAAACCCAACCAAGTGGATATAAAGGACCTCTTGAATTTCATGAAACAATGCGACAGACTGGATTACGACCCTGTCTACTCATCGAAGAGACCGCCAACCAAAACTGATGACCTCGCGTCGACTGTAGCAAAGTCTTCTGACAATTTCTTACAGGAAATCTATCCAGGTACTTTATAAAAAAATCTTAAAGCCAAAGAATATTTTGTGATGATTTATGAAATATGTTTGTGTTTTGGTTTCAGGTACCAATTATTGTGGTGAAGGAGACATTGCTAAGAGTTACCATGATCTGGGAAAGTTACGAGGCTTGGACAGGTACGGAGCTTTTAATGATACTGATTAAGTCAATTTATTTGTTGGTTATTCTAATGAAAATTAATTTTCAGATGTTGCCGAGCGCATGACTTGTGCCCAGAAAAGTTCACAGCAAAGCTTCAAAACAACGTACCTGCTACTTACAATGTAAGAATTTTTTCTCCAAGTAGTCATTCAAAATTTTCACAAGACTAATATAATACCTTTTTTTACAGTTCCAACTGCTACTGCCACAGAATATTCGACGATTGCTTGAAAAATGTTGGAACTCTAAATGCATTGATCGTTGATTACAAGGTCTTCAATGGTCTTCGCTTGGGTTGTATTGATGAAGACGCATCAGGACACAAAGTGATTAAGAACTACTAAAAGAGTGGGATTCTTGAAAAATTGAGAACCTCATCCGAAGTGGTTCCATAAAATGTAAAATTTAATTTGATTAATAAAATTAATATTTTGACAAATCGTTTGAGTTTACATTCTCTTTCCTGCCCACTGTTAACCCTGTTGAAATTATTTAATTTTCTTGCTCATAAAAATAATTATTATTTTTGAGAAAATTACTAAATTTCTACATGACTTGTTGATATCAAAGGAGTGTAAAAATAAACAAAAATTTTCATTAAACTGTATTTAAAAATTATACTTATTAAAATCGTATTGCAGATGAAGAAGCTTAAAAAATGCACTGTCGTTTCCATCGACTTACCTGAAATCAGAAAATTAAATAAAATTATTATAGTACATAATATTAATAATTGTTCTACAGTAGTAAATAATTGGATATTTTCGAGCTTTCTGGACAGTTAATTTGTAATAAAAAAATAAGCACATTGAATGTCAATTACAAGAACTTAACAAGACCAATTTTTAGATGATTCTTTAATAAAATTTCAAAATTATCGACCTCCTGGAAAAAAGTAAGTGAGGGTTATTTGGGGTAACTACCATGAAAAAAAAGACATTCGAGCGTAATCCCATCAGAGAGAAAGCTCGAGACAAAGAAAAGTAAACACAGATAAGAAGCGCAGCCAGCCCTTGAAAAAAAAGTCGTCGTCTCACCTTACTCACCCTCCCCCGCTAACCCAATTCCCTTAGGCTACGCAGACGTAGAAACGGAAAAAAATAAAAGCAGGCCGGTGGTAATAATGTCATTGACATTGGTGCTCGTTGCAGCAGGCTGGGATCGATCGATGCCTTGGAAAAAAAAGCCAGGCCGCGGGGAATGAATAATTGATCGGTTGTGGTTGTTCGCCAATCGATAAGTCATCGTGTTTTACCTACCACGTATCTTCTTCTTTCTTTAGCTGGGTGTGCTCTTTCTGTGCTTTCGATTATTGCATCTCCCGGATCTCAATTATTCAGAGAGGCTAGTGAGCCAAGGCGATTCGCTTGTTTGACCGGATTCGATTTCTTTTTTTTTTTCGAATTATGAATTTTTTTTTTTTAATTTTATTTAGATGATGGAAGAAGGAGAATAATTTATTCAAGGAGGAATGAAATTTTTAAGTTCTTGAAGATACGTTTATTTGAAGCACTGGCTTGAATATTTAAAAAAATCTGTACTTGAATCTTTCTTCAATTATTGTTCTTGAATTTAAAATAAAAAAATACTTGAATTTCAAAGATATAGTTTACAGTGTATGATCCCTTTATAAAAGAGAGCTATCGCCATCTTGCGTAAGATGTTTATTCGTGAGCTGATTGGTGAACAAGTTTTTAAAATATTCGAAAAGTGCATTTTGAGGTTACTCTTATTGTTTTTTCCTATGCGCGCTTGAAGCGCGCTCAGAAGAGCTAGTCCCTTTATAAAAGAGAGCTATCGCCATATTGGTGAGATTTTCAATGTAAGATTTTTATTCGTGAGCTGATAGGTGAACAAGTTTTTAAAATATTCGAAAAGTGCATTTTGAGGTTACAATTATTGTTTTTTTCCTATGCGCGCTTGCAGCGCGCTGAGTGGTACTAGTTATAAGTAAAAAGATCATTATTCAATGTAACTGTTGTATAAATTTGTTTCTGAATTTTTACCATTTTTGACCATTGTTTTAAGAAAAATGATATTTTTTACAGGAAAATATGAAGCTTTAGAGTAAAACAAATTTTTTAGGTACCCAAGGGACCCTTAGAATTTCGCAATTCAATTCCCAAATTCCAGAGTTTGTTATCAAAGTTAGGAGTAAACTTTCAAACTTTGAGCGTAAATTCTCAAATCTTTAGAATTAGTCAAAGGGCCATCCTATATGGATCAAAAACAAATTCCTAAAACTTAAATTTTGAGACTTTTTTCTGTTAAGTGTTAGTCCCGAAGGCTTGAAAATGAACTCTGACCACAAAGTTTTTTTTTTTTTTTTTTTTTTTATATATTTTAAAACGTCATTTAAATTCTTACTTGAGGTCTTCAAATAAGTTTAAAGAACACTTTATAATTTGTAAAAAAAATGTATCATTGATCTGATTTTAGCACCAATTTTTTTTCTGTTTATTATAACTATGTGAATAGACTTGAACAATTTTAAATCTATATATGAGCAGGTAATATGATAAAATCGAACTTTCAACAGATTGTTCATTTTTTTGTTACATAAAATGAAAAAATTTGGTAATAAATTATTTTTGGATCTAGACTAAAATTTTTTGAATGACTATTTTTTTTTGTAGTTAGTGTGTATCAAAAAATTCTTCTCTCACAAATTCATAGTAAAAATCGACTAAGTACATAAACGATTGGTAAAATCAAACCTTATCAACTTTCTTATAACTTACGTATGTAAAAATTTAAAACTAATTCATCAACGTAAAAAACTTTAAGGTCATAAATATCTCTGAATGTCTTTCACGCGTGAAAATCGCGATTATTGACGAAAAATATTTTACTGCATAATCGAAAAAATTTTATATCCCAGAATCTACAGCACTTCGTGGTTTATTTTCCACTTTTTTACGAGGCTGCTTTTTTATTTTTATTCGTCCGTGCTTACACACCGCAAAAACTTATAAAAAGTTTCTAAAAAATAAAAAAAATAGTAATAAATGTCGAGCTTACGTATTTATAAACCCTTAAAAACTGTATTTCTTCAGAATTAGCAATCTATTTTTACGACGCTTGGGGATATTTTAAAACAGCCTTTGGTTTCTCTGATTCAAAAAAATACTTCCATTATGAAAAAAAAAAATTTCCAATCCTTTTTCAACTTTCTCAGAACTATTTACTCAAGGTGTTTCATTGTAACCGAAATAATAGATTTTTAATTAAAACTGGAATAAGTGTTGGGTATTTAAATTATTATCACGATTCCATGCGAAACTTTTAATTAAAAATAGTTTCGGACACTTGGGAGCGAGTAACGACTTGAACGTGGAATATTTTGGTAGATTAAGAGAGTTTGAAAATAAAAAAAGTCTCAATTATTCCTATAAATCATCGATCAACGATTCAGGTTAATTTCTTAAAAGCTTTTTAGACCTGATAAGAACTAATTCTGGTAATTACAATGCTGTAAAATATCAAAACCAAGAATCGCAGCTACGAGGAAAAATTTTTTCTATCAGTGTTTCACACTTGGTTAACCGTAATAAAACCTCATTGTCTTTTGAGATCATTAAAATCGAATTTTTGATAGATCGGCGCAAACAACGTTTAGCACAAAATTAACCTCAAACAATTTAAAGAATGTACGAAGGAAGTAAAACGGGATACTTTTTAGTCTTCTTGTTCAGTCAAAATCCAGAGCGATGGAACTTCCAAAGTACGCGATGAATTTTTACATCCTCATCGCGGTTCTGTCGTTCAGCAATTGTCATGCTGACGATTTTTTCAAATCGCTCGTCGAGGCGTTCATCAGGGACATGCGACGGAACCTTTTTGAAAAACCAAGTCTGAAGGACTTTCCGAAGTTGCCTGAAATCAACTCGCTGGCTGGCGAGAAGAGAGACGTTTACCGTCGACGATAGAAGGGATTAGTAAAAATTTCATTGGTAATCTGAAAAATTGTTGGGATCTTAGTAGTTGTGGAACGTGTCGTCTGCTCTTGTATTTTAGGTTGGGTTGTCTTTGTTTTTTGTTTTTTTTTATAAATAATTTGGTATTGTTTCTACCATAATCATTTTTATATGCTTTGATTTACACAAAATACAAAAAAATATTTGAACACTACATTGTAAGACATTTTTGCTACGATTTCTGTTAAAGTTTCTGTTCCTAACCTAAAAATGACACGTTCCTTGTTTTTTAAACAGTCAAATCAAAGAAATCAACGACGATTTCCTCCAGTTGTCGTCCACTAAAATTCAAGTTGACTTAATGGACATGTTGGAGATCACGAAGAAATGCGACGAACTTGATTATGATCCTACTCACGTAGCTGATGTCAAAGCGGTTCAAGAAAGCGCCGCAAAGACTTTGTTACTGCAAGGAATTTTTCCTGGTACCTAAATATTTTTTTTCTGTAATTTTTTGCTTCAAACTTAAGGCAAACAAAACAACCAATGAGTCATTTTATAGGTACGAAATGGTGTGGACAAGGAGACATCGCTACAGGTTACCATCATTTAGGAGAATTCAGAGAGGAGGACAGGTAAAATTACATTCATAATATTCTCAGTTTCAAACAACAGTTAGAAATGTATTATTTTGAAAATATTAAAAGGCTTAATTTTTTTTAACGATCGGGTAGAAATTTACTTTTACATTAAATGCACAAGAGACAAACAAGGTCAATTATCGATTGAAAAAAAAAAGAAATTTTCAAACCGTAATATCGTCAATGTAATTGGTTTGATTTATTACCCACGATAAGACAACTGTTCGAGTTCAAATAATTGTTATGTAATACAAATGGTCTCTGTATGCAACTTTGATTGATATTACGCGTGTCAAATTAAATTTAAAAACAGTCTCATTTCTATACCCAGACATGATTATTGTATGAAACATTAAATTTTCAGATGTTGCCGAGCACACGATTTATGCTCGGTAGAAGTACCGAGAAACGCCAGCTACCACAACATTCAAAACACCGGCCTGTTAACCATGTAATTATTGATTTAGTTATCGAATCATTAAACTCGTCGTGATCTTAATTTCTTTATCGCTAATGAGCCTTTTGCCTTTTTTAGATCCCACTGCGCCTGTAATGAATTGTTCCACAATTGTTTGAAAAACGTTGGAACTAAGGCGGCAAGCTGTATTGGCTTCAAGTTTTTCCACATCCTACAGCCGATTTGTATGAAAGACGATTCGTCATCGGACAATAAAAAGACTAAAACATTACACCGGTAACGATACAATGATTTCAATTCGTGCTGGTCATGATAGTTTTTAATTATTCGGAACCGTACTGTTGATTTTACCCTGGCAAACAAGAGTTATTCAACCGAGTGATTTTTGGAGCATAATAGTTAATTTAATGTAGACAAAAGTCTGAGGGAATGTATGAAACTGCTACCGTTTGTGTGAATTGTATTTTTAGAATAAATTACTTTTTTCATTGAATGACTTTTCATTAATTATTTTATCTAATGAATAAACTATGTTTCTATTGCATTATTTTTGAAATAAAAAAAAAAAATTTCTTTGTACTAAAAAGTTGTGAAAAACTCCCTTTTCTACCAACAGATAGACAGAATGATTTAAAAAATTTTTAAAATGTTTGAAAAAAAAAGTATTGCCTAGTTCTTGACAACATTAAAAATTAATAATATTGTCGTGAATTTCTTATCATAAAGCCTATAAGGAAAATTTTCATTTTTATATATTCAGAGTTTGAAAATTTCGTCAAATTTTAGATTTCAGTAAAAAAATTGACTGAACCAGTTTTAAAAATTCTGTTAGCTTACAAGATGAAGTTTTTAATTTTAATTACAATACTATTATCAAGTAGCAATTGTTACTTAGATAATGTTTTAAAACCTTATTTCGATGCATTATTAAGGGATATAAAACGCAATATTTTTGAAAAGCCGAGTCTCAAAGGAATTCCAAATTTGCCAAAAATTAACTCATCGGCTGGTGAAAACGAGTGAAAACAGAAGTGTTTATTATCACGAACAAACCGTGGCTATTGTCGATGTTAACAAATCAAATAAAACTAAATATTGTGAATTTATTAATTTAAAGTTAGTATTTAACATTGTTTTTTATTTTAAAAAATAATTTAAAAATTGATAAAATAATTTTCAAAAAGTCAACCCAATGGAACTGACCAAGATTTCACAAGGCTGCTGGATTCTAACATGGAGACATTGCTACAGGTTACTATGATTTAGGAGAATTTCGTGACTTGGATAGGTATGGTCAATACAAATTTTTTATTTTTTATAATATTCACTAATAGATTCAAACACAATAAATTTAAAATCCTATAGATGTTGTCGAGCTCACGATTTGTGTCCGATAGACGTCACAACTTTTACTTTTCACAATATCCACTATAGTGGCTTGATCACAGTGTGAGTATCGAGGTAAGTATACACTTTTTTCCACTAAAGTTAAAAAAAAAGTTTTGATTTTCACTCTTTGACTAAAATTGTACTTATTTAATTCATTTATTTAGATCTCACTGTAATTGTGACAAAATATTTCACGATTGTTTGAAGGATGTTGGCAGTGACGTCTCTAATTGTGTCGGGTTCAAATACTTCAATCTTCTTAAGCCAGACTGTATAGAAGATGACTCATCGTTTTCAAATAAAACATTAAAAAAGTTACATCCTAAGTACAGTGATTTTAAATCTTGCGGGTCGTAATAAAATTACCACAAATAAAACTTGAAATAATTTTTTTGTGTCTTTACTTGATCTTGAATTTTTTTTTTTAAATACGTATTTTACGAACTTTATGCTCTGTCAATATTGCGAGTTGAATTTTTTTTTCAGTTTTAATGTTCATAAGATAATATTATGTAAGATTATAACTCATTCATTAATAAATGACATTTATTGACTGTTTAAAAGTGTTTTAAATGTCTTGACACCTTGCAGTACGTATTATAGCAGTGATTCTCGAACTTAAAAATTTTATACTTCGTTTCGACAAATCCTGGATCTGAAAATTTCAGAAAACATTGCAAATTCAATTCAAGTGAAACGTGATTTGACACACGTACTTATTTACTGTTACTGGAGTTTTTCCAGTAGCGTTGTCACTTTATTCCCCGCTAATCATCAATTAGTTATAAGCGAATAATTTTAGATAAATTTCTTTACATCAAGATAATTTTCATGGTAAAATATTCAAGCTTTTAATTATAGCGTCAGCTCAAAACAGTCGGCTGTTGTAGATAAAACATTAAATCATAAAACACTGTAAACGTTATCAAAAAATAAACACCTTATTGATGTCAATATCAAAGTCATCAATGTGCAAAAAAAACTTACACCAAAAGCATGCGGCGAGAGGAATTTTTTTTTAAACCTACATTGGTTCCGTCCACTTGACAGTGTCAAAACTCTTCGAACCTGATCACTCTTTTTTTTCAAAATGAGTGCGATTCAGAATCTAAACATCTTGATACTTGTCGCGGTTTTGTGGTCACCCTGCAACTGCACATTTTCTCACATTTTCGGGGACCAGAGTAGAAAGGTTCTGCTCCTGCCAGATATAAACCCAGAAGCTGGTGAGTTCAGAAGTGTCTTCTACCACGAGGACACCATGGCCATTGTCGACGTTGACAGCACGAACCATCTGATTGGTTGCGAAGTCGTCGACATCAAGTGTGTATTGATTGCTACTTGTTCTAATATCATTTGTGTGAAGTAAATATTAATAATGTACTGATGATTCCTTCAGGAGCACGAAAATTGAGGACTCGGACAAGGTTCTTGACAGTCTTTTGCAAGACAAAATTTACATAGCCATGGGTGAAATGTTGGGACTCATGAAGCAGTGCGATCAGCTGGATTACGATCCGTCCTTCACCAACAATTTCTTCAAGAAGTTGATTAAGTTACCTTGGATTATTATCAATGCTCCCATCAAGATTTGGCATGGACTTTACCCAGGTTTACTATTAACATTTTTAATATAGTTTCTGTATATTATGTTAACTTTGAATATCTAATTTGATGAATTTGTAGGTACCAACTGGTGCGGCAAGGGTGACATTGCAATTAGTTATCACGATGTGGGTCAAAAACGAGACTTGGACAGGTAAAATCAAGAAATGATAAGAAAATAATTTAAGGTATAGGACCTTAATACGGTTCTGTTACTCGTATCTTTTGAAACTTTTGCTTCGAAGCACTCAAATTGCGGACCATGAAAATCTAATGCATACTACGAATGATATGACTTTGGGGCTGTCCATTAGTTGGGGTAAGTAAAGCTATTATGGATGGGATTTGCATGGTCCATAATTAGTGTACTTTAAAGCAATAATCTCAAAAGATACAGGTAAAATGGACCGAATTAGAGCCCTTCTACCTTATTTCTATACATGGACAATGTAAGGTTTTTTATGTTTGAATCATTTGGATTCCAGATGTTGTCGATCTCACGACCTCTGCCCTGAAAAGGTCGAATCCAACAGTGAAAGTTATGGCATTAGAAACAATGATCCTATGACCAAGTAAGCACAATTTCTAGGTTATTTAAGTACTGTTTCTCTAAAAATATATAATTGAAATTTTTCCATTTTTTCAGATCCCACTGCGAGTGCGATAAGATATTTTACAATTGCTTAAACAAAGTTGGCACTATTCCCTCAATGCACGTCAGGATGAAGTACTTTGATTGGATTAAACCAGAGTGTGTAGACGATGATATGTCAACGGGAAACAAAATAATCAGAAAATTTTCACTGGATCGATTTAAAGAGGATTAAAAATAAAAGATATATAATTTTGTAGACTTACAGTCAATAATTAATTAGATCTCATCAATCCATAAAATATGCAGTTTACCCACACAAATTTGATTGTGTAATCATGTTCATGTTGCAATGCAAATTTAAATTTTTTTTGCATTCTTCAGAAAATATTTAAACTGTAAAAATTTTGATATTTTTACAAACAAATAAACCCAAGTTTGTTAACTGAAAAAATTGAGTATTTATGGTTTCATCGTGAAATTCTTATCAAAAAAAAAGCCACGTTTATTTCTACAGTGTTTTATTTTTTCTTTAAGTTTTATTTTCATAATACGCAACTTACGAGCTCAACTTGTATAGTTTCATGAATAAGAACTTCAAAGAAGAGCATAAAATAACAAATCACGTCATAATAGATTCCTAGCATATGCGCGCATGCAGTATGCTTCAGTTAGATCTCTCCGGTATAATTTTTGAAAATAACATTACTTTCAAGTATGTAGTAAATTTTTCAATATTTTTCTACATTTTTTCGGTTAATTTCAACTGGAGTCTTCAGTTGAGATTACCAAGGCTTAATGAAACGCTCGGTGAGAGAAGAAATATTTATCATCACGAGCAGACAGTAGCAGTTTTTGATGTCAATAATAAAAATCAAACCATTCGATGCGAAGTTATTGAGGCTTAGTCAGTATTAGTTTTTAAGTTTATTCATATTCTATTTAAACATTTTGAAAAAAATTATACAGTTTTGTTTTCAACAGTGAAACCAATGATAAAAATAAACTGTTAAACAATTTATCGTCTTACAAAATAAACACTGTCGAGTTTGAAGAAATGTTGATGCATATGAAAAAATGTGATGAGTTTGGTAACACTCATGATTTAGACGATAACTATTCCTTCTGGAGTGTCATATCCACTTTAAAATCTGACTATCACACATTTTTTCAAAGTATTATTTCAGGTAAGTAATGGCAAAATTTATGAGACAAGTTACATCAATTTACCAGTCAAATATGATTTTTTTTACGACAGGTACCAAATGGTGTGGAAGAGGAAGTATTGCTGAGAGTTATAACGATTTGGGAAATTTTCGTAAACTAGACAGGTATAAATGAGCTTTTTAACCTAATCTAATGAAACTGATTTTTGTAACGAAATAACTTTTCATGACGCAGATGTTGTAGAGGACATGATTTGTGCCCTGTAAAGGTTATGGCGTTAACCAATCGTTTCAATATTCAAAATAATCATTCTTCTGTAAGTAAGTAAGTATTAAAAATTCATATTTTTAACAAAAGTTCAAAAATTTAGAGATACTCTACAACAAATATTTTTTTGTAGAACCCATTGTTCTTGCGAAGAAATCTTCAATAAATGTTTGAAAAAAATCAATACTCCTTTAAGCGATTCTATTGGATTCATGTATTTCAACGTTATTCGGCCAGATTGCATAGAAAGCCAGTTATCATCCTCAAGCAATCAAAAAATTAGTTCCCAAAAAAATTATATATTGATTGAAAAATAATTGAAGTTCATTTTTTATACGCGTCCATAAAACTGGACGAGAAGATGAAATTCAATTCTCGATTCAATTAAAACAGATTTAATAAAGTCTCATAAAATTGTTTTATTCAAGCGGGAGATAATTTTCTTTCAGCGTTTGAAAAAAATTTCTAATAAAATATTCATTGTTTATTGATGACCTAATTATAATGGTAGTTGTATAAAAAAGTATAGATGCAGTATTACAGTGAGTATTTTGTAGATTAATTAAGGTCACTCAAAGTTCTTTATTTAAATTAATGAAGAATTTTGTACTTATGTATGAATAATGAATATATATCATCCTTCGATATTTGTTAGTCAAATTTTTTACAGTACTTTCGGTCACTCTAACCTCAAAATCGAATAAAAAAACTAAGGGGGAGGGGGGGGGGTTATACACCGATCAGCTCGGATCAGTCAATATCAAATTTTTTTCCAAAGGAATTTCGAATGAAAAATCACAAGAATAATAAATTTATTATTTTAAATTCAACACGTGATTGAAATATACATTAACATACAGTTATTGCCTCGGTTATTGCTGATAAGCCAGAGAGATAAATTTTAACTTAAAACTAGCATCATATTTTAATCTTTTTCGAGGTTATTTCATGATTATAGCCCCACGAATGTTGGACTGTATACAATGAAACTCTAAAACTCCAAATTTTTGAAAAAAAATTAAGGGGGCGGGGATTATACACTAGAAAATGCGGTTTTTTATGAGTAAATTTAATATGTAGTAAAGTGAGCGGTCAGATGTTTTTGGGTACAGAGTCCGCGACTTTTAATCTGGAGGTCCCAGGTTCAAGTCTCGGCTCGGACACTTTCCGAATTTGACTTCATATTTATGTTTTTATTGTTCTGAAAATCATGGTACCATGGGTTCGTCCCATCTATTTGAAAGAAAAAAAAAAAAAAAAAGTAACACTTTTTAATTCATGAATTTTTTTTGTTTTTAGTTTAAGGTTTCCTTATTTTTGGGTAAGCTACAGTAAATTCTGAAATGCTTAATATTTACATCTTAGTGTAAATTATATAAAAGCTTATGACAATCTTATAATTGTATAAAAATAATTAAAATTTGTTAAATGGATAGCAAGACTCTAGGTGCATTAACCCGCTAATCACATAAATACGAGTCAGCAATTCTACAATCATTCGCTAACACATTCAAACTACAAAGATATACAAACAAATCGGAGAAAAATGTCTTTCCGATAGTTTTTTTATTTATTTTCTAAAAAGTCATGGAACGTAATTTCATATCGACATTTATAAGTACGTCACTTCTTTCAAGTCTAGTTACGCGCTTATCGCAAAAATTTTTATCTGAAATACCACTAACCAGTGCTGATTTTTTTTCAAATTTTCGATTATTTTATTTTATTTTTTGTTTGAATTTCATTTCCATAATCCACGCATTACGTTAATGAAAATTAAAAGTAGTTTATTACGTGGCAAATTTTAATTAGTCTCGCGACACTTATCTCAGTTTAAACTTGCCCGGACGCACTAAGACCAGAGTTTCAAAGTTTGGGAATGAATTTTTCAGTATTTTTCACGGTCCTTCTAACTAGCAACAACCAGAGTTTACATCTTGGTTTGTCAAAAGTACCCAGTGAGAGAAGAGAAGTTTACCATCACGAACAAACTGCGGTCATCGTTGATTTCAATGAAGAAAATCAAAGCGCGATTCGCTGTGAAATTATCGAAGTTCAGTTAGTACAAGATAACCGATAGTTCAATAAGTATATGTATATATAGTTAATATTACAATTTTATTTAATAGTGAGCCTGAGCGAGTGCATCAACTTTTCAATAATTCATCAAATGTCATAGTTAAAAAAGTTGATTTGAACGAAACACTGCTGCAGATGAAAAAGTGTGACGACCACGATGATAACATCCCTGAAGTTTCATCTTTTCAAGACATTGTGTCGATCTTGTGGTCAGATTTTTCAAATCTTTGGAACGGAATAGTTTCAGGTATAAGGCTTTTTCATAGCAGACTACATCTAGCAGAACATAGAATAACCAAAACGATATAAGTCAGTTTTATTTAATTTCATGAACTTTTTAATTTTTCGTATTTGTTATTTTCCAATCTTATCATGATTTTCTATGATTTTGACAACTTCGTTGAAAAAAGATCTATGCTCTTTTCACTTTACAGTTGATTGAAGGTCTTCGCCGACCCCGAGCATTTGACCAAAAATGCTCGGGGTCGGCGAAGACTTTCAATCGACGAAAAAGTAAAAACAGCATAGATCTTTTTTCAACGAAGTTGTCAAAATCATAGAAAATCATGATAAGATTGGAAAATAACAAATACAAAAAATTATAAAGGCCATGAAATTAAATAAAACTGGCTAATACCGTTTTGGTTATTCCATGTTCTGCTAGATGTAGTCTGCTATGAAAAAGCCTTATATATACACTGGATGAAAGTTTTTCAAACTGTTTATGATAATAAAATTCAACATGAATATTTAGGCACTAAATGGTGCGGAAGAGGAAACATTGCCAAAAATTACTACGATCTGGGACGTTTACGGAATTTAGACAGGTATTGTTGATTGAATTTTTTAATACTTGTTGAAAAATAAATAATGGCTTTGACTAATCCTTGTAATAATTTGATTATTCGACTAATAATTACAATTTTTTATTTAAAAAAATTTTTAGGTGCTGTCGCGCTCATGATTTATGCCCCGTCAAGGTCAAGGCCTTCACCAATAATTTCAACATCCAAAACAATGACTCTTCAATAAGCAAGTAAGTTTTTTAAATATTTTTTTCAACATAATAAAATTCTTGAGTAAATATTAATAAATCGTAAAGAATTATTTTATTGGTTTTGGATTTTTAAACAAAATTAAAAACTCTTAATGAACGAATTATTTTTTTTTACAGATCTCATTGTTATTGTGACGAGGCTTTTTACAATTGTTTGAAAAATATCAATAGCGAAGTAAGCAACACGATTGGATTTGCGTACTTTGATGTGATTGGTCCTGGGTGCATAGAAACCGAGATGCAGTCTTCGAATGTTACAACCAAAAAATTAGTTGCTAAAAAAAATAATTATTTAATGAAAAATATGTGGATTAATCCACTCGGTCTTTCGTACACAAGATGAAAAATCGTCATAAAAAATCTATTCTTTCTCAAACTAGTATGAATACGTTGTATATTGTTAATTAAGTTTTTTTTATTTTTTGAAAGAATGCAGACTATTACAATTCATTGTTCAGTTCTCATAAAAAATACTTGAATAAATATTGTTTATCACACAATGAATGTTTATTACGGCTCGCGTTATTTTTATCTAGTAATCAACTTCCTAGAAGCTCCGAGAGAAGCTCTAATGTCAAAAGTTATTGATAAAAAAGAAAAGCGTATTCTTTCGAGCACTTGATTGAATTAGTTATCTTGTACACAACCGACTCGATTCTATTTGTAATATTCCCTTCGATTGGAAAAACATCGATACGGTATCATTTTATTGCAAAACGAGGTCATACAAAAATGCAATTTTTTTTTGTCTCACAAATTCACTCGATCTGATCTTACTTACTACCAAAAAAAAATAAATAATCAGCTGTCAAATATAAACTTTCAATCAAACTCTGTCTGTTTATTTATAACCTCACAGATTGGTTTAAATTTATTTCAAATTGACATAAATAATTGTTTTTAATTCGCGTACCGACGTAATCGAGTTTACGTCATTCCTGTTTTGTCCTACGTACGGTTTTTGTTTTCTATACCTGCATTAATTGGACCCCGGGATTTGTAATTAAATCGAACGATAAATTACCGATACCTACTGAAAATTAATTATCATCGCTCTCCACAGCCAATGAGTTTGAAGATAATCAATATTCGAATGATGTTGTTTTTAATTCGCGATACCGTTGAAACCATTAGAATCTTTTGTAAATCTAAACCCGACCCGAACAATGCGACGGCTTTGATACGCGATATGATAGGTTTGAGCTCCGGTCATTTAGAAATCGTTCGGGATTTAAATATAGCTTTTGCATTTCGTCTCGATAACAGTGTTCCAAGCCGCTTCCTTTCTGGCTTGGTTCCATTCCGATGTGAAAATTAAAAAAGAAAGAAACAAAAGAATGTTTGGCCAATCGAATGCTTTTCTGGTTCAAATTGCACGAGCGACGACGAAGTATATCTGAAAACTATTCCAGATCCGTGTTAACTGAAGTATACGTATTTTGGAATTTTTCGAAGTTTAGGTAAGTATTAATAGAACTTTCTAAAATCGGTTATTTTGAATTCCCGCCAACAACTTTTGACGCGTGACGTAAGCTTGATAATGCAACAGTTGGTACTAATGAATTTCACTCGATATTGATAATTTAGTTTGCTTTTTTGTTGTTTTAGAGTCACGTGGCTTTGTCAAAGTTGCGTAACCCTCAAACCTTTTGGTGAGAGCTTCAAATCAACAATTTAGGGAATTTTTTTTTCTCTGTTTAATGATTAGTAACATTCCTAACATGACAATAATGCAAAATTGTCTAGCGAATATACTTATTTGAGCTAAGGGTGGCCTATGAATAAAAAAGAAATAGTACATATCGACACTAGTGCCTAAAAAAAGGCAAAGTTTTTTCACACGGCGCGAAGTTATCGCACGAGCGAAGCGAGTGTGATAGCGCATGCGCCGCGTGAAAAAACCTTTGTCTTGTTTAGGCTCCAGTGTCGATATGTGCTTTATCGAATCGAGTGGCTAAAACATGACAACTTCAGGTCGTGCGTAGAAAAATGTTTTAGCCACGAATGCGATAAAGTAGATTTCGATACATGTGCGATAATGGTGCTTTTGGACACCCGTGCGTAAAAGTCATCGGGACGTTTTTAAGGTCCAGGAGCAAAGATACGGTTTTCAGGTTAGAGTGCGGGAAATAAGCAATCTCTGAATTGATCGCTTATTCATCACTCGTGATCAAACATAGTTTTATGATAGTGCGTGCGGAATATTAGTGCAATAAATACGAATTTATCGCACGCAGAAACATAAATACTTGATTCACGGAAATTCGAACGCTAAATTATGTAATTTTTAAAAAAATCATCCAATAACAAGCATAATCATAATACATTTATAACGCATACATAAATATGAAAATTTATCACTTTGGTAACATTAATTTTGCGATAAAGAAAGTCATTTGTAACGACAAAAAAAAAACTGTAATGTTCATTTGTCATTACTCTTATCACAAATTTTTACTCCAATTACGATTTAAATTTTATCCAAGTTAAAAATAATTAATCAAAAACATTAAACGCACAAGAAAAACACGATAGAAAAAAAAATTCGTAGAATTGAAAAGATTCAGCTCGTACTTAGCGTCTGCATTGTACCTTCCACAACAGGCGATTTATCACGAAGATGACAAGGCCAAACTAATCGCGGCGACCACGCGATAGTGAAAGATTTTTCCCAAGAATTTTCTGTGAGTGTAAAGTTTCTTCGGCTCTTCGGAAAAACCATTTGTTAGGCTACACGAAAAATGTTTTCGAACCCGGCTTCCGCAGCCAAGAAGCTACGTGACTCTCTTCTTCTAACCCTTTTACCCGAGTTCTTGTTCGGAAACTTTTACACCGAAGGGAGGGAGTAAATGCGCGATAAATTTCGCCGAAACAATCGTGTGGTTATGCCAAGAAAGTTACAATTTTTCCATTTCTCTTGGATGAAAATGTTTTCATTCAGTTATTGTTAATGTTGTTGAAACATTAATGTTACGGTAAGCCAACTTTTAATTACGTACTATAAAATTAATTTGATTACCCAACCTGGATTCATAATATGAAAAATTTAATTTAACCACTCAAAATTAAGATTTAAATAATTCAATGTTCTTAAATCGTAAATTTGGCACGAAGTGATGTAGAAAATAGGATTGATTAATTCATGAACTTTTGCATATTTTCAAAATGTACAATTCTGTTGACTGAATAATCCAATGAGCTTTTATCTTATTCTTGTAAATTATTTGTAGTCAAAGTTTAATAAAAATTTATTTTAAATTTACAATGAATTTGGACAAACTGTGATTGATTTTAATCAATACAATTATAATGTGTATGAGCTTGTTTATTTTGTTTACGTTGAAATAAATACTCTTATACAATAATAATAAAAAACATATGAAATATATGAAGAAAGTAATTGGGACAATGACAGTTTGTAATTGACAATTCTAAGAAATACATCATCATTACAGTGTGAGTATAAAATAGTTATAACTATAAAATAGTTATAACTATACAATAGTTCTAACATTATAGCTATACCATATGTTATATTATGCTATAATTGTTTATATTATAATGATTTTTCGATTAAATTCTTATTTTGTGAACTTGTTTCATATAAATGAACAGAATTTCAGACATAATTTAAGATGTGAGTGACACGTAGAAAAAGTTTTCGAAAATCATTCAAAAGTAATTGTTACTAATGTGTATGTCTTTCTTTAAATTTTTCAAATAAATGTTTACTTCAAATACGAAACATATGACACGTGATAGTCAGAAATAAAACCCGTGACGCTCACAAAAAATATCCTCCCACAAAAAAAAAAAAAAAAAAAAAAAAGACTCGTGTGTGCTTATTTCTACCGTCCGGGTGCATGAATGATTCAGTCCGCATCGCAAAAATATAAGCAGCAAGTTTACTCGGTTAATTATTCACCGGGTAAGTATCGACTCGAGTCGTCCTTCGCGTATCGACCAAAGGTGCAGCACCACCTGCGTCAGATTACCTAATAAATCAATCCGAAAATCCGATGACTCATTCCCCCCTTCCCCCTCCCCCTGGAAGAATAAGATGCTATTTTGGAGACTCTAAAGTGTCGCTGAACTCCCAAAAGCTCGGGCTATTTATCCACGGCGCCCTGCAGCCGAGTCTGTTTATGTACGAGCGGGGGGGTATTGTATTAACTACTTGCTGGGATAATTAACACCGGTGCGAAACACGTATTATTATCCCGAGTCTACGGTTGTTTTAGCGTCTAGTTTTGTTTTAATGATCTGGTGCTTGCCATTCCATTTATAAAACTATGACTGTCGTTTGATTTTAATTATGAAGCGACATGCATTTGATATAAACACAATTAAAATTAAGTATTCAAAGTATTTTCTATGGTGGGTATTGTGAATATCAATGTTTCTTTAATTTTTTTAAGGTATTATAAATTTTAAAGAAAAATGTAACTTTTAAAGGGGGTTGGCAAGCGAAGCAAGTAGAAATTAATTCTTCCTTAGATTGATGAAAATGTAAAAAAGTAAAATCAATGTAAAAATCATATTATAATGTGATTTTTACATTCAGAATATGTCAATACATAATATTACTAACATATGATGAAATGTACCTTACAAAACTATGGAATATTATAACACAAACATATGTTTATATCTATAATTAATTTAAATCATATGTTAAAACAAGTAAAAAACGTTAATTGAACATTATACTTCTCTTCTATGCATAAAGGTCAAAAATCATTTGTATCTTGTTTATATTAAATTACGTACATACAATACATATATTATATACTATGTTTTGGCTAATGCGATGTTTGAATGTTTATGAAACATGTGTGTTTAATGTATCAATTACTATTCTCGTAATGTATGTTCTGTTCAGTTTATTTAAACAATCTTGTTTTATTTATATAAAAACAAAAACATGTATCACAGTAATAGTTTTGATGTATGTATAATTGTATGAATGATAAATACTATGAAGTAAAGTAAACTGTACTATACAAGAATTTGTACAGTTATAGCTATCGCATAATGTGATATAATAGTAGCTTAACTAAATTCGTCTCTTTGAACTTATTAAAAAGAGACAACATCAAAATGTAATTCACTACGAACGTCACGAAGAAAACCCATTTCCAACACAAGATGCTGACGATATTCTTTCTACCAGCGGGCATATTAAACGCACTGCGAAGCATATTTCACTGTATGATGTTTTTATTAAAGGTTCAGTAGCTTCTGCCGAATCGTAAAGAAGGAAATTTTATATCTACTACGACGCACATTTATGCACACTAATTGTAACAATACGCTAAAACCAATTGTCAATCATGCATTGTTACATTGTTTACTTGTTTTATAATTCATAGCATGCACATATCAGCATTACACTACAACAACAACATAAAAAAAAATTGTACGGTACTACGTTTAGGAACAGAAGCCGTCAGTTGTCAGTAACGTGACGGCAGAAACTGTTTGGGAATCTCTTGAGAAAAAGCCCGAACGTAGTGCTATCGACTGAGACTCCCACGCGTTCTCTTAGACGGCGCCTATTTTTTCTCTCTCGGGTGTCGATTAAATTCATCAAACGCTCGTCGCTGACTAGTGAAAATTTTCTTTTTTTCGCCAGACGGAGTATTTTTATCTTTGTTTCTCTCAAGGGGATGAAAAATCAATAGTGGTTTAGCTTTGATTGACGAAATTAATGTCATTAGTCATAGACTGACTTTTAAATTCGTTTTAGATGATTTTTAATTTTACCAAAAGTTTATAAGCCGGTGTGGTATTAGGGGTGTTCATTACTTATGAAAAACAGAGTTAAATCTTTTAATAATTTAAATGAAAATAGTCCATGGACTTGTATACTAGTTTTAATTTTACAAAAATTGAATCATTTGTTTAAATAATTAAACACTTAAAACTTTTGAAAATTAAGGATTTTTTATTAATTAACTGATGAAACATTAAAATTTTCTTTGTGGTATGGTCTAGACTACCTCATAGTTTTTCAATTATCGATGCCATAAAAAGTTACATCTAGTAAAGAAAAAATGCTTGATGTTCAAACAAAAACTTCGATTTTTGAAAAACCAAAACTGTCAAACTAAGCTAACTTTTTCCGTAAGTGGTAAACATCCTCAACATTCGTCAGACTCTAAATGATTCCCATAGGGAATCATAAGCTCCCCCGATCGATCAAAAAAGGGTCTCAAGATGAAAAATTCGAGGCAGACGTCCGGGTGAATTACAATGGAATTCGATCCGGGCACGAGTCAATTAATTCTTCCTTTTTTTCTCTCCCCGACACTAAAGAGCTTATTCTTTTCGGTTATGTAAAAATTTTGAGAAAAATAAAAAAGTCGTCTATAAATAAACACGCTGCTTGGAGGCTCAAATTCTTTCTACCGTATTTCTATTTTTGAGTAAAAAAAAAGAAGATTTTGACGAAAATTTGGGGGAAAAAAAAAGAGTAATCGCGTGATAATCGTAACATGTTTATCGAAGGCGATCTTGGGTTAACGGCCCGGCAGTTATGTGTTGATCCGGCTGGGTTTTAATGAGTCGGAAAATTGCGCGATTTGGTACGAATAATTTTTCGAGCGATCGTTAAACTCGAGCTTGCGAGCTTTTTGAAATTTGCTTTCATTGCACTCAAAGCTGATGCTTTCTGATAACTTGTTTCATATTATAACAAACTCAAATATAAAATACAAACTGTAATTACAAAAGGGGTTGGTTATTATATATACATAAATAATTAATTACATAGTGTCTATGTATACATAGATAGTGCTGACCATTTGATAAAGTAATAAACTTTCATAATAATTACTGATGTATAATTATTATTCTATATTTTAACATAACAAATGACAGTCTTAAACTAATCATATGGGCTGTATATATAAAACAGTTAATATATGTATAATACATATTATACGTATACAATATATTACAACAATGCACTATCAGAATAAAATATAATAAATTATATCGAATACTCTACATACATAGATTGTAAAAAGATATATTTTTCACTGTAAATCATAACAAATATATCAATGAAATTAATAAATGGCTACACAAAGTGGTACATCACAGTAAATTTATACGTTCTTCTGTAACAAACTTACACACACGCACACAAGATTAACCAGGCAGCATGCGAGCTTGATATAATCAAAGCAAATTCAAGAGTTCGGAAGTTGTTTCGAAGCAAGAAACTAATATTACAGTTACGAGTTATTCGGTTCAGCAGACACAAAGTAAGCCCGGCTTTTAGCGCCTAAGTGGACCATTCCCGTGCGTAAAGTGAATATTCCATCATTGTAACAACCCCAATCACGGCTAATATTTAAAAAACGAGGTGAAAATTTAATTGCCGGTGGGTTTTATCGATCCGCGCGTCTTAGATGTAGGTCACAACAACGCATCATTTCCCTCGATCCATGCTTTTAAAAAAAAAAATTTTTTCTCTCCATTGCTTTAAAAAATTTACTCGTAATTGTTAAATCGATCAGCGACAAATCCATTACGCTGAAATAAAGTCTGGGCTGTATCAACGATTTCTCTATCGATCATAATCGCGATTCAATAATCCGGACTTTGCGAAAATTTAATCTACTCCGGCTTACCCTGAAGAAAAGAAGGCAAAAGAAAAAAAAAAGAGAGAAAAAAATGTTATAATCCAATACGATAAAACTCAATTCGAGGGCGGACTAGCGAAACCGTACGAGAGCCGGCCTGCTTTGTTTTCGAGTTTATTTCTTCTTCTTGCTTTCTTTCTTTCTCTTTTCGTGGGGTTAAAAACACCATTTTCCGTGAGGTTTTTCTTCTCTTTTTGTAATGTCGCGCCATGGAAATCGATCCACTGGTAGTGGTAAATAAATAAAGACGGATGTAATTACGGACTCGAAAGGAGTTAATTAATTGATGGTGTGTGATCGAGGAGTTAACAAACTACAATTTTAAAAAATTGAGTAGTTTTGCCCGAACAGTTGCAGTTTGACGCTCTTTCAAAGAGACACTCTGTTGCACGCTTGTTTAATTAATTAATTTAGTAATGGACTCTAGTGTAAAATTAATTAAATTTTTATGCACCAAAAACGTGTCAAAAATTTACATTGAAATAAAAAGCAGTGATTTATAAATGCTCGATGTATCCTACCGTAAACTAAATGAGATAAT
Organism: Encarsia formosa; assembly: GCA_038277355.1. Classification (NCBI taxonomy): domain Eukaryota; kingdom Metazoa; phylum Arthropoda; class Insecta; order Hymenoptera; family Aphelinidae; genus Encarsia; species Encarsia formosa. Next base: position 1,924,413 of record CM076185.1, on the reverse strand, counting down.
AAAAAACTACTTCTAACCAAAATGTCTCATTATAAAGTTACGTTACTATAACAGGTGGTCTACTCAAAAATTTATTTTACTACGTGCACCGTACGTTGAATGCTTGTTATATATTTTGTATGTACACAGCAATACAGTCTATGAAATATAATCTTATATCATATCCCTTGAAGATAGTCATATGTTACAATGTAATTTACACAGGTTATTTACACGATACTCGTTTGTTTGGGAATGAAGAATGTCTCTAGTGCGTCCAGTGCATCAAGAAATTCGCAAGACACTAACCTCGAAAGCTCTCCAGGATCCTCTTGGCCTCCAGGTTAAGTCACAAAAGGTATCACACCCACAAAAAGCACAAATCACAGAAGAGTCGAGTCCTCATAGTAGTCGTTGCGCGCACAGTTTAACAAAGTAAGAAAAAAAGAACATCAACAGCAACAACAACAACAACAACGGTAACAGCAACAAAAGAATTGAAAAAAAAAAGAAAGAAAAATAAAAAAACAACACACGCGCGAGTTTGCTGAAGTGTGGGTGCGGAGCTGCCAAGGTGCAGGTCAGCCGCGTCGCACCGACAAACTGAGATCAGCGGTCGCCGAAACGTGCTCGGCCGAGTCCTCGGGCCGGCTCGGAAAACTCCGGCCCTTTTCGCCGGCGGCGCGTAACCATGGACAACGCCGGCGAAATACCACCGCACGCAGCCTGATTGATGGCCGCTGCGGCGGGGGAGTAAGGGACTTTTATAGTTACTCTCTCTCTCTCTGAGCTAGGGCTAATATTGTTTGATCGAAGTTCGATTGTGTGTTTGCTCGCGGGGGTCGTTTACGGAAAGCCCTTTCGAACAAGTCCAAGCTTACGCTCTTTTCTTTTGTTTATCAAACTTGCTAGTTGGTAGAGGATTATTTGTTGTGGCGCAATTTTTTAGGTTGGTAATCCTGAGGTGTGATAATTTAAAGATTGCCACACTTTGTTTATACTTTTTTTTTAGTTCCTGACGGTTTTGCTCCTGTACGGCAGAGTTTGTATGACTGTAATTGAGAAATTTTGTAAGAATGTTAGTCAATTTTGATAATTTGAGCGCTAATCATAGCACTTGAAAAGTTTTTTATTAAGGGTAATAAATAGTAGGGTTTATTTACTTGGTAGTTGGTACGATTGGTATTGTTAGCTTTGGAAATTTTTTTAGTTGCTATGACTGAGTTATCTTTATTTAAATTTATCGATAATTATTTAATAATTAATGTACTTGTGTTTATAATTTTTGACAAAATATTGATTTTATTAGAAAATTTGCTACAATTAAAGCTTATCTAAAATAATTGAAATTTAAATATAAAATAATTAAAATAATTAAAAAGTTATAGGTTGGTGTTATTATGAATGACAGAATCAAATAAATAGCTGTAACTAAATATAGTACTTTTTTACAAAATTTGTTAAATTTATTTATCTAGTAGATTGGTAATACTGAACTAAAATTATTCGCAAATTATATTAACGCTTTTGACTCTTTGAGCTTTGATGCTTTTACGATGGTAATATTTTAGTACTAGCGTGTTAAAATTGTATATTAAACCGTATGATATTTTGATATAGATAAAATCAACGCATAATTAAGTTCAATCAAAAACTCTAAAACTAAAAGTTAAAAATATACTAATCCAAATTCAATGTTCGTCACATCGCGAGTGAAACTTTTAAATCTCGAGTTTTTAAAATGTTTCAGCGACATTTGTTCCAACTCGTGACACATATTCGTTAAAAACTGATTTTTTCCAATTAAAATTTTAATGAACTGTTTTAATATTGCCAAGAAATGTATTACAAGTGGATAACAGCGAGGAAAAAAGAGAAAAAAGTGAGTGCGATAATTATAGTATGAAAACTCGGGGAAAAATTAACACCGGGACGCACTCCACTACCACTCAGTTTCAAATGAAAATAAATGCGCGGGAAAAAAAAGCTGACGGACTGCGTGGAAAAAAAAGATTCACTTCATTCCTGGAGTATAAAAATTCTTTTCTAAGCGGTGGCTCGCAAAAATAGAATCATCGAGAGAAAAAAAAAGGAATACTCGTGGGGGGTTTAAATATGAAACCAAGAGTACCAACCAACCGAGCGGGACTCGGGAGTAGAATGCAATTTTCAAAAGTTTCGCTGCGCACTTGTTTGTCACGTACAAGAAGTGTAAGCTACACTGTTTCGAAGTTTATTTGCGTTTGTCGTGGGACTGAATATTTAACGAGTGGTAGTACTGAAAGCTGGATTCATATTTTTTCAACAATTATTTGTTTATTTTAGGTAGGACCGCACCTACGGCTCTAGTCAAGATGCATTTTCGGTTAAACATTTGACTAGCTTCACGCGTATATAGATATAGAAATGCATTAGCAGCAGAAGCTTTTTTAACCTAAAACACATATTTTTGTTTTTTATTAATACTTAGAGAAACCGAATGTATGATTTAATTAATTCTATGTGATTCTTGTGCATTCTAGTTAAACTGACAAATATTCTGAAAACCTGATCACATGTAATTATGTAAAAATTGTATGATAAATGTGCCCTCCCATAAGACTACGGGTTAAATCGACGCGATGTTAATATTCAATTACTCAAAAACGAAAAACCCCCAGGTTCTGAAAATTTAGTGGCATCATTTTTTAATATTTATCTTCGACTTCCTCAAGTTTTAGATTTTTAACACATCTATTTCTAGTTTGTGCGGTCCTACCTTAATCAATACGTAATTAATTTATGTATATTCTATCAACAACATTCATTTCATTCAAATTTTAGATATTTTGATCTAATATCTTTCTTAAATAAACTAATATAATTACCATTTTTTGTAATCAACAGACAATTATTCCAGTAAAAAGAATAATTATATAACAAATTAATTTAGCAGGTTTTATTTATATTTTCTTTATAAAAAATATAATGATGGTAATTTAAATTAAATAATTTATATTCTTGTCAATAATTACAAATTATATGTACAGTGGATATAAAATAATTGTATGCTTAAAATGAAATCTAAAAAATATATTTTTAATTAAATGAATGTATTATAATTATAATATATTCATTGTTGTTATTTTTTAATATAAGTGCCTGTTGTAACTGTATTTTTAAGTTTTTTATTTCACTTGTATTTTTTCAAAATACATAATGGCGTTTAATAAGAGTTTAAGAGTATTTAAACAAAAACTATTTTTTTAATGAAAAAAAAAACTTTTATCATTGAATTTGTAACAAATTGCAAGGCAATTTACTTATTTCAGGAAGCTTTTCAGAGCAAAAGCGTGCTGGGAGTTAATTTACTCGGTTTGTTTTTCTGTGCTAAGTATGTTTGCTCAGTAGAATATCTTGCTTAGCAAATATATAATGTACTCAAAACACATCCGAAGCTTGCATAAATTTTACGGTCACAGAAAGAAAAAAAAAGAAGTAGCCACGAAAAAAAAACGGTAAGAGCTTTTTTTTGACGTGACACGTGTTTAAACAAGACACAGATGTCACTCTTGTTTATTAGTGATTTTTTTTTAAGGCAAAAATCAAACTTCTAAATTCTGGTACACGTAGAAGCTTTTTACATGTGTTTGTCATAGTGTAACCCAAAAACAGTTTTTACGCACTATGTACTTTGAACATTTTAATTAAATTTATACTTTTGGAACTATGATACTGATAATAAGTTTTTTCACTACATATATAAAATAGTATAATATTACTAGGTGTATTACACACAATGATTATATAGAATTATACACTATTTTCAATAACTAAAGTTTTTTTGTAAGTATAATGTATGTTTTATATTATTTATGTTTAGATATTTAGATACAATTTAATGTTTTATCATGATCACATATAATATGTATAACATTAATAATAAAATAAAATGCTCATGTATAATATATTTTAATGATAATATATATTTCATACTTAATAGCACAGGTGTATCATAATATATGATTTTCAGTAGTGACGATTAAGACGATTACCATAACAATGAAACTAAATAACTCAAGAAGAGTACTCGGTCATCACGTATACGATACTATCAAGGAATACATTCACGTTCAAACTAGCACATTACCTACGAATAAAGAGCACTAAAGTAAGCCTATAATACCATTTTTATTATCTTCGTTTACACTCTTCCCAAAAGATCATTCCAAGAAAAAAAAAAAAAAGCATTTCTCTATATCTCACCATTTTTCTTGTGATTCCTCCGGCTGGCTCATGAATTATTGCGGACATCGATTGACCTGCAATGATAGGGCCAGTGTTTTACAACTGGATTTACTTCTTTTCTTCTTTAACATTTTGTTCGTTTGATTATTGAATGGGATTAACCTCGAGAATACCTAGGTTTAGCTCAACCGTATGTGAATGATTATATTAAATGTAGCCCTGATGAAGTTGACGGCTATTTCTACTCTGTGTTTGTTTATTGCAAGCGTTGAAGTTATTGGTATTTACTTCTTTTTTTTTTTTTTTTTTTTATCAAGGTGGTTCTAGCGTGACAGCAACCTAACCTCCAAATATTTTTAATAATTAAACCGTGACCCCTGCATTAGAGTGCTTTCAAATAGGCAAAATTCAACAAATTTGAGTATGAAAATTAGTCTGGTTCGAAATTCAAGGGACCGAGTCAAGACTTCGAATTATCGGGTGAATTTTCAAAAAAGGTAAAAAATTTCGAATTATCGAAGTAGCATGGTATTGAAAAATTTATTTTTTAACTCAGTAGAACTGAAAGTTTGTATTGCATCTGTTTGTAAAAAAATTGTATCAAATTAAGAGTCTGGAGAGGAATTTAAATATTAGCTCTTCGAAGCAACTTTGAATTATCTAGGTAAAAATACATAAGAATCTGTTTTAAGGGGCAAAAATCACTTAAAATTATCAAGGTTTTTCTGTAATTTTCATTTTTCTCAAAAGTTACTCGATTTTTTAAACTAGCATTTTTTTTTCGTAATTCAAAATATAGATTACTTCTTTATAGATTTGTAAAAAACCATCAAAATTAGAAAAATTTTAAAGTTTTGATAGAAACTACATCGATTCTATAACTCGAGCGTTCGCGTGACTCTCACAAGCTAAGAAATTAGGTTTACGTATCAAAAAGGTAACGATAAATTGCGTGACTGAAAAATTAAAGCTAATTAAACGCGTTGTATCGAAAGCACATTGAAATAAGTAGAATACTTCATTATTTTTCAGTAAATAGAGCTGATGTACTACAAATCGGAGGTACTGGAGCTAATACTTTATTTACAGATGAAGCACCGGGCTTAAAAATAAACTTAGTAGAGTGGCGCGGGAAATTATGAACGGGGTCTCAATAAAATTGCACCTCAGTCGAGCTTGCTATAGCTCAAGTTCGATTGTATCTCGAGCCGACTTTTATTTACGAGGTCACGGTTATGTTAACTAATAAGCACATTCAGCGCTAAGCTTTTTTACCCTCAGCACTGTTATTCACTGGAAATTTAATATTACTGATTCTTTTTTTTTTAATTGTAGCTTTTGGTTTGGTTTGTTATGCTTGGATGCTTCGTTTATAATTTTGAAGCTCATTTTTTAATGAGAGTTTATTTTTGTTACATTTATTGTCTCTAGGTACTTAAATTGTATGAGTCTAAGTTAATTTGAAAAAATTCAAAGTTTAGTAATTTAGTTTTGCTCATACATGCAGAGTCATCCCTAGTTTTTTTTTTTTTTTTTTTTTTTAACATTTATACTAATTATTTTAACATGAATACTCATCAATAAAAAATGCAATATTTGTTAAACTAGAATTGACAACTAAGCCGTAAATTTACCTTTACGAGAAAATATTGTAATGTACATTATATCATTGTACTTTGTATGCAATTACTGTAAGAACTTACCCAGTTTATATAAATTCAAAAAAAGGTTTCAAATTTAACATCATAAGAAATAGATCATCCCAGTGCCTATCAAAACGAGCTAGAAAAACTCTTACTCCGGGGATCGATCGTCTCCTAGACTATCAAAAAGTACTTTAGTTTCATGGATAAATGAACGTAAAAAGTTTAACTCGAGAGAAGGAAAAAAAAAACTTCGAGGCTTGGGAAGCGACGAGAACACGAGGGGTTTTAATGACACGGATAATGTCTCGTTTAGCCCCAGAGATACAAAAACATCAGGGACGGCGCTAACAGCTTTTACCAATTTAGAGTTAATCGATTTTTATTAATACCGAGAATATATTTTTTATAATGTTCATGATAATTTTATTTGTTAAGAATTTTTTTGACTGGCTGATTTTGAAAGTTCGAGCGTTTTGTTTGATCGTAAGTAATAAAAATGATTTCATTGTGTGTTTCTCAGTACGCGAACTCGTAAGAATTGCTATAACAGTCTTAAAAATAACAGATACTACATTTTTTTCATAATGATTGATAATTAAATGAAATTTTTATAAAGTGTTATAGTCTGTGAATGAATTTTTATCTTCGAAGCTTGAATCTAAAAATAACTCATATTTTTGTAATTAGTGCGTTCATTATTCTCCTCTTTGTGTATTCGAATATAAAAAAATATATATACATTTGAAAATCGATGACAATTATTAATAAAAAAAACTCTATCACTTATTTCAAGAGTTGAGTGTTTAAAAAAAAGTGCCTAAAGTGGCCGGGTACTAGTAGCAGTAAAAAAAAAAAGCTCAACGTAATGCGATAAGTAGATGCGGTAATGCGATAAGTGGGCGGGTGTTTATTGTCGTGTAGGCCGCCGACTAATTTAGCTTGAAATCTCACTTTGATCTTACGGAAATCGTCAATCTTGAAAAAAAGTCCACTTGGTGACGCTCAAAATCAACACTGTTTTGACATTGATTTTTATCAATTTCAACGCTTGCATTTAAATGCTTTGTTTAAAAAAAATCTTTGAAGGCATTTTTTGAATCAAAATTTTACTGAGCAGTAAAAGAATTTTCCAAGGTTCTAATTAAAAGAATATAATTGGCGAGATCAAAATTTTCAAGGAATCTAAGTTAAATACAAGATCTAATCTTTGGACAACTTCAGTTTTCGAACAAAACAAATTTTCTATCTTTTTTCTGCACTGAAACAACTAATTAACCGGATCTCACTCCAATGACTCAAGTCAATTTGATTTTAATAGATAAGCAGAAAAAAAGCTCGATAATCGGCTTTTAGATTTTGAATTAATAAAGTCGTTTTGGAAACACTTACAAAACCAAAAGCAGCAAGTCGGGTTTATTTCTAGGTAACGCGATAAAGACCAGATGTTCGGGAATTATGGATGACCGAGATCGACTTTGTCTCGATTGAGATGAGACGTTGTTGGTTATTTAAGCTTTACAATATTTACTAACCGACTTTAATCAGATCATTTTTTTTTTTCAAATTTTATTAATAATTGGGGGGTGGGAGTGAATCAATATTTTTTTCTATTTTGTTTTCTGCGTAATTTACTATTCACGACATCGATAAAGATCTGATGAATTTCTTCAAATAGCATGACATTACTTACTTTTACTTTTTGTCCTTTCTAAAACTGTGTCCATCAACGATAGTGATAAACATTTTTTTCCAACTTATAAATAAAAAAAATTGAATTTTATTTATCACGAAAAGAATCTTTGTCATTTTGTGATAGAGAAGTTTTTTTTTATCGAGGCAATTAGAAATACAATCAATACCTAATTCGTATCAATTTTGGATAAAAAAGTAAAATTATTGGAAAAAATAATAGTTTTTTTTTTTTGAATTTAACATGAAAAATTTGAATAATAAGTCTTATTCTTGTATAAAAATCATTAGTTTAGAGAAAATTTTAGTTTTTCTAGTGGTAGAAGTGTTTTTTGATTTTTCTATTCTCTTAGTCTAAATTAGTATTTACGATTTCAGACAGTCCAACAAAAAAATCCAAATGATTGCAATTTTATAATCTGTAAAAAAATAGATAAAAATTCCGTAACTGACACCAATTTGAGTGAAGTAACCACAGGCTTTGTTGTGGTATCTGAACAAACAAATTGAGTGAAAACTGCCACAATTTATATTGTTTGGTGGTTGGCAAAACTGTTTTAATTTGTACATATTAAAATAACAATCATGTAACTGCTATAAACTCGTAAAGCATAAAAGATAAAGACAAGTAAAACACAAAACAATAAGACTAATAATGATATGTTACTCGATTAGTATGTAAAAAAGTACATTTACATCTCGAGTTTTTGATACTCGATTTAAATGTATTTAACTTCTCACACTAGTTTTGTAACATATCATTTTTAAGAGAATTATTTTTATCTTGTAATTAAGTAATATTTTAATATCAGATAAGTGCTACTTCACAAACATAAATTTTATTCGCACTTGGTCAAAAAAGTCATATTACAGTGAAGTGCAAAACACGAAATTCTTTTTTAAGTGCTTACGATTTTTTGTTTAAAACTAATTTCTTACAAACTTGTTCAGGTAAAACTATGGATAATCAATATTAATAAACAAAAAATACTTTTTCTCAATAAAATTAAAAATTTTTAATTATTTTTTTATTAAATGGTTAAAAAAAATTTTTCACAAAAGACTCGTTGCTTCCATAAATTTTTTCCGCGCCTTAATTAAGAGAGTGTGTATAGACTCGGGCTTCGAAATGACCGGGTAAAAGTAACCGGTCCGCGCTAACAAGCCACTTTGCTAATTCGTCCATGCTCGTGCGATATCCTGGGAATACGGTGCTTCACGGATATTTCCGACGTGTACCAACTTTTAAACTTTTAAAATTGAAAAAAAAAGCTACTCGTGCTTTTGTCAACATTGTCCGGTTGAAAATTTTTTTGGAGTTTCTTAATTTATGTGAATAATTAACTTTTCTTTGAAAGTTATAAGTAAATCAAGAAACACGACAATTTTTGAAAAAAATATTTCAAGTATTTGATGAACAGTGAATTTTAGTATGTGCTTTGCAATTTTAAGAGTTTAAATGACAGAGAAAAATATTTTTAAATTATCGACTTTTGTTACAATATTTTAACTTTGTTTTATGGTCTTAATTTAGATTTGGCAACTCTAGTCATAACTACTTGCGAGTGTGAGTCAAGCATCAAGTTTTTAGTCGAAAATTCAAAATGAAAATTTAAGATATTTTTTTCTCAGACATTTTCAAGTTCAAAAGACAAACGTCAAAACTGAAGCTTACTATTAGCCATAACCTAAAAAAAAAAAATTTTGATATTTTTGTTGACTATTTTCTCATTTTACTTGACACTTGAAAATTTTAAAATAAATCGCTACCGTAATAAAAAAAAAAGTTTTTTTTTCATAATTAAATTTTAACTTTCCAAAAATATCTCGAAAAAGCTATTTTTTGGCAAAGAATTTGTACTCGTTAGTTTTTCAAAAAAATTTTCTCGCAGCATCGCATCATCAATCAAAAATATTTCCGAACTTGCTACCAATTGATTGATCGATACTATCGATAACAAAAAAAAAGCAGGTAATAAAATCCAACGAACAAATTCGGAAGAAACCAGGGCAATAAAGCAACCCGGTTGGGAAATTATTATTCCCCCCTCCATCATTTCCTGAAAAGCGGGAAAAATTCATCCACAAACGATTCTGGCATTACACTGGATTTTTTTTTTTAACTCTTCCACTTCCGCTATTCGTTTCACATTACCAGACGAAACAATAAAATTCAAAGAAATATGAAAATAAACGAACCCTTTTTTTTGCATACCGCGGTGAAATTTTCCGGACTGAGTTTTCACGTTCGAGTGAAAAAATAAAAAAGCACAGGAGTTTTATTGCGGTCTGGGTGAATTTAAGTCGATATCCGTTATAAATTCATCTGTGTCTTTATTATTATAGATCGTTTGAGTGATGGTTTAGCTAATGTTTTATTATTTTACTTCGATTCTGTCTGATTGATAATTTTTTTGAAAACTGACAATAAATCGTTTGATTTATTTATTTTAGAAAGCGTTAGCATGGTGTTAATAATTAAGCTTTTTCAATCAAGATTAAAAAAAAAATTTTAGGATATATTTTCGAATTTTAGCAGTCGAAATGACTGAAAAAATTTTGAATTTCTACTAAAACTCTGAACTCGTGACGTCAGCTGACAACGTGTCTAGTCTAGTTACACTCGGTTACACACATGTTTGTAACTAGTTTAGAAAAAAAAAGTTACAACGTTTAATTCTAATGTTTTTATTAATAAACTTAATATTGATAATTTTTTTGCTCATTTTTCTTGTTACATAATTTTATTTCATTATTACTTCCAAGCTGAGCTTTAACGTCAAGCGTTTTGACGGGAATTTAAAAAAAATTTTTCATCAAATTTCGAAATATTTAATGAAATTCGATTTTAACAAAAAAAATAGAAACTTTTTTTACTTATTTTTCCTATAGATGCCAATTAAATTAGAAATCTCAAGCATAGCCAATTAAAAATTAACAAATTTGAAAATCATTGTTACCAACACGAAACTTAAAACCGAGCTTTTTTGTTTAGACTAAAGTACCCAATTATTTCCTGAAAAGCAAAAACCAATGTAACGTGTGTATCGTGAGAGAAAAAAGCGTGCTGTTTGTTAGAAAAAAGAAAAAAAAAAAAAAAAAAATGTGAGAGATCGATGAAGTGACGTGGAGAGTTGACTAATCGATAACAACGTGGCCTACTCGCACCTTGTTTTCCACTTTTATAGACCGGGATATTTAATTTGAATTTGCATCTGTGAATTATTCCGAAAATTTATATTCTACGTAACAAGATTCGTTGAATATTTAACAATCGCTCGACGTGATTTTAAGAATTTCATGAATGATCTTGGATAAATGAAAAAGTAGTAAAATAAATTTTTCACGTTAAAATTCATGGAATAGTAAATAAACTTTATAATAATTTTCAAAACAAACTTTCAACTCTTTTTTATTTTTATAAATTTTTGAATACTTTTAATATTTTTTCTTCTATTTTTTTTCTATGCAACGATAATTTATTTAAAAAAATAAATAATAATAAAAATAGGTCTTAAAAGTTTTTAAAGAAAATTTTTTTTTTATGTATTTTTAATTATTTTTGATGATTGTTCTTATATTTTTCTTTTTTCGTCTATTATTTAAAATATTTTTAATTAATTTTTTTTTCTATGAATTTTCAATTTTTTTTAAATTTTTTATTATTATAAAATAATGAAATCAGATTTTAAAAATCTTTAGATTGGTTTTATTGTAATAAAATAATCAAAAAATTAATAATTTTAATTTTATTCCTTAATTTTTCATACATTTTCAATAGTTATTCAATAATTATCCTAATAACGTCCAATTATTTAAATCGTTTGTTGATTCAAAATTTAAAACTGCATTAAACTAGTCTTCCACTACCACTATTACCAAAGAAGTGACAATAATATCTAAAATAAAAAATAAATAAAAATCCGGAATAAAATTTTCCGAACCCCCCGTAAAATTGTTGACCGCATACCAAAAACCATTGTAAAAACAAAGTTTCGCTGGCCGACCAATGCACTCAAAGCCGAGCAGAAAGAAGAAGAAGAAGAATAAAAAAGAAAAGAAAACGCTCCTGACCTCCTTACTTGCGGTGACACTCGTGTACGTGCATAAATCCGGCAAGGTCGAGAGACGAGCTTCCCTACTGCTCTGGCGTTAAAGTGCTTGCGGAAATTTTACCCGCTAATATGAAAATATGCTTCTGCCTAGTTGCCCTTTTTTTCTTTTTACTCTTCTCTTTTCTGATTTTTTTTTTTTTAAACTTTAAGCCTTTGAAATAAATTATATTCATGTTTTCTGCAGATTTTATTCTTAAGGAAAAGACAGAGTGATTTGGAGGTGCACAAAAGTTTTTTCTCTTTCATTTACACCATTCTTTTTCATAATTGGATGCTTTTTTTAATTTTAATAAAATTTTATGTTTTTTATCTAAAAGAACAATAAAAATTATTATTTTAATGTGGTTATTTAAAGTCTTTGCTTTTAGAATAGCAAATTGACTGAATAACTTTTGAACAATTTTATTATTTTACTTTAAAAGATTTTTTAATTTGTTTATTATAAACATTTTTTGCAGAGTCCATTTTGAATCATATGATAATTTTTTTCTTCAATTTTATTCGTTGTTTTTAAATTATAACCTGTATATTGATCTTTCAAATAAAGATCTCCTGATGAGATTGATAGACTAAGTCAGCGAAAGCTTAAGATATTTTAATTAGAAATACATGCTTTCAAGTGATTCATTAACCATAACTAAAATAAATTTTGATGAAAAAAGGCCAAAAAAAAAAAAAAATTTGTACTTGCTAATTAATAAAAAAATGTGAGTGATTGAAGAATTAATAATAAACAACTTTTTTATGTATTCTATCTTTAAATTTATTAATATAAATTATATAAAATTACGTTATGATAAAAATATCATCGGTTACATATTTTACGAAGCTAACTAAAATCAAGCGAGTGATAAATTTTATCACTTCATTAAAAATTCATTCATGTTTTTCACACCGAAAAATCACACATTCGAATATACATTTCGATAAAAAAATCCAACGAACATTTCGGAAAGCTCGTATCGAAAACTTTCCTGGAGATTATCGTCGCGCGCCTACTCCCAACAGCTCCTCGGGGACGACGGCCGAACTTTATTTTCCGATCGACCGAGATAAATAAAGTTTGTAAGGTCAGCGGGGGTCATCACGCACCCAGGAATCGTTTGACCGAGTACTGGGGGAAGGCGTAGATACCGACGGCTATGAGCAACAGGACCAGCACCAGGAAGCACCCGCAGCAGACGTGCCAACGGTAGTACTTGAACACGACGAAGCAGCAAGCCTTCCAGGGGTTACGGAACCACGAGAACGACATGTCCGGACGGCTGAAAATTTTTTCAATGCTTAAATTTTTAACGCAATGGTAGCAGTGATTTTTTCAGAAGACTTTTCAGTTATCAACCGAATCGACATATGTAATAGTATATTACCACACAAGTGCGTAAAAATGCTCTTTTACATACATGTATAATAATATATTTTATCGTGCTAGTGCGATAAATCATGTTTTCATCATAAAGTTAAAGTTGATGAATAAAAATATTTTTGTTATAGTTTGTAAAGTTTCCCCTAGTAAAAAAAGTAATTAAAGTGTATAGATACATACTTGGGTTTGGGTAGAGGGTCCGGTTCTTCGCGCCCTTTGCCGACCGGAGATTCGTCGGCTTCGTCAGTCGGTAGCAGTGACAGTTCCATCTCTATTTTTCCCTGCAATAATCAATTTCAGCGTGGTAAAGTAGTTAGAAGCTCATTGCAAACTATTTAAAAAAAAAAAAAAAAAAAAAAAAAATCTTTTCTCAAAGTAACTAACCGCCTTCAAGTACTTCCCGAATGCGTTGCTAGTGGTCAGAGGCCACCAGCCCCGGATTCTTTGCGCCCGGAACAAACTTAATCGAGGGGAAGCGGGGTCCAGGAGTCGCAGAGTGCAATTTTGGGCGTTGTGACTCCCCCTCGGCATGTTTGCCAGATCCAAGCTGAGCGCACCTGTCGAATAACACCACTAATTACTTAGCTCTTTGATTGATGGACCGTGAATCAAAGTGACGCATTACCGGTAGATCTACTTTAATTATCGACGACCCTGTGCCGTGCCATATTCCCTAAATGTAACTATTCAAAGATATAAATGTAGAAATTTATTTTACATCTGTTTTATCGGTTCTTCATGTAAGAGACGGAATTTTAGTCAAGTCAATAAGCTAATTTTGATTTTAAAAATGTATACACTTGGCACGATTTTTTTTGTTAAGATTTTTTTTAAATCAACTTTTTGAGTATTGTATGTTTGGAAATACCTAGAAAATCATCTTGTGAAAAGTGATCGCTATCGTAGACTTGAACGTAGAGTTTTCCAGGAGTTCTGTGCTCCGTTTCGTCCCTGGCAAAGACCGATACTTTTCGTTTGACGATTATCATTCTCTCGCCTTTGGCCCAGGTGAATCGAAAGACAAATCTCCAATTGAAATTTCCTTCCCCAGTCAGTGAGTTGTAATGAACGTCTGTTTTTTGTATATCGTCGGGTAGAAGCCACCTTCAAATTATATACTTTATTGATAAAGATCCCGTAATTATATGTTTAATGCATGTAAGTTCTATCTAAAATAATTTATGTAGGGTGTAAGGGTATCGACATTGCGAAAAAATTTCGTTTTACCGACTGAGTAAAGAACTTATTAAGCCTAAGAAATATTTCATACAAGTTAGTTTTTAAGTATCTATCCCACATTTTTACATTTAAATAATAAAAGGTATAGCATTACATAGGAAGCTTATTAATAGCATAAGAATATAGAAATTTCGAAAAAAAACCTGTTTTACCGACCGAGTAATAATGTTCTTTTAAAAATAAAGCAAGCAACTTCATATATAACGCCTTGATGTCGAGATTTTTTTTTTTTTATTATAAAAAAAATCTTTAAGCATATTTTTGAAATAAACAGCGATAGAAAACACTTTTATTTCTAGTTTACCGACTGGAAACTTATAGAATGAAACAATCTAACTAAACAATAACGTAAATATCATGGTACTCATCACTCTCGATTTGAATAAATAAAGTTTTAGTATCGTTTCTAGCCAAATATGGCATATAAGATTACTTATGCTGCGAAACATTTCTGTTTTACCGATCGAGTAAGGAATTTGCAAACTCAAAACTCAAGTTTATGAAATAAGACAGGTGATAGTTCTTGACGAAACTACTAGAGCACTTTTCACTTTCTAATATAAAAAATTTTGTTTGAATTTCTAAAACCTGGGAATATTGATTTAGAAAAAATTACTGCTTTACCGACCGAGTCATGAACCCATAAACCCAAAAGAGAAAAAAAGAGTTAATGAAGAAATAAGTTATCACCCCTTGACGTAGATGTCGGAGCACTTTTCACCGGTGAGGAATTGATTGTCGACAAGGGGTACGTCCTCGGTGTTCCACACGGTCACGCGAAGCTCGTAATCCTTGGGCTCGAGGGGAGTTATATTGACCGCAGGTTTGACCGGCATCTCGTCGATCGGGAACATGTCTATCCACATTTCCAGTCTGCCCTGAAAACACATTTTTTTACTTTCACGGGGAATGTCTTTGTAAATCTCCGACTTGGTTAACGAGCTCAAAATAGTCCTCTAATGAGGCTTTAAATCCCTTTGTGACCAGGGGAAAATTTATTAATCTTTATTATACATCTAATTTTATTGTTCCACATTTGATCAAAACTTATAATATTAAAAATTAAAATAAATTTTTTCTCTTGGAGTTGAGCTTTGACGTCCAATCGATTTCGCAGAAATTTTAATTAAGGTCTTTCTACAAAATTCTGATATTCATGAATGATAAAACACAATAGATAACAAAATTCAATTATTTTTCTGTTGAAACACTAGAATCGACGATTTATTATTTCCACTATGAACTGGTATTCTACATTTATATTTTGAACCCAATAATGAAATTTATGAAATTTTATACTCGGCATTCAATGAGTTTACATTATGTGCAATCTCAAACAATAAAAATATTCAATACTTCACAACAACAGAATTCCAATATTAAATTCAAACTGAACATAATTTCGAGTATGAAAATCTTCTATAGCTTATCAACATGAGAATAAAAAAAAGCTTTTAAATATTTAATAATAACTCCCTGAGAGTACCAGCCAATAAAAGAATCCTCCTCGAATGAAGCGTCCTCGCGAGTCCTCAAAATGCAATTTCTATCTCTCTGTTTTGGCAGAGCCAACAAAGGCACTTTTTTTTTTTTTATTTACCGAAAAAACAAAAAAAAAAAAACATACCTGCTCGAGTCCAGGTCTCTTGGGATTGAAAAGCGGACGTCTCTCGATGTGCTCGGGCACCAAGGCGCACCCGCAAATTGGAAAGTCGTGCCATCGATGCAGCACCCCCAGTGCCATTCTCTCCTCTCTGGTTTCTTTTTTTTTTTTTTTTTTGTAAAATCAATCGGCTCGATTAATATTTTTGTTTGCGCAGGGAATATCATAGAGATAGAGGTTTAGTTTTTAGATAGTATTTTCGATTGGGACAGAAAGCATTTAATCAAAGTGGAGTATTTAGAAAAACAGACATTTGTTTGCTTAGTAGTGGATTCTGGATGAGTGAAAAACACTTTTTTTTCCTTAATTTCTGAATACAGATAAAACCGTTAAATTGTCAATTTAGTAGCTAAAAATGGTTGTCAAAAAGCTTTTGAAACTAGGTAAGGACAACTTCAGAAACTATTGTTAATAATAAATAAGATAATAATATGCTAAAAACCAAAGTCCCGTGAAATTTCCGTTTCCAATAAATGGTCCAAAAAATCGTTACGTTTTTGCTCATTAAACTAACAAATACATATTTGGACATTTTTCATAAAAGAATATTGATCTTCAATTGAATTACGAAGAAGTAAGTGCGAACCATCGTCGTCGTCTTCGTCGTCATCAGGTTTGGCCGTATACGGAAACTTCTTGGCCCCGATGCCCACGTAGTTTTCTCGGTACTCCGGCATGGGCAGGTTGAACCTGCGACAGAGGCTCCTGAGTATCGCGGTCGGCTTCTCCCGGTCCCGCCACGCGTTGTACCCGTCGACGTCGTAGCTGTAGGGGAGTCCGCACTGGCCCCTGTGGTGGCTGACGTACCTGCTCTCGATGTCCACCCGGGTCTCCCCGATCAGGTCGTCGGTGGTCGTCGCGTCGTAGTCCCAGACCTGGATTGTTATGCTGTGGTCGGCAGGGAATGTCGCTTCCATCTCGAATACCCTTAAAATTTAAGGTTTAACCTCAATAAATATCTAACAACGTAATAATCACTATTTTTTCATCTAAAAATCAAGTAAGCTTCAATGAAGATTTTGAAATGACTGAGAAAGAGTTTTATGAATTTTAAAATTTCTTCCGTCAGTTAAAGTAAGTGAGGAAAAATTTTCTTGAATTGATATCGCCACCCGGGAAGTTTCTTAATCTCTTAATCCTCATTCACTCAATTTAATCCGTGGGATAATCTTAGGTAAGCAGAGTATCTCAGTCTGGGAAATTTTCTTTTTTTACGCAACGACGAAGCGTTAACCTTTACTTAATTCCCAGGGTTATTGCTGAAAATATAGATTGCGCTGACAGCTTTAAAAAGAAAATTCACAGTATTTAAATTAAATTGGTTTTATTATACAATCCCAATAAAGTTTTCTTTACAGTTACCATAGTTGAGATGAGAATGAAGTTATATAGATAAACAGATTTTGGAATTATCTCAAAAGTGAAGAGCTAATTCGTTTGATGTACATTTGGATAAGCTACTATGAACTGAATGAGCAATAACGTTTCCATCAATATCTTCAGGTATACATAAAAATTGTATTCTCACATATAAATATTGCAATATCTTCTATAATTTCAAAATTTTTATTTTATCAATCTAGTGCCATCATATTTTTATCATTTAATCAAGTCTACACTACTCTAAGTATTTACAGCTTTCATACAGATTATAAAATGAATTTAAAATTTTTTTAATGAATAAAATTTATGATTTTTTAGAAAATTTCAAAAGTCTTGACACAAGAAATAAATTAGACAGTCAAAAATCAAAAAAGCCATCCCACATCTCACAAAAACATCCCAATCGAAACTTCGGTTATTGTCATTACAAGCCAGCTCCCTCAGTCGAAACAAAGTTAAAAAAATAATTGCAATTAAGACTCAGCCCGCGCCAGCTTGAGTCCATTATCGTTGGCCGAGAGAATTCGTACCGACGGTGGAGTAAAGTCGCGCGATAAGAGAGAAAAAGCGAGGGCAAGAAAAGGGGCACTGTTGTCAGGTAACTTAATTAAAGCTTCGGTTTTAATTAGCCCGGAGCTTATCTCTGCCCCGTACCGTGCGAGGACGACAGCTCATAAAGCGATTGGCATCGAGACTTTGATCAAACTGCTAACGATCTGGATTTCTTTTTTTTTTTTTTTTTTTTTTTTTTTAAGTTGACCTGGGGTTTGTGTGAAAATCAAAGTTTAGCTCTTTATTTTAGTTTAGTTTAGTTCAGTTTATTACTGTAAGGGGTACAATGAATATTTTGAAAAAACTTGTTCATGATCTTGAAATTTTTTTTGGGTTATTTTATACTATTGAAATTTACAAATCTATCGATTGATAAAAATCCAAAGTGAATCTTCATTGGTACTCTAAAAATTTACTTTTCTAAGTCATACTACATTATACTTATTTTTTGGGAAAATTAGTGATTGGCTAAAAAAATCAATTTATTTCGATTGCAGAAGGGATTGAGAAAAGGATTTTTACATAAAGGAGAAATCGGTCCAGTTCCAGATCTACTCAATGACTCTGAATTTTTTAATCTTAATCCTATTTAAAGCTACTTTTTTTCTATTAAGTACAAATTTTTGATTCACTTTTTACAGTTCTAATTCGTAGATTTTTACATATAAATGAGAATAAATTTTAGTTTTTTAAGTTGTTGATCGCAAAATAGCAAATCGGACTGTATCGAAGGTGATAGGTACAAATACATCTCAAACAGTGCAAACCCAGAGAACATTAATAATTAATGATATTGCGTTTGTTTGATATTTAATGGCTGCTTATTAGCTGAAGACTATTGGTAAACAGCTTTGCAGTCCTTTTGAAGAAGCAAACAGTCTTTGATGCGCTAAATTGCACTAATTGCTAAACTTCAAATACATTGGACGTATTACCTTTGTTTTTGAAAAAGCTTTGACATTTTATATTTTATTAAAATAAAAAAAGTATGTAAAATAGTTACTTTTTAGCAATTAATATCAGATTTTGGAATTTTTTCTTAAAATAATTATTCAGATTACTTGAATTAGCCTCACAGTAAAGTATGCACTAGTATGCTAGTGACTAAGCCTACAATCTATAAGTACACTTATGGCTCCAGAAATAGAACAAGCCTCATCATATATTTTTGTCATTGATAAAAAAAAAAATTTTATGTGTGATTGTGCAGTGAAAAATCGTTGGAGTAGCTTCATTATAATTGAATCGTAAGTGACTTGAATCTCCTGTACAAAACACAACAAAGGAACTTTGAAAGATGAAAAATTCAGCTTTCGTGTATGTCAAACAAAACTAATTTTGGAAGTTTTGAAGTTTGAATGAAGTTTGTTCCAACGGTTATCAAAGATTTAAATCTCACAAAAGAAATTTGATAATAATAATTGATCCGTTTTTGAAGACTGCGAACTTAATAATCAAGCTATAAAGATAATTTTATTCGAAATTCAAGGTTTTCATATTAATTAAAATACAAATAAATGCTACTATCTTAAATAATCTTGAATGAATTTGTTAAGAAAAAAAAAATTAGAACTCACCTGCCGAAAGTTGGATTTAGCTGATTCGGTACGTAGTTCTTTATATCGTTTATTTTGGTTTTTCCATTCTGAATTAAGAGGTAAGGGTCGGCTTTGCCAGTCAAAGGATCGCTCGGCCTAAGATTGATGCCTGACAAAGTTTAAAAACCACAAATTTTATTTTTCAAACCACAAATCTGTTGACCGAGACGATAAATTTGGCACGCATGATACAAAAATTATTTTTATCTCGCCACACACGAAGTTTAAGGTGGTTTTCTACCAGAGCTAGTCAAATTAAAGACTAAAAAAAAATTATTATACCAAATTACTAACAATTGGTTATTAAAATTTATTTTTTAACTTTTTATGGTATCTGAAATTATTTTCTACCAAAGAAACATTGACAATCACAACAAAACATTTTTTAAAACTTTTAACCTCACCTTTGAATACCGCAGTTTTGGAGGTTATTCACGTGAAAATTATTTTTGTAAAATTATTGTAAAATTTGCAAAAGGTCAATTTTTTGCAGTTTCAAGAAATGAATTCTTTGATAGTGAAACTATATGTCTGTGGTTTTTCTAAAGGATCTCTATTGTAAGAAAACAAATGTCAATAATTTAGTACACTTTTTCAGCGTAGCGGCCATACGCGTAATGAAAAAATTCAATCTTTAACTTGCTGTAACTTTCAAACTATATGGTCAATTTTGATCAGACTTCGTAGAAATGTTTATTAATATCTAATAAACACCTCCAGAAAATTTGAGCTGATTCTCTATTGTCATGCATTTGGTAGAAAACCACCTTAAAAAAGGTATCGGTGAAAAAAAAAATTTTACGACATCTCACCCGGAAGCGATAAAAAGAAGAACGAATCTAAAAATTTTATTACCGCGTCTAGAGAACAAAGAAGAATAGATTTTTATCGTTTATTTCTGAATGTGAGGTGAGAGTTAAAAACAAAAAAAAAATTTCTTTTTCAACAAGTTAAAAGCCGTTCGTACCTTTGACAACGTAAAGACGTACCAGAAGCTTGAGCGGCTCCTGGGACGGATACTCGCTCAGCAGACCGAAGCTCATGCTTCTTCCCGAGAGGTTTACGCAGGCGATACCGTCCGGGTGTGGCCATCGATAAATCGCTACGAAACCCTGAATCAGTAATAATTGGGATAAAATACCAATTTTCATTAAAAATTCTCGATTTTTAGTAAATATTTAAGATTTAGAAGGACGAAAAAGTAAATTTTTTAGAGTTTTTGATTTTGAATTCCCGCCAAAATACACTAGACGTGTGACGTAAGCTTTTCAAGGTCACGTGACGCGGAATATAGCTTATAATCTCGCTCATAACTGAAAAATTTATTTCAAACTATTGGTAATTAGTAAATTTTACAAATATAAATTGATCATGGTAATCTGACTTTGCAAGCCTATCACATCTGCCACTTGACTTCGTCAAGCTTTCGCCACCATTTTGTAGCATTGTATTGGCGGGAATTCAAACAAAAAAAATTCCTTTTTATTAATCAAATTACATACTGAAAGTAACTATTAATAATGAATTTTGAATTAGAAAATATTTAATCGTGATACATATTTGATTGTTAGATTACTTTGAATTTTCCGGCGTAGCTTTTCTCGTCGTAGTTCTTCGGATCGCCGAGTTGTTTGCCACGTCTCAGCTCGAAAGTTCGCAACCGGTCTTGAAAGCCCGAAAACTCGGGCTGCGACTCCAACTCGCTCGGATAAACCTGCTTTGACAGAGTCCAAGATTTACGTGCTCACCTCGAAAAAATTAGTTTTAAACTTTTTTACCCCCCGACCCGCCGGTACTTTTTATTTACGAAGATTTTCAAGATTCGAAAAATCAAACATAATGAATAGAAGTTTTTGATAAAAATTTATGATCTTGGATGTAATTTTAAATAAACAATTTTTGAAGTAAGAGTTTGGTTACATTTTCAGAGCTTTTTTTTACAAAAAATCATTTTATGAAAAATTTTGTGTAGTTCACTTTTATAATCAATAAACTTTCTAAAAATATATTTTCCGATGAAATAAAAAGTAATCTACTCTAAAACTGTTATCGCAACATGAAATGAATACACCTAAGTTTAAAGAAAGTAATTAATAACTTTTTTTATAATCGATAAAATGAAAATATACTAAAATACTGTAATTACTTTTCAGACTTAAGTAACGAGTTTGTTAATTGCTTTTTTTTAGATCAATTTTTGCATTAGTTACCAAACAATTTAATAATTGTTTAAAAAACAACTAATTTCTGTTTCTAAAGTTGTTCAACTAAATTTTGTTTATTTGTCAACAGTTTATCAGTACCTAAATAAAACGCACTTCCGAAACCCTCCACAAAATTGAAAAAACGGAGGGGGGGCGGGGTACTTTGAAATTGAAAAAGTCGAAAGAACCCGGGCTATCTTGACTCTACCAAAGTTCTCACTCACCTTCAAAGTTGCTATGCGCTTCGAGTTTGAATTCCTAACGAACTTCCGGTCTTTATTTCTCTCTTCCTACAGTGAAAAAACTTTCGGTCAAAAGTTAAACAAAAAAAAAGAAGTATAAAATTTTAACCTCGAGGGAGGCGAAGTACTTGCTCCACCAGTCGTGGTACTCGTCCCGGTCGATGTCGAGGTTCACGGGTACGAGATCCTCGGAACTGCTGATGACGGCGCTGTTTCTCCAGAAGAGGAGTCTGTTCAGGAACTGATTGCCTATGGTCTTGTTTTGGGAATTTTGAGTTTTCATACTCGAGGGAATGTTTAGCAAGGGAAGCTTCGCGTCTACCTCGATCGGGACTGTCACTGAATAAATACGTTCAAAAGTATTCATTTTCAATAATGTTGGGTGGAAGAGTAGAAAATGATAAATTCTTTTAGAAAGTAAGGCAAAATAATAAAAAAATTATTTAGTTTGTTCGGCTTGAACAGTGGATTAAAAATAATCATGACAACAATTTTAGGTTCTTTAAAAGAATTTATGTTCACAAAAAATAATAAACACTTCTTAAAGAAAGCATCGCCAGACAGCGACAACAAGGCGTTGGCAAGACGGGAAAAGAGGAATTTAATTAGAACACTTTTACGAGACGCGGCCGGGGCGGCATTGTCTTATGGAAAGAGCCGCAAGAGTAGAGCTTTATTGCGGGTCATTACAGGAACCGCAGGCTGTAAAGTAGCGTCGGGATGCATAATGCGCTGCGGTTTATGTACTCTTGCTGTTTTATTTTTAACGCCAGTCTCGTTTGACTGATAATCCTACCCACGTGATGATTCACTTTATTTTCTTAATTTGGTGATGATAACAACATTTTTGCAAAGATGCCGTACTGAAAGACAAGATGGCGCTGCAGTCTTTTCATAAACACATGGTGACCGTATTGCGTTATGGCTGTATATTACTCATTGTAAAAAATGCCAATAACATGGTGACCATAACCTTTTATTAGCTGGTTGATTCTATAGGTTTATAATACTTTTCATTTAATTTATCTTAAAACTCATAAAGACCTAACAAAATTAAATAAAACTACAAAATATGGTTTCGTCTACACCAAGCTGAAATACCTCGTCTGCTTATGAAAAAGCCTTAAAGGTTCAATATTTTTTTTTTAAAGTGCATGGTCGATTGTGAGTTTTAGTATGTTACTTTGAATTCTACATGCAATCCTATGGAAAAGATTTCAAGTTCATTGGTGGTGTAAACTCGAACTAAATTTTCCATAGGAATTAGCACAGATAGAGTCTATAAACTGGGGGCGCCACAGTCGTGCAAGACGACAATAGAAACAAAAATTTCACAAGTTGTTGGTTTAGAATTTCCATGATTCAGGCATTTTGGCGGCAATTCAAAATCAGCAATTCAGAAAACAATGTAAATTTTCTACTACATATTTACATAAAAAAGTTACCGTGATTCAAGGGTTGTCCGTCGTCTATGGCATGGCCGGTATGATAGATAGCCTTCTCGTAATCGGTCTTGGTAACGAGCCGACGCTTGAAGACGTGAATCGTCGGTATGATGCAGACGCCGACCCACCTAAAGTACCCGAAGCCCCGCCAGTCGTAGGCCTTCAGTGTTATCGGGGGGCTGTAAATCTCGTCCTCCGCCATTTCCTACGAATAAACCGTAATCGCGACTCTCGTTTCAATGAATAAATAGCTTCTGGCTTAAACTATATCTATGTATAGTCTTATTTTCAATTTTTTTTTTTTATCTGCGACGGAAGAACATAGTTTATTGAATATTATAAGCTTAATTAAATTACTTTATTGAGAAATCAATTAATCTAAGTTTAAATATTCAAGAATTTACTTCGTTGATTGATTACTATGGCTTAAAGATTAATTTATGAGAACGTTGGGAAAACAAATTTCTGAACTTCATTTTATGGAAATGAAAATAAAAATTATCATTTTTTTGAGAGAAACTAGTATTTTGAAAAACTTTGGTTTTAAGTAAAAAAATTACTGATAGTTCAAATAATTTGTTAAGTAAACAATAAATCTTGAAATTTATGAGATGCAAAATTGTCATTGAAATTTTTAATAATTCAATAAATTTGTCATAAAATCAATAAGTTATAAGATATAACGTAGCTGTTTGCATACAAATAATGACGTAACTGAATTTTTTTTCAATGTTTTTGAATATCAAGCTTCATGATTCGATCCTTACGTACAATCAAGCTTACTTGGTTAACGCAAGTATAAAAAATTTGTGATTAACGATCTTCAAACATGAAAAACGAATTTTTTTTTAATTGACTTTGAAGATTAATGAGTGTTGTTACGACTATTTCAGCACTGTAAAAAATTCGTTCAAAACATTTCTTGCATCCACTCGCAAGTGAGTCAAAATGAAAGGCTTCAAAGTATTATTCATTCTCACTATACCCAAAATTATTTTGGCCCAAGAAAAACCTGACGACGCTTGTAATTTTCTGACATGTAAGTATCCATTCTCTCCTCAGCAACGTTCTCACAACACCATCCTTAACTAAAAAACATCATTTTTTCAGACTCCAAAAAACTTTCCGAAGGTGCATCGAAAGAAAAGCCAGATTTATTAATATTGCTAGGCAAATCCACCGTCCACTCCAGCTGCTCAATCTGTCACTTATCCGAGAACTCAACCAGCGCTAGTTACAACGGTTCCTGTGATTCAGAACTTATTGGAATCGATTACGACACCAACAGTCAAACTCTGTACACGACCGGACCCACGCGTGTAAAGAAAGGCGATGGGAAAATTTTGCTAGACTTGGAAAATTCTCTGGTACACCTGTACGGAGAGATCCAGGACATAGCTCTGGACTGGGTTGCCAAGAATCTCTACGTTTTGCAGGAGTACGCTTTGGGGATAGTAACGACGAGGAACTACACTTTGGTAGTCAGTTACTTGGACACCTTCAATGACCCGGGGTCCAGGATATCTTTCCGCGGGGCGGAGATCTTGGTGCGACCCAATGATGGTTACGTATTCGTAGCTACAAACGGTGAGTTATATAGATTGCTTTGTTGCGAATAAAGGATTGGGTACTTGTATTAACTGAGATAAATTGAAATGAACATGGATAGACTTAGGTAAATATTTTACAAAAGAAAGATATGAATTTGATAAATACCTCGAAATTATTCTAATTCATCCAATTTTCATAAATGTATTTTGGAAGTCTTTCAAAAAAAATTGATAAAAACTTTGAATTTGATTTTGCATTGGAAAATTTTTTAAAATTCATTACTTTTTCAGATTCAATTTACAGATGGGATAGTGATGGATCGGACATGACAACGCTTACCAAGGATGGACGAAGACCTTTTGCCATAGACGACTACGGTACAATTTACTACACCACTCGAAGTGCCAACATCCAGAGTATGGACATGAACGGTGGCAACGTTCAATCTTTGGGGATAAACGGTGTTGATACCGAGTCGGCAATATCAGTGGACGACAGCTACGTGTACTTCGTTTCGAAACCAGATAAGGGAGATAATTTAATACTCAGAGCTGACAAGTTTTATGGGAAATTGAATCACAACTTCGTTGTTTACGGTACCGACGTTAGAATCAAAAGATTCGTCAATTTGAAGCACCGACGGGAGTTGAAAAGAGACAATCCGTGCAATTTCGACAAGGAAAACTGCGTTGATGGTTTTTGCTTCTTGGTACCGCAGAATGAAACAAAGGTGCTTTACTGTAAGGGCTTTTTGATGTTTGATTGAGGAAAGCTTTGACTGGTGTAGTATGAAAAATTTAGTAAGGTGTTGATGTATCAAAGAGACATGTTACTGCACAGTTTTGTCCAGATTTATCTTGTTGATCCAACACATCGAGTTTTAGTTTGTAAATAGTATTTTGGAAATTTTTTAATAAAATTGATTGTAAGCAAACAATTTCTTGTTTTGTTGATTTTGAGTTTCAGCTAATCTGACATTTGACGTAGACTTGACTTGTTTATATTTAATGCTGATAAAATTCGTAAAGAAGATTCATTAATATGTAACAAACTAACCCATATTGAATCCGGAGTGTTCTGTATTACATTTAAATTAAACTTAAGAAATTTTTTCCTCAAACTTTAACTTTCGAAATTCCAAAAAACGGACAAAAACCCACCATCAGTTACAAAACCCAAATAAAATGAAAATCAATTGAAAAAACTCACCAGATCGACGGTCATGTGATTTTCCTTGAAGTTGGAAAACTTCTTGGCGCTCTCCATGATTTGTGACTCGAGTCTGGCGCCTGCGCACTCGATGATGATTTTGGGCCTGTTAACCGTGAGCAAGTTGACCCGTCGAAAGTCCCGGACGCCCCAGAAGATGGCTTCCATCCTGTACCTGGCCATCAAAGGTCTGATACCCACGGGAACTTGGCGATGCTCGACGTCGTCCGGCGATTCTTCCAGTTCTGGCAACGGGATTTCATCATCTCCGCACTAACAGTCCGGTTGTTTTTAAAATTTTTAAATCTTTAAAAATGTTACGTTAAGATAACAAAAATATGTTCTTAGGATGCATATAAAAAATGTTCGATTTATAAATTTTAAAAGTTGATAAATGCAAGTTTTCTATCTTTTTAATTATTAAGCTTGAAGATATTTAAAAAAGCTCACGTGACTTTTTTCCATGAAAACAATATTTTTAAAAATTTGAGGAAATATGGTTTTTACAATGTAAATTACGAATCTTTAAAAAAAAAATGCAGGTTAACGACCTAAATTTTGAGAAATCAGTTAGAAAAATTTCATATATTGCATTGATTATGTACGTGAATTTTACGATTTACCTTCAATATGGTAACTTTAGGAATTCTTCATTATACTCAGGAAAATATTTTTATTAAGTATTGAAGAAATAAAAAAAAAAAAGTAATTAATTTTTTATTAATCAAAAAGATTTACTTTAAAGAATTCTGAATTTCAAGATATTTTTTCCTCTTTTCAAAGAAAATTTTATTTTTTTATTCAAATTTTTTGAAAACATATTTTGTTTAGATTAAAATTTAATTTTTTTTCTACATTTTATAAAATTGTAGAGACACCTTCAATACGATGATTTAATAAATTATTTATAAGTTCTCCAGAAAATTACATTTTTATCAAGTACTTAAAAAAAACTTATGCATAAAATATTAACGAAAAAAAAGGAAAACAGACCTCGAGGAGTTCGACGGCGGCCAGGCAGGCGCCACCAAGCTCGCTCGCGGATTTATGCCAGCTCTCGAGTTTGTGCCATCGCAGTTGGGCCGGAAAATCCGGGGGCTCGTACGGTTCCGAAGCGAGTTTAACCAGAGGCAGGGCGACGCATCTACCGTAAAGCTCGTATCTATTCTGACAAAGTGTTTCGGTGGGTCAAATCGACCGGTTATTCAAGCTAAATTACCCGACCCTTTTTTATCTTTAACTAACCGAGATAAGTGGCTCGTTTAACTCGAAAAACTTTTGAATTTTTTGAACTTTTTACGGTTGTTTAACGTGCAGCCAATTGTGTTATGTTTTTATGCACAAAGAGCGTGCTGGGACTTGGTCGCAGCCAAAATTTTTTCGTTTTTTTTGAATTTTAAGTCGACTTGGATGGATTGAATTTTTTAGTTCAGAAAATATTTTTTTTCGAGAAAGAAAATTTATACATAAAAATTTTTGTTTTTCAGAGATGGATATTTATATATATTTTTTTAATTTTTCTTTGCTCTATTTTTTTGTTATTTTTTATATTATATAGGCTTTGACTATTACAGTTTCGTAAAATTTTTAAACGATGGTAAGTACTACTGTACAGCCCCTCAGAAATATTTCAAGTACCACAAAAAAAAAAAAATGTTTTTTTGTTTCCATACGTAAATTTATTTCAGCCAAAGAATATAAAAACTTACTCCAAAATCCCTGTCGAGGGCCTCGAGTACGACCTTGGGCGGATTTTTCTTAATGTACTCCCGGTCCCCGTGTATCTCGATGCACGGAAACACAAGCGTCTGATCCCAGAGCGCGTCGAGAGTTTGCTTTATAACCTGGCCAAACAAGCGCCGAATTTTCGGTTTTTTAAAAGAGAAATGTTTTGATTCAACTGGTAAACTTACCCGAGTAGTCATAGTGTATCCTTGAAAAATGACCCTCAGCAGGGGGTCGAGTAAACCAGTGGCGTCCATTCCCGGATCGAATCTCCCCTGAAAAATGTGCGCTCTCAGTTGATATTTCTGCGAAAAAAAGAAGAGTTTTGGGGTAAAAAATGGTTTTCCCGAGTGGGTCAATCCCTAATATTAACGGTAAACTAAAAGTATTGATTCAAACAGCACTTTCATCTCGAATATAAACAATGCAGTAGGTTTCTAGCTATGCATCCAATTTATATTTTGTTGAAAAATAATAGTAAATAACTTTATAACATTAGAAATAATTTTGAAAAAATAAAACCAGCCGACGTCGATTAAAATCTACTTGACCAATTACATAAAATAATTGAATAAAATTTTTCAAAAAAATATTAAAATAAATCCATAAAAAAATTCGCTACCTTGAGCAGCCGCTCAATAAAATTTTCGTCTGACCAAACTCGGACATTTCCACTCGCTCGCTAAAAAGCCGAGTTGAATGATAAACAGCCCGAGTTTCGATACGAGCAGCTGTTTACCGAGGCGCTGAATTTTCGAACAAGCGTACCCCTGATTAGGGTTATGGGGGGGGGGGGTAGCAAGTGTTGTTGTTAATTCGGTGCTCACAACGCGCCCGGAATACATATCGCCGAGACCGCCATTCAATTCGAATTAAGTGCGTGCGTGGCTCGTTCGGGGTCACAATGTTGGGGCTTGTTTACCAATTACGATGATTCTTTTAGGTTGGCGACGATGAGGGATTTAATTACTGTGTTATGGGCCTGAGGGAATGAGACTTTTCATACGTCATTGTAAAAGGCAGTATTTAATAAGTTCATCTATTCATGTAGTTATTTAAAATCTTTTATTTATTTCATTGAAGCTTGTTTTACAATTAGTAGAATTTAGTAAGTATTTTTTGTAAAATTCAATGTTTACTATTTGTAAGTATTTGACCGCCTACTCCATAATGAGTAGATTTTTTTTATTTTTTTTTTCTTTCCTAAATTTTAATTTATTTTCAATTCCAAATGAAGCTTGAAAATTTTTAAAAACTTACTTATTTTCTAAAACATAAGAATTGAATTTAACAAATTTTAAAATTAATGAAAAATCTACAGTCATTAATTAACTAGAATACACTTTGTGAAGTGCTTATCTACTGGACGAAAATTCAAATTGTAATGCAAACTGATGAAATAAACAAACACAAAACTTACTGTTTACAAGCTTCTTGTTATTTTCAGTTAAAACAGTTTCGCAGCTATTGTCAACATTAAGTTTTATCTTTGTTTATTTTATCTAATTATAATACGGTATACATTTTTTATAAATAAAAAAAATTTACAGTGTATATACAACATTATTTTCATTTAAAAAAGTGCAAAGGTCGCATTGTACTTTGTTTAGTTACGATCGAAAATTGTTTTACCGTCGATTCGTGCCAGCGCCAGCTACTATTTTAATTGTAAAAATCGATGATTTTACGACCGCAAAACTTTACGATTTATAATCGAAGCTGGCACCCGCGCACTGCATTGTTTGTTTTTCCGAAAATATTTTTACCATCTACCGGCTATAAAGATTGGCGACCTTTTTTTTCTTTTTGAAATATTCGAAAGGATTCTGGGGTAAAGAGTAAAAATGAAAAATTCTTATTACTTTTTGAGAAAGAATGGCTGGTCAGTTTAAAGTTTTTGATCTTGAACTTTTTCCGAGGGGCTATGCACTCCAGAATCACTGATGATTCTTTTGATTCTTTTTGATTCTTTTTGATTCTTTAGTGATTCTTTCGTGATTTTTTCGAAAATTTGAAGTGTTTAGAGCCATGGATCCAATTTCAATTAATATTTTGCTAAAAATAATATTTTTCGAAGATTTTTACTTGAAATGAAATCGATAGTTTATTAATTATATTTATTTTTATTTGTGATTCTTTTTGTGATTCTGGAGTGCATAGCCCCTCGACTTTTTCACTCGGTTTACTTCTGGAATCCCAAATTAAAAAGTTGAAAAATTTAGAGTTTGGAAGTAACCGACCCTACTTTTGAGGAAAAAATTTATCTTACTTACTTTTTGGCTCTCTTCGCTTATAAATACTTCCCTTTTTGCTAAAGTTTATGCAAATTATTTATATCAAGAAAAATATTCTTAACGCGCTGTAACTAGTCGGAAAAAAATATTGACATTTTTTAAATTTAATGTTCAGTGTACCTGAAATTATTTTACGTTAATTAAAATCTTTGAAAGTTACAATGAAATATTACTTTTAATTTATTTCAATATTTAATTGACCTGAGTCATCAGAATAAAATATTTTTTATAATTTTCACGTTTTTTCATTCTTTGTAAAGTAAAAACAGGTCCACATCTCATTTTATTTAAATAAAAAAAGAAAGTAACAGTATAACTACGTAAACTTCTTGAAACTTCTTTTTAAATATACAAAAATTTTAAGTTTTACTTCGAGTAAGGTAAAGATACCAGTTATGATCACAAAAATCGCTAGTTTTCAACATTTTGAATTTTATTGAAAAAACAAAGCATGTTAGACTAAATCTTTTTTTACATACTTAAATTTTAGGTTCTCAGGAACTTAAATAAATTTTTTTTATATGAAAATTTTATTTATTTATTGAATAATTAATGTTTAAAGATAAGACCTTTTTGCCCCAGTTTGTTAGACAACTTCAGCTTCGGCCCCAGTTTATGGAACACTTTTACACGTAAAATCACGTCTGTGACTTAAGTACCCCAGTTGATGGAACGGAATCGTCAAAATTCGAGGGTTTCATCACTCCCAAACAAGAAAAAATTACAAATCCAACCTAAAATTAGATAAACCGTTCCATCAACTGGGGTACGTAAGTCGCAGACGGGATTTTACGTGTAAAAGTGTTCATAAACTGGGGCCAAAAGGTCTCGTCTTTAAACATTAATTATTCAATAAATAAATACAATTTTCATATAAAAAAAATTTATTTAAGTTCCTAAGAACCTAAAATTTAAGTATGTAAAAAAAGATTCAATCTAACATGCTTTGTTTATTCAATAAAATCTAAAATGCTGAAAAGTAGCGATTTTTGTGATCATAACTGGTATCTTTACCTTACCTTACTTTTTGTGCTTAAAAATAAATTTATTTTTGTAAGACATTGTGAAAAAAATTATCTGCTAATTATAACAAAGAAACTTTTATGGGGCAAAAAGTTTCTCAAATCATAAAAAGTTAATCTCAAATTCTAAAAAAAAAAATTCTCACCGAGGCTTTATCATAAACCAGGCTCCTGGGAAAGCCTTTCTCGAAAGGTTCGTAGCCGGGGGGCACCATGTCCCAGCACTTCTTGATGCTTGCCGAGGGTCCAAGCCAGAGAAACAAGTCGAGCTTGCAGACCTCCTTGACCCCCTCTTGTCCAGGTCGGGCCAGGAAGACGTTAATCCGGCTCCCGCAGTCCCGGCCCCGCTCTCGCTTCGACTCGGCGTAGAACACCTGCGAGGACGGCATGCGCACGTAGGCCAAGCGACGGGACTTGGTCGTCAGCCACAGGAACACGTCGGGTAGGTTGTGTTGAGGCTGGATATTGTTCAAAAATTATATTTTGGTGAATTGTGATCATTCGGATTTAGGTGGGTACAGTCACGTTTGAAAAATAATAAACTTGAAAAAGAATGAACCTTGGCTAAAGAATAAACTTCATCGAAATAAGAAACTACTTTGCTATGTTCCGAATTTGTTTTTTATTTACTATTCTCTGACAGCTGTTTTATCAGTTACGTCATTATCAAGGAATTAAAACTAACCTAACAGGTAGTCTTTATGTTGTAGTGACATATTTTCGTATCATAAATAACTTGTTGATTTTTTTATGGTTATAGTTATATATTAAACATTTGGCTAGAGCAATAACACCTTTTAAATAATACTGTACGTATAAAATAAAATTTATTGTTTTTTGAAAATTTTACTGCGAAACTGTACATGCATTACATGAATAGATCGATTTTGATGCATTAGTCAGAAAATTGTTGGGACAATGAACTGCAGCACAATGTCCCGAATTTCCATTACTTTGAACAATAAAGTATATCCTATGTCACAACGAGTGTTGTATTTTTAAATAAATTTTATAGAGAAAATACTTTGTTAAAAGTTTAGATTCTATTAGGGCTGTTCGAGACTCGAGACTTTTCTCGGTCTCGGTCTCGGTATCGGTCCGAGACCGAGACCGATACCGAGACGAGACTGAGCAGCCGAGAGTCTCGGTCTCGGTTAGTAATATCGGTTTTAATAAGAACCTTTTTCAACACAGCAACATTCGTTCTTAGAAATATTATCAGAAACAATATCACTTTCGGTCGTATGTCCTCGATTTATGATCGATGTGAATGGTCGTAAATGTTCAAAATTTGAATAACTGTTAAAATTGGAATGTTGAATACTTTGTTATTAAGAATTTTTTGCCATCGTTTTTTGGATAATTGAATACTTTCTTTCAATAAATAGATAAAATTTCTTTGTAGAATTCTATAAAATAAAATGAGAGTTCTAACAAAAAAAAATATCGAACAGAACTTAGTTCCAGGTTGCAAAAAATATGTGATGAATTAAGTGTTGTTATTATTTATGTACAGGTTAATTGCAATTAAAATTTTCAGAGCATTTTCTCATTTACCTTCCTTTTTTTTGAAACTAAAAATAAAAATTATTGTTTATTTATTTTCAGGATTTGATGGCTCTTATTAAAAATTCAGCACTTGCATGCCACTTGAGACTAGTTTGATAAAAACAGTTATTTATTTATTTATTTATTTAAACAATTTTTTAATTTAGCTTTCAGATTAATAAAATTATCACGACCGATACCGAGACTATACCGAGACCGAGACCGAGAACGAGACCGGTAAAATTTTTCGAGACCGAGACCGAGAACGAGACCAGTAAAATTTTTCGAGACCGAGACCGAGACCGGATAAAAGTCTCGTATCGTCTCGTCTCGAACAGCCCTAGATTCTATTGATGGTCTTATGACCAATTTATACGTTTTTCATAAAAAATAAGAAAAAAGTTTTATTTTTAATAAGTCAAATGAATAATAAGAAATTATCACGAAGCGCTGTACTGAAAAAGTCGTGCAATAAGGTACTCTATTAGATCAGTGACAAAATTAGCCATTTTTAGAACGATATTCTTGACGAATATAATTGTAGATGAAGTTTTTCAAAAAATCGATGAAAAAATTTCTATTATAAACCTCAGCCACGACTATTTTGGTCAAATGAGGCTATTTTTATCAGTGATCCAATAAGGTACCTTATTGCACTGGCATTTCAAATGTATGTTACAGCACCAAGCAGTCCAGACTTATCAATCTTTCTATCAATTTTTCTAAAAACTTACATCTTCGCACAGGTTTTTGATGACGCCCAAGTGTCTGTACGCGTGAGTCATGGCGATTCCAACCAGGTCGTTGTCCACGAGTTCGCCGATGTTCTTGACTCTCTCGAGGACTTCCCCGGTTTCCCTGTAGCAGACGTTGAGCCGATGTTTGTCCAGGATGTTCAGGCACCAGTGCTCGTCGTCGTCGGCCTCGTCGTCGCTGAGGTCGCAGCAGGTGGTCACCAGGTGCTTCAGGCTCTTACGGTAGTCCTCGAGGTTACGTCGCAGCGACCTTACCGCCTCGTTGTAGGCTTTGAAGGTCATCTCGCGCTCTACCACAGCGAGTGCCTCGATCTTCTCCAACTGTTCTTCCTGTTAATTTTTAATTTTGGTTTACATATTATTGTCGTCGGTTTGGAGTATGAAAGTGATATCTCAAGATTGTTGTTAAAAAGGTAATATTACAGGACCCGTTTTTAAAAATCTTACGGGTCCATTTGATAATAACATTAAATTTCTTTTTTCAAATTAATTCAAGATTTTATTTCAAATTTTTATTTCATTGGAAAATTTTTAAACTATATTAGCAAATTTTATTTTTGCTGAGAAATTAGCTTTAAAAATACAGTTTAAAGTAAACGAAGATGATATTAAAAGTTTTTTAATATGTGTTAAAAATTTGAAATTAAAACTTGAATTAATTTGAGAAAAGAAATTTATTGTTACTTAAAAATGAAACCGTAAAATACATGCCCTTTTGTAGTATACAATAATACAATAATACATTAAACATTGAAATAAAAAAAAAATTCTCAATCTACTCATTACGCGCATTAACCTAAAATTTTTTATCAATTAAAATAACAAGGACAAAATTTTTAGTTCAGCATCTATTTTTGGAATTTTATAGCTTAAACCATATCATAATAGTAAATCTTAGTTTTTTGACAGCTGATACAATTCGGGCTTCTGGGTTCAAAATTATACAACACTAGAGATTCTAGTACCACAAAAATTTTAAATCGGTCTGTTTATAGTTCAAACAAAATAGAACATTTTTAATCACTATAATTACTAATTCTGTAGTACATTAAAAATTAAAATTAAAAAATTCTATTCTACAAGCTCATAGTTTTAATAATTGCTCAAATTATAAAACGTTGAATTATTTAACCAGATGATAAAACCCTTATCTAATAAATGGAAAATTTTAGCGTCTCCAAAAAAATAGTCAACTGTGACCTCGCGATGCGCGGTCTCAAACTAGTGTTTATCCAGCTGCCCGATAGTGTCAAAACTTTATCACATCCGATCGATCGACAAAAATTCACAATGCTATATTAAGAAGAGCTCGTCTCGTAGACACTGTTTCACAGAAAAGCCAGAGTTAATAAATTTCTTCAGTAGTGAGAGATCTAAGATACAGTAGTAAGAGTCAAGTTCGACAAACTCAGCCATGAATATTTTCGTTCTCACACTGATGCTCGCATCAACTTGCAACTGTCACTTGCGACCTCTGTTCAAAGACCCGGTGTACAAAAAGATTCCAGAGTATCCAAAGCTGAACCCTGGAAATGGGGTAACCCGGGCTGTCTACTTCCACGACCTGACAGTGGCTTTGGCTGATTTCACCGGTAAAAAAGTCATCAGATGCGAGGTCATCGACGTAAAGTCAGTATACGACGTTGTTCACCAATCTAAAAGTACCTAATAATTATGATAATTAACTTATTTCAGTCAGCTGAAGGATAAATACGAGGCTTTTCAAAAGCTGCCCTACCCTAAATTCGAAGTGAGTTTCGATGTTATGCATGGATTGATGGAACAGTGCGATAAGCTGGATGACAACTACGAGGCTAGTTTCGGCGAATCTATTTCGATATTTAAGATTATAAAAGACATTGCTTCCGGTGCTCATGATTTCGTTTGGCATGGAACGTACCCAGGTACAGATTTTTACTAAACAAACGAAAAAATGAAGTTCGTAATTGAAGCTTGTTTTGTGTTTAGGAACTAATTGGTGTGGCAAAGGAGACAGTGCTCAAAGTTACCATGATTTGGGATCGATACGAGATGTGGACAGGTACTATACTAAATCTTAGCTTTTCTTAATAAATAATTGTGAAATATAAAATTAAATGAACAGTTTACCAAAGATAATACTTATTAACTCCAGAAATAACTTAAATTTGTTTTTTTTTTACATCAAAGTCACGTAGACAAGCCGCGCTTTGCGTTAGATTTTATTCAGTATTACTTCCAGACGAGCTCCGAAGAGCGAAACTGATCAGTCGTGGATAACTAGTTTTTGTAAATTATTCCAGTTCATAATATTTTTATCAAACAATTAACATATCATTTTATTGTCATCACAGGTTGCTTATACTAAAAATTTGGAGTACAATTTGTGCTAGTAATAATTAGTAAACAAGTTACTAATTATATTAAGTGTCTATATCTTACAATCCATGAAAAAAATCGTCATTCGACCAATAAATTTCAAATTTTATCGTATGAAACGTCAAAATGAAGAAACTTTTAAACTTATTTTCTCGTATATTGTAACTCAAAAAACAAAAATTTGAAAATTAAATTTTTTAATTTACAGATGTTGCAGAATGCATGATTTGTGTCCTGAACGAGTCGAAGGACACACTAAAAAATTCGGTATTTACAACCCCACTCCCATGACCAGGTACAAACTTTGTTTTTTCTCGCTATCATCAAAATTGAAAAATTTTCATCATCAATTTTTTTTTTTTTTTTCTTTTTGCAGATCTCACTGCGCCTGCGATGAAAGATTCAACGCTTGTTTGAATAAAATTGATTCGATTTACTCTCGCCATGTCAAGATGAAATTTTTCACCCTTCTCAAACCGACTTGTGTGGCCGATTTACCATCGGGAAATAAAACATTCAAAGAATTCTATCTCTAGAATTAATTCATTTTCATTTTATTTATAAAAATCTGTAGACATTAAAATCATCATTATATATTATTTTAAAAACTGTATAATAAATTTTAGTTTAATAAAAAATGAAATTTTTTTATTATTATTACAAAATATAGAACCGCTTTAAAACTATTTTTTCGTATCGGTTACGTAAACTTATGTAGGAAAAAACTATTTTGATGGTATTTAAGTTGTCATCACTAAATTACTGTTTAAAAATTTTATTGGTTTTTTCGTAATTGAATCAAAATTTGTTTTAAAAATACATTTTTCACAAAGAATTTTGCACTAAACACGAAAATACGCATATGATTTCTATAAAAGCCCGTTTGAAAAGACATAATATTTTTTTTCTCGAAATAGTACTTACATAGCTAAAGAAAGCTTCAAAAATTCGAAAACTAATTTTATAAAAATATTTTCCCACTGCAATCAACAATAAATAAATAAAAAACTCTGGTGCAGTCTACAGATTATCAAACTAACTTTAAAGAAAAGAACCGTAAGTTTAATTTCAACGTAGGTGTTAAGCTGAAGAATCCAGGAGTCTAATCGATTTTCAAAGAGTTACGAACAACTCGAAGCACTGAAGTAAATTAAGTTTCCAAGTCTACCTTCACCCCCCCGAAGACAGCTTAATTAACCCCGTAGCTCAATGAATCATTTACACCAAACTTAAATTTTCAAACAAGTACCTTTTTTTTAGGAAGCCGTTAACTTCATAATTAGCTCGAGTGACAATCGGAATCCATGACAAAGTTAATTAATGCCATACAAGCTTCTTTATATCGTTCCAACGCTGCACACTTGGGGAAAAAACTGGGTCACGCGCAAAGAAAAATAACGAAGAGATGCGAGTGTTAACGCTGCGATTTACTTCCTTTCATGAGAATTCTTTTTTTTTCGTACGAGTATTTAAAAAAATTTGATAAGTGTACGTACACATGTTTTTAAAGGGGGATCTCCATCGTTTGGGGTTGTCGTTTTTTTAAGTCAAGAAATAAAAATATTTCGAAATCGTACATTTTTATATTTAAAAATCAATCCTAAAGGTGTAAGTTGTAAGTTTAATTTTTGTTTTGTTTTTTTTTTTTTTCAATTTGAAGTAACAACGAAGCCAAGGAAAAACAATAATTTTCTTTTCTGTTTTATCGTTCCGGCAATGGAAGTGCGGTTGCAAGATGAGAAATACTTTTTTTTACGACTGTAAAAGTTTGTACTTCTCGGGATCGTTAAAAAGAGAGCGTTTTTTTTTTACTCAAAAGAATAAAAATATTTAGCAGAAAGTTTCGAAGTAGTTTTAATTCTTACAACTTACGAAATTTTTGGCTATGAAGTTGAGGTGGTTGGTGTTCCTGAGCCGGCACTCGGTGTCCGGCCAAAAGGACTTCACGAAAAGGAAGGGCTTCTTGGGTCCGAAGGGTATGCAGTGGTACTTGTTGTCGCGGCTGGTAACCTTCTGGTCCATAATTAAGCTCTGACTGTCGACAGTCGCGCATCCCATCGGTGGACCTGAACGATTTATATTTTAAATTTTATTTGTTTAATAGTAAGCGTACCTTAGCTGAAGATCTGCTGAATCACTGCTGGTACAAATCAATAAAATCAATTTCATTTCAAATTAAAATCCAAATAAATTAATATTTTTAATAATAATTCAATCAAAGGTAATTCAGAGGTACAAAAGACCATGGTATTCTCTTTTGATAAAAAAGTTTTGTTCTTAAATTTTGATGTATATGTACAGTTTAATAAATTTAGTCAATATTTTATAGAACATTCATCTGTTCTCCACAAAAAAGGTAGTTTATTACCAAATTCTGAGAAATAATAAAATTTCGAAGCTTATCATTTTTATCATACTAAACTACGAGGAAAATTTTTTATTGTTCATAAATAAACAGTACTTCATTAAACATCGAAATTATTGAAAAACAACCAATTGCTTCCTTAAGCTTAGAATTTCATCATTACTTAAATTATTTAATTTTCCATCATTAATAAAATTCTTGAAAAAGCTGACTCACCATCAGGCAATAAAAAATTTGTATAAATTGGATCATTTTTTGACTGAATTATTTTTATACTTGATATACAATTTAAAAAATTAATTGAAGAAAAAATGTAAATCAACTAAAATTTTCAAGCTAAAACTTATTTAGTAAATAAAAGCGTTAGGAGTTGGTTTTACGAAAACGGCGTTTATCTCTTTGTTTACCTGGGATCTGGTCCTCGGCCAGCTCGTCCAGGCAGACTCGCTGATGCTTGCTGAACTTCCGGTTTCCGGCGTTGCCGAGGCTCAACTCGAACCTGACCGATTTGCCACGGGACAGTAGACCCCGGTCGATCATGCTCACGTCGTAAAGCACTCCCACGAGCGAGTACTCTTCGGTTTTCCAATGACTTTCCTGTTTTTAAAAGGAGAGTTTTTTTTTGAATAATCTAGTTTTTTTTTTTTTTTTAATTTTTGTTGTAAAAGTCTGGGCTTTGATTCTAAAATGTCGGTCTTTAGTTTTGGATAAATTTTTTAAATAAGAATATCTATTCATTTGAATGTTTGTTTTATATGAATTGTCTTTAATGAAATCAGGTATTTTTGAGTTTTCTATAATACATAAATATAATTTTCACAGGGTACAAGAACAATTTTGAATTTATTAAGGGTTTTGAAACATATAATTCAAAATTATTATTGATTCGTTATAAGTAACTAATTACTCTGCAAAAAAAGAATTTTTTTTTAATCATTTAAAATACTTATAAAATGACACAAATTTTGAATATTTGTCTTATTTATTTATAAATTTTTTTTTAAGGTATTTGCGAGGGTATTTGAATTTATAAACCTTTGTTAATTACAATTTTTTAATAATGACAATAATAAAGATTTCGTTTTCAAATGCGTAATCATACGAAAAAATTAATCCTTTTTGAAAAAATAATTTTCATGTACTCAACTATTAAATGCATTTAACATTTATTTCATAACACAAATTTTAAGTACTTTGAGTTTTTATTTTAAAATCTACTTCCAATTAGACGAAAAATTGAAGCACTCAGCTTACATTTTTTTTTTAAATAAAAATGAAAAAGGATCGTTTTGTACGTGAACAGAGCTTGATCATGAAACATGATTTACAGCCAACCTTGGCATTGAAGAATTTACGAGCAGCTTTAGTTTTATTTCCGATTAAAGAAGCGAATAAATCAAAAAACTAAGTACCACCGTCATTATCATCACCGCATCGTACCAATTTTTTAACAAACAAATAAATTAAATTTAAACATTTCCAATTCCCAGAAAACTCGCCTAGTTGGGCTATCCGAGTTAACAGTCTCGTAAAGTCACGCGAGAAAGCTGAAAAAAATTAAAGCGAGGCATGCGTACCACCCCAGCCAGCATTTATTCTCTCCCTTTATTTTTTTCTTCTTTAAAGACGAAGTCTTTGTTATGCCGGGGTGGGATTTTTTTTCCAACCTCCTCGTCGACTTATTTTTCTTTTAGGGTCACTCTACCGAAGCACGAGGTAAAGTGGGGCTTGTAATAAAAGAAAAATAAAGTAAATCTCTCGCTTATTTAGATAAATGCACGCGAAATTGTCCCCATTGTCTGAAAATTACTCAATTTAAGCTTTTTTTTTTTTTTTTAATGGGGATCAACAGGTTGGTTTAATTTTAAACGTTGTAGTAAGAGAAGTTTATTCGGAAACGCTTTTTGAGAATTGCATACTGCTTTTAATTAAGAAAAATTAAAATTTTTATTGTGCAGCAAAAGTAGTTTTTTTTTTAACTTGAAATATACTTAGAAATGACTGGATTCGACAGTAAGGTAATCATTAATGTTATTAATGTTTAAGAGACAGAATGAAATTAAAATTTTATTTATTATGACAGTAACTTGGATTGGTAGAGCACAAAATTATTTTTGTTTAAAAATGTTTTTAAAATTAAAATATTGAAGAAATTTAAAACTCACAATTTTAAGAAAAAATCAACTTACGTACAACAACAAGAAAAAAGCAGCTTCACAATAGAGAAACCGACACTTTTTTTTTTTTTGAAGCTGCTTTTTTCTTGTTGTTGCTCGTCGTTTTCTTAAAATTGCAAGTTTTAAATTTCTTAAAAATTTTAATTTTAAAAACATTTTTAAATAAACGTAATTTTGTACTCTACTAATCTAATTGGCTACCGTAGTGGATAGAATAAAATGAGAAAATTACAAAATTAATCATCATGAAATCAAAATTTAATATTTATGAAAACTGTAATAAAACAAAATTTTTGAACAAATAGTAATTTTCATAGTTAAATGAGTACATTTTGAATGATTATTTTGTAGAGTTTTAAATCTAGAAGTGATAAATTAATTTTTAAAATCGATCGGAAAATTAGCGCAATAATATTTAAATAAATCTTATTTTTATTGATTTTTTATATACATAATTATAAAGCCTGGTTAATTATGAATGAAAGTTTACAAAAACTAATTACAGCTACTAAAAAAATGAAAAAACTAGAATATAATTCAGATTTTTAATAGTTTGAAATCTTCCTTTTTAGGAGATGAATAAAATTCCGGACTCTGCTTCTTTATTTTTTCTTTCCACATCATCGTGCGGAGATTTTCGTAGTAATCCCCGGATTCGATATTGTTACGGATTGAAATCCGTCCGGTCAAACTTTTATCCCCGGCTTTGTCGGTGAAAATTTCCTCCTCGAAGAATAACATTTGTCTTCGAGGTATCGCGCTTATTTTCACAACATTTCGTTGCAATGTGAAACCAGAGATTACGGAGTTTTTTAAAAAATCTCACTTTTTCAGTAAAATTTCATTATTTTGAATGGAAAATTCATGTGTAAAAGAGGTATGCAGTTCATGCTACTGTGATGAAAAAATTTCTCTTGCGTGGAATATTTTGTATATTTTTCGAGAAGCGTGAAAAATGTAAATTTAATACGCCGCTGTATAAAGAGTTTTTTTACCTGCTTAATAATACTGACGTAATTTTATAGTAAAGTGTATACTGTATAATCTAATTTTCAAACTAAATTTTCATACTAAATAAAATTGTTAATTATTATCCTCGCTTGGGTCAACTTAATGTCTGACCAAACGTTGGTTACATCACTTGATAGGTAATTCTGATTTTAGCGTTCAAATATTTATACAATGTAACTAACAAATTCGTATTTTTTCAATGAATAAATGGTGGCCTAAAAAGATTTCCTTTTTGGTAGGAAGAGAATCTTGGCAAAATAGTTTCATAATATGTAAATTTTGGCTACTGTTTTACCGCAGTAAGACATTCTCTAATTGTCAGAACAATATTACCAAATTAAATAAAAATACTTTCAAACTGTCATTTTTCAGGGAAAAAAATTATAGCTATTTTAACTAATTTTATATATAATATTTCGTAAAAAATTAAAAAACCCAAACTATTGTAACAGTCTCTCGAACGATTTAAAAGAAAGCTCAAATATTTTATGGCGAAAATATCTCCTGTTGGCGGTGGAATGACATTAGGACGATTTCCAATACCGCAAAATTTTCCGCCCGTAGTCGCTATTTGTCTTCCCGGCGCGCTTCTCTAAAAAAGACAAATCGGGAATTGTGTTTTCAGACTGAGTAGAGAACCTTCTTTTTTTTTTTGTTTCAGGGCTTACAAAAAAAGTTTTGAACGAGTTGATTTTTTTGAAAGTTTTTTAAATTGTTTATGTAAGATCATTATATACTTTTGAAAGAGTTATTCGCATGAATATTTCATGAAGCGGGGTTTCATTTTGCAGAGTAAAATATTATCGTTAGGAGTTGATAATTATTTAAATATTATAATTAACTATTCGTTATTGTTCTTATTTCGAATTGAAAATTTAAAATCTAAAAAGCAGGGACCCGATGATAACAAAACTTTTTTGTTATATTTGCTATCGTAAAAATAACAGTGCAGGGAAGATTCATAAAAAAAATCTTGAGTTTTTTATGATGCATTGAATGGTAAATCGAAAAAAAAAAAATAAATAATAATAATAATAAAAATAATATTTGAAGGAAGTATGGGTTTTTGAAGTTTCATAAAGGATACACATCCAATGTAAAATTCTACTAATGACATACTAATGTTTTCAACAAATTACCCCTACGGTAAAATCGATAGAAAAATTCATTAAAAAGCAAGAATTTTCAAAAAAAAAAAAAAATATTGTCTAGTCCCTTTAAAAAAAAAAATAAAAATTTATAATAAATTTTTATTTAAAAAGTCCAAAGGTATACGTACCTCTACAATGGAGGGAACCTTCTCGACGTGTACGCCGCCGGCCGAGGGCTCGACTCGGTCGATTTCCGTTTTCAGGGATAAAAGCAGCCGGCCCCTGTAGATAGGCTCCGTCACCGTGGATTCTCCGTTCGCGTACAAATGCACGAAAGACGGACCGAAAGTCGGCAGAAAACCTAACAAAGTCGTGAATACAAACTCTTTTTTTATTCTTTGAAGCTTTATTTTCTTTCTTTCCAATCCTCTTTTATTGTGTCAAAAGTAAACAGAGAACCTTATTATTTGTTCAAATATTGCTCTATGATGTCTGATTGTAAACAGGAACTTAGGAATTCTTTACAAAACTTCTTGAACTATATAGATTAATCAATAATATTTTGTTTTAATCGGCTTTTGGGAATTA
Source organism: Encarsia formosa (assembly GCA_038277355.1). Lineage (NCBI taxonomy): Eukaryota > Metazoa > Arthropoda > Insecta > Hymenoptera > Aphelinidae > Encarsia > Encarsia formosa. The sequence continues at coordinate 1,881,371 of CM076185.1, read as the reverse complement.
AATAAATATAGTCTCTCAAATTCTATTCAAAAACTGTAATGGAAAAATTAATTTTTAAAATTTTTAAACAACTTTAACAGTATCAATGAATACCTGCTTTATGTAGATTTGTCAGAATCTCAACAACTTAAGGTGGTTGTGCCGTAATCAGCGGTTGAAAACTTTTTCAATAAAAAACTGTAATCCTTATGATAACATATATTTATATCTATACCTATAAGTTTTTAGTTTTTTTAAATTGATTCATCGCCCTTTACACAAGAAATAAAGATTATTCATAGAATTCCAAATGGTTCAAGAACTAAATATGAACAAGACGATTTTACTGAATAAGTCATCAAAGCACTTGCTACTATGTAATTCAGTCAGAGCACTTCCCCCAAAATTTCTATTTCCGGACTAATTAATAAATCCATACCGCTAATAACCGCCCAATTAATTCATGTCTACTCCACTCCATCAATCAAACCAATCCAATCGAATATTGAACTCCCTGTGTGTGTGTGTGTGTGTGTGTCGAGGTGGACTCAAGATGAAAAATCCCCGTTCCTACTTTCTTTGTTGTAACTCGGGAAGTTTCGGAGCGGAAATCCACCAGCCTCTTTACGTAATTGGACCCGGGCTTTCTTGCCCTCATACCAGGGTTGGAAATAAAAAGGAGCGACTTTGGCTTGATTCTCTGGACGTTTTTTAACGCTTGGCAGGATTTTTAGAAAATTTCAGAGAAAATTTTTGACAATGGTTTTTATAATTAGGCACAAGTGTTGATGAAGATGATAAACTTTGAGAGAATATACGAATTTCATTTTTAATTTTGGTGTTTCGGAAGATAATCATAATACAAGACTTTTTTTATAAACTTTAGAGGGTGGGCAAAGTTTTTAAGTAAGATAAAATCAGGGCTAATTTAGTAATCCTTGATATAGACCAGAGTCGAATCAGCAAAGCGAATACATAAAAATATCGCTAATGATTTAACACGGCCAGTGCAATAACATATCTTATTGGATTACTAACAAAAATAGCCTTACTTAAGACGATTTTCTCATTTCTTTTTAATTGCATAATATAATTAAAAAATTAATGCCGTTTTGAGTACGGGTATTTTTATAAGTGATCCAATAAGGTATTTTATTGCACTGGCATTTAAAAAATGTACGTTATTGCACATCATAATACAGATTCATTTTATTTTTATAATCCGTAGATATGATATAAACAATGCTTTTCTTATCTCTCGTATATTTTAGTATCATTCCCATGTATTATTAAACAAGTAAACAAAAATTTCTAAAGGTCCTGAGATTGCAAATAGTAAGGAAGTGGGAGGGGGGGGCGGGGAGAAGAGAGGAAAAAACTCACTACTCACTGTAATCTCCCGAATGGGATATATCCTTGAGGTTGAGCAGATAAGATCCGAGAATTTCCTTGCTACGCCTCAGGACAATCCTAGCTCGGTGGCTCAGCGGCGGAAACATGTCCTTGAATACGAGCCGCTCGTCGAAACGCGGATTTCCCGCTCTACCGGTGGCCTTCGTCGATCCCTGGACAAAAAAATAACATTTTACTTTAAACTTACCAAAGTTCTTGTTTTTTGAATTTTGGAAAAAAGTTTTTGGGTTATCCTATTATTCAGGGCAGATCTGTGATTTCAAAACATTGAAGTTGTTTTTTGTATATTGTGTTTGCCGAGTCTATGATGTTTACTTTTTTTAATGTTTAATTTCGTTTTGAGCTTTGGATACAACGTCGAAGTGGAATGGAAAACTTTTTACTTGGCAATATACAAAACTGCTGTAGGCAACAAAAATCTAAAAATAGGTAATGAAATAATAATAATAAATTTCTTATATTTCGGCACACATACTCGTAAAAACCGTTAAAAAAAAAAAAAAAAAAAAAAAAAAAAAAACAAAGTTATAAAATGACAAACCCATGGGGAGAAGGATTTGACAATTAAGTTTCTCAATGGAGTTGCTAAAATTATTTACATAGTGAATTGTGTTGTCAAAGTTTTTCAAAATTTAATATTTAAAAAAAATTTCTTAAATTATTAATTTCGAATCATCACTCAAACGCTTGATAAGTGACGTCAGTTTGAAAAAATCGCGTAGCTTGAGCGTTTACAACTAATTCTGATAAAATCAAGTTACACAACGGTAAAGCCAATATTAAATATGTCACTCAATTGTCATAACTCAATATCATCAGTGTAAGTTAGAAACGTACCTCACGTGACTCTGTCACGCGTCAAAAATTCACAATGGACCCCAATTTTTTAATAAACATATACTTTACAATTTTAATTTTATAGAGCTTTCAAGATTAAAAGAATGAAAGAATAATAATTATACGATCGAAGAGAAATAAGCTGAGAGTAGTATAAGGCTAACACGATTCTTATAGGAGGTAATAATCAAACGCAAATCACGGATAAATTGAAAGCGCCATAAACATGAAAAATCGTAAATTCAGCTAGGAAATTCAATAAATCGGGGGGCCTCGCGAGCGCATTATTCAAATTCTTATCGAGCTTATACCGTGTATATTCCATCACTACAATATTACCGAATTGATGCTATTCTGGTAGGATAACCTCGCTACATGCATCTTTATTAAACGATTTATCTAATATTTTATCCGTGGAGACAAGCCGGATACCCCGAATTTGAATTTCGATCTGTATCTAAACGATTTTATTATCATAAAATTAATAATTGATTCTCAATTTTTCATTAAAAAATTTTAAATTTTAATAAGGAGTTACATTTTTGTTCGATTATCTGTATTTATTAAATGAAAATGAAATTTGTCTTGATGGTAAAAGCTTTAAGTGAAAAAATTTTTACAGCGAATTTTATTATCATTTTTAAATTAAGTAAAAAATATCTTTTTAATAGTTCACAGTTTTTCTTTCATTTTTTTTTTTAAATAAAAAATAATAATTAAACTATCTTTGGACATAGCAATTCCATTATTAAAAAAAATTTTTTGTGAGTAACTTTTTATATTTTTACTTAAAAAATAAAAAAAGATTAGGGTCATTCCACACTATTTGAGACCAGAGCCAATAACGATTTTTTTGAATATTTTAGATGTTTTGTACGAATTGAGTGACAATGGGTTTAAAAATATGTGCATAAGCTGAATTTTAAACACAAATATTATTTAAAAAGTTTTTTTTGGTAGTTTTTTTCTTTTTACATTTTTTATTTCATCCAAAAAAATGCTTTAAAAAATAATTCAAAATAAACTATTAGGTTAGAACTAATGGATTAGAACAATTAAAAAGATTAAAAAATCCTCTTTGACAGAAAACAAAAAATCTCTTATCTCCGGTTTTGTTGACCCATTTATTAATTAAAAATCAATTAAATTTTTCACTAAAAACTCAATCGGTTCTTTTTCTTTTTCAGCCTTTGTACTTTAGTAAGAAATTGAAAAATATTCTCGGTATATCGAGTGATAGCGAAGGTACAAAAGAAAAGAGAGAGAGAGAAAAAAGGATCAAACCTTCATGCCGGCAAACGAAATTCTCACTTCGTAGCGCCGAGATCCCGAAACGTTGAGATCCTCGGCCCGGTGAACCGTAAAAGCGTACTGGGCGTGACGACGGGACGCGAAGTGCCTTGTGTTGCCCAGTGGAAGCAGCAGATTTCTTCAATAAAAACATTTTTAAAAAACAGGTACTTTTTTAAAAGGGCTAAAAATAGAAAAACTTTGATTTAATTTTTTGTTTTTAATTATATTTTTGGGAACTAGAGATCCTTGTATGATGTGTTGTGGTCGAGGTTGTGGTATCACTGTTTTTTAAAATAAGTATTGTTTTAAAATTATATTTGGACTTTGCTGAAACTACCTTTTATTTTTGAGAATTAAAAAAAAATTTCTGATAATAAGTAGAATTTTATAATATTTTTAAATTTCAATAAAATAAATTAGTTTTATTTATTGAATAATAATTTATTCAATTGAAATAAAGACAATTCGATCGACTGATTTTGGTTTTGGTCGATCAATAAATCTATTTTTAGCAAAAAAAAAATGTATTTTTCGATAATCCCTCATGATTTGCTTCAACAAGTATATACTTTTTATTATTGCTTTCAAATCATGAAAGAAGTTTGGAAATATCAATCAAATTTAAAAAGACCATAAAAATTATGTAAACTACAATTACTTCTTCGGAATATGTACATTTACAATAATTATCTTTGTACATTGAAAAAAGTAGTTCAAGCCTTTCAAAAATTTACCAAAGGAAGATGCGGGCACCAACTACCAACTACGAAAAAAAAACTTCTCAAAAGCGGAAGAATCCAAGCGTAAGCCACAGTCAAAGCGTCAAGCCCTGATTTCGGTTCATTTAAAAATGATTGTTCGCAGCAAGGGTGGTAAATCGATTTTCTTTACCCGGTTCGAACCCAGTACAATCGATGAGCCGCCAGCCTCCTCCGTTTGATTACTCAGCTTTATTCTTTTGTTCGATCTATCGTTGCACAGACAGAACTTTTTCCTTCTAAAATTTGAGTAAATTCACACCGAAGTGTGCCCCCGATCCAATCAATTCCAATACGATACGTATTACAAAAAAAAAAAAAAAAAAAAAAAAAAAAAAAAAAAAAAAAAAAGGGGTTTATTTAGACCTCGTAAATTCGGATGAGTGTCAGTCAATTTGAATGGGCATCGAAGCGGCAGGACGCGCGACAAAAAGTGAATTTGGACGTGGATTGACGCCAACGCGCGCTTGGTGGATTAATTCTAAAATTAAATGAATTTTTTTTTTTGACGGCCGGTGACTTGAATAATACAAAAATTGAATGTAAATTTGAAATAAATAAGATTCTATTGACAAATATTTTAATTTAAGATAACAAAAAATTGAAATGAATAGTTTGAAAAAGATAAAAAATAAATTCTCGATTTGGTTGAGGGTAAACCAATTAAAGACTTCGTTCAAAATCAAAACACATTGTTCAATTTTTTTTTACTGAATACGTATCTAATCCAGAAAAAGAAAACAAAATTAAATTGAAAATTTTTAAATATGAAATAAAAAAACTGTCTACTCGTATTTTTTTTACGACAAATTTATGCACAAGAGTTTAAAAAAAAGTTCACCTCTTAAGTTAAAAACGTAAGATCCATATTAAATTTGATGAATTAGTTCCGATAGTTCACGACGTTTTTAATAAAAAGTGACTTTTATCGAAAACGCATAATCGATCAATTCCGCAACGATCCCAAAGCGAATGCAGGCGAGAATAAAATACGCCGTAGTTGCTTCAGCAATGCAGAGTGGCATCTTTGATCTCGGCGTGTCATACGCACGCTGACCCCGAAACAAAAGGATCAAAGTCAAAGATGACGATAATTAAATTCTGGTGGGAGCGGCTGCGACACTCGATCGAATTTTCTTTATGAGAAAAATAGTGTTTATTGTAGGAACTTGTTTGAAACAAACTCGAGTTATGAGATTGATGAATTTTATGTTTATTTTAAAAACAGATAGATTCACACAAAAAATTTATACGAGGGACTTTAGAAGAATGAAAAGTATTTTAAATAAATGTTAGCAGGGATTTAAAATGCATTCGTTTTTGAAGCAGATTATTATCAGAAAATAACTTTGGCGAAAAAACCGTAACGAAGGTTTGAATATTTTACTAATGCTTTTGTCCTTTAAAAAAAAGGTCTCATTTCATTATATTTTTTCTTTATCAATCCTGGGGAAAAAAATTGAACAGAAGTAGCAAAAAGTAACGTAAAAAAACTCCTCGTCAAAAAAAAAGTGCCCTTTGATAATATCAGACTAAGAGAAATAAAAATTTGGGACGAAAGCAATTTTGATGAACTCAAAATTTCCAAAAATGTCGAAAGTTCATAAATTTATCAAATCGGGTCACAAGTCGTTTTCAAAATGATATTTGGATTGATTTTTACAAAAATTAATAGTAAATTCTTGTTTTGCATCTTTTTTGACTTCCTCTAGAAAGCTTTCATGAGCTTTTTTTCCCATTGACTTAGGATCATGTGATATAAGTACTTAATCCTACCATTATGACTATTAATATCATTATTATTATTTGTTTTTCTTACGAATTTATAATTTTATCTAGAGTACCTTTGTCATTGTAAGTTAAAAAATTGACTTCACACTGAACCCAGAAAAATTGAGTGTAACTCATAGTGTGTATATCTATATTTAGTTTGTTTTGACTCCAGTATTCATTAATTTTTTAAAAACTCCCAGGTTGAAAATAAAAAAAACCAGGCTCACCCCTCGATGTCGTCATCGTCGTCTGTCTCGGGCGGCACCTTGAACCTCTGTCCTTTGACGTGTATCTCGACGTTGCACTTAACGTATCCCTTGGGACCCGAGCCCAGGTCCTTCGGGTCGTACAGCATCGCCCATTTGTGAAAGTATCGGTGATCTGAAGCCCCCCGAACCTTATTGTTTATAAACATTATTTTGAATCGTCGTAGGGGTTACTCACCTGGCTGATCCCAAACCGTAGCCACCTCGAAGATGACGTTCCCGTGGAACTTTGAACGACCGAACGTGCGAACCAGGTGGACGGATATCTCTATCTCGGTGCTCAGCAGCGACTCCATTGTGCTGGTCAGGTCGAATACGAAGTACTGAAAGGTTTAACGATTCGTTCATGATTTTAGTTCAAAATACTCCAATCGGTACGAAAATCTTAATTTATCATTTTTATTAAAACAAATAAAATATTTGTGTCAATAAAATCAAGTAATGATAATTTTATTGAGTGTTATTGAATTCTTACTTTAAACAACAGTCTTAAACTTATTTAGAAAATCAAGATTAATTTTTTTTTTAGTTTGTCTAATAAACCTATCTATCAATAATTCATTAATTTTTTACTTCAGATTACTCAACGAGTTGTCTGGAGTACAAAATCCATCCTACTGTAGAAAATAAATCAACGTATCCAATCAAAAATTCATAATCCACTTTCAGAAGAAGACTACCAAATCGTGTTTTATTCAGGCTCAGCTTTGGAACTTTAAAAAATTCAATACCGAAAGGCTCCTTAATTAAAGCCGGGGTCAACAGCTCCCAGCACGCATAGTACCCTTAGCACTTAACCTTAAAAGCAGAAGATGAAGAAGCGGATACGTGCCTCGTTGTAGTAGGGACTGTCGGTGTTTTTCAGTACCGAGGTCTTCTTCTTCCGGTTGCCCACCCGGACCACCACCATGGGGTTCGTGTCCGGCTCCAGGTGCCGGGCTTCTATAACTGTAACGCATATCTGGTACGTATCTTGCTTCTTGCTCTTTCCGACCTTCACCATTGTTCACCATCTCTCCACGTGACTCGAGAGGTTAGGCTTTGTTTATGAATTGTGCGTTCGAATTAACCAGCTTAAATTTTTTTTTGCAACAATGGGTTTAACGCTAGTAGCTCTGACACATCATTTTTTTATTCGAAATAAATTTAATAAATGCAAAAAATTTTGTATTTTTAAATTATCTACAAAAAAGGAAATAAAATATATCGTAAAAATATCTTTTTTTTATGTGATCAAAATATAAAAGTGCGAAAATTTTTTGAAATTCTTCAAAACTTAAAATTAATGCCATAAAAGTTTTTTTCAAGCTAATTTAATTTTCTGAAAAAAAAGTTAATTACGAATAGTGGGTTGCTATACAGTGAGTAACCATTAATTTTCTTTTTTACTTTTTTAGTGCAGAATATGAGATCTAAGTTTTTGCAAGCGAATCGTTGGCCGGTATGAAAGAAAATTTCTACCAGAAAAGAGTAAGTTACCGATTAACGCTGTGAAAGCTCTGGAGATGGTAAAGTGTACAGAATTAACTGATGAATGATTGAAGAAAAGATTGAAGTTTAAAAAAATTGTAGTTTTTAAGAAAAACTAATTTTCAAATAATACAAACTTTTCTGTTAATATCTCTTTAACATTAAACTAGTGAATTATAATTGCTTTGGTGGTGTTTTATAAAAATCAGTAATCTTAAAGTGAAAAAAACATTCAAATCAATTCATTCCTCGGTTCATTCCTCTAATATTTGATTTTAACTGATTAAACGGAAAAAGTGTAGAATGTTAACAGGGGCGGACTGGCCATTGGGAGGTTTGGGAGGTTTCCCCCCGGGCCGCGAGCTTTGGGTCCCCCAGGCCCGGTAAGTACAGGCCACAGGGCCACAGATTGTTCTCAAACATCAAACCGCCGTAATCCTGGGGGCCCGATTTTTTTCAATAATTTATAAATAATTCCCCAAGCGGCCCAAGCTTTAAACCCCCAGTAACCCTGGGGGCCCGAGTTCTTTTAATAATTAATAAATAATTCCCCAAGCGGCCCAAGCTTTAGACCCCCAGTAACCCTGGGGGCCCGAGTTCTTTTAATAATTAATAAATAATTCCCCAAGCGGCCCAAGTTTTAGACCCCCAGTAACCCTGGGGGCCCGAGTTCTTTTAATAATTAATAATAATTAATAAATAATTAATAATAATTAATAAACTTCAACTCTTGATGAGTACACAGATAGTAATTTTGAAGGAGATGTACACATTATTTCAGAAGAGACCTGTGATGAAGAAATGAATAACAATTTAAAAACTAAGTCATGTAAAGATTGTGCCATTTGTTGCTACAGAATTTTGAATAAATATAATTTATTGGCAAAACCTTTCCCAACGATCGGCCTAGCTTACAGACATATGTTGACTCTCTCATGTACACAAGTAGTTTGTGAACGGTCGTTTAATTTTTTAAAATTTAATAAAGATCGTCTGAGAAATTCAATGGCACGAGAAAGGTTGGAAGCATTCATGTTGATGATACTGAATAGAGACATTTTACAAAAAATAAAAGTTGACGACGTAATTGAAATATTGTGCACAAAAAGTGCTACATTTAAAAAAATTTTTGCTTAATAGCTTTTATAATTTATTTTCGCCTCAATATCTGGAATATTGATTGTATTTTTTAAAATAGATCTAAAATCTTGATCAAAAATTATTTTTTTCTCTTTGACGTTAAAGTCTTTTTTTTTTTTTTTTAGCTGTTTTTCGGGCCGCTGCCGCTGGTTTGTAGGGCCGCTTGGTTCGAAAGTCCCGGGCCGCTTAAATTCCCAGTCCGCCCCTGAATATTAGTGTCTGTTAATACGAGAGATTATGAACTCTTTAAAAACCGATAAAGATCCAGATGTTTCATTAAAAAACTAAGATCAAGAATATTTTATAACAGTCAATGTATGAATCATCCGATTACTCTAAAATTAAAACTTTTATACAAACGATAAATATCAGATAATTTGAATTGGTATAAAATATGCAGTAATTTTAAAGCATCGACTACTAATTTGACGAGTAAAATGATTAACTTAATCTTTACAAATCTAAAAAACGCACAATAAAATTCATTAAAAATCTTGGCTTTAATTTTTCAACCAAATTTTAGTTTTTTGGAAGCCTTAAAACTGTTCCCCTGCACATCATACTAATCATCATGCTTTTGAAAAACAAAATTTCAAAGCAATGCTCGAGGTTCATCGCTTTTGACACTTTCATAATTTTCATAGTAACTTTATTTGTGTCAAACGTCATTTCTGTCAACTGGTGCTGCTGCAACGAACAAAAGAAGATCAATCTTTACGAATTAATCGACATAGCAGAAGATATCTCCCAGCGAAACCCGAATTCCCGAATATACTCTCTGGGTCAGAGTTTGGCGTGGATCGTTAAGGCTTTGGAAATACTGGATTCTTTCAAACCAACTCAAAACACCTTTCACTACATCCCATTTTCATACAACTTCGTGGCGGAGTCCCCCAAGGCTGGTTTTTACACCTTCAATGCCAAAAAATTTCCAAATGAGCAAAAGCAAGAATACTACAAGACCATACTAGAGAGTCTTGGACTACACCCGAAAGAAATCATCTCGCACTACGCAAACTCCAGTCGTCAAACAGTCATAGTGGACTACGTGGAATCCGGATGTGGAGTCGCCTCGTTTGTGTACTTTTTGTTGAAGTGGGCTGAGGAAGAAGGCGTTAGCATGAACAAAGCGCTGAAAGTCGTCGTTGTGGTTAACGAGTGGTCCTGGAGGGTCGAGTTTCTGGACCTGAACTCGGAATTTAGAGTGAACTGTGACATTGCGAGGAGATTCGAGAGGTTGCTGAAACGACTGACGACCTTGGAAGAGGACGACCCTGACTTCGGCAGGCTGGTACCATACTACTCTTGCGATGATTGGGATGCTCCACCGGCGGAACTGGACCAAGATACCAAACAGAGGAATGGGAAGATGGAAAAGATGTTGGAAGATTACGTGAAGGAAGAGTTGTATGTTGTAAATGGGACTAGTACTGATACGACCCCAAGACCGAGTAGCTTTGATTTGTCAGTTATGGATTGTGAAAGACCATCCACATCTTCGGCACTCTACGGCTTTGTTGTGTCTACTACAACATACATTTGAGAAATTTCGGGAGCAATGTTTTACAGTATGTTGAGAAGGCAAATTTTTAATAGGAAGTTTTTTGTCAATAAAAGAGGGTAACTTGGAATCTTCAATTTGAAGTCTTTAAAACAGTTGAAGCTTCGTTAGTTATTTGCCATCAACTATTATAGTCTTTGCTAGATGAAGATTACAATGTATATTTTTATTGAAGTGATAAAATAAAAATTCGTTTCAACCTTCGTCTAGTTGTTAAAATTTATAATTATTTTTTGAATAAAATAAAAAAAATAGTTTTTCAGTTAATTTTATTTGAAACGAAATAAGAATGAAAATTTTTGACTTTAGTATCATTTTAGCAACTGGCAAAGTTATTTTGTGCATATTTACTTAAAAACTTAAAATTTATAGTTCTCAAAATTTTTTTATCAATGAATATTAATGTAACGATTAATTTATTTCACAACTGTTCCGAGTATGATGGATCAAACATTAGCTCTCAAAATTTAAATAAGATAGTGTCAAAGTCAAATTATTTTCAAAATATCTAACATCTGGCTAATACATTTTCTTTTGCGACATTTTTAGGAGTAGTTTTTCAAAAACACAATGTCCGTTTCAAACATTGTATCAGTAATTACAGTGGTTATATGCGTGGTGTCAAGCATACTTTCATCAGATTTAACAGAGCATCAGGAAGATTTCAACGAAATAATAAAAATAGCAGAAGACATCTCTAACATGTTTCCCAATTCACGAGTATACTCTCTGGGTCAAAGTCTCGCTTGGATTACCGAGGCGTTGAAAATAATGAACAGTTTCAGACCGACAGGAAGCACCTTTCAGCACGTTCCATTTTCAAAAAACTTCCTGACTGATTGCGAGTCAGACTCCGAAGACACAGACGACGATGCATACTTTCGAACTCCGGGGTTTTTCACATGCAGAAGCAGAGACATGCCGAGTTACGAAGAGCAGCAGAACTATAGACTCTTGCTCCAGAACCTAGGCCTGGATCCAGAAAATATTCTTACACAGTACATCGAATCTAGTCATCAGACTGTCATAGTAGACTACATCAATTCTGGATGCGGTATTGCCTCGTTCCTCTATTTTCTACTGAAATGGGCGGAGGAGAAAAAGGTCGACCTGAGACCTGCCTTGAGAGTAGTTGTTTTGGCGAACGAGTGGTCTTCGGGTGTGGAATCTCTGGACATCAACGATTCGGAATTCGTAGTGAATTTGATAATCATGCATAGATACGAGAGTGTACTGAAGGAGCTAGTGAATACAGAAGTCTACAACTCTGATTTTGTGAGGCTTGTTCCGTACTATCCAGCTGATCATTGGAACGAGCAGCCAGTAGACTTTGACGAAGAACATAAAAGGCGAATTGATGAGATGATGAATAAGTTAAGGGAATACCTTGAAGGTTACTATAGAACTTTGGCTACTCCAACATTAGTTCTGAGAACTTCTGAGGACGATGTTGATTTGCCTCCAATAAGTCTTGAGATACCGACCACATCGTTAGATGCTGGATTTTGTTCAACACATGGAAATCGACTTAAAAGACAAGCAGGAACTGGAAGGAACAGCTGGAAAGATAATCCTTTCTACTTAATTTTTACTTTGAATACTGAAGGTTTTTTAAACAGGAAAGTGTGTGAAAGTCTTAGATTGGAATGCACCGAGTGTTTAAGCGATTCGTCTTTTATAAAATTCGTTGAAAAAGAACTAAAAAATCCATATTCTACCGCAAGTAAGATTTTAGAGCTAGCTTGTAGACAGAAAACAAAGATTGCTGATGGTTACCAGTTTGACCGCACTGAAGAAGACTTTGAGATTGGCAGTCTTTTGAAATCTGTGATAAACATGGTTTTGCATCTCAAGTGCACCTGATTAAAACGAAACTGATTTTTTATTATAAAATCATACCGATGTGAATAGGATTGCAAAAATTTTGTAAATTTTATTTAAATAACAGGAATTTGCCGAATGAAATTGAGTAAACTTTTTTACCAAATCAAATTCTTATTTCTATTTGATGAATCTAAGTCGTTCCATAAAAAATTATTGTTCAAAAAAGTATGAATAATAAAATATATAAATAATAAAATATGTAAATAATAAAATATTGTTTAAATTACTGAACATTTTATCTAAAATTAAAAAAAATTTGGTTTAAAATATCTCATTAGTAAATTAAAATTTTTTTCAGACATAGTTTGTTTTAAAAAATTTGGAAACCAAAGTTCAAAAACAGATGTGATCTTCCATGGTTGAATGAAATTACAACTAAAACTTGCATTAAAAATATTTCAAAATAAATTATTTGTTTAGTCGGAAAATAATAGCAATAATTCTGCAAAGCATGAAATTAGATCTGTGCAACATATTTTTTTTTTTTTTTTTTTTTTTTTTAATATTATAGAAGAGAAAATTTTTTCTCTGCAAGCAGCAATTCAAGTATTAAATATTTTTTCTAGATATTTTCGGAAAAAATAGCACAGCTGTGTACAACTGGTATCGCATCGCGATTCATATTTAAATTTTGTTCATTATCATAATTTTTTTCAATCTTGTGTTTATTTTTTAAAATTAAAATGACTTCTGTTTTACAAACGAAGAAGAATTTTTATATCTTCACACAAAAACAGCGTTGTTTTCTCAGCTTTAAAATTTGTTTCTGATTGTCAAAAATTAATTGTTTAAAATACTCAAAAAAATTGTTGGTGCGGATCTTATTTAGAGGTCATCATTGTTCTTCCTGTTTATTATTTTTTCATCTGATTCACTGAAATAATAAAACAAATAAATTATTCAAAATGGTAAGTATATAATGGGTACTTCAATTGTCATTGTACGAAGTCGAGTATTTTTCAACTGCAAAAATGACTTCAAGAACTCTCATAATTGCTCTTTTAGCAACAAATCTTTTCATGGTACAAATTTAAATACTTTTTCGACCTCATAAATTAAATACAATAAATGTTTTACTGATTTCATTTTTTTTATTTTTTTTTTTTACATGCAAGTGGAATTTCTAAAGTAAAAATCTTTTGCTGTTTTAGGTTTCCAGATCTTACGGATTTTCTTTCTTTTCTCAAAAAGTTTCGTTGAAACACGTAAGTAGAATTAAATTATATACACTATTCTAAATTCTTTTTAAAATTAGAACAATTGTATTGACATATTTTACAGGAAGGAGAAATTCAGTTACCTAAAATAGAGCAACTGAAATTCGAGTTACCCAAAATTGAATTACCGAAGATCGAGTTACCCAAAATAGAATTGCCTAAAATCCAGTTACCTTCAATACCTCTACCTCACATAGAGATCAATCAGGAAGCTGACCTTCAAGTACCTGTACCGGAAGAATCATCGGGTGTTCAAGTATCCGCAGTCGGATCGGTACAGAAAGTCCAAAAACCACAAATCCAAGTATCAGCGGGTCAATCGGTGCAAGTACCAAACAACCAGAAAGTCCAAAAACCACAAATCCAAGTATCAGCGGGCCAATCTGTGCAAGTTCCAAATAAACAGTTGCAAATTTCAGCACAAGTATCCAAAGGTCAAGTGGAGCAAGTTAGAGTCCCCGAAGGTCCACGAAAATCAACGAAGGTGCAAGGTGAGGTGCGCACGGAAGTTCAGGTGCCGAAAGTTCAGATACCACAGCTTCAAGTTACTCACAATCAAAAAGTACAAGTGTCCCAAGAACAAGTACCACAGCTGCAGATTAATCAAAACCAAAAAGCGAAAGTCCAAGTGTCCCAATTATTACCGGATATATCAGCTCAAGTTCAAGTCCCCCAGCTTCAAATTAATCAAAACCAAAAAGCACAAGTACAAGTATCCCAAGATCAAATATTACCAGGTGCATCAGCACAAGTTCAAGTACCTCAGCCTCAAATTAATCAAAATCAGAAATCACCAGTACAATTCCAAGATCAAGATCAAGTGTTACCAGGTATATCAGCGCAAGTACAGCTTCAGACAAATCAAAACCAAAATGTACAACCTCAAGTACAAGTATCCCAAGATCAAGTACTACCAGGTATATCAGCGCAAGTACAGCTTCAGACAAATCAAAACCAAAATGTACAACCTCAAGTACAACTGCCTCAAGATCAAGTACTACCAGGTATATCAGCCCAAGTACAAGTGCCTCAGTTTCAGAAAAATCAAAACCAAAATGTACAACCTCAAGTACAACTGCCTCAAGATCAAGTGTTACCAGGTACATCAGCACAAGTACAGCTTCAGACAAATCAAAATCAAAGAGTAAAAGTCTCTCAAGACAACGTATTCGTGCCAGCTAATAATCAAGCATCCGAGGTGTTGGTGCAAGTTCAACCACCCCAGGTTGAGATACCTCAGGTGCAAGTGCAAGCTCAAGCTTCGCAGCAGGATAATCTCGTCGACGATTCGACCCTCGAAATGCTTCTGCAGCAGGTACCCGTACTGCAAGCTCAAGAGCACAGACCATCGCAAGTCCAAGTTTCCGGTGTCCAGGTACCAGTGGTTCAAGCTTCGGATGAAGGAATTTTTTCTGAGGTAAATATATTTTTGATCATCTACTTGGTTAACTAAAAAAAAAAACTTACAAATTATGAATTACCTAAATGTTTTTTTCTGGATACTAGATAAGTTTTTTTGCAGCTTTCAGGTGATAATGGACCGTTTGGATCTAACAAAGTGATTAGGGTAAGACAAGTATAATATTCATTTTTTATTATTAAGTCACGATGTCGAGAGGACCAGTAAATGTTGTGTGATAAAAACTGACAATAAGTACACCAAATAATTTTCTAAAAATTAAAGTTTGATAAAATTAGTTGAATTTTTTTAGTAAAAATAATTTCATACACTGGTTATAAATTTAATTTTTAAATGAAATTTTTTATCAACTATTACAGATCAACCAAGGGCAAAGTCAATTTCAAACACAATAGAGAAGTTAAAAAGAGTTAAAAATGAAAATGAAAAAAAAACTGTATTTTTACCAATGGTACATACATACAATACGCATTCATTGCAAATCTCGCATCTTTTTGTTGGTACATCGTACACACGGACGCTAGAATATAAATTTATAAATAAAAACTGAATTTTTTAATTATTTCTTTTGATATTAAAATTTAATGGAAGATTAATAAATTATAATATGTATAAAATCATTTACTCTAATTTACCATTCGAATTTTGAACATGTAACTATCGGTAACTTACCGACTGATGTTTGCTCTTCAGTCGGTAACTCACGTTACCATTGCGCTGCTTCCGGTAATAAAGATTTTGCATGGTAAGAATTTTTTATTTTATGTTAATTCAACTTTCTTTAGTATTAAAACTTAGTATTAAATTCTTTAGTTAAAAATCAAGTTTATTATTTAAAGTTTCGAATATTTTATATTAAATCTTTGGTTTTCAGTCACAATTGTCAATTGATTTGAAGTTGTTTAGTTGTTCAATTTTTCACGTTAATGGTTACACATTAGCGTATGTACAGTTTTAAATGTTGAAATCGTCAAATTAAGTATGTTGATAAGGAAATAACTTTCAAAATAATATAAGAATTTTGCTAAAAATGTTATCGTAGATGATATAAAAAATACAAACTATAAAAATCATTATGAAAATCTAAATTTTACAATAAAATATTTACATTTCCGTAGTTAAGTTACGTTTCAACACTTAAAAATTTTAAAAATTGAAGAATTAAAAAATCTTTCGTTAACAAAAAAAAAGAGTAAGAATGTATATATGTGCAGTGTACTTGGATAAAACTTCAATCTGGTTTGCTAAGCTTTCGATCGGTTTCACTAAAAACATCAAACGGTTTTTTTCAAGCTCAGATTTTTCAGAATCCAGCGTGGTTTTACGGTAAGTACGGCTTTCCCGAGTTTCATGAACCAAACGGGGTGAGTCTATAAGTAGGAGAATGTTGTAACTGCTTCATTTTCTTCGATACTGGAACACCACCACAATTGCTTAATTTGGTCAAGCGAATTAAATGAATTAGAAATCATCCGATGAAAAAAAAAAAGTGTTTCGTCTGGCGATGTGGGATTTTCCAAGAATTTTTCTGATACTCGCACTGGTTTTGTTCTAAATTTGAAAATTACCCCTTTTTTTCTTTTTTTTTTTTTTTTTAATTAGTCTTTTTTTTTTATTTACTCAGACGATTGCATATTGAAACAGATACCAAAGTTACTGTTTTATCATTATAAAATTAAAATTTAGTAGAAATAACTAAAAACTTTTTTTAATTACTGTTGGCCTACCCTAAGGGCGAATGGACGAAAAAGTAGTAACTGCATTTACGAATAATCGGTTTTAATAACTTTTACTGTAAATGAAATTTAATAACAAATTTAAAACAACTGACTTTGACTTCATTTCGGTCAATATTTACTGTACTTTTTGCAGTTTAATAAATACAGAAAAACCTCGATATCTGCAGATTTGAAGTTTGACCTCAAAAACTCATTCTTACTTTATTATGATCAAAGTAAAATTATTTAAATAATTTGTGGTTTTTTTACATAGATATACACTTATATGCTTACTCGATTCCGACTCAACCCCAAAAATATCTTTTTTTTAGCTACAAATACTTTTTTCATTAATTTACTCTGAATTAATATTCTGAAGAAACCGATCCATGATCCATATTTGTTGATCTTCTCCAAGTTCCAACATCAAAATTTCAGGATGCACTGCTTAGATTCATTGAAAACATGAATGAAAAAAAAGTCCATAAATTTTCAGAAATTTCTCATCGAGAATCACGAGATCAATTTTTCAATTTGAACATCCTCAATATTCTTTTTGACTATAAAATATTAAATAAACAAACAAACAGTATAAATAAATTCTTCAATTCTCACCTCTTTTATAAAAAGAAAGAAAAAAAGGTGACTTTGGTGAGTTGCGGCGCTGTAAGCGATAATTACCACCTCGGCGATAAAGCACTTGACACTCTCACAAAAGCTGTCATAGCTCGGGTCGGGTAAAAATAATAAAGGGAACCATATGTCCCCGCACCGCAAGGTAAACGAAGTTTACCAAGATATTTATCGTGACGTTTCTCTTTTTTTTTTTTTTTTTTTTTTTTTTTGTTTGTTTTTTCCCCTTGCGAGGGTTATTTGACAAACATCGACGAGAATTTGTGAAACAATGATTATCGCGAAGACTACAATTGATTGACTGGGATTGGGGATTTATGATTTGTGCGCGTCATTGTTTAGTATACTTTGATTGAAAGTTTTAGTGACAGTTATTCGGAATAAAGATGGGATTTAAATTTTTACGTATTTTTGTGAGTTACTTAATTGACTTTCAGGAATATAACATTATAATCCGAGCTTGAACCAATAAATTGATTCTTAACAGTGACAGAGTTTGCATCTTGATCCTCTCAATTGATGTCTTTATAATTGTATTAAAATACTATTCATACAAGTGAGTTTTAGTATTTTTATTTATTTATTTGATATAATAAACATTTAATTAAAGTGTATTGTTTTTGTTTCTTCAAATAAATCATTTTAAAAAAATTTTCAGACTGCTGCTTAATAATCAAAGTCAAAGAATTCAGATTTTTAAAATCATTTTTAGCACTTTAAATAATTACTAAATGAATCGATTAAGTATTTAAAAATAATTTGACAAGTAATTAATATTTTAGTATGATAGCCACTGTAATTATTTGAGATTTCAAATTCGATTCTTCAAAATTCCATGAAAATTCATAAATAATTTTATTAGTAAAATTGTTTTTTTTTTGGTCAAACGATACTTACCAAAATTGAATTCCGAGTGGGTAAGGGTAGTGTACATAGTACGTATAGAGTACGGTGAGTTAAATTCATTGTCCGATGTTTCATCGAGCATAAAATCGGTTAGCGCGTGTTCATTTCCTGCACGCGTCGGAAATCATCGCCGAGCGAATAGCGAACGATGAATCCGGTGCTGTGAAATACGACGTGCTGGAATAATTAGCTTCGTTGACAGGTGCAGTGTGCACTCTCGTTATTTCTTCTCAAAGATCACTCATTCTTCAACTCTTGCGTATCAAGAATTTTAATTATTTATTTTTATCGATTTTCGTAAAAGTAGTTACGAATTATCATGTCAAACTATGTAATTACCGTAGGAAATTAAATAAGCATTGAGTTTTTTTATCAGATGTTTGGTATAAATAAAAAAATTTGACACTTTGGAAGGCTGCTCGTTGTAACTTCGTATGGAGTGATGCACTTGATGCAGTCCTCAAATGCCGGCTTTAATTTTAAATCTCTCGGTTCGGAAGTAAGTAAGTAACAGGCCGTAAGCTCGCTCGTTTAAGTGCCTTCTCGAGAGATTTTAATTTTAATTCCAAGTGTAAGATATTTTTTCACCGAGGGATTGATTACTTTTATGTGAATTCTTTTTTTTTAGGGAACACGAAATAATTTCATTATTTGTGAAATTTTATCATAGATGATATAAAAAATACAAACTATAAAAATCATTATGAAAATCTAAATTTTACAATAAAATATTTACATTTCAGTAATTAAGTTACGTTTGAACACTTAAAAATTTTAAAAATTGAAGAATTAAAAAATCTTTCGTTAACAAAAAAAAAAAAAAAAAAGTAAGAATGTATAGAGGGATTGATTACTTTTATGTGAATTCTTTTTTTTAGGGAACACGAAATAATTTCATTATTTGTGAAATTTTGTGTATCAAAGGTGTATAGACTTTTAAATTTTAATGTTTGGAATAACTGAGAAAACAAAATAATTGAAATTTTTAATTTTGGATCACTGTCAAAATGCCTGATGTGTGACGTAAGTTTGACAAAGCCATGTGACTTGAGAATTTTAAACTAATTCTTCACACTGTAAGGTATAAGAGGCACCTTATTTTGAACCTTAAAAGCTCCGTCTTATTGGCTAAAAAATATGGTACACTTTTTTATTCTAACCTTAAAAATTTTGATTCCTGGTATAATACCTGAATAAGCTTCACATCCCTAAAATCTATCAATTTGAACCTTCATCGTGTAAGACGCACCTTTTGACCTTCAAAATACGCCGCTAAAAAAACTTTTTTTTAAGTTCTAACCTCAAAATCTCAATCGATACCATCTACCATGTCACTAATCGCGCGAAGATGTCTACGTCAACCCTAATTTCTCAGCACTCGTATCAATAAAACGCAAATACCACATGACGCGGCTTTTAGCGTGAGAGAGTACGAGAAACAAACCTTCCTCCCCCCAGGGTTCATTCACGCGAAAGAATAAAGAATTGTGACGAAGCGTAACGATTCGCAAATAGCCTCGGACAATTGAGCCTCGAGAGTACGAGAAACTTATCTCGATTCGCATATGTCACGGGGGTGGCGGGCATCGAGTGCTTATGCTACCATTGTTTTACCTCCTGAATTTTTACTTACCTATTTTCGGTGAGTGATACTACAACTCGGTCTAAGCTTCACCATTTTTTTAGTTAATCGAGAGCTTGGATGAAAATTGAGGTATCGATATAATTGCGTATACTTGGTAATGATGTTATAATACAACAAAAAATTGTATCTTTTCGATGTAAGTGTTGAGATACTCTACTTATACTTATATAGGTAAGCATTAATGAAAATAAATAAAGTATCGTACATTTGTTTATTTATTTTCTTTCAACTATTTTTCATTCCCTGTCTTCATAAAGTCTTAACCAACTCTTCACAATTTTAAAATACATTGATAAGTTAAGGTCTTATAAAATAAAATTTCGATTCTGGGTATTTTCAAAAATAATCTAAGCATTATGCGCACACAGCTAAAATTAGCAGCCATTATAACATATGATTATATCTATATAAATCATAAATATGATTTTCATTATGAAATCAGACATACATCGAAACCCAATCAACAAGAAAAGTGACAATTAAACGATAAGACTATGCAAACCAAACACAAAAAATCGTCCTATCATAAATAAGAATCATTTCGCAGGCTGATAACGAGAGACTTTCTCACCATAAAACATCGCCACTTTCCTAAAAAAAGTCAAGAAACAAAAAAAGCAGAATAAAAAAGCAATGATACGATTTCCCACAGAAAGCAACGACTTCATTATCCGTATCACGCTCGTTCGCACCTAATTCCCACAATAAAAAGCCCAGGGCTCCCCATAAATCATAAAAAAATCACCAGAAACATGGAAAAACGTACAAACACCCCTGCGCAAAGAAAGAAAAAAAAGAAACAAGCAAGCAAGCTTGGTAGCGAAGAGAGAGAGAGAGAGAGAGAGAGAGACGTACAAAAGAGAACAGGACTAAGGCGGATAAGTGGAAACGTGCAGTCGTAAGGGTCGCGTGCCGGCTCGAGGGGTTCGCAAGGGTCGAGGGAGGGGGTGCTGCCGGAAGAATTTCGATGCTCGCTGCTGGGCTATATATACATACGTACGCGTCTGCCCTTGGACACCCTTTTTCTGCTAATTGTTTACTATTATAATTATAATGGTGTTTGTTCAAAAAGTTTTCAGTACAATATAGAATTAAACAATTTTTTTACCATCATATAATACATATACATAATGCCAGGTGGGTGAAAATTTCTATGAGTTTTTTTATCATAGAAAAAGTTGTAATAATAGATATTTTACGCCCAAGGGCAAAAAAAGCCCGGTGGGAGGTAATTTTCGTCCCGAGAGGCATAAAAACATTTAAAATGTTTGTGCATATAAGTGGTACCACTTATAATATAAAAAACTGTAAAAAATGACAATGTTAAAATTTACCAGACTCTGGAGGCAAGAAAAAATAATATAAAATAATAAAAAATAAAAAAATTAAAATACTAGTAAATCAATAAATATTATTATTATTATTATCCCTTGATAATTAACGAGAGCTATCGCCATTTTGAAAATTGAATTTCATCAGTTTACTTACATGATTTAGTTTGAAACAGGTCTTTTCATTATGACGCTTTTATTTTTATTTAATAAAACTGCACCAAGGTAGCCACTTGTACGTATAAGTTACCAATAATACCAATACTACTTAGGTAATGCCAATAAGTTTCGATATCAATATACATACAATAGAAATTATAAAATAGTCAATTATAATTGCAACAATCAATATACATAATTGTAACATCAATATCAATGTAATTTTAAGTCTAATCATTGTATTGTAAGGATATTGCGAAGCTACATTTCAATACCCCTGGTCCAAAATTGATAAGTAGTTCGTCAAAACGACGATTTTAGACATCCACAATTTTTCTTTTTTACTCACGCCATTTTGGGCAGCAACATCGTCATTTTTTCATCTCCGTAAACCTTCACAATGTACGCGTTGTATTCATTCAGGGACAGGAATCAGTTTTGAAGTGTTTCCCAGCCCGCTCAATAAACCACTTTTCATCATCGATACCATAGTTTCAACATCGACGACTCGGGTTCGCAAAAGCACGCAGCACTACGGTCGCGTGTCGGACCTGCATTGTGAAAAATCCCGCGGCCCTTTTTTTTTTTTTTTTCAACTCGTCGTCTTCCAACCCCGTACGTGCCAATCGACCCTCGACGCCGGGGCTCGCTCGAGTGGCCCGTGCCCTTAGACAATGCTGCACCTTCGTGGGAAACGCTCGGTGGTTTTGATTTGAAAAAAAAAATGAAGGGAGTGAGCGAGCCCTTAGGGTTGATGTTTTGTCTAGATTTTGAAATATTCAGTCTTGGGATTGCTAAGGAAAAATGTTCAAGATTTGAATAAACAAGTACTAATCTAAATACGGGCTCTTTAAGAAATGTGATCGGCTATCCATTTAGTTGTCATTTACTGGCTATTTTATAACCAGTCATTTAACAAATGGCTATTATACAGATTTTGAGTTTTCTAAAGGAAAAAAAGTTTTTCATACAATTTAAAAATAAATTTATACAATAACAATAACATTTCATTGACGTAGTTCTGTAACACATTCTCACACTGAACTTTAAGAACTTTTGGAAAATCAGATCATCAATTTTTCATCATTATCCAATCTAAGGTACCCTAGTATAAGTTTTCCCAAAATTTGACAAAAAATGAAACTAAGTTATTGACAGCTAAACACCAGTAAATCAAAATCTAACAACGACTTTTCTCACATTACCACGGGCGTTTAACTCGCACTGGAGGTACACAAAAGAATCGCAGCGCGTGATATTTTCATCAATTCCAACCGTTCATTACGCCCCCCGGGTGGGCGGGCGGACACGTGACCAGGCCGGCCTCTAATAGACATCGAGCCGAGCCCCCGAAGAACAAAAGGATTACGCAACCATTTTTTTCATGTGCGCTTGGTTTTTTTAGGATAATGAGGCCCTGAGAATCCTATTACGCTCAGCGTGCGTAATCTTCTTTTGGGTTTGATGATTGCTTTGGACCGAAGCTTCTTTTTAAGATTTTTGTGTACCTGGATTTGTTAATGAGGAGACTTTTGGGGTTAACTAGTTAACTTTCTACTATGGTAGATTTGGGAAACTGTACATAATACAGTGTAATTTAATTAAATTTTATGAGGATAAAAAGTTAGTTGAAGGTTTTCCAAAATGATGCGGAAATAAGGTCTTGAATATAGTTAAAAAATTGAAATAATTTGAAATAATTTTGGTCTTTAATAATAATTTATGAAGAGCATAGTTTGAAAAGGTTTTTTTTTTTTTTTTTTTTTTAGAATACATCAAAAATTACGAAAAATTTAATTTAATCGGTTAAATTTTACATAACGAGTACATTTCATTAGTTTTTACTGCTATTTTAACTAATAGATTAATCTCTTATAAAATACATCTACAAAAATTACCTTCGAAACATTTCAATAAACTAAATTGCTTTCAGGCATGGTTCAAAAATCCTTTGCAATAAAGCTGTTTTGTTCCATTCTTAGGAATCATGAAACAAAATCCATTTACACAGTTTTCTTTATCAAAGTTACACGGATTTCTTCTTGTTAAATCCTGGTTTTGATTCAGATTGATCAACCTGTGAATATTGGCATCCGATCCGTAAATCACGAAATCTTCATCCACTTCCCCATTAAATTTTTGAACTCTTTTGATCTTATTACCTGTTATTTTATCTTTGGATACGTAGTACAAGTAACTATCATCTACGACTATGTCTGACTCCATATCGAGATCACTGATATTCATCGATGTATTATTTTTACCGTCATAATCCATACTCACGACTCCACCATTTACAGTGGTATAGTAAATAGTTCCGTTATTGTCTATGGTAAATGGTTTTCCTCCCTTGTCCGTGAGAGTCACGATGTCAGAGCAGTCACCAGTCAGCCTGTATATTGAATCTGTAAATTAGTAAATTTGTGCATCAGTCAAAAATAATCTTTTAGCAGATATCTAAAACCAGCCATTGTAGCTTTTCAACAATGTGATCATTGGATTACAACCTACCATTCTTGGCAATGAACAAGTACCCTTCGTTGGGTCTAGTAATCAAGCTCGAATTGATCCAATTATTGTTTATCGACAGGTGTTTGACAACCGACAGGTTTTGCAAGGACATGATCGCTATAGCGCGTTCCTGCAGGATGTAAAGATTTCGGGCGACCCAGTCCAGAGATATGTCCTGGATCTTCCCTTACCGCTTGATCGGCGACTTTCCAAGGTGGAAGAAAGTCTTTGATCCTCCACCGGTTATGTTCCTCGCCGATATTCGCGAGGGCCCACTTTTGAACACCGTATCGGTGTGTGCGTCATAGTCTATTCCGGTGAATTTATCGTTGCAAACGTCGTAGTACTTGGCCACTTTGCTGTCGCTGGCCAAGTGACATATGGAGCAGTTTTGGTAAAGTGGAGGCAAGGCTCCTTGAACGATCAACAGATTTGGTTTTTCACTGGGGTCCAGTTTGGTTACATCTGAAAGTGTGGAAGAAGATAGTGTTGCCAAATTAGTATCTAAAATAGAACCTGGAATCTTAAATACTTACATTCTACTGGATCACATTCGATTTTTACGTCTTCTTCAGCAATGGCTATTTTAATGATTAGAAGTATGAGTCCTGCTTTCAAGCTTTTCATTTTGGCTAGACTATACGTGTTTTTTTCGGAATGACACAATTTTTAATTCGAATGAAGTTTTTAGATCTGGAAGGTTCTAGATATACACTTATCTATTAAGCTATGTAAATTTTCATTTTTTAAGATACATATCAAATTTTTTCAAATTATATACCCATATTTGTCATTGAGATGAAATTTTTTTTTTTTTTTTCATTGTTTTCGATAGTTCGTAATGTGTCACAAACCATTATTATCAATTGTTGTTACCAAATTTAATTTTTTTCAAAAGTAGTTGGAATTATTTTCGTAATGATAAATAGTTATTTAAGTATTTAAAAGGATAATTTATTCCTAATGAAAAAATTATTGCCTCTAATGTGTGTTTTAGCGACTCGGCGAGATAAGAAACGAACGCTGTCGGCATAGTATTTTTTAAAACTCGTTCCATCTGCTTATCTTAAAATATTCTTGTAAGTCATAAATCGTCATTTGAAATTTCCGAAGTGAAATTTGAATTTACAAAGTCTACTAACTGCGCACCAATGTAATGCTATAATTATTAATTGAAACTAAGATCATAGAATCGATGTGTATATAACAATTATATTCTTAATTGAATTTAATTTTCTTAAAAATTTTGACTAAAAAAATAATATACGAAAATTATTTTTATACTTGCTGGAAAAAAATATTTAAACATGATTGTGGGTTAAAATTTTTTGAAAACCTAATGTAAATTTTCAAAATTATAAATGATTTCCACAATATCAGCCAATCATTGGGTTTTAAATTTTAATAATGATCCGTAATACACTTTCGCGAAGATCAAGCATCAAATCAATAATTATTAACTTGAATTTTTCTACATTTTATTTTCGAAAAATTTCGTGTTTGAAGAAAATTGCAGCTACAGAGTTCTGATTTTCAATCATATTTTAAACTCTTTATTTTTCGCCTTTTATCGGCCTTAGAGATCTAAAAGCATAGAATCTTTGAAAGAGATTAAAGAATTTTGAAAGAGCAATTTATTGAAAAATACCCAATAATATAAAAAGTATTATAAGTGTCTTGTCGATCCTACACGCATCCAATTTAAAAAAAAAAGAAAAAAAAGCCAAATCCACATTTACGTTACCAAACAACAATACTCCGTAACAATCTGCCATCGGAACTAAAACCCCTTGAAGAAAAAAAGTCCTACAAGACAGTGGACGAGGAGGAGGTAAAATGACCAAGCGTCCCGATAAGCCGGCGAAAAACCTCGGGTGCATTGTCTTACTTCCTTCCTTCCTCGGTTGGCTCGCGAGAGGGCGTATAAACACGAGGGCCCCCCTTTAATAAAGTTATTTTAAAGAAGCGCTTTCAATGCGTCATTATCGATCGCGCGGTTAGAAAATAAAAGAAAATAATAATAATAAAAAGTGCACAAAAGCATCTGTGGGCGGTGTGGGTGTGGAGGCTTTCCAAATTATACCCGTTGGATGAAAACTCAATCCGGGGTGGATTGATGTCTCAATCAGTTACGAAAATTTACATTGTTTTTTTAGCGCTCAATTAGCGATTATACCGAGCCTTGTTTTTTAGGCGCTTCAACTATAAAGTGTTTATTATCAATTAACAAGCAACCGGTGAATAAATTTTTTACGTTTAAATATATTGTTGGATTGTTAAAGATCTTTTTTTTTTTTTTTACTCTGGACAGGTGAGAATTTGTGCTGAATAAGTGGCTAAAAAGAACTGAATTCATACAAGTTTTATTTGTTTTATCAATTTTTAGATTAATATTACAGAATTTATTTATTTTTTGTTTTATTTATCCTATGGCAAATAAGTCCTTTCATGAAATTTTTATAGATCAACTGATGGGAATAAAATATTAGATTATATTTTTATAAAAATTATCTTTTCATTGATTGTTTGTATGATTATAAAAAATATACAGTGTTTTATAATTTTTTTTTCATATTTTTATTAATTAACAATCAACTTTCCTCCAATCAAATATTAATGCGTATTAATTGCTATTATGATTTAGTATAAACTTTTATTATAAATAAAATATAATTTTAATTAATTTTTTTTTAGTATACTTTTAATTAAATTTTAGTATGAATATTTTGAAAAATTTGCGAGATATATTAACAATTTAAAAATAAAAAAAAAGTATATTAAAAATTACTTTAAATTAAATTAGACTCAGTTATCAACTAAGAAAAAAAAAATGAAATCAAATCAATATCACATTCAACCAAAAAATCTATCTAGAGGAAGATGCAATATTTAGAGCCTCACACAATCTCGATCCAGCTCCAAAATATCGCTAAAGAAAATCTCTTTTCGAAATCAAACAACAAACCAGAGGCGAAAGAAAGAATAAAAAAAAAAATAAATAAAAAAAAGATAAATATAAACCCGAGTTTCTACCGTTCTAAGTAAAATGTTAGAAGGCATCATCGATAAATCTTCAGGTACACGTCGCTTCCGTGGGTACACGATCGATACGGCGTCCACACGAAAGAGACGTCGAAAAAAAAAAAAAAAAGCGAGAGAGAAATAAAGCCTTAGCACCAAGAATCCGTACCAGGAACCATCCCGCCTCGTTATTGATTGAAAACTAGGAGAAGATAGGATTCGGCGATAGTACGAGGAAGCAAAAAAAAAGGGCCCAATTAACCCAAGCCCTGGTAGCCGGGGTATGTTAATTAAAAATAAATGCCCCGACGACCCGATTCGGAACGTTTTGGGAAGATTTTTTTTTGGGGATCTCCTGGAAGCATAAGGGTGACAAAATCACAGCGGGTTTAATGAAAGAGTCCGGAGTAGGTGTGCCCCGATGATTTTCTAACCGTGGTAATGATGATTTAAAACCCGTAAGTCGTTGTGGATTAATGAAAGGGACGACGGTTTAATACCCGGTTACGGGGATTTAATATCATTTCTTAATTATTAATCACTGGTTGCGCGGATCGTTTTTCATTCTGAGTGTACGCGCGCAGGTGATGTTTATCTTTTTTTATTCTCTCTTTGGGTATTAAGTAATTACCTGTTATGTATCAACTTTGTTTGCACGAGATTTTTTTTTTCTTTTTCTTTTGTGGGAGTTATTTCAGAATGTGAAAGAGAAGTTTTAACGAGGATCAAAAAGGGATAAAATATGTTAAGCTTCTGAAATTTTAGGTTAGGTATTTCAAATAGGTTTTATGGTCTCATTTTTTTCATTACTTTCAAAAAGTGTTACTTACCAGAAAATAAATTAGTATAATAATTTTTCAACAATCATAAATAACAAAATATAAGTATCAAAAAGCTTGTAAAATGTTTATCTGAAGTAGACCAAGCAACCTAACCTCAAATTAACAAAAAGTCATAACCCTTAACTCACAACAGTTATTAGATGTAGGTCCAAGATAATTCTTTAGATCAAAGTCGGGAACCCCCAAGAGAGAATTGGTATCACTGTAGTCATACATAAGACGTTAAGTCAAGTTATAGGTTACATAACCTCAAAATATAATAAGAGTCTTTTAATAGCTTTAAAGTTTGATGCATTAGATCTAAGATAACGCTCGAAATTAAAGTTGAAAACCTAACTTCCAAGTCTTCAAGTCAAATTTACAGGTTACCTAACCTCAAAATATAATGAAGTCTCATCATAGATCCACAGCTTGATATCTTTCCGAATCACCACTCCATATTTCCGGAACCACTGCAACATATTCACCGTATCCATCCGCCGAAACAGGATCAATCAGGGGTCTAGAACGAGTTTTCGTATAGTGGGGCCGGGCCGGGGAATTTTAAAAACAAAAAGGTAAAAAAGATTCAAAACTAAAACTCGTTTTCGTTTAAACTCGCTAATTAGACTGTCGTCGGTTCTGGGTCCAGCTAAAACCCCAACAGAAGCCGTCCGTCCTGGGAGCGGTGCAGTGTCTCAGTCCTGGCTCGAGCATAACACATAAGTGTCTTGACCCTCGGGAGGTCGCGAGTGAGTGGATCGGATATGGACGATAGGAGAGCCCGCAATTAAGCCCTGGCCAGCCCACCAAAGGTGAGTCCCGAGACTATTTCCTGCATCTTGCTTGCCCTTTGTTGGTCACCTGACAGTGCTTGTTGGTACAAGGTCGCCGAGTCTGCGGGGATGATGAACTCCCGAGATTGCGGGCTTGGGTATTGTGCGCGGGAGGAGTATGGAATCAATGGTCTATTCTGTTTGATTTTTCATCTGGGAAGCTGAAGTTTTTTATTTTTTATTTAGTGGTTCTTAAGATAGCTTGAAGAATGTTGATATTGTTTGGGTTGGTTTGGACGTAGAGTCAAGCTGATATCGGGATTTGTTAAAAAACGTATAGATTGGAATTAGAGATTACCCGAGTAAAAAGTGAACCTACTGTCATGATCAATTTTTATACATAAAAGTGACACTCTGAAACAATTTGTTTTTATTATTGACAAGATGTTTCAAACAGACAAGTGTTTTTAGAGTTTAATTTATGTAAGAGTATGCAATGATAAGTCAGGCGAAAAACGTCGTCTGCTAGTGCCATCAATAGTCTAACCTATGCCTCGCTATTTTGTGACTAAGATATACAAATTCCAAGCACAAAGGCTGTACTATAAAAACTTATACGATACTACTGTCCTAAATGAGCGATGAGGATCACTATTACTTCACTTAATTCATCGTCATGCGCTAATCGATCATTTAGGCCACTGGTATCGTAAAGCACTATTGTCTCTCAACCATAAAAAAAATCACTTTTAATTATCAATCACGATTTTTTTTTTTAATTTTCATTTTTGTTGAAATTTCGATTCTGAAAGTTATTTAATTTTTTTTTTAGATCAGTGTGCACCTTCGAAACTGATGCCTAATGCCAGAGGTTATTTCATATTAGACATCATACAAAAGTCTGTCGTTTATAAACTTAGTATTACAGAAACCCCACTCCTTCCAAATAATCTCGAATAATAATAAACAAAAGAAAGAAGTTCACACTAGGACAAGTGCCACAAAAGCGGCACTATGAAAAAAAAAAAAAAGAATTCAGTCGGAGAATCGTTCGATCCAAGATTAGTCCGTAGTTCCATCTAATTAAGACCTTGGCCCTCTCGTATAAATCAGAGTGTCCCCGCATATCCCGGGAGCCGTTTTTCTAATGAGGGTTAAGTAGACGAGCCGACCCCGGAATGCCCAAATTGACGCTCGACGCCGTTTATTTATCGAACCGGACCACCGTTGCGTCACAGCACGATACTCTCGGCTTCCGGAATTTCGCGCTTCTTCTGCTCCTTAATTGATAGAAAAGACCGCGAGATGGGCTGATTTTATCCATAACCGACTCATAAATACGCGGACCGGGCTTGTTAGGCACAAACCTCGTGGGAGTTTTTGAGGTCGAACTTGGGTTTTTATGCTTTGTGGAGGGATTTTTTTTTATTACCGGTTTAGTGTGTTGTAGGATTAAAGATTTGAAAACAATTGCGGGAAAACCAAATTTTTTTTTCAATAATGTAAGTAAAAGGTTGGTCTTATTCTTTTTAATTTTTAGGTAATTTCTTAGCAAAAGTTTTTGAATGCTAGATAAACAGCTCAGTTATGAGAATTAAATTGAGTTAATAAATAATAACAAAACAGATATTTTAGAAGCAAAAGTTTAAATCAGAGTTTAAAAAATGTAAGTAACTTAAAATAGATAAAAAATTCGAATTTGAATTTGCAGCTTAATTTTTACTCGGGCATGAGGAATTTCATTTACCGACTGAGAGTTCAGCTCGTAATGATTCGATAAAATTATCATAAAAAAATTGATCAATGAATATAAAAAATTGATTTAAATCTTAAAAAAATAATGATAATAATAAGTTTATCTGTAACGATTAAAGTTAAATCAGACTTAGATATATTTTTTAATTTATTAAACAATCTACAACTTCTTTAGAGACTTAATCATTATGATCAATAAACAACAATAGTTTATTAATAAATTATAAAAAGAATAACAAACGCGGATGAATAAACATGAATTTTTCTTTTTTTCCCATCGTCGTTAATTATTTTGAAACTCAAGACATCGGTAAATTAAAAAAAAAATCGTCGAATAGTGTGGCCTCGGGGCCTCGTGTGGCGGGACCATTGCGCGCCGGACAAAAATAAGTTATTCTTACTACGGGGCTTTAACTTTTGACCGTGAATAATAACAAGGGCCGTTCGCACGTGCAACGAAACTATTACACCGCGATGATATTTACTGTTTACGAGCTTGCAGCACTCCCGCGAAATTCAAAAAGTAAACTAATTGATTTTCCCTCTCTTTTTTTCGTGAACTCACGAGTGTGATGAATCGGGCAATCGGGTTTTATGGCTGATTTCGCTCGAGGCCGAATTATTTAAATTGAACCAGGGGTTTGAAATTTTTTAAGTCTTGGGTTTTTTATAATAATAGAAAGGTTTTGAAGAACAAAGTTTTTACAGTCGAAACTGTAAAGGTTCATTTTCATGAAGTAAAGATCACAGAATAATCTAATATTAACATGATTAAAAATAAAGATCGGTTTACATGAAATAAAAATGAAGGATTTTATATTTTTTTATTTTTAGTTATAACAATGAGTTTATACTCTAAAGACACATTTTGGTACATAAGGCCTGATTTTCATGAAAACTTGTATTAAAAAATCTAAAGATCAATCTTTTTTATCTTATTTTGAATCATAAAGATTAATTAAAACTTTGATTAGAATTTAAACTTGAAGGTTGGTTTTCATGGATTTGAAAATAAAATTGATCTTGTGTCAATGCAAACAAATTGAAGGAATTGATCCGAAATTTGACTTTTGTGCACTTTTAAGACACAAAAAATTTTTTTTCAACCGTAAATGCTGATTTTTATGAAAACAAAATTTTTGTTTTACCCAATAATTAAAGGCGGAATTTCATGAAAAGTAAAAAAAAAAAAACAATTTTCATGTTCGCATGAAGCATTGACAAAAAAGTCCACATGAAAATCAATCTTAGTTCGACATACAACGAAAATCAGCCATAAGCCGCAATGTTTACTCTCACCAACATTAATT
Source organism: Encarsia formosa (assembly GCA_038277355.1). NCBI lineage: Eukaryota > Metazoa > Arthropoda > Insecta > Hymenoptera > Aphelinidae > Encarsia > Encarsia formosa. Next base: position 1,849,774 of record CM076185.1, on the reverse strand, counting down.
ACCCGTTCTCTCTCTGTTAGGCTATAACCATAAGTTAAAATCGTCTCCTCTTCGAGTTTCGAACTGCTTTATTCCAGGGCCGAGGTGTAAGTTATTGATGAGCGACTTAGCCCCGAGCTCCTTCCCCCGGCGCCTAATATTCATTTCTCTCAGGATTGATGCTTTTAATTACGCGGATGTTTGTTTTTCGCGTGGGAGTGAGTTATTATTTTTTCGGGCCACCTTTTCGCATATTTTCACGCCGTGAAAGAGTGAACCGTCAAGAGTGGGCGTATAAACCAGAATTGATTTATTACGGGATGAAGTATCAATACGCACCAGCTCACGATTTTATTTTAATTAACTCATTTTTTGACGAGCTTGCGTCGTTTATTAATGTAACTAACGTGGTTACATGTACATGTAACTTACGTGGATATTAATATGTAAACATACCAATGCGTGCAAAAAGTTGCTATTTACATGTGTAATGTGAAATGTATGAGTTGAAAATATTAGTTTTACGAATATTTCTACTTACTTATTATCAAGATTACCAACCTAAATTAAAATAAACAAAAATTCTAATTCTTAGAGTTAAGTTCATCAAATTATGTAAAAAAAACGCTTTTACACGAATGGTTTTTTCAATATTCCAGAGTACGAAAAATATAATTTGACATTAAAAATTTATGAATTCATCTCCGCTCGGGTAAGAAAAATTTACTTACTTAACGATAATGATTGAAAGTAAAAAAAAAAAAAAAAAAAAAAAAAAAAGAAGGAACGTTAAAAGTGTATCGAGTCAAGTGCGTCCGTCACCCTTACACGGAAAAAATAAAATCCTTGCAGCGTAGCTGAATTCAGCGATATGACGATGCGAACAGTTAACGACGCTCCAACGCAGACTTTTCATCGTGGCGAGGCAAAGTCTGCGTTGGAGCGACGTAAAGTTAGCTATAGCGTGCCTTCCTTACCAACAGCTGTAGCAGAGCTCGACTCACGCTTGACGCTTGTTTACTTGTGTACTTACTCTCTGCTATCGCGGCTGATAAAAATACTGATATAAAAAATACTTAAATTAATTACAACTATCAATAAAGACATTTTTTTATAGTTATGCTGCCGTAAACCCGCGATAGCAGAGAGTAAGTACACAAGTAAACAAGCGTCAAGCGTGAGTCGAGCTCTGCTACAGCTGTTGGTAAGGAAGGCACGCTATAGCTAACTTTACGTCGCTCCAACGCAGACTTTGCCTCGCCACGATGAAAAGTCTGCGTTGGAGCGTCGTTAACTGTTCGCCTCGTCATATCGCTGAATTCAGCTACGCTGCAAGGATTTTATTTTTTCCGTGTATAAATATAACATTTATGTTTTCTCGCAAATAAAAATCGCGGGGATCCTTTAGCCGCTTTCGCGAATATAAAGCTTATGAATAATTCATGAAGTTTTAGTTGCAGTTAAAGATATTCTCTCTTTTGGAGCTATCGGGTTATAAATATTTAGCGATGAGTAGTGCTCATTTGAATTTTTATTCATACCGAACCAGCTTGCTTTTGATTTTTATTATTCCTTAATTATGAACCGACGTATTACAATGTGTTTTTAATGTCCTTTATCGACGAGCGTTTGTTACTACAATAAATCAATCATCGTATCTCGGTCTCGAGTGAAAAAATTTTTTCTCTTTTTTATACTTTTTTTTTTTCTTTTTCGAACGGCTTTGATGAACTGAAAAAATTATGAGTATTTACTGAACCGGAAAGTGTTGAAATCAATCATATTTTATGTCAACTTCCATAAGTACTCGTCATTCAAATCGAAATTTTTTTTTTGTTTTAAAAAACCTCGAGAGCTGAAATTTTTTTTTTTTTTTTTTTTTTTGAAAAATATGTTTTTATAATTGAAATAATACAAACTGGTAATAATTTTGATAAAAAGAAATGAATCTTTCAATTTTAGAAAAATTCGAGATAACTTTGATAGTTAAATTACGTACGATAAAGTGACAAAAAATGTAAAAAAATATTTATGAGGATAGAAATGAAAATTTTAATCAAAATAAAAGCTTCAAATAAATTTTTTACGAACAAGCTTAAAGAAAAAGTAAATTCATTTAATTTCAGCCTATCACGAGTAACTTTAAATCGACTGATTTCCGGCTAAAGTTTTTCTTCGCTGGTACCATCATTACGTTATATTTAAAAATTTTTTCTTCTTACAGGAATAACGGTTCAATATAAATTTCAAAAGTCCGAGATTGAAAATAATATTCGAATCAAGAGTCGTAGATTCCCAAGCGTGCACCTTGCAGAAGTTGCTCGCACAGGATCACAATGGCCGCTGTTTTCCCAGCATTTACGAATCGATCGTATCGCCGCGCCGGTGGAATTCGCGGGTCTGTAGGGGGACGACGATGCATGCCTATTGTCGTGATTTCATTCTTTTTTTCTTTCTGCAAAGGTGGAGCATGAGAAGGTCCAGACGAGTTTTTTTTTTAATATTCATATCTTGGTCTGTTTTACGAAATTTATAGAGCATAAAGAAAAACTAAAATTGTAACCAAAAAATGCACTTTTCGGATGAATTTTAAAATTTTAAAAAATCGGTCACTTCAAAAGAAGATACGTTAAGCTCAGCGGTAAAAACAAGAGAAGTATAAATCAGGTGTTTTCGGGGGGGCACCTTTTAAAAAGGGATTCCATTGGCGGACACCCGTTCCACATACGCAAAGAAGCGGTTTCTTTGCAAAAAAAAAAAAAAAAAAAGGGATTCGAGAAGAAGGGACGGCACGATGGCCGTGTCCATTGTATTGTCTCCAAAGCGTATTTTTAAAGCCGTACACGCCCACTTGGCTGTTACTAGCTGTAGATTTAGCAGCAATAACGTGGAAGCTTAGACGACTAAGCGTTTTGTAAGACTTGTTTTTTGGGCTTATGTTTGCTGAAAATCTAGTTCAGAACGATTAAAATGATCTATTTGGTTTAAAAGTCGGTATTTAGTCAGTTATGACTACTGGAATAAAATTTTTATGCTTTTTTGTCAATATGTATAAGACTAGATTACTGTTAGTTCTGGTCAGTTTATAGAAGAAACTGGACAGAAACTGTGGTTATTTCAATCCTAGAGCTATAGCTAAGAATATTGCTGCTACTGGGGTGCTGGAATGCAGTTTTGAAAAAATTTGTTTAAAATATTAAGTAAAGAACTCGTAAAATTTAAAATTTTAAAAATTCTGACTAAATCTTACATAAAAAATACGTAAAATCGATGAAAAATTTACGTAACGTATTGTTGTCAATTTTGTCTACAATGTACCAAACTCACTCCTCTTTTTACATTGTTTACCTAATTTTCTATAATTTTTAACTTGAGATACCAAAGCATAACCTACCCTAGTATTTAGAGTAAAAACCAAAAGCTCAAAAGCTCTCCCCCGAAAATCCATTGCAAAACAATCGATCCAAGAGAAAAAATCGTGCGGAGCGAGTAAAAGGAACAAGCCATCCCCTTCCTCCGGGATCCTTTTCGAGGAAGCCTGGCTGGGCAGCACCATCTCGAACAAAGAATCTTCCTCCCCGAAGCGGGGAACAAACTAAAAAAAAAGAGGGGATTACACACGATTCCCCGCTTGGATAATTTTATTTTTTTTTTTATTTGGGGGAGAGAGTCGAAAAATCCCACGTCGATAAAAGTTTATGCAGCTGAGATTGCGAAATTTCTGGCGAAGAAATTGATACCGAGTTGCGTGCTTTGGATTTCTCGGGGTCACTCGGTTTGTTAGAGACGATTGCTCGCATCCTGTTTTTTATTTTATTGGAGAACAAACAATAAGTTTGCTTATTTCGTTTGATGAATTTTAGTTTAACCGGCTTACCAGAGATGTAAAGTCAATAGTTTCGTTAATTTCCCCTGGGTGGCTAAGATCCGATGGCATCCTTTTTCAGAATTTAATTATTGGAAAATTCTTGTTCGTATCAGCCTGTTTTTAAAGTCTAATAATTTTTATATGGTTTCGTTTAATTTTACTTATACACGGTTACTTTTGAGATAGTAAGGATTACTGTTTAGTATATACCTTGACGAGTATGCTCGATTGAAACAGTTATTCCAACTGTATAGCTTCCATCAAATGAATTTAGTTCATAACTCATTATAAATTAAAAAAAAAACTTTCAAAAACTATCAAATTTAATATCAAATCTTTTTCAATGATCGATAATTTGTTGTAAAATTATTTTTAGATATTTAAACTTTTATGTGCTTAGCAAACTCAAGTCACGCATACCAACCATAAAGTTACTAAAAACCCCATATAAAAGCACCCCCATTAAAAAAAAGAGGTTCCTCGAACGGTTGCCCGGTCAAAAATCAAGCCGCGGTTTAAACAAAAAGGGAAGGGGGTCTTATCGAAAACAAGGTTCGCCAAATGGTCGATAAAAAACAAGAAGAAGAAGAAGAGGGAGCCGGGGAGAGTAGGGAAGGAGTCGTGAACATTCGTGTTGCGCGGAGGGGACGACGACGAATCGGGATAGGACCGCTTATGTATACCGCTATATGCCCACTGGAGGACGGAGGGATGAGAAAGGGAAGAGGGAATATGTACAAGGATCGGCTTTCGAGCGCTAAAATAAAAGGTAACTTCAAGAAACTCGAGGCTTCTTTTTTTTCTTATTCTTATTCTTCTCCCCCTCTTGTTCGTGAGTCGCGACAGCGTCGTGAGATTCTGCTGGAAAATCGATAAGCCGCGCACCGTAGTTCCGTCAAGTGCGGGGATGTATTCTTCCTGCGAATTCGGCACTGACAACTGAATTTTTAATTTTATCCCCGTATAGATTGTTAACGTTAAGATACATTAAGTTTTGTTGGTCAGTGCTGCCAATGGCAAAAAAAAAAAAAAATTACATAATACTGTTTTAAAGATTGTTTAAGCTGATTCAGTATTGTCAACTACAAACTAATTTGAATTATCATGTAGTTTGTTAGCATCTATAGGGTAATTTTTAGTTTTCTCTGTTCAGAATTGCCAATAATGTAAAGAAAACTTGAAACAGGGTAGTTCTGTTTAGAATCAAAGATATAATTTTTAGTTTTTCCAGCAGGTTTGCCAACTTACAAAAGTAAACAGTTTCTACATTACTTCATATTTTAAACATGGATTAATTATTATTTTCAACATCTGCCAACTTGGAACAATAAAATGTTTTTCATTCAACAAGCTTAACTGATAATAAAGACGAACTAAGAAAAAGTCGCGGCGCGGCGGGTTGAATAAAGCCCCGAGTAAGCTACCGTATCGGCGAATGACAAAAAGAGGAGAAGGAGCGGACCGGAGACAAAAGGAGGAGGGGCGAGGAGACAGAACAAAAGAATAATCTTACCCACGGCCATTTTCGTTGGATGTACCGAAATGGAAGTCCTCCCGACCGGGGCCCACTGTCGCATTCATTGCAAATGAGATTTTTCACCGGTCCGGTTCTTTACAACCCTTGAATAAACGAAGAAATTTTGGGTATACTGTATACAGTACGAGTAACCAAAAATACGCTTTAAATATTCGATTTTGAGGTTAGAGTGGCTAGGACTATACAGTATATTACAGTACGAGTATCCGAAAAAACGCATCATGTATTCGATTTTGAGGTTAGAGTGACCAGGACTATTAGTTTATTACAGTACGAGTAACCAAAAAAAACGCATTATGTATTCGATTTTGAGGTTAGAGTGACCATGAGTACCATAAACTTTTTTTTCTCGAATCGCAATCACCGTTTCGAAAGTAACGGTCTGAAAAAAAAGAAGGAGAATTTAAAACGCTCAGTTGGAAAAACATTGTAACCGTTAATGATATCCCGAACGAGGATTCGTTATGTCGTCGAGTTTGTTTTTTCTAACTTTCCGAAGAGAGAGACGGTTTAGGAGTATCGCGGAGCCGCATATAGATTGAAAATTAACTTATACGAGCGCTCCGAAATATACGACTCTCTCGTTCAACACGCGCGCGAGTATTAATCTATGGACATTGTGTTGTGGGCGAAGGAATAAAAACTAAGTGAATTTTTTTTCAATTACGGATGCGTTTATTTGAATACCCTTAAGAGTTATAAATTGTTTTCATCTCAGTCATTCACGTATAGCTAAAAATTGTTTTTCATGGGTTACTAAACAATATTTATTTACAAAATCACCAACATCGACACGTAATTTAAACAATACACCCACATATTAAGCTTTCGATGTACATCTTGCACGTTACTCGGCCTACTAAAAAATCAGTAATATTACGATGCTTAAGAACTAAAGTTACTCATGTATCCAGCTTGGCACGTCACTAAAAAGTTACAAGGTTAGCAAAGATCCATACGATATATCTACAGACGATTTGATTTGATAACAAAACCTACGAGCTAAACTTTGACTTTGGTAATTCGGGTTATGCATGGAACTATATTGATCACCACTCGGACTCTGAACCTCGATGTAGTTAATACTGACGATGGCGACCTCAGTCTTTTAAGATTTCAGTCCATCCCGTAAGACTCAACCCGGAACCTGGGTCAGTAGAGGTCCGAGAACGACACCTGGGAGGAGTGCAGGTGGTGCAGGGCGTGCAGCTCCTCCATCGAGCTCGAGGGCATGCTGTTGCTGTCGGCCAGGAGGCCCGGGCCCCCAGTACCTAGACCGGCTGGGGAGCCGCCACCGGTGGACGACGACGCCGGGGTGCCCGGGCATATGGCACCGTTGTTGCCGCCGCCTTCCTGCCGCATCATGTTGCGACGCCACTTTGCCCTGGCGTTCTGGAACCACACCTGGGGACAAATGGATGGATAGATGTTATTTGTTGATTTTGCATTTTGTTTAACGAAGAATTTTCCGTTATAATGGATGAAACATCTGTTTCATACTCCAAAAAATTTCCTCAACTTTTGAAATATTATTACATTTCTTTTAAGATAATTAAAATTTAGTATTCTCATAAAAGCCCGTGTTAAAAAAAATTCATTGCTTGATTTTTCGTATCTGGAACGTCTGATAGATCTGAAATTTTAATATCATTCAATTGTATAGGAATTTTTTCAAGCCAAATTGATGAAAAATGTTCTTTCCACTATCGCAGGGAGAGAACCTCCGATTATTAGTTAGAATACTTGATGATATAGAAAAGCTTCAAAAATCTAGTTTGGACTAAGAATTCAGTTTAGACCAAAGAAAGCCACATATTATGATTCTCCGTATGTTTAATTTAATCTTTTCAACTGAAGATATGAAAGATTTTTAAAATTCACTCCTCACAACAGTTTTTCAAAACTTTTTCGAATAGTTTAAGTACTCGCATGGAGCTTAGAAGAATTTAACCAAATAATTATTTCGTATATAGAAGTATACTAGTTGACAAGAGAGCACATGATACTAATGGATGCCTTTTTACCTGCAGGACCCTCTTGGACAGTCCAGTTTTTTGCGCCAGCTGCTTGAGGTCCTTGGCGTCGGGATTCTGATTGATCGCGAAGTAACTCTTCATGGTGCGCAGCTGATGGTGCTTAAAGCTCGTGCGCATGCGCTTTGTGCGCTGGCTTTGGTTTACCAACGAACCGCCCGGCGAACCCGAGGCGTCGTAAGCCGCCAGGGATTCCATTGAAGAGGACAGTTCCGTAGGATGAAGCAGCTCTGTAAAACCAAATAAATTTGAGAAGTTTATAAATATTGCACCAAGCACGTTTTTTATTTATTCATAAATATTGTTTTTTTTTTTCTCAACATTAATTTTTATCTCATTTGTTGTGTAATTTTTGCAGTTAAAGTGACTCTATCAGCAAAAAACTAAATTATAGTTTCCAGACACTTTATAATGGTCACAAATTATTTTTCTTCATAACAACATTGAAAAAAATCAGAAAAAAAAACATAAATTTTTAATAATTATTTTATACGGATAATACGACTGAACGCCTACCTAAAATTTCAAAAATTCCAAAATCTTATCCTTTAAGCATAACTTTTAGGGTGGAAGGCGCACGACAAAAAAAAAAAATGCAAGCTGCACGTAGAAATATAATGAAGCGAATATGTAGCATTACAAAGGTATGCTAGAGCATTAAAAAAGCATAGGACGAACTTAAAGCTATTCTCTTGAAGTCTCGTGCGTCGCTTTAATTGCGCGCTTTTTGATTCACGAGGATGATGACGAGGATGAAGAAAGAAAAAAAAAAAAAAGCAGACGAAGCGGATTTATTATTTGCCCAGTTGAGTGCGTACGACTACAACGGCTCGGCAAATACTTCGGAGCTTAATCGTTAGCGTGTGTGCGTAAGCCATCGAGCCCCGGTTTTGTTGTTACACTTTCGCTTGTTTTAATCGGCGCGGGCTTTTATTCAAAACGCCGGTGGTGCTTTGTAAATTAAAACTGTTAAAAAAATTTTTTTTTGTTGGGGTTGAATGGATTTTTTGAGATTTTACTCAAAATTTTGTTATTTTATCGTTGAAGCTTTTTGGATCTGATGGTGTACAATAAACAAATTATGAATTTTATTCATCTTGTTAGATTAGGAAACCACGCTGACTTTATAATGGTAAAAAATGATACTCATACTGATAAAAATTTAATTTTGAAAGCGAGGCAAATTCACAATTATTTATTTTACCTTTAACTTTTTTACTAAGGACTAGATTTTTCGCACTCACTACATACTTTGAGAAAGTTCTTGAAAGAAAAATTTCCTGTCAGAATATAATTTTAAGAAGTATTTTTAGTAATTAAGAAATTTTTCGCACGTACAGCTGACACTTTGGACATTCACATATATATATTTAAAATCCACAACCCATTGGGAAAATTTCAAACCACGATCGGATCTTTGATAAATCGTAACTCTGGAAAAACCAAGACACAAAGCAAACGCCCGTTTTTTTGTTTCCCGGTCGGATCTTACTCAGAACTCGGTCCGCAGCTTCGTATTTGCTCAGTGCGTTTTTTTTTTTTTTCTTCTTCGGGATCCCCAACAGCAGCAGCTTGCTCCGAAGAATCGTGATCCGGTCAATTACCACTACTCGTGATGTTTGCTCGGCAGCGTACTCGCCAATTACTTACGCCCTTTTTATCGGGGCTCACAGAATCAATAAATTTGCAAACAAGCCGGCCCACCACCCCAATCTCGTCTGTTTGAATCTACAAATCGGACCGGAGTGGATTAGTCATGGTTTAGACTTTTAAGTCGTATCTTTAAGAAATATTAGGGATGTACAATTTGTATATGGATAAAAAATCAATTTTTTCAAGTTTTAGGTGGTAATTTTTACTTTCAAGTTTTAAAAAGTAGATTTATTAAACTAAACAAAAGAAATGGATTTGTTAGATATTTTTACAAATTATTTTCCTAGGACTAATATTTTGTAAGAATTTTAGGAAGAAAAATTTTAGCTAAAAAATTTTTATCTTTTTCAAAGTAAGACGTTCTATTGAATCCCCAGTGAAATTGATTGTTATAAGTCAAAATTTTAACTAATTGAGCATTTTTCTTTGACAAGTATTATTAAAAAAAATTTGAAACGAGTTTTGAAAAAAAGTAAAATTTATGTATAGCTGACTCCTCCCTCAATTTTTTAGGAACTTAAGTTATTCTTAACTAACATAAAAAATTTGAAATTCTTATTTATTTAAAGACCCAAATTTTATGATTGAAATTATTCGAATTTAAGGTCGCTAGCCTGAACATTTTTTTAGAACTGTAACCTATTGGTATAAAAACTATGTTTTCTCAAAATTTAAGGAATATTCATTTCGTGGTAAAAAATTTGTCGAAGCAATTATTTATGTATACTCTTACTTGTTAAAAAAAAGTATTAATGACACAATGTAAAGAAATCATTATTCCTAAATAAAGCCAACGAGTCGTTCAACAAAGTTAAAAATATTCGAAAAATACCTCCCCTCACTAGCAAAAAAGATACTTCGATACTACAGTTAGCCAAGTATCGAACTCGGATCGTAAAAAAAGGTTTCGTCAGCCGGTATGATCGGTGTACAAATAAGCACCGCCATCTTTTCGAGAGAGATCGGCATTCGGTCCAAAAAACCAGACCAATTATAAACAAACAGGTAAAAAAAAAAAGTCAGGAGTCGAGGAGTCATTGGTCGTCGTAAATCCCCTCCGGAGGACGGAACGATTACTAAACTGCGACGGACTGCCGGGCGGGGACATTTTTCGCGAGCGAGCGCGCGCGCTTTTGAAGCGTTTTTACAACAGGACGCAAGAAAATTGACGAGGCGGGGTGCGTGAGACCGCGGATGAAAAATTTTTTAAGCCGAGTGGGAAAATAGCTGAGGGAGCTGAGAAAGTTTAGACTCATTTGTCATTTAACCTTGCTTTTAGGGGGGTTATTTTTAGCGAGACGGTAAGTATTTTTTAATTGATTTATTGTGTGATACCCGGCTTGGTTTCGAGTGTGATTGATTCAAATGGTTTACTGAAGTTTAAGGTATTTCTTCCCTGACGGGTAAAATTTTTCAGAATACGAAGTACAATTTGGCGTTGTAATGAAGTGACCAATCGGATTCGAAATCTTTTTTTATTAAGAATGAATTTCAAGATTTATTTAAGAATTTTAAAATCAAAATTCTTCGAGGGAAAAAATTAAGAAAGGTTTTTGAAACTATACCAACCAGTGACATCATTGGGAGTATATCTATATACATAGAAATTTTTTAAACTTGTAGCTTCTTCAAAATACTATAAATTTCAAATAGTCGATAATCCTATAAGTGGCGTTGTCAAGGATGAAAAAACTTAAAAATATTTTTAATTATGTTCATTCCAACTTAGCGATTTATAAAAATTGAATAAAAGTAAAAAATTTTAGATTGCAATATGACAAAATTGAGTCTTCTCATAGACCGGTAGCCAAAAAAAATTGAAAAACTCTGAAATTCGTATAGTTGACCAACAGATGGCGTGGTGAAACCCGCAAGTGTATGAAAATCCTACCGAATAGGGAGTAGTTATCGATACATCTGTATCCACTTTGCAGCACGTGAATAATTATCCATAATAAAAGCACGCGGAAAAAGTTGTAAGAAAACACAGCTAGTAACAAGCGTATCGCGGTTTAAATTTATCGTGTTCGGCGGTGGTTCATAAATAAACATGGAGCACCGGCAGCAGCAGGAGAGTCGATAACTAGTCAACGGAATAATTCAAGATCTCTATCCCCCGCGTGCGCGAAAAATCCGTGATTTATTCCGTTTTATTTCCACCCCAAACCCCGCGAATTTTAAATCTCGAGGCATCTATCACCATTTGCAGCACCGGACATCAGCAATTGTAATACCTTGGGAGCTCGATTTCGCGAGAAAAGTCCGGGTATACCCGCAGTTAATGGGGTTGTCAACTATTTCAAATTTACAATATTTTTTTCATCGTGAAATTATGGACGAGTATTTTTTTATGTTTTCGAAGAAAATTGGAGAGTTCGTACTTGCACACATAATTTCAATGTGATTTACGTCCAGTGACGTCACTGGACCGTAGTCTTAAGAAACTTTTCTTGAAGAAAACTGTGAAAAAAAATCCTTAAGGTGACTGTCTACCAGAGATAGTCAGGTCCAAGACTAATCAAAAATTATCATGCCGAATTTGTAAAATTATTACAATGTTTTTAAAAGGTAAGTTTTTTGAAGTCTAAAGCGATGAATTCTTCATTAGTCAAACTATGCGTTAGTGGTTTTTTAAAAAGATCTCTATTGAGAAAGACAAATAAAAAACTGAAAGGTCAATTTTGATCAGAATCCAGAAAATTTGATCTGATTCTCTCTAGTCTTGCATTTGGTATAGGAAACCACCCTAAAATTCACCAAAAATTGTTTTTTTTTAAAGAAAAAATTATTTTCATAATTTTCGGTGTGAAACTCGGTAACTTAAAAAGCCGTTACTCCATATTTGTTAGGCTCTCTCGGTTTTAAAAATGTGTCGGTGTCGAAAAAGGGATAGCGAAAAACCCGATTTCCTGCGTCCGAGAACCCGTCCGTGGACAGTGACAGATGGGTATCGGCGATATGCAGCGGCTTCGGCATCGATTGGCCAAAGAATCCCGACCAATGCTTGTTCCAACGTACCGGAATGGCTGCTTTCTCGTTCTCTCTCTCTCTTTGCGCAACAGCACAATGCCGAGCTTTTTACGCGGTGGGACAGCCGCGGGCTTGATAAATAATCCGGGCCTTACTTTTTTGGTATTTCACGAGGGACTCTTTTTGGGTACTGATCGGAAAAAGTTTGTTTATAGGTGGTTTGAAATTTTTTTAAATTTATTAAAGAAGTTCAAAGTTGATGCTCATTACTGTATCAATATGAATTGCTCTGGATTAAAAGAATATGAAATTTAAGTATATCGGAGGTACCAGCGAAAAAAAAACCTAAGCTCAAAATCTGCCACGAATAAAGTTACAACGAGGAAATTTTCGGTGACTCAATGTCTCCAAACTACTTTATTCATGATTTTAAATTTTTTATATTGGAAGAAAATAAGGTTTGCTATTAGTTCATCGACACACGGAAGCGAAAAAATTATTTTCGACACACCTACCACGAATAAAATGACTTTAAGTTTTAAGCTTATAAAAATTGCAAGGAGTCATTTTATTCGTGGTAGGTGTGTCGAAAATTTTTTTTTATATTATAATATATCAATGGATTGATAGCAAAGGTCATTTTCTTCCAATCTAAAAAAATTAAAATCATAAATAAAGCAGTTTAGTGAAATTTTAGTGACCGAAAGTCGCCTCATTGTAACTTTATTTGTGCCAGATTTGGCTAAGGTTTTTCTTCGCTATGGGACCATCGATCCAAAAAAAGTATTTTTTAAATTATTTTGAAAACCTTCACATCGCTATTTATAACGATTATCAATAATTATTTCACCAATATAGTATACAAACAGAAAAGCATATTAATTTTACTGGGTGCTAACATCAACCAACAATTTATCGCAGTGACGCGAGTAATTTGAAAAACCCACTCCCGGCTTCTGGGTTACATATAAAATTTAATTGAAATAAACGCTTCGAGAGAAATCATCGGCGCAGTTTGAAGAAACTAAAGCGAGCGTTTAAGCCCCCGATAAACTTTTGGAAAGTGTGTATCTCCTCACCTGTCGCTTGAAAAAAAAAAAGGTAATAAAGAAAATAAAAATAAGGAGACGCGTGCAGATGATTACAAAGTTAGTGCGTCAACCGCCGACATGTGAAAGCACGGGTATTGAGTGATCGACCGAAAAACCGCAAGATGGATAACGAACGCGCGACCATTTTTTCTTGTGATCTTGCGGACCGGCGCTTGGGGGTGCAAGATTTTTTAATGGGCTGGCTACCGAGTTCACCGGAAATAATTTGTGCTGCGACCATTTTGACATTCCAGAGTTGGATGAAAAGTTTCAGAATTAGGGATTTTTTTTTGTGATTTCTTGGTAGTTTTGAATGTGCGGTCGTAATAAGGGCTTTTATGCTTAGTTTTGTGCCATTATTTTTACCTTAAAAAGTGCTTCAAGGGGGGTTAAGCTCAAACATTACATGGAAATTTTCAACAAACCAGCTTTGATTTATTTCAATTATTTTAAATTAGTGATTTTTTATAATTTTTTGGTATTTTTTAATGTGCGGTCAAAATGGGTGTTTTTATGCTCTACTATTTAGTTTTTGGTACATAATTTTTGAGTTTAAGCATTACACATGAATTTTAGACCAACAACCTTTGGTTTATTCAATTTTTATGAAATAATTTGTGATTTTTCAGGATTTTTTGGAATTTTAAATTTGGTTTTTTATGTGTTTAGCTATTTAGTGCTTGATTTATTTTTATTAATTTTTTTTAATTCCTTTGAATTTTTTAGTCTCATGTAATTGATTATGTCATGGAAATTTTTGTACGTCAAAAATTTCAATTGAATTCAATATGTTTTAATTTTTAAGTAGTAGCAGTTCCAAAATTTTTTAGTGTTGAATAAATAAATCAATAGTCATACAAATATATAATTGATCTCGAAATCCTTATTTAATTAAAGTTTTTTGAAAAATATTTTTTTTTTAACGAACCCGTAACCAATAAATGTTTTGAACAAAACATAGCTAAAATTACTGTGATAAAATGGTATGAAAAAATATTTTTCAGTTACTGAAATGACAATTCAAGTAGATTATACAGTTCATAAAAAATTGTGTGACTGATAATTATAAAACTTTGTAAAAATGAGTATTCCGAGGTAAGAAATAAATACGCGCCTTGTAATAAATCTTTAGAACCCTCGTACGAAAGTACCAACTATGTAAAAGCACACGATTTAAAATTCAAGGGTAACGAACCGTCCTGCAGTACGACCGTTACACGCGTATTATAAACAGCCTAAAAGAAGAGAACGTCTCTGAAAAAAAAGAAAAAAAAAAGAGGTCCGCATAAATCGAACGTCAGGTAGAGCAAGAAGAAAATGGCGAATAATTCAGAGCGCCGCGCAAGCACGTAAAAGGCAAGGAGAAAGACGCGCGCGCGTGTCACGTGAACGGGCTTTATTATTATGCGAGGATGATCGATCTGCGCTGCCTTTCTCGAGACGAGGAGATGAGCGAAAATGGCGAGTCCGCACCGAGATGGAATAAAAAACGTCGCTGCGCAAACGAGATCCCCTTGCCCCCCTTGTGTAGAAAGTATCGTTTCTTCTCGATCCAAACTTTGATTTTACAGTTTTTTTTTTTTTATCTGGTACTACATTTTTCCACCAAGTCGGATTTTCAAAAGGGTTGATTTTAAACTTCAACTCAAGACTGTCAAAAGTATTAAAAAAAAAAACATAAAAAGGGTCAAATTTTGGGTATAAACTCTCAAATTTAAACTCAAATATCTATCTCTTGAAAACTCAAGAGAAACGCTTTCAAGGTTGAAATTCGATTATTAATTCCTGATAGTGTACAAGTCAAACTTTAAATTGAAACGTAGATAGTGGGTGGAGTTTTAACCTTTTAATTCGTAAAAACCAAAGACTATTAAACGAGACTTGAAACACACTCCACTCAAAGTGCGACGCACTCAAGATTTAAAAAAAAAGAGAGTCTTACCGAGTGCCCCAGCGGCCAGTCTCATGGTTACCGGAAGTTGCTCCGAGCCAGCAACGTCGGAGAGCTTCCGCTTTCTGGGTCGTCCCTTCTGGGCGCCCGAGGCCACCGGACTCTGCTCGGCCCCGCTGTAGTAGCCCGTGAGAGGCGACACCCCCGGGGAGCCTAGATCCTCGACGCTGCCCGAGGTGCTACCGTAGTCTGTGGCGCAGCAAATCAGCTCGTAGTGCGGCCTGAAATATTCATACATACACAGGTGTGGTCGGAGAAAAAACCTTTTTAGAGTTGTCAGAAGGAAAAAATTTAGGTACTTTTTGCTTTTGTAATGTAAAATTGTATTCTGTGTACTTTACTTCAGAAGCAAAAGATGAAAGTCTGCTAAAAAATTAAAATAAAAACAGGGGGTTGGCGAGCGAAGCGAGTAGACTGTTCTCCATTAGAAATTAATTTTAAAAATTATTGCGCTCAAACCTGCAGTAAACCAGTCCGTCCCTCTGTCCGAAATGGTCGCCCTTGTTCAAGGGCGTCCCGCAGGAGGCGCAGGTGAAGCAGGCCACGTGGTATACGAGATCCCGGGCTCTCATCACCAGCTCCGAGGCCGATATGCCCGCGCGACATCTCGAGCACCTGGATGTTGCGAACAACCTGTGGGGTCAAATTAATTTCTTTAGAGTATAAGATGAATAAAAAAAATTTTAAGGTTTTTAAATAATGGTTAGAATACTGACATACTTATTGATTAAAATATTTATAATTTCATATAATTCTAGGATTACATAATAGAAATTTTATATTATCAATTAGAGATACCAGATGAAGTCATCAAAGATGACGAACCGTTGTAATATAATTAAAATAAATTTTACTTGGATACATAGAGATACAACACGTATTTTTTATTTCTGAAACTAATGAAAATTCAAGTTATAGACCATGGAATTCTACTGATATTCAATTTTTTTAACGCTAAGGTATGTTTCAAACAGCACAATCGGTAAGCGTCATTTCAAAAAATGATAACCCGTGTATAAATGTGTCGATTACAGGTCCCTAATTAACCAACAAACCGTCCCGAAAATGACAAGTTACGATAAGTTCGACGCAGGGAGGAGTAAAAGGCGTCAATTAAAAAGATATGTAAACACAAAGGTGCGCGTGTAAACAACGCGAGGCACGGCCAAAGAGATAAGACCGCGGGGCCCCTGCAGTACTTTTAACGAGGGCAGGTGCACCCACAGCGCTTATGAAAAGCTTTGATCCCCCGATGAATGGAAGATTTGACGAGATGTTATTATTATTATTCCTAGGATGGTCCTTTTTTTTGTGCTGTGGAAGGATTAGGGAGCTTGCAGTGGATCTATGGAGGTAAGAAGAGTTGTTCCATGGTCGTCATGTCATGACACAATTTAATTTTTTTATATGTTCGATGACTGTTTTACATCGATATCGTTGGACTGTGAATTTTGTAACAAAATTGATCATGAAGATTTACCAGATGAGTAATGCATCATTCTGACACTCTGTGTTCACCTTTAAAGTAGGAGATCAGTGATAAGAAGGTGTGAGAAATCTATAATTCGAATCGACTAAAGATTAATATCAAAAACTTTATTGCGTCGACTATTAAACCCGCAGTCTTACGAAGTCGTCAACTTTTGACTAAATTTTTAAACAACGAAATATGTCCACTAGCTGCAAATTTTGATCACATAAATAAAATTGTTAACGAAAATTATTACTTGTACATTCATGACCTCTGAGTATGAATTAAAAATTATTTAAGTGTAAAACTATCCACATTGAGTAGAGCTGAACCCAGAAATACTAGAAATAGATTTATTTCTATTTCTGAGAGAAAGTTGGATGTTAGCAGTAAAAGTAATTACTAGAGAGCTTTTAAAACTTTTGATATATTACCAAATGGACTAAGAAAGAGTATTGCTGATAATGTGATAAATTTTATTACAGAGAACATTCTCTAATACTGTGTAAGTGTTATGAACTAAACCGGTGTTATCAAATATAAGAAATTTTTGTTTTGACATACTTATTGATCCTTTTTTTTATGTTTATTACTCTTATATTATTAAATATTGATTCTAAACGCCAGACCTATGTACAAGTAACTTAGTTTACTTTTATAGGAACATACATGGTATAATGTACTACATGTATTATGGTGAAACTAAAAAAGATTAAAAAAGCTTGTGCTTTCCGCGCACTTCTATATCTGTATCCACGTGAAGCTAATCGAATGTGTCGTATCCTGACCAATGCCAAATTCGTCAACAATGTTTGGTAAACTTTACCTGTAGTAGTCCTCCTTGCAGTAGATGTTGCCGTCCTTGGAGAAGCAGGTGTGCTCGGCGGCCAGTGGAAGCCGGCAGTGGCAGCACCTGAGGCAGTTGCAGTGCCAGCGTCTGTCCACCGCCTGCAGGTAGAACCGATCGGCGATCTCCCGTCCGCAGCCACCGCAGGCCAGTACCCCGGACTCCCCTAGCTCGCCGTTGTTGTTGTTGTTGTTTCCAGCGACGCCGGTGCCAACGACGCCCAATCCGCCGTCGGACCGAGGGTCGGCACCCGGCGGCGTGCCGCAGCCCACCTCCTTCAGCATTCCAACATCCTAGATAGCTAATTTTACAAAAAGGACTTTTTTCAAATTTTTTAAAAATTTTCTATTTTTTTTCAAGAATGCTTTTACCCGCCTAACCTACAAAAGTGTAGAGGTCATCGCGACTACAAAGAAGTGAATAAAAAAGAAAATTTTTTCATACGATTTGTAGAATATTGTGTTACAAGAATAGAATGATAATTAATAAAGCTTTAATTGTCGCATGTGTTACTGAGATCGATAAACACTATTTTCTACAACTTTTTTGTAGGTTAGGTCAACATTATTTTCCAGTTGAAACTATTTATTGATAGATTGTTAATGTATCGAAAGGTTGGATCAGATCGAATTTAGAAGATACTATACATATATCTTCTAAGAGAAAGTCAAAAATGTATAAGAAAAAAATCACAGCATGGCTTAAACGGTCCAGGGTTTAGAGTCTTTTTTAACTTTTTCATTTGGTTGAGGACAAATAAAAATATTATTTTGTAACTTGAGAAAGGTAGTTCCTGTAAACAAAATCCTAACACTTTGATTGTAATAAATAGATTTTTCACCGTTCTATGTTGACAGTCAAGTTACTTTACAAAATTCAGTAAAATCAGTAAATTCATTTATTTATTTTTGAATATTAAAAAAGTATGATTTGTAGTTAATTCTAATGAACTTTAGGATTTTGAAAGTTTTAAGTACAAGCCTAAAAAAAAAAAAAATTAGATTTAATTGTTTTTATTTTAATTAGCACTGTGGTAAAGTCACGTGACTCAAGCGTTTACTTAGATCAAGCTACGCACCAAAAAATAATATTGAATTGACAGTTACAGTACGAATCGTCTGTGATATCTCGGTATCGTTAATTATCGTTGTAAACAGCCGACATCACACCTCATAAATTTAGGCGGGAATTCAAAATGAACAACTCAAAAAACTCATTAATATCATAAAACTGGTGTTTCTTACAACCCATAGATTCATCCCAGCCATGTAAGTAGTGTCACATCGGCCACCGTTTAATGAAACACCCAGTTTTTTAAGTTTTCATCCAGGTATTAAACCGGAAGGCGGGATGAATTACGATCGCGAATCTATGAATGGAGTGGCTGCTCCTTAATTCCCGTTAATGCTCCTAGCGCGCGGTTGTAAATCAGTCGCTGCGAATCGGCCGGTAGCTAATTAGTGGGACCTTGCTCGTTCTCTCTCTCTCCCTCTCTTCACCGGTAAATCCAAAGCTGCACGTGCTTGTTACCATCTTCTTTTTATCCGTGGGGGACGGACGCGAACGACCATTTGATTTTTAGAGACCCGAGGATGGATTTTTGCGGGGAGGGTAGGCATTGATGCAGATCTGACCTGACCCTTTTGACAATGATTCTTTGGATGTTAATATTTTGTTGATTGTTACGAATCTACTGGTCAATGATTGCTGACTCAACCTTGTAAACTGCAGAAATTTACTAAAGTAGTTTTTATGAGCTTAAATCAGAAGATTTTTACGTGTAAGAAATTACTGACCACCATAGTCGAAAGACTTTAACCCAATTGAATGAATGTGGTTGATTGATCAAAGACACAAACGAGACATAATCAAGCAAGCTTAGGTGTTAACAATCACTTGGCACTGTTTAAAAAAAAATTTTCCAAATCACTTCATAAGAATGAACTCACCACAAACTAGAGAAAGAACTCACCTTTAAAAAAAAGAGGGTACGAATCGCACGGTAGTTAAGTTAAGTCTCGGTTGTTGGAAGGTAGGAATCGCGGTAGCTGGTGCCTGCGCTACTGCAGCTCATCTTCCCTCTCGCTCCAAAGCTGGTCCGGCGGTGCGCCGCTTGGGGGAGGGATGCAGGGTGGGGTCGACGACGGGGAACCTGGAATTGGAAGGGAGACCCGCGCGCGCCTGCGCGTCAAACGACCGACCAACCCCTTTGCTGTAGGAGGGCTGTAGGTGTGGACGCGAGGATCATGTTTTAAGGTTTCGATCAAGGATGCATTGGATGATTGAACCTTGACCGGCTATCCAAGGGCGATTTTTATGATATTTCTGACGTTTTTGATGTCAGCTGTAATTTCCAGTTTATTAGCAATTCCACTCTTAGCCCAGCAATTTAGTTTTCTTCAAAGAAATCATTGAGTATTGATTAATCGCGTTTCATCCTTAGAAGTATCTGTTGAATATTCTATCTTTTAGTGAAAATCTTAATATAATAGTAATGGGATGCTTCATAATTTTCCTTCTTAATAAATTTAATGAATAAAAGAATAAAATTCAATTGTAAGATATAAAAATTATAACTATCATTGAGAAAATCCTATATATAAAGTTACTCATTTATTTAAGGAATATAATTTTTTTGTATCTATGGTAATAGTTAATTTCAATTCTTAGTGTCATTATCTTTCTGTAACATTGTTCTACTTGTAACTTTCTTAGAAATTTGAAAAAATTCAAGACTTTCCAAGGCAGAAATTACTTATAATGAGGAGTATCTTTTGAGTTTTTTTTTTCTTTGTACTAAAAAACCATTTTCCGGATGCCAAAATTGACATATTTTCATTTAATTTTTATTGAATCTACAGGTAGATGAAATCATTTGACAAAACCAACCAATCACAATGGTAAATTGATAGTTTTCGTATGACATCAAACTATACCTCGAGCTTTCATCTTCCATCAATCCTAGAAGAAAAAAAGGGGTTAAATCCGCCTATACTCGAGATAAAGAAAGCAAGAGTAAGCGTCCAGGAATAGATAAAGAGCGCAGGATCGGTGTAAATAAGGTGTAAGTGCAGGCGGTTAGCTCCTACAAGGTAATTCCTCGGGCGCACGCGAGCCGAGATGCTTCTCCCGCGATACGTACACCTATTCTATAACCAAAAGGTCGGGTACGTACGCGCGGCACGTGTGTCGTCCTATGGGCGTCGCGCCTGCGCTTTTGTACGAGGGGGGAGCGCGACCCGTCCGTTCGATAAACCGCGGCCAATCACGGCTCCCCGAGATCACGCCCGATTGGTCTCCCCTCCCCTCCCCTACCCGCTGTCTTGGGATGCTGCGGTGCACTGGTTTCACTTTCTACGCGCGCGCGCGGGACTCCGAGATTGGGAGGATGGTGGAAAACTATCGATGTGACTGGATTAAAAAAACATTAATAATTTTTTCATTTTACGGGTAAAAAATTTCATGAAAAAAATAATGGTTGGAGTATTAAGTGTGTTTGCTTCTAAGAAGCACCATATGTATTTTTTTTTTTTTCACAAACCATTGTTTTAACTTAAAAAAAGTAGTGTGATACGAGGAAATGATGGTATAAAACGGGTAAAATTAATTAACATTATACTTTATCAATAATTTGTGTTATTACGTTTGACACCTTTTTTTAATAATATATGTGTGCATGAAGAATATGTATACAGAAGTACTTTGAATTATGATTATTCAAAATCATAAGTAATTAATGTAAAAAAATGCATTTTTTCAGATTATTAAATAACCGATATTCTAAAAAAACTTATCATTTGTTGATTATCATTCTGCAATTTTAAATGCTGGTTGGTTTGAAAAGTTAAATATTTTGAATTAATCTTAGAATTATGATACCATTAGAAATAAATTATGTTTTATTTTTTTATTATTGTTATTAATATTATTATTTGATAGATTATTTGAGATCATATAGAAAAAAAAAAAAAAAAAAAAAAAAATTAAGAATTTTCTAATTCTTTAAAAACTTTAAAAACTTGTAATGACTGCGCGAAAGATTAAGCAGCAGATGTAAATTATAATACAATTATTATATTTGATAAAACTAATTGGCATAATAGATTTTTTTACTAATTAAATGAAGCTGTACGATATGAACTGTCTAAAATAGATAAAAATACATTGTTTTGATGATTAAAAATTTTAATTATGTTCAATTAAGAAGATAAAACGTTGATTTAAATATTAAACAAACCCGGAAAAATACAATTAATGATACAGAATAACAAGAAGAGAAATTAGTTTAGATTTTTTAAAAATTATATCAATTCATTGAATGAAAAAAGAAATAGATACTTTTGACGGAAACGATAAGTGTAAATCGATTAGATTTTTTCGTGAAAAATCAATTATTTAATGCTTTTTTTACGACAAAAAAACAGCCCGTTCGAAATGGGCTGGGCAGGGCTTTTAAGAAGTTTTATAACAGGACTAAGTGAGTGCGTAAGTTTTCGAAATGAATTTGAAACATAAACTTTTGAATAAGCCTAGTCGAATTTTTGAATAAACGCTAAAATAGGAAAACTCCAGGTAAAAAAGTAAAAAGAAGCAGCCACATCTCTGATTAGAATCCCGGTTGTACGTTATCAGGATTGTGCAAATTAAGCTCGCCGCGGGTGCATTGTCTTGGCATACGCAATAGTAAATTCAAAGCTCACTCGGGAAGCCCTTGGCAGGGCCGCGCATTATGCAAGCGAACCGCTGCGCAGAGACACACGAGGCTGACTCTTAATCTCTAACGGTTTATTTCCGCGTTTCTTATCTTCCTCTAGCTACGGATGCGCCCGACGTTACGATTTTTTATCACTTATTCTTCTTTTCGGATCTCCCGTCAGGCTTGGCTTATCTCGCATTTTGGGTTATTGTGCTAAACCGGTGACCTCCTGGATCTATATATTTAGCCAACTTTTCAACTTTGAATTTTTTATTAAAAATCTTAACTGAAAAATAAAAAGCCTTTAAAACTAAAAATAAAATCTAATTACAATAATAAACTTTGAACTTGGACTTAAAATAATAAAAATTTTTAATATTCAAAATTTTATTTCATTGATAAAAATGAATTTTTGAGATCGATATTATTGACTCTTATAAATCCTGTGGCTTACAGGAAAAATTAGAAAAGTATAAATTTTACGTAGTCTCGAGTACTGCATTAGAAAATTTTAACTCCGAAGTGTCATCTGATTGATTAGAAATAATTTTATTCATTTACTTTTTTTTACTTGAAGAAATTAGTAAACAATTTCATAGAATGTGATGTGTATTACATATTTAAATCGGTTAAATAAATTATCAGTATAAATGATAGAGTATCATTAAAAAAAAAAAAAAAAAAAAAAAATTATTATGTACTCTCGATTTGTATTGTAATAAGTCTATAAGTAATCTATATTGAATATGAAATTTCATCAAAATTAGCATTTATAATTTCCCTGCAATACAATAATTTTCCATGAATTTCAACAAAAACTACTTTAAAAAAATTTAAATTCATAATAAATTAATTAAAAATTTTTTCTGTAACAGTGACAAAATAAAATCAATATAGCAAAAATCAGAAAAATTGAAAATAACAAAAATTTCCTGTTCAAGGTTTGAATTATATTATCATAAAAAAAAAAATTGTTTTAATTTACAATAATTCATAAAAATTTTACGAAGAAATATATTTTTTGTAATTTCGAAAATTTTCATAACAGAATGAAGACACTTTAATTTCACCATAGAGACGCGGGAGTCGAACCCGTGTCCATTGGTTAAGACTCTATTGTATAATGACTAAGCCAATCGTAACTTTTTGATAAAAAAACTTTACATCTGTATTCATAATAAAAATATTATTGTTCTATAAAAAAACGAATTCTTGATTATTAATCAAAATTTTTTTTATTATTATGATCAGTTTTTAATAATAAACAAATCCAAACACTATCAAAAAATCATAAATAAAGAAAAGAAAAAACTTTTTTTTTATCTGATAGACTTCCGATTAAAAGTCGGATAAAAGCAGCAGAATCTATGTTTTAATTTCTGCACTTAGCTTAATAAAACCCAAAGCTCGTAAAATGCAACAAAGCATGAATCGCGATACGATCGTCCATTCAGATAAATCTGATCTCTCAATGAATAATAACTCCAGCGTTAATGTTACTTTTGATCCTACCGATAAAATCCTACAACTAATTTTCAAAAATTCAAAGAAATAAAAAAAATATGTGAATCTCGCGGCGATTGACGATACGTCGAGTTGAGATTTTCTGCTTCACACGTGTTCTCGTGTCTCGCGGTTGAAAGAGTCTCGTTTATCCATGTCAAGTCGTAAAGCTTCGCGTCCGCTCTAAAACCGTCAGCGTTCGAGTCTGCCTTTATTTTACTTTCTTCACTTTTATTGTCTTTTCTTTCGCGACTTCTTCTCGAGTAGGCTCGCAATGACACTATCAATAAATTAGTCTTTCAACTTTATTGGGTGAAAAAAAAATTTGAGGAATTTGGAAAATCAACCTTTCAGTATTCATAAATTTCTTCTTATTTAAAAGAGAGCGAATCATCAATATTTTTTTATTTATTTTTTTATTTGAAAATTGCAAAAAAAAAAAAAAAAAAAAACTGGGAAATATCGATGAATTAGATCAATAAGATAAATCTGGATTATGCAGTGTAATAACATGCATTGTTTAAATGCCAGTGCAATAATCGTGGTTGAGTTTTTTTTTTAAATTAATCAAAAATACTCAAAAAATCTATAACAAGATTTTTTGGGGTCAAAAATATCGTTCTAAATACGCCTATTTTTGTCACTGATCAAATAAGGTTTTTTATTGCACAGCATAGTCCAAATTTATCTTTTTGATCCGACCCGCCCAAATATTTTTAGAAAAAATGAAAAAAAAATATATTAACAGTAGATTGTATTAAAATACCACTCTACAATTCAAATATAAAAATGTTATTTAATTTTTTTAGTAATAATAAAACACTAAAATTTCCAACTTAATGAATAAAATTAAGCGTAATCAAAATAATCTGTACAGTACTTTCCAAAACTATAAACGCAATCATCTTCATTATAAAATTCTGCTAGAGCATCAAGCAATCAAATAAAAAATTTCCTATCGTCAAGCGTGTATAACAGTCTCATCAGAGCGGTAAATCAGTCAAATCAAATATAAATTTACAGAAAAAATAAAATAAGCGCACTAGGAAGCAAAAGCTCGCGCAATAATCCTCGAAAAAAATCCGTTAAGTATAAATTCGCCGTTTTTATAAGTCAGCAGGAGGATGGTAGTGTGGGAACCGGGAAAGCAAACTAGCTGCTTCGGTACAATGCACGGGCCCCCGAGAGGATTTGTTCTTTCTACGAGTCGCTTCCGGACTAAGACTAACGGCATGCACGCACCGCACCTGAGGATTTTTATTCGCTTCTTTCATTCGCCACTGTATATAGTACGGAAGGTAAAAAAAAGGCTTAAACACTCTCTTTATTAGGTTTTCCGAGTAGCGCTTCAATAAATGTTTGTCGGTGCGACTTAAAAGTACATGGATTCACAACTTGCAATTGAAGTTTTTTATTTTTACGATTAACGTGTAATCGATAAAACGATTTGAATTTTCTGAAATCATTGCATGAAGACATTGCATTCTGGTACTAGTGCGTAAAATAAAATTTTATGCACTCCACGTCTAAAATATAAATTTTAGAACACTGCATAAATGCGGTAGAATGAAGTTTTGTCAAAGACAAAAGAGTTTTATAAAATTCATTTTATTCGCCAATTATTAGAAGATAATGACCACTGACCATTCCTAGTCGTCATACAAACAGTGTTTTCGCCCTCGCAAGCCAACATTATTTACAGTCTCCACTTAATATTTAAAAAAAACAGGTTGAAAACGCAAACACAAGGTTGGCGATAGCGCATTTAAAAGTACGTTTCGACATGTAAGAACGTGTCGTCAGCCTCTTGACTTAACGCGTCAAGATTAAACCTTTTGATGAAGTACGATGCCCGGCAAACATTTGCATACGGGCCAAGCGCCATGTAAATACTGATAAGAGCTCGCGTAATATGTCTTACGTAATAATAGACCAAATCTTTTCTTTGAGTAATGTTCTTTCATTAGGAAGTATGGAGTGCTTCGTTGTTGTTATTATTTAACTAGAAAATTTTAATGGTCATCATCAAAGTAAAGAGTAAAGAGAGAAATTAAAAACCAGTAGCCGAGCGTAGGTAGGTTGGTATGGTGGGTAACCCAACTCCCCCATAAATATGTCGAAAGCAAATGCACTTGCGCGCGTCGTCTTGATCTCTTAACTAAGGCGTCAATCGGTACCAGGTCCCCGAGATCTCGGCCGGGATTTTATTTTACGGTGCGTAAGGATACATAATATCCTTATCTGATCCCACCAGAGTATCTCTTTCTCTCTTACCTGGCTTCCGGCCTCGAACTTGAACTTCTTTCAGCTAGTAACTTTACCTTTAGAACCAGAATTTAATTTTTCACATTTTCATTAATTATTTTTAGGGAAGCTCAATTTAACGTCACTTGGAATTGAAATTTTGTGCTGTCCTGATGTATTTAAATTAATTTTATTAAAGCATTTTAGCTTTCAGCAATTGTAACGCTTAAGGATCGAAAAAAAATTCATCCAATTGAGTAGAGTTTTTGAATTTAAAAAATATGATCTTTGGACATTTTTTGAGACTTTAGATCATATTATTTATTTAGTACTAATTTTCATTAGATAATATATTTTTGAGATTTTAGTAAAAAAGAATTCGAATAAATAATAAAGTTTTTAAAGCTTCATTTCTATCGTGTCTGATCTTCGCGCGTTTTATAAACTAGCTTTTTGAAACAACAAACTGCTGGATTTGAATAAAAAAAATTTTTTTTGTAATAAAAACTAAAAGTTTTCCACGTTTCTTTTGACGTATCTCTATTCGACCATCGTGCGACACTCTTATACCCTGAAACGAATAATACGTAACCCCTCTGCACTCAATTTTTTACAGCACATAAAAAAAAAAAAAAAAAAAAACCCACTTTGCGTAGAAAAGATCAAAAGAACAAAAAACCCAACTCGAATCAACATTCAACCGTGGTATAAAAAAAAAGAAGAAACAAAGGCTCGCTAGCGGTAGAAAAAAAGGTCAACACGTCTCAGCCCCCCCCGCAAGTATCATCCTCGGTAGCGAATTTTCAAAAATAGATGAAAAGCGAGCACACACAGAAAGATAAAAAAAAAAAAAAAAAAAAGAGAGAGAAAAAAGAGGTTTGGTTTTCCATCCCTGGTACAGCGTAGGCACCGCCTTCAAAGAGAAGTTACTCGTATCGGTACCTGAATCACAAAGGCCCGCCGACGTACGCCGCATCGAACTCGTGAATCTCGCTACGAGCTTTCGATTAATGGCTCCCTGCCTTTCTTCTTATTTCATTTGTTTGCGCAATGCGAGAAATAAACGTGCTGGTAGATGCTTGCTTTTTCGTAAAAATCTTACTTTACGCATATTTGCACTTTGATTATGTGGAAGAGTTTTTTTAAATTTATATTCGTTCAGTACTTTCGATAACTCAGGTGTAAAAAATTATTTTTTCAAATCTTATATTGAATTACTTAAAGTAGTGCTATAAAATTTAATTTTACGCCCTTGTGCTATTACAGAAACAGATTAGATATAAAATGAGTAGCAGACGTTAACGATTCAAAAAACCCTAAGAACCTAGAGAAAAAAAGTCAAATTACTATAAAGTTCATTCTGTACTATTCACATCTATTTTTTTTAATTTTATCTTGTAATTTCTTAAAGTAGTGCTATAAAATTCCATATATTTTTCGCACTTGAGCTATTATAGATACAGCTTAAATATATTTTGATGATTACGAGGAATTAAAACATCTCAAAACAGGAACATTTCATGCAGCTTGATAAATACATTTTTTTCAATTTTAAAATTTTTCTAAAATTTTAGGACTTTTAAACTTTTTCTGTAGTTTTTAACATTTTTTTCTGTCACATAATCCATAAAATTATGTTTATGACTAGAGTCTATTTTGCAACTAAATTTAAGTCTAACAACACCATACTTTTTAATTTATCAAAATCGCAGTTCACTGCAACAAACCAGTTTGGGAATACACGCTCATATGATGAACTCTCGGGGGAGGAAAACGCGCGTGGCGCTAACTAAGCTTAAAGATGACTAATTGATCCGTCATTCGAGAAGCGGCCCTTTAGTTTTTCTCTTGTTTCTGCGAGGGGCGCGTCTTTCGATTGACGTATGAACACTCATTAATGCGTGGGTGTCGGAGTTCACGCGTCGTTACAAACAAAATTGATCAATTTTTTATGTGCTTAATCGCGTGAGTCTACCTTTTTCTTTTTTTTTCATATTGGTTTGGTAAAATATGTGTTCAATCAAATGTTGTTTTTTTATTCAATAAACGTATGTAGGCTTCTCTATACAGTTTTGATGCTTTATCTGTATAGTTTTTTTCATGTTGTTATTATTGTATAAATTGTTTATCTAATGTGTCGACCATACATAAATATTAAATTCTGTATTTTTGAATTTAATTTGTAGCTAAGTAATTTTTTAATGTCACAAAAATAACTCAACATTTATTTAATTTTCTATTTAGATCACTTTCTGTGTTCCAAGTCATTAAGTTATCAAGCTTAAAAATTTTGTCGGATGTTTACAATTATAATTTCAAATATTTGCACTGTAAATTATACCATGCAATGTGTTGAACAATGTCTTTCAAACAGCTAAAAAAGTTAAGTTATTACATAACAGCCTAACCTAAACCATTGGAATATATCATTCTCAAAAGAATCAATTCAAAACGATCGATAAATCCCAAACAATGCAGCCAACCAACCAAACAAAAAAAAAGAAGAAGAAACAAGGTCTGGTTGGGCTGGTAGGCCGTAAATCCACTCTTAAATCACTCGAAAAATGAGCTTTCGTCAAAAAGTAATTTGCTCGCTCGCTCGCGAATACACAATATATTTAAGGCTCTGGCTCTCTCTCTCTCTCTCAGGAGAGTGTGTAAAAAAGGACGAGTTTAACTGCGGGCGCCAGCGAGCGTCCGGCCATCAATATGCGAATTGTTGACAGAGTTGGCCGACTCCAGGGGCCCCGGGGCTACGAAAATCGCGATATAGAATATTAACGCTTTGTCTGTTTGCCTTTCTTCGATTACCCACACCACGCTCGTATGAGAATTGTATCTCTTTTCAAAGTGGGAATTTAAGATTCTGAAGAGAGTCTATGATTTAAGCCCAAAATTTAATAGAATCATAAAGGATCATCAATTATTCTTAATTGCATAGCTCTAAGAAAACAAGTAATGGCTAATTTTTTCTAATAAACATTAAACAACCAGTTTATTTAGTAATATACTTAAAGTATAGTATAAGGTGAGATAAAAATCAATTTTTATTAGTTTTAGTCAGATATATCAATGTTAAATGTTTATATCTGGCCAAAAACTGGTCAGTTATCCTACACCTACTAGTAAAAGCTATCATTAAATTTTTTAATACTATTAATGTGTTTACTTTACTGTCTTTTAAGCCCTTTAACATTTCCATTTCCAAAACTAAGTCGAAATGTTTGTTTGATATAGATATAGAACAAAAGATATCCCATCCAGACCGTTTGTCAAAACAGAATTGAAAAAAAATGAAGATAAAAAAAAATGAAATTGAGTTTGAGGATATAATGTATAAGCTAAATAAAGAACTCCTATATCGATGAGCACATTCCTAACCATATTGGTTTAACTCGCTCGGCGCCTGCTTCGTGCACGATGGATCCTCGCGGGCAGGCGCGTGGCCCGAGATTTACCGCTCGGGAAACAAATCAAGCTGCACCGCTGAGGATTAATACAGCCAGCCTCGAGGCTAATACCCTTCCTTTTTGTTCATATTGCTGGACGCGCTTTGGAAGTACTTGACAGTTTCAACATCTACAAGTTTGAAGTCATTGCTACTCTGTATAAAGAGCTTAGATCCCAGAGCTTATTCTAACCTTAAAAAAAAAGGTCGCTCGATAATTAAAAATTGAAAAAAAAGCTCATAAGATACTTTTTAAAATTTTAAATTGATTTCTAACTTAAATTAACATTCCAAAAAAAGGTTTTTGTAACTCCCATTTGATACTTTGGGTGGTCTTAGACTAACGTCTGGATGAACCAAGATCGATTTATGTGATTGGTTAAGAATAAAAATTTTAAAACTTATAATAAGTTATAACCAGACTGAAATTAACATTTATTTTGTTGTAAAATGATTTTTTGATAGATAGTGTCTAAATATTATTCATACTGACCAACATTAAATCCAGATTGATAAATTATTCGAATTGAAATCTTACGCGTCAACACAAACAGTGTCCTCTCGAGCACAATTTTCAAAGATTCCTTTCCCCCTCCCCTCCCGCATTGAAAAAAATTTTCATAATTCATTCCCCGTCGACGAGGATGACTCGGCGCTACCAACTAAATCTGTCAGCGTTTAACCGTCCGCCGCGGTAGTTTCGAAAACGTCCTGGATTTAATATCGTCCAACTTGCTTCTTCCCGTTTAATTACACGAATAATTCGCGCTATGGTCAGGGAAATTTTATATCATATTTAAGTTTTTAGTGTAAGAAACCACTGAATGTTGAATATGTGTGATGTTCAAGTCACCTATTTATCGATTTTTTACTCAAAAACGGTTATTTTTCATAAAAACTCTTCGAATAAATTTGATCGAAGAAAAAGTTGATTATTACATAAAGTTATTCAAAAAAAGTCCAAGAGAAATTTAAATAGCTCAGATATAATATAAGTACGTTGTAAGTCCGGTGCATAACGAGCGCGATGGCGAACGAAAAATCAAACTAGTCTGCAGGCTCTCGCTTTGGCGATATAAATTGAATAAACATGGGACGGAGGACGAGGATTGAGTCGTTACGGGGCCCGAGTAAGTGTCAGGTGCGGCCTGGGTGACGAAAGCGCGGCTGTGTGTGACTTTTATTTTTCACCCGCGGGTGATGGATTATGTTTGTTCACGGAATTTTTCTATCTTCTAACGACCCGATGACTTTTACGTATGTTTATTTAATTAATTTTTAGCCCGAATATGATTTTAATCAGTCCGAGGGTTGACCATTGTAAAAATACTTTTAAATTGAAAAATCAGTTTTTTATTATCTGCACTGTTAATGTATTGTAATTTACAAGTAAGTTTGAGGTGTTTATATTTGTCAGATTTGTTTACATATTGTTGTAATTGTTCCTTATTTTTGTTAATAAAGGACTTCTGAAGAGGTTATCAAACTGACCTAGCGAAATGTTGAGTTTTATACCTTAGATTATAGAAGACTGTTTTTTCATTTAAACGATACATCATGCTTTCAAGTATTCCTTTTTCATACAGAAAAAAAAAAAAATAAAAAAATAAATAATAATAATAGTAAGAAATATTTTTTCATTCCCTGCAATAAAAATATTCAAACGTACATACAAAGATGTACTCCACTCATTACAATGGTTGATAAATTATAAAAGTTTCTCGCTACTGCTAAAGATGTGCGTTAAAATGTCCAAGAGGAAGTAATCATCAAAATCAAGGTAATCGGCGAGTCTGTCGGCGTTTGAGTAATGACATGATACAGGATTGATTCCGTGAATGGGTCATCTGTGAGGTCCCGAGACTTATTTTCGTTGGCACGCGAGCCTTTTTTTTTTTTGCAGGATTTGAGTTGATTTTCTTTTTTTTTAGTCCATTATAGATTGTTGAAAGTTTTTATTATCAATTGTTGTCATAAAACAAAAGAGTATTGAAAAGTTGGATCATACTTCATGAATTTATTAATTTTCATGATACAACAAGGAAAAAACTGAAGTTGGCTATAGCGTCAAAAATAAAATTTTAAGAAAACAGTAAATAAATTGTTATATTTAATTGAGAGATCTTACTCAAATCCATACAATGTATTTCAATCGGATTTTAGTCAGGTTTACGAATTTGCAATACTCACAAGGAGAGGTCACACCCTCCGGGTCACCGATCTTGACGAAACTTTGGGGATCGTTTTCTTATACCAAAAGATGAAGAAATATACCAATCATCCCGTCTAATGGGCCTTTTATACCTAGTTCCTACATAGCTTATATCGTATTTTTAGCTCTTTTTGGGTTTTTTTGCGAATTTTCAAAAAATTCCTGTTCGTAGCCTATTGCACTTACAAAATTCTGCAACCCCGCATTTTTTTTGTTTTTTCATCTTCTTTTGAGAAAAAATATTTTTAAATCTAATTTTGAAGAAATAGTCCATGTAAAATTAAGGTAATCAAAAGCATTTTTTTACTGTTTTTTTGGTTTTATGAACTTAAACTGTACGTCGTCAGCCTTATCAAAATTATGTCTAAAAATATTTTTTCTAAAAAATTCATAAAAAAATAAAGAAAATGCGGGGTTGCAGAATTCTGTAAGTGCAATAGGCTTTGAGCAGGAATTTTTTGAAAATCAGCTTGTTTTGACACTTTTAACACTTTAGTGCGACTTTTGTGGTTATTTGTGCCAATTTTCAAAAAATTCCTGCTCAAAGCCTATTGCACTTACAGAATTCTGCAACCCTGCATTTTCTTTGTTTTTTTATGAATTTTTTAGAAAAAATATTTTTAGACATAATTTTGATAAGGCTGACGACGTACAGTTTAAGTTTATAAAACCAAAAAAACAGTAAAAAAATGCTTTTGATTACCTTAATTTTACATGGACTATTTCTTCAAAATTAGATTTAAAAATATTTTTTCTCAAAAGGAAATGAAAAAACAAAAAAAATGCGGGGTTGCAGAATTTTGTAAGTGTAATAGGCTTCGAACAGGAATTTTTTGAAAATTCGCAAAAAAACCCAAAAAGAGCTAAAAATACGATATAAGCTATGTAGGAACTAGGTATAAAAGGCCCATTAGACGGGATGATTGGTAGATTTCTTCATCTTTTGGTATAAGAAAACGATCCCCAAAGTTTCGTCAAGATCGGTGACCCGGAGGGTGTGACCTCTCCTTGTCAGTCATCAATAAAATTTTACATGGTTAGTGTATGAATATCTCCCAAGCTCTATAACTCCTTCAATTTTTATTTTTTTTATATGAAGAAAAAAAAAACTTACAATCAAGTTAAAAAGACTAAATAATCTTCCTTATCGATATGGAGCGGCTAACGGATAAGAAAGGTAGATCGACTTTGTTTCAAGTACATACACACAGTATGAAAAAAATTAAAAAAAGGGTTTGGCTGCAGGATACCTCGTCGGTGTCTTTGATTGTCTGTCGCTCTGGTTCGGTGAGTCATGCTCGGCTACTTTAAAATGTAGGAGCGAGCCCCCGCGGGTGGCTTATGTAATACCCCCCCGGACGATTAATACTAATTAATACGTTGTTATTGTTACTCGTTCTTGTTTCTGTTCCTGTTCGAACGAGGATGACTCTTGCCTCCTGGGTAAACGATTTGCGTCGTCCGGGTGGTCGCGACACAACTTCGAGCTACACACTGACTTCCATTGTCCTCCGATGATGATTTGCTTTATCCTGCTTTTGTGAAAACTACTATGTAGCTGGATGTATTTTGAGGTTAGGTTTAAGCCGAGTGGCGTAGGATTTTATCTTGCAAATTCTTCAAAATTCTAAAATATTGGACTTTTGATAAAACTACTTTACTGGATACTAGGGTCTAACTCAAATCTGGTCATTTTTCCATTGATCTCTCAAATTCTACTATTAAAAACCCATCAAACTAAAAAAGAAACTAAATCGTCAAAACAATAGCACTCGAGTCGTCCTTTGTGTCCGATTCGAGAGCCCGGGTTCCGCGACGAAAATAAATAATCTATCGCGAAAAAAGGCAAGTCACACAGCGTCAAAAGGCGCTAACGAGCCGCGGAATGGCATGGCTACCGGCCCCGGCTCTTTTGTCGCTTAGTTATTATTGAGATGCTTCGATCAATCAACCGCCGTGTTTATTTAGCTCTTCAAAAACGTTGTTACCGCCTCTTTTTTTTCCCCCAAGTGTCGAGCGGCCAGTTTTGAAATAAATTTCAATTATTGTTATTTTTTAAACTTTGAAAAATGATGCTTGCGAATTATCGATGGATTTTTGGATTTTTTATTGGCTGTGTAAAAATTCAAGCGTTTAAATTTTTAATGAGAATGAATTTTTCATTTAGACAGCAATTTTTATATTAATTTTTTGTTTATACTTTTTTATTGTACAAAATATACAATAAGTAGTATAACGGCCCAATTATTATAATTGTAAATTATATGAGCAGGACTTAAAATTTTCTTCTTTTAACAAGCCACATTAATTTTATCATTCAAAATAATTAGTTTTTTGTAGAATTTGAATCCTTTGATTTACCGATGACCAAACAAACAAACAGACGAATAAAAAAAATGAAAAGAAAGCCCGTGCAAACACGATAAAATGAAAACACGCTACCGAACAAAAGAAGGAGGATTTACAAGTCAAATAAGATAAGATGGCTTATTGACGCCTTTGGCTCGGCTATGGCTACCCCAACTACAAACAGACTCGCGTACTAATCTTTTCTCCAAATATCGTTCTGTTTGCCCGAGGGGATCTAACAAGTGGCGCGTTTAAGCAAATTTGACGATTGTGTGTTTGATTCGATGCAGCTTTTTTCCCCAGCTATTGTCATCCTTATGTCTGATTTGCGAAGAACTTTTGGTTTTTCATGCTGCATCAAATAGTAGGTAGAAAAATCATTGAGACGTACTTTTTGAAGGTACGGACTTTTGAAGTTTCATAAATTATTATACTTTAATGTCAAATTTTATACTGATGACATCGAGAGTACCAACTTTCAAAAAATTATTTCTCCGTTGATATTAATAAATACCTGTCCATCTACTCGCTAAAACTACTGTAGCTTTCCAACAAAACAAAAAACGCAATTTTTCTCAAAAAAATTTATGCTCGACTACATACTTTAAATTTGGAAATGCGCGGACACTCTTCCGGTCGGCACCAACATCCGGAAGGGCCGACCCGTCCATTGATTGATGACTGCGAGATCTTAAAAAAGAAACTCTCGGCAGCGGCTGGCGACGTCGTCAGGCTCCGGTAACAGGATCATAAAGTCGGTATTTAGCCGCGCGCCTCGTCATCCAAGAGTCGTTTATCATCGGGCCTTTTTTACGTTAGACGTCTGTCCTCTTCTCCCGAGATCGGCCGAAAAAATACCGGGGCATTGTCGAACTCGCGAAATACATATTTTAACAACGAACGATTTCTTCGTACGCTCTCTCGTAGAAATATCTTTTCAAATTATTTATTTTTCATTTCGTAAGCTTGGTGTACTATAGGAGTTGAATAAATAAATAAATCTGAGAGGTATAAATTTTCAAAACTTACAATTTTTATCATTTACTTTGACACAATTGATGCAATTTACAGTGATCTGGTAACATTTAGTTTATTTGTGACGCAAGCCAAAAATGTAATCAGCTGATGTACACTTATCAGAGATAAAGAAATATTTTATAAATTACACTGTGCAAAATATAATATCTTTTAAAATTAAGACAATATGATAAAAGTAAGTTACAAAATACTGGGAACAATAAGACCTCATTTCGCAGTACTCTTGAACCTTACCGAGTTTGAAGTACTTCACAATACTCTTGACCTTACTAATAATTTATATAAACAAGAAAAAAAAAATTCTCGTCGCAGTCGGTAGGACTCGAACCTACGCTCCCAGAGGGAATCTGATTTCTAGTCAGACGCCTTAACCACTCGGCCACGACTGCCGATGGCTCAGCGACGGCTTAAATGCGTACAGAATTTTTTTATCGAACGGGTCGATGAGATAAATCAATGACGATCGATTTTTTGTTTTGATAAATCTGGCGATAAAGTATATTTGCGTTGTGGAAGCAAAAAGTGTCGTATGCAAGTCGGTAATGTAGGAATTTTCTATGATTGGTATTGTTAATAATTTTTTTTTTAAGGGTTTATTTTTTAAGTTTTTATCTTCGTGCGTGAAGAAAATCGTATAAGCCAAGCTAATTATACAAATGAGGATAAAACATAAAATTATAAAAAAGTTTTTTATTTTATTATAATAAATATTTTTAGAAAATCAATAAATTATAATACTTATAAAAAAAAAAAAACTCGAAAAGTATTAGAAATTTTTTCTGAAAAATTCTTTTAAAACGATAGTTTGGTCGATTAATGCTCTAATGATGAAATTGATTCTGGACTTTTCTAAAAATAGGTATAACATTCTAAAAGTAGTAAGATCTGAAAATGTGATCAAACCCGTATTCATAGGTTAAGATGTATATGTCAGATGCTAGCCTTTATAACAATATTATTATTTTAGATCTCATTTACTTAAAAAAAAAATTTTGTACTTTACAAAAAAAACTTCATTTTTCACTGATAATAATATTTAAAACACTTGGAAGTATTTTAAAATCGTGAAAAAATTTACACGTCAAGTATACCTATATCGAACTTTTTAAGACACTTGGGTCCCCTAAAGTTTATAACAAAATGCATTGGTCGTCCCTTTAAAAAGACCCTCATGAATTAAAAAACAATCAATCAACGCAAGAAAAAAAAAAAAAATCAGAAAGCAGTGAGCGATCAAAACAAGCCCATCATCAAAAATCCCCTTCCAAAGCCCTTATCAATTTTCCCCCGAAAACCCGGTCTTTTATGAACTCGAAAAAGATGCAGTGCGAACACCTGCAAAAGGCGGTCTTTGTGTAAGCAAGCCATCTCCCCTTCGTACCTTGGACGCCAGGATTTCGGTCCGATGACGAGATAATAAGTTCCGACTACGGCTTTTGTCGGTACGCATCGCTCGTAGTTGATGTGCAGGGGATAAATTATTTTGATGGTCCCTTCTTTTTTGTTTGATTATGGTGCGCGTCACGCTCGAGATATAGTCATGATCCGTTTTATTACCCGGTGTTACGTACCAGTAAATCTATATGGAAAGACTTGAACTATATTTTTAAAGCTCGAATCATCAATCATTTTTTGTTTTATTCAGAGTATGGTTTAGCAAAAATAAACTTTAGATTAAAATTTGCCACGAATAAAGTTACAATGAGCGAGACTTACGGTGACGAAAATGTCTGTAAACCACTTTATGCTTCAAGCTTGCGACAATACAAGTAAATTTGACCTTTGTTAACAGTACGTTGATGTATTATAAAAATAAATGTTTTACTTATTCGTGGCTGGTGTATCGAAAATTTTTTTTTTATTATAATATATCAACGGATTGATAAATGAAGATCATTTTAAAATTGTTTGTCACAGGCCAAAAATATTAATAGACAGGTTTAGAGACACTTTAGTCATGAAAAGTACCTAACTACATTGTAACTTTATTCGTGGAAAATTTCGGTCTAAGGTTTTTTTTTTGCACAGGCAATAGATTTTACAACTAATAAACAAATGAGCGCGCTGAAAGATGCTAGTAAAATCAAATTCTTCTCTCCGTCTCTGTTACTTTCATTTAATTTATTTTATTTATCTCCATTGTTACAATATGCTTTTGTATCTTTTTGCACAACATATTGTATAAATTTACCAAAAAAAATCTCTCCCATATAAGCAATAACTGAAAGCCGTAAAATCAGCAGCACTCGAGAAAGTAAGTTTTCACGCAGTAACAAGTCAACACCATAGTCAGACCATAGAGACGAGTAGTAGGTAGTTTAGGGGGGGGAGCCCTTTTGTGCCGGTAGCGTATGCCTCGCGTAATTGGGGTGTACGCGGCGGTCCGCAACTCTCTCGGGGGGGAAGGATCATGCGCGATGCATATGCTGCGAGTTACTCGACCCGTAATAGATAAATAAGGGGAGGCCGCGCGGGCTGCCCTTTTTTCTCGGTCTTATTTCCGAACCCGGAAAATCAGGGGGTCCAACCTAACAAGTAGATCCCGAGGGGGAGTTTTACCTTTTTATCAACTTCTAAGGCCTTGGCTTTATGGGGAATTTTCCGAGGTTTTTTAGGTCGAGTTTATTTGAATTTCAAACATTTGATAACAATCTATAAAAATAACCGAAAA
This sequence comes from Encarsia formosa, assembly GCA_038277355.1. NCBI lineage: Eukaryota > Metazoa > Arthropoda > Insecta > Hymenoptera > Aphelinidae > Encarsia > Encarsia formosa. The sequence continues at coordinate 1,812,213 of CM076185.1, read as the reverse complement.
AAAATTACTCATAAATTATAATAAATGAACAGGTCAGAATTGAATCTTGAGATTTCGAAAAATAGTTTTTTAATTTGTGCTAAAATACTTGTACGAAACTTTTCAATCGACTATGATTATTGTATTTTCCAATCTTTGTTTATTAAATTATTATTAAAAAATGTATATACAATTTATATTTCATCGAAAAGGTCCATTAACCCTAAACCAATCAAGATATTGTCCATAAGAAGTCATAATAATTGTTGTGGTGTAATATCCTGTACTCAAACTAAAAACCTTTCTTCCTTACAAAAAAAATTAATAATAATAAAATGATTCAATAAATATTATGAAGATGCAGTGTGCAAGCTCGCATCGCGATCCGTCAAATGCACCGTGACGATACGAAGTGAACTGGTAGAAGATCAATTATCGTACGCCACCGAGCATCACCACCGCGAGTTTGTTTGTCACGGTACTTACGCTTTCGTTGCATCGTCAAAATTTTGCACTTTTTATTTCAAAATTGTGCTATCAGAATTTTAAATATTCAAAAATTTGTTTCTAATAAAAGCAGCTTGTAATTGATATGAATTTCGATAAAAAAAGGTAAAAAAAAAAAAAAAGATGTCAAACCGAGTGTCAAATTTGATTTATAAAAATGATTTAGCGTAAAGCCTCGGGGGATTGTCAATTAGAGTAGCATAAGTGTAACCCGAAGCCGCAATTGAGCCCACCCGAGTAGAAAATCGCAGCAGGGGCGTGCGGATGATTTTCGGGGCCTATTAACGACACGCTCCGCGGGGGGGCGTCTTTGGATATTATATTGTTCGTACATACTACTTTTTACGGAGATAATGATGTCAAGCGGCCGGTTTTAGGGGCCTACCGCGAATATATTTTAATAACCGATCAATTTCTCCAAAGTTTTTTTTTTTTTTTTTTTTTTTAATTGGGGAGAAGTGTGACAAATTTTTTTTCGTTGGGTGAGTGTTTGGTTAGACGAGGCTCTTTGATCCTCTTTGATGATACCGATATGTTTTGTGAGCATACAAAATTTGGTGGCTTTTTGATCTTAAGTGTGTATTGATATATTTTCCAACCGATATGTTGAGAATATTTTTTTTCTGAAAGTACAAGATTTTTTGAATCGAAATTCTAAATGTTCCAGTATATGGATTTTACAAACTAACTATTCATAATTAGAATTGAATAAATTTGAATTTATGGATAGAGAAATTAGTTTTATTTTATTTTATAATTTTTATTCAGTTTATAAGTTACGACAGAAATAAGTACTTCCTATAAGGCTTTTTAATAAGCAGGCAACCTAACGATATTTTATAGATTTATTTAATTTTATTATATTTGTCATTTTGAAATCTTATTGAATTACTATGTAATTCGGATAATAATTATTAAAGAAAATTTAATTGTATTATAACTTTAAATCCGATGTAATTCTGGCCCCGAGCTAAAAAAGTTTTACACACATTATTTAAACTTTTTGTATTTATTTTCATGGACATTTTGAGATTATAAAAGTTTTGACCATAACACCAACAAAACTATCAATTGTTTATTATTATCAAATAAAATCGTCTGCTTATTACATGATTTCCAGGGTCCTCGTGTCCGGGACAGAAAACTGGTAACGAGGGAACATGCGAGTGACACAGCTCACGAAATCAAGCCGTGAAGTCAATAAAGAAGACGAACCGCGCAATTAAATCATCACGCGCATCTGCCACTCGCTAAATAAAAAAAAAAAAAAAAAAAGAAACCAAATTGCGGACCGTTTAAATTCTAGATAGCCTAGGCGAGATACGGACTATAAATTTATATCCTCCCCTTGCACACTTTTTTTATTCCTGGCTCGAGAGGGTTGACTTTGCTGGATTAGCCGGGGCTTTTTTATTGACTCGGGTTACGAATAAAAAAAAAGGGTAGTTTATCAATCTAGCCCGAAAAAAGGCAAAGCGTGGAGAGCTCAAATGAATTGGTTGGTTACAAACGAGGGGCTTTTTTAATAAATGGGTGCAAAAAAATTTAATGACCGTGTGGCTATCGATTGACCGAGGAACGAAAAATAAGTTTTTGATGGCAGTTTTCTTGTTGTTGGTAGCATTGGATTTTTACTTCAAATTGATTAATTGATTTGCAAGATAAAGATGGGTACGTCTTTTTGAGTACTTTCCAAGTCATTTTTTCAGAAACAAAGCAGTATTTGATGTAAAAAAAAAAAAAAATTGAATTTTGTTATTTCTTATTTATTTAATAGTTAAAAATTATTAAAACCTCGATTTCCAGCCTTAAAACTGGTTTGCCTACTCAAAATTAATTGCTGAGTACGAAAAAAATAGTTTCAGAGCGATCTGAGAACTCAACCTGATGTCCTATGGAGTGACCCATGCACGCTTAACCAAATAAATACTATCTGGTATCCCAGACATGATAAAAAACAAAAAAATAAATTAATTATTAATAATCGTACATACTCAACCTTGCGTTATATGCTCAATCTCAATGATTCATTTGAAACTCGGTGGATGATGAAAGAATCACTAAGCGTGTCAATCGAACTGTAGGCAGATACCAAAAATCCACCTGTAAGTACTCCTCGGATTCAGCTCAGTGGCCACGTTACACCCATGAATACGCAATTAGAGCTCGGTTTAATCCCCGCGTAATAAAGAATAAAATCTCTCCCCCTTAAGCCTGCATCGCACTTGTAACTCGATCCGACAAAGGTGGCGCGCCCCGAATGTTTGTAAACTGCGGATCATCCCGAGGATTATCCCCGTCTGATGGATCATTCTAAAATCATGGAACCGAACTTATCCCCGCTGCGACTTGAAATTTTTTTTTTAAGTTAGTCTGCTATGAATTGTTTATTAACGTTAATGAGTATGAACCTACCAGTACATTAAGGTTAATAAATGAAATAAATAATAAATTTTGATGAATGTCAACCAATAGTTTAAAGTGAATAATTATGATCAAATTGAATCTTCAATTAGATTATAGTTTAGAGTGAAATATTGCGTCGGTCATTAACAGTTTTCGTTTTGAAGAAAGTTTAAATGACTTGTCGTAAGCAATGAATGTGACTGCGAGTTGAACATGAGCCAAATGATAATATTGAGTTTGAATAGTCACGACTTGCAAAAAATGCAATTTAAAAAAAAAATTTTTCAAAATATCAGACGAACGGCGGAAAAATCCAAATGAAAAGCAAACAGCCGCGAATTCCTTCGAAATCTCTCGTAACGAAGACAACATCGTTAGCTCCTTCTAGGTGAAACGACAACGGTTTGTTATTAAAAAAAAGCCCTTACAGGAAACTTGACACAGAGCTGTTCAGTCTGGCCTCTTTTCTTCTCTCGTTTGCTCTTCGTTCCACCCTCGGGAGAGAGAGAGAGGAAAGCCGGGAATAAAATTACCTTCGTTAAGCGAAATACAGCTGCAAGCTCCCTTGTTCTTCTTTCACCCTCTCTTTTTTAATCAATTATTTTCGTGCGTTCGCTATTGAATTATTTTTCTAGCGTCTGAAGGGCTTTGAATTTACGAAGGAGAGCTTTTTTTTAAATTACGATAAATTGAGGGAATTTTTTTTAAGGTTAGGAAGTTATATGGATATTAATAATAACAAGTGTTTGTTTATATTTTGACTAATTTTTTATTTTATACTTAAGGTAGGACTAACAGATACATATTTTGAATTTGAAACAATTTGATTCCTGGTTAATGGTCGGTCCGAGTAGGAGTTTGATAAGAAGATTCATAACTATACCACTAGGGAGGAAATAATACTAGTAAAATCGCTATTTTGGACAATATTGGCATGCTTTCCGTCCTGAGGTTTGAAGCTCAGACTGACTTCTTAAGGTCTTAGGAAAAATAATATTTTTATCTAAGTATCAAGTATTAAAACTTTTTGATTAAATTTGGTCTAAATTAATCGAATCAAATTTTTGATTTGACACAATCGTATTGTTTCATTAACTTCCGGCTATACTTTAATCATCCGGTGAATCCCTCAGACTCTTCTTATTTACATAAATAATAATATTTCGATATTTCGTCATCAAAATAACGCCCAACCCATCGGAGTGAAAAATGATTATATATAGGTAGTAAATCGAGTTCGCGTCAGAGATCAAACATCGGATTGATCCCCATTCTCCTCGGCGTCAAACCAGACGGCTGAGCTCTCGAGACTCGACCAAAGCTCGCCGAGCGACACGACCGTGCTATGCTATCGATCCACGCAACCAAGTGCCATTTTTTTTTCTTTTTTTTTTCTTGACGTCTGAAAAGTTCGAGCGCGTGCTTATTTTCACGCCAATTAAGCTGCGGACTCGAGTGGCGTCTAAGTTGGGGGAGGAATAATCGTCATTTGGCAAAATGTGGGATTAGAAGTGTGACTCGGAAGGTTTTTTTTTCGGGGTGTTTGACAGCAGCTTGAACTTCGTTAATGATTTTGATGGCTTTAGGGCTGTTCGAGACTCGAGACTTTTCTCGGTCTCGGTCTCGATCTCGGTCCGAGACCGAGACCGAGACTAAGTAACCGAGACTCTCGGTCTCGAACCGAGACTTTAATATGCTCCTTGACATGGTTTTGATTTGACCGAATGGGGAGTGGAAATGAAAGATGCTGCAATAAAAAAGTTTTATGAAGTTTACAACAAAAAATACTGCGATAAAGGCAAAACCTCGGGCAAAACTGTATATGCTGAGGAGCCGAAGAAGTCAGCATTTTATTCGTGATGTGATTGGTTGAAGAACAAAATTTAAACTTTGAATTTTTATTTTTAATTTTTATATTACAATCCAATTAAAACATCTAGAGGATAGATTCGATAAAAAATAATTATGTCATAAAGTGTTCGAAATTATCCGATCAAAATCATGAAAATAATAATAATTAGTAAATAAACCATTCTTATTTAATCTTACAGAAAGACTATGTTTTATTTATTTGTGTAGACATTATAAAAAAAAAAAAAAAAAACAATTATTTTTAAAAAATTTGTCAAATTATTGAGACCGAGACCAGAAAATTTTTTCGAGACCGAGACCGAGACCATCCAAAGTCTCGTCAGTCTCGGTCTCGAACAGCCCTAGATGGCTTAGCAAACACAGAGAGGGAATACGATTAAAAACTCAGAAGATTGAATTGAATTAGAGAAATCTTCGATGTTTGTTGATTTATAAGATAGGAGAGAGAACATTGACAGTATCATCGAAATCTTCTGCTCAGATCTAACCGCGTCCCAGGAAAGAAAAGTCAGCAGGGTACATGTAAACCTTTTGTTTAAATAAATTTAGTTTTAACTAGAGCTCGGGCTGAAGCTCCCATGATCTCTAATGACCGCATTGCACCGGGAGCCGATCTTTAAGTTTTATTTATAATTTTCATACCTCCGGGACGAAAACACCAAATTCCCTCCCCGGGTCGGAGCGGGACTTTGGGTTTTCCTCCCGTCGTAATGAAAAAAACATTACACACGACGCAGGAAAAGTATTAGCCGACCCCTAGCAAACCTTTGCCACCCTCGCCTTCGGCTCGGGCGTCAATTTGGGTTTGCTAGGGCTGGCCAATACTTTTCCAGCGCCCGGTGTGTAATATACTATTTCATTTTTTAATAACTAAACAAACGTGATAATTTATTTTAAAACCAGCATATTAATTTTTATAGTGAAAATAGAAAAATTTTCAGAGTAGTTCAGGTGTGTGGAACCTATAAATGGGGCCTTATGGGATGGCAATCAATGCTTCAATAAAACACTGTTTTGTTTAAACTTTTTGGGTTTCAAAATTTCGATTTCCTCTCAGCAAACTCAAAGCCCATTATTTTTTCTGTCCGCGTCCTGAATAAATTGAGTAAATTTCACGGTAGCAGGACGCATAAAGATGAGCGATTAATCGCACTAATGAGCGTTATTCGGTACAAGGGACGATCCCAGGTATGAGTTTTTGCGGGCTACCAGCTCGACTCGGCATTGTTCCCCACCGCGAGCGTAAATATATCGGAAGGCTGGAGTTTAAACAAGTTCGCAGCTCCATTGTGTCGCGTACCTACAATGCCCTACAACGCCCTGAAATGCCCAGGTAGGGGATGCTTATTTATGGCCCTAGAAAAAACAACTCGCTACGGGGATGAACTACAGAAGCGAGAAAAAAAAAACATTTGGAATGGCTTTTTTTTTTGTAAAGCAAAGCGCTTACTTTTTTTTTGAGGAGTGTATGGTTTGCCGATTTGAGTTTTATTGGATGTTGTCAGGTGAATCGGTACACATCGTCATGTTTTATGTTGAAAATATTTTTTTATCGTAGTATGGGTAAAGTTAATTTTTACGCATCGATTTTAGTGCGTAAAAGGTCGCTTTACGAGCACTTAGAAAAAAGTTAAAAATATTCGTTTTTTACACTTTTACTTACGTACTGTTCCTTGATTATAATCTCTCATCAAAGTGGACAGATAATCAATTTAATATCTACAATTATGTTATTTAAAAAAAGCAAATACTAGAAGAAAAAAATTCTTGAAAAATTTCTTGGATCCCATAAAACCGAGATATTTATCTCCACTCGCCACCTCAGCACCGATCAAAAGACCCTCCCGCTGAAAAAATATTAGTAAATCTAACCACTTGAAGTCCCAAAAAAAACCCTCGATCTCGAATTACGTATCCGATTACCCTGATCCTCCACCCGTAAAAATAAATATCACTCGAAGAATCAATAAAAGCTCGTCACCTAGTGGATGATGCACCTGGTGCAGGTGCTGGTCTATAAATACTTAGGAACGCTTATCTCTTTCTTCGGTATCGCGATTGCTTCATTACAGGTGCCCTGGTGACTCCGAGAACAATAATCGGAGGGGGCGATCCTTATTTATGGCTGTCGTAGCTAGGCGAGTTTTATTGTCTCGGGGCTTACTTTGATGAACAAAAGCGAGTTATATTATTATTATTATTATTATTATTATTTTTTTGTTATTTTTCTATAATAGTATAGATTTTATAGAGAGAAATTTGTCAAAGTACTGAGGTTCAATAACTGTTTATGTAAATTAAAATTTCAGTGAAATTTTCTGTTGATACATTTTATATTAAATTTATTCATTTTTTTATATATATTTTTAAAAAATTATTTCCATCATTGAATTGTTTACAATACGATATACACTGACAAAAAAAAAAAATGATTTTCATGAATATTGAAGCATAAATTCGAAAAAATGACAATTCTTAAAACGTATGTAATTTCACTTAGACATTGTAAAATCACTTACGAGTTATCAAAATTTAATTTCTTTACACGAAAATCATAGAAGGCGTGCGAGCCCCCTTTTCAACCCCTAATTTATAGCACTTGAGGAATCACGTGATTTTAAGATAAGCATCGAGGCGATAAAAATAATTGCATGCTATTTTATACCTACAATTTTTATATTGGCCATTTTTTATCAATTTATCGGACAAAATGACGATTTTAGCTAATCGAATGATTATTGTTAAAGAGATCTTGGTAATTATAACCTGAAAATCGCATGTTTAACAAAATAAAAATCTCATAACTTTCTACTTGAAGAATAAATTTTTTAAAAAATTCTGTAGTATTTGTTAAACGTAATGTTTATAAGCAGTCAACCCTAACCTAAAAAAAAAAATTTTTTAGGTTAATTCCTTGTAAACCATAAAATTTCCTAAATTGGTTAAAATAATTTTTTAATAAAGAAGACAATTTCCAAATCTTCATGAAGACTCAAATGTCCAGTTTTCATCCAACTTTACCAGATGCAATCTAAAAAAATTCATCGCAAACCTTCCAAAAAGATCATCAATTTAAAAAAAAGCAATCTCGTCCTGGCGTTACCCATCAGTAGAAATAATAATTACGGTAGAATTTCGGTAGGACCACCCTCGATAAGAAACCGCCGCCGCAGCTTCCGGCATGTAAGTTTAAGAAAGGGGGTTAACGGAGAGAGAGTGAGAGAGAAAGAGAAAAAAAGAGGTCTAGTGCATCGTCCTTCCCCTTGGAGTTGGTTTGATAAATGCGTCTTCTCACGAACGCTTGAAAATAACCCGGGTATTCCGAGACACGCCCAGCAGCTCTGCGACACCGCCGCACGCGTCATTAGCTTGCGGCTTGTTTGCAATTTCTCTCTTTCTGCTTCTCTTTTTTCCTCTTTGACGGATCGATTTTTGGTCGATCTTATCTACACCCCGATTTTTCGAGAAAAACTTTTGCTTTTGGTATTTTTTTTTTTTTTTTTAAGAAACAGAATTTTTTACGGGCAAAATAAAAAAAAAATTCAATTATAACTCAATTTCGTTGACTCGTATCTTTCAGTAAAAAATTTAAGCTATTACTATTATAATTTTAAACACTTGCAAAAAATTGGCATCAAGATTTACTTTTATATATTATATTAAAACTTTGACTTAATAAGTTTTATAATATTAATTATTTTTTAGTGTTTGGTTCTTATTTTTTGTGTAATGTAAAATGATTTATTTCCTCATGTCTCTTGTACACTGGCAGTCTAGCCGAGGACCATGGCTTAAATTTTAAATTTTTATGCATCGCTTTAGAGTAGATATATAGGCTACTTAAAAAAAATTATATTTTCTACCCAAAATCTTAAAACATAAAAGCGCTATATAACAATTCAAACACCAGTGTAGAAGAAGCACCAGTATTTTCTTAATTTCATCTTTTTTCATAACACTTCTACCATTCTCATCAGAATTCCCAAAAACATTTAAAAAAAGGGGGTTGGGAGGATTTGGAATATGAAAATTTAATAGTTCCAGAAACGACGATTAGGAGGGTGATTTAGGGGGGGTTAAGCCGTAAATAAGCCGGCTCGTCCGCGAGTGACAAGCTCGGAAGTCATAAGCAGATCGTAAGGATGGCAAGCTGCGGGGCGCCAAGCTGTCGTTACACGTGCTGCTCTTCTCTCTTTGACACTCGACACGTAACCGCGCGCTCCTGCTCTCTTATGATGGGAGACGACGCACGCCCAGGAAGTACCCAAACCTTTTTTATGCGTTTAAGATGACGAGCTTTTGTATATCTTTTTCATTCCTTACGGATAGTCCATCCAAATTCCCCATTTGTGGGAGTGGTGTTTACCTTTTTTCTCACATAGTTCTGTTCAATTTTCAAAAGACTAAACTTGCATTTTTTTTATTGGATCGATAATATTTTCGTCAGCACACGTAAAGTTCCTTTTTTTTATAGTTTTCCAATATCAATACAAAAGTTTGACTTAAAATTTTATTGATATTGAAAAATGTGAAAAATCTTACTATTTTATTGCCCTTTGAAATTGACTTTTAAAATCACTGGAATTTGTTGATATCTCCTCAATATTATTGGTATATTGATTGAGACTTAAATGGTTTTTCTCGTTTTTGCGTCTCACTTGAATACTTATAAGCTATGAATTATAAATGAATAATTATGTAAAAATTAAACTATCATTAGCTCAATTGTGAATAAAATGAGATGAAATCAATAGTTGGTATTGAAGTAGATACTAATTGTCCATTAATATCGATATTGAAGTTCAATAGTTGCTCTTAGTATTGAGTCCACATATGAAATATATAAGTATCAAAAAATTTATCTAACGCAACTATAGCTGAGCAGTCTCCACCTGATGGATAAGTAAGTACACTCTTGTTTGAGCAAGTAAAGAAAAAAAAATCGATCTCACACTCGAACGGTTCGCCACCCGCGAGATAATCGAGCTCGGTTAAGGCCCCCCGCAGCGAGTCGTTTAAGTTCGTAGTCAGGTGAGCCAGCGGGACGTCGATGCCCGATGAGGGATTTGGTGTTAACGCCGCTCGTCCGACCGTGATATCCTCGCGTGGGGTCTTACCTTTGGTCTGGAGCTTTGAATTACGACTCTTGGTTTGCAAACAAAGTTTCACTCTTCTCTTCTTCTTATGGAGTACACTTTTATGAGTAATTCTAAATTGGGAGAAAAAACCAATGTTTTCCTAAAAGGTATAGATTTTTTACCACTTTCTGTGATCATAAGTCCGTTTATAGAAAGAAAGCTCAATAAATATTTCTGAAAAAAGTAAAAAAATAATGCAAAACAAGAGTATACCATTACTTATTAAGTCCATATTAAACTAAAGCTAAAGAAATTTATACGAAAATTGCATTAAATAATGCCAAAATAATTGTTATTCAAATTTTTTAATTCATTATAAAAAGCACTCTGAGCATTTATTAAAAATCAAAATTCAATTGATAATGAAACTCGATAAACAATTTTGAAATCACAACATTGTGTCTTAGGTCAAACTAAAAAATTGATGAATCAGTTATTAAATCGACTCGTCGACAGTCAGCAAAAGTTCGTTTATACTGCAGTTTGGTTTCAAATTCAAATTTTAATAAAAAATCTGCAATGAATTTTTGGTTTGTTATTTGTGCCATCAGTTTTTACTTCTCGAGTTGTGATAGTAAAAAACTGACTTGCTACTACGGAGGACCTTTAAAAGCTCTCAAGGACTTCGAAATCAAGTTCAACAATGTGACCGGCGTGCGCGCGGATGGAACTTTGATTGGTGGAATTGTTTCTTCACCTAGAAAAACCGTAGTAGTTGTTCATGGATTCACCAGTGATTATGAATGGGTCAGTCGTATGGCGGAAAAATGGCTGGATAAGGTCAATGTTATGATATATCAACCAATTCTACGAAACAATTGTTTTTCGCAAGTATACCATTGTACTGAAAATTTTATCAATGTATTTCAGGAAAAAGTAAATTTTGTTGTGATCGAGTGGATGAAGTACAGCGAGATGCCATCACTGGAGTTGATGTTTGTGCAGTCAGCCTTGGCATCGGAGTTTGTAGCTGAAGAGATCAGCGAGTAAGTTACACTCCCATTCAAAGTAATGAAAATAAGTTTGAGCCCATATTTTTAAGATTTTTAGAGAAACTGGTTCAAGATTTAAGAAAAAATTTGGACTTTCACTTCGTTGGTCACAGTCTTGGGGCCCACATCGCTGGTCGGGCTGCCAGATTGTTGAAGAAGAATGGAATCAAGGTCCAACGCATAACCGCTTTGGATCCTGCGTTTCCATGTTTCGAAGACGATTCGGCAGAATTGAGACTCAAAAAAACCGATGCTGAGTTTGTGGATGTAATACATACCAATTCCGAGCCAGGAAAGAATAAAGGAAACCTCGGGATTTACGATGTCATGGGTAACTACTAAAACAACATTATATTTCATTACTTTTAGATCAATAAGATTAATATGAACTGTGCAGTGCAATAAGGTACCTTATTGCATGAGTAATGAAAATAGCTTAATTTAGTACGATATTCTTGACCAAAATAGATTTTTAAAAGTATTTTTGGATCAGGCTTTTTTGTTAGTGCTCCAATAAGACATGTTATTGCACTGGTATTTTAACAATTTTTTACAATCAATAAAAATGAATTATTTTTAAAAACAGTAATTTTCCTATTTATTTTTGTTCTGTTCTAGGCCACGTGGACTTTTATCCAAACGGTGGTGGCAGTCAAACAAGGTGCATTAAAAAGATTGACGATCCTGTAGAAATAATGAAATTTTGTAACAAGCTGACCAGTCAGGTAGATTCTATCAAGTGTTTGACCGTACACGCCATGTACGCTCTTAACGTAACTAAAGTGACTGCACTTCGAAAAATTGTAAACGCAATTTCGGAAACGAGTTTGGGTATCAGACTGGGAGATATTTTGGAAAATGGTAACTACGCAAAAATTTTTCTTTATTAAGTTAGTTATTATTGTACGGCCCGTAATGACAAAAATTTTTTTAGGAAATAAATAAAACTTCTTTGAATAATAAAATCGATCTTAGATTTTTGTCCAAACGGGTTGTAATAAATTAATAATAATTATTCTACCTATTTTGGTTTTTTATTGTATGAGTACATGAAATAAAATTGGTATTTACAGTTTTTAATGGGAAAAATGTGATTTGCGATCACAACGCAGCCGTCGAATATTTCATAGAGAGCTTGGAAGGCCGACCTATAAAATGGGCAAATCCCACTGTTTTTCCGGTCAAGGTCAACCAATTTTTACGACACGATAATCGAAGATGCAACAAAAACAGATGCATCGAGATGGGAATAAACGCCGAGATGTACAAAAATTACATTAATTCGCGTCCGGGATATGTATTTTATGTTGATTCAGCGAGACTTGTTGCAATATCTTCAAAATAATAAATCTAAATAAAAATGGAAAAATAAAAATAACTGATCTCTTGATCATCGAACCCTATAACTTTGGAAAAAATGTAAACTTAAAAGCCATAGGAATGTATGAAAATTTTTTCTAAATAAATTTTGTATAATATTTTTTTTTTTTTTTTTTTATGTAGACAATAGAAATAGAAAAAAATTCAATTAAATAATGATAAATACTTGTTTCATTTCAATTCAAACATATCAACTTAACCAAATTCCTACTCCAAATAAGAAAATATATTTTTAGCATTTTTCAAACAGTTTTGATAATCTAAATAAATGTTCGATAAATTCCGGGAAAAATAGCTTAAAAATTTAATTTTATTAAATATACAAAGCGAAAATTTTTTTTTTCAATGATATGAATCATTATTTTAATCTAGCAATCAAAACAACTCTTTTCTTTTTTTCTTTTTTTTTTTTTTTTATGTCTAATTTAAAATCTTTTTTAGCTATTGGTTTATAATTTCCAATTTGCTGGAAAAAAGAAATATGATTACGTAAAGAATAGAAGTTTCAAAAACGTGCTTTTTTAAAATTTCGTAAAAAAATTTTAATCTAAAAAAAAAAAAAATTATCTGCATGAATTGGTTAAAATGTCATTTGAAAAATATTACTCGCTGAAGATAATTTGAGAACCATAAATTGAAAGTCTCGAAGTTATTGTTTTAAAATTGAAGCTTGCGAAAAAATTGTGTAATAAATAAGTCTTCTCCGCAGCATTTCCATTTATTATTTTTTTGTCTCTGAGAAAAAGTCATGAATTTTTGGTTCAGTATAACGCTTACGGGTTTTTATTTTTTACGTTGTTATTGTCAAAAGCTCACTTGCAATGAAATAGTTACCGACGAATACGTGAATCCAGATTTTGAAGTTAATTTTAAATTGTTCGACATTGACTCAGATGGAAATTTAGTAGAGGAAGATTTTTTTCCAAAAAAGGACAGTATTTATTTCGATGCGACTAGAAAAACCATTGTTGTCATTCGCGGATTTACCAACGATTACGCCTGGGTCAATCTAATGGCACAAGAATGGCTGAAAAGGGTAAAATCACTTCTTTATTTATTTCTTTATGTTTAGAATACTTGTTTTAAAAAAGTGTCCTAGTTGTTTTGTCATTAATTTCTCATTAAATATTAATGCGACCATGTGGACTTTTTTCAAATTATTTTAAACGAACATTGTTTAGTAGAACTGCTGAATCAGGTGATTCATTGATTTAAATAAATCAATGAAATCAAACTTGCATACTTCATATTTTATGGCATAAATATTTTGACCTATATCTTTTAGAACAAAAGAGTTTTGTAATTACAAAGTTTACTTTTTTATTTTTTAGGAGTCGGTTAATTTTATTTCGGTTGAACGAGAAAACTACAATATTTTTGATATATACAGATATAGAAAAGCAGCCTTGGAATCTGAAATAATTGCTGAAAAGGCTAGCAAGTAAGATTTTATTCAACATACTAAGTTTTTTATTTTATCGACTTGAGATTATTTTTATTATTTACAGCTTCATGCGAAAGCTTATTCAAAAAAATAAAGAAAAGATGAACATGAATTTTCACTTCGTCGGTCACAGTCTTGGTACCCACATCGTAGGTCAGACTGCCAGACTGTTGCAGGAAAATGGAATCAAGGTCCAACGCATAACCGCTTTGGATCCAGCGTTTCCATGTTTCGAAAACGATTCGGCAGAACTGAGACTTCGTAAAACCGATGCCGAATTTATGGATGTCATTCATACGAACTGCGAACCAGGAGATGATAATAAGGGAAATTACGGAATTTACGATCCACTGGGTAATTACTACTATTGAATGTGTCCTTAAAAATTTTGTATTATGATAAGTAATGAATTTTAGTATTTATTTTGGGGTTCTTCAAGTTTAAAGACTCAGACGAAAAATCCCATTTAATTATTATTTTGAATTCCCAGTGAAACGCTTTACCAAGTCACGTGACATGCGTTTATAATATTAATTCTCATAAAAATTAGATTAATTGTCACTTGACACCCGCATATTAATGTTTGTAAAATCATGTTAATTGTTGTGACTATACTAAATGTTAAAAAGTAGCACTAGCTATAGACTAAATCTTAGTAACGTGACTGCATTACGTGTCAAGCATCTTGGTAGGAATTCAAAATCAACATTGTCATTTCAACCAGTAAAATTAAAAAAATTTACATTAAAAATTCAATATCAAGGTCACGCAGATTTTTACGTAAACGGGGGCCTTTATCAACCAGCGTGCGAGAATGTGAAACGATGCAGCGATATAGACTCGCCCCAGAAGTCCATGGATTGCTGGCTCGTGGCTTTTTTACGTACTGCTTACATTGTGACACCCACGCTGTCACCCAAAGCTCTGAGCCTGCTTCTGCAATTGGGGACGCAAATCGACACCGAGGATATTATAAAAAAAGGTTAGATGAATCTCCTGTTAAATCAAGTGAGAATGACAGCTTTAATTTTTTTTTTAGTACTGAGTGGGAAAGAAGTAACCTGCGAGCACGAAGAGTCCATTTACTACTTCATAGACAGCTTGGATCCTAGAAAACGGAAAATGTGGAGCAACCCCACAAGTCTGCCGATGAGCATAGACCAGGATTTGCAGAGTCGAAATCGCAAATGTTACACCGGCAACTCGGACTGCGTTGAGATGGGAATAAACGCTGATTTGTATAAAAATGATTCTGGTGGAATATATTATGTTGAAATAATGAATTGACTTGAATATAAATAAAATGATGAGAATTAAAATTGCAATTTTTCATTATTAAATATGGTTAGTAAAAAATTATGTAAGTGAATTTGTATGTTTTTAAGATTTATGAAGCTTCAAAAAGTAAGTGGTTTTTTCCGAAGTTAGTGATAAGATATGTTGAAAAATTTATTAGCCTGATGCAGAAGAAATTTTTAAGTACATAGTTTTTTATTTTGTAAAATTCTAATTTATTAGAAAGTTCCTAATAATATATCACTCGGTATCAATTTTTAAATTTAATAAATTTAATCCCTAAGCAGCTTTTTTAAGAAACCAGTTTGTGGACGATGAAAGTTTGAACAGAGTTTCTTTCAGTAGGTATTGCAAGTTGTTAAAATTTTTGAGTGAAATCTCTTTTTAACATCATTAATTAAAATAATTAATTTTTTGTAGTTATTTATTTTTTTTATTTTAAGTTGAAATTTTAGAGCTACTGTATTTAAAAAATACACTATGTAATTAAAAATCTTTTTCAGAGTTATTGTAGTTAAAGATAATGGTTTGAAAAAAATTAAATTTTTCTACATCTTCAAAAACTTGTTCCAAAAATTATTTTTATTTATAGTTCAAGTATTTTGAAACGCAACTATTTATTATTTATTTTATTTTTTATTAAGAAATC
This sequence comes from Encarsia formosa, assembly GCA_038277355.1. Classification (NCBI taxonomy): domain Eukaryota; kingdom Metazoa; phylum Arthropoda; class Insecta; order Hymenoptera; family Aphelinidae; genus Encarsia; species Encarsia formosa. Next base: position 1,796,550 of record CM076185.1, on the reverse strand, counting down.
GAAATTGAACAATAGTTTATAGAGTGCCGGTAAGATCGATTTGAGGATTGAAACATAAAACGGCTCTGCATACGATAACAGGTGTAATGTATGCAATTAAAATGTAATTTATCGTTTTGTTTAATTAATGTGTACGAATAATGTAGAAAGATATCAAGCCGACTGATAAACTTTTTGTGAGCAATGAAAATCATTGGGAAGAATTGCAAACACGCAAGTTAGGCAGTGCAAAAAATTTTAAAAAGTGTCTTAATTTAATTTATTTTTCAATAATTTATATAAAAGTGCCGGAAATAGTTTATTTTTAAAGCGTTCATTTTTTAAATCGATGGTACCACCGATCTGCAGATTTTCTGCTAAGATTTTTCTTCGCTGGGAGAGTCAAAATGTTAATTAGTTATTTTTTATTTTTTTTAATTGTTGTTTACAATATTATAATGTTCAGATTACAAAACCGAGTGTGCAACAGTTTAAAAAAAATCCACTAATTAATAAAATTTATTCAACTGAAAATAACAATTAACCAAGTTCTTCTTTGAAAAATCAATAAAATTTAATTATAATTAATTGTGAAATATTCGGGTGTTTTTTTTTCAGCGTAAAAAATTTTCCAAATGTAGAATATAACTTCAAAAACTTGCTCGTTTAAAAAAAAAAAAAATACTTGCTGATAGTTGAAAACCAATAAAAAATAAGTCACGAAGTGAAGATACGTCAACGGAACCTACATGCGTAGTTAATTTAAACTACAGTGAAGGCCTTGATTTTCATTAAAACAGTACTCTTAAAAATTAAAAAGTTTAATCCAAAAAAGAAAAGAAGTTCAACATGAATTTCTGGCTGGTTATACTTGGTACTGGTTTTTACTTTTCATTGTGTAATTGTAATGGAGAGCCAAACCTAAAACTTACTTGCAATGAGGTGACGGACACTCAAAAAGTCAAACAAGGTTTCAATGTGGGATTCAAACTATTTGGCTTGGATTCAAATGACAATCTGGATGAGATAGATTTTTCACCAACCGATAAAAGCGATTACTTCGATCCATCTCGTAAGACCATAGTCATTATTCATGGGTTCACCAACAATTATGCGTGGGTAAAACCAATGGCAAAAGGATTTTTAAAGAGGGTAAATTTCTGTTTCTCTTTTTAATTTTATATTTATTTATTTTTCCTTTGAACCTTTGTCTTTCAGGAACCAGTCAATGTCATTTCGGTCGAACGAGACAAGTACGGACCAGTTGCGATATACCAGTACAGAAAAGCCGCCTTGGAATCGGAACACATATCAAAGGCTGCCTTCGAGTGAGTTCTTCGAATGATTTTATCTCAAAAACAACAATATTTTCATTAATTTAAATATTTTACAGTTTCTTGGCTGAACTTATGGCCAACAATGAAAATATGAACAAGACCTTTCACTTCGTTGGTCACAGTCTTGGTACCCACATCGTAGGTCAGACTGCAAGACGGTTGAAGGATATTGGAATTCCAGTTCAGCGAATGACAGCTTTGGATCCAGCGTATCCATGTTTCGAAGACGATTCAGCGGAATTGAGACTCAAAAAAACCGATGCTGAGTTTGTGGATGTCATTCATACGAACTGCGAACCAGGAGAGAATAATAAAGGAAATTATGGAACTTACGATCCCATAGGTAACAACTTTATAGTATAAGTGACTTATCTATTTACAATTCATATATAAAATTAATATAATAAGAAAAAGTGGTTAGTATAAACAAGTAAAACAATATTCAAGAATTATCCATGATACACCTTGCGCGTTATAGAATGATGAATCAAAAACATAAATTTCTGAGGCATATTTGTTACCAATAGTTCTCAACCTATCTCAACAAGGTTGAAGCATCATAAAATTATAAATAATTGGTACATAAAAAAGAAAATTATATCCTCTGTAAGAAATGAGAATTTGGTTATCCATTTAATGGATAGTTACTAGAAAGATACTATATTGAGTTTATAAAATAGCTATCAAATGGATAACCCAATTCACATCTTTAACAAGGTCTTAACTCGCGATACTTAGATAACTAGAAAATGTATGCTTCAGAAAATGACAATGAATCAAATTGTTCAATAATGTATAAAGAATAACAAAATCTATTCTCTCAAGAGATGATTTGATCCTTGGCAAACAAAGATATGTAGCAATATCAGGTATTTGAGATACGGTGGTAAATTTTTGAAACTTATCTTTTAAAACTTGACAATTCATGTTGATCGTTGAATCTTTTGAAACTTTAAGGGCACATGGACTTCTATGTGAACGGTGGTAATAATCAACCTGGATGCTTGAAGGATAGGGAACGCTGCAGTGATAAGAAGTCCACGGGGGAGTCCATGGAGTGCCACATTTTGGACGTTATGAAAAAATCAAAGCTGCTAGAGTTAGCTGCTAAAACTACGCTGAAGCAATTTATCGAATACGACGCCGATCTAGTTATTGACAACAGTAACGTCGTCACTTTATTTGTTTTTATCTATCCTTGTACAAGTTAAAAAAAAAATTTTTGTTTCTTATTTTAGTGATGAAGGGAAAGAAAATAACTTGCGAACACGAAGAGTCCATTAACTACTTCATCGATACCTTGGATCCAGCCCATCCGAAAACTTGGGGCAACCCCACAACTCTCCCGATAACAGAGGATCAAGATTTGCTTAAGAAAAATGAAGATTGCGACGAGAAAACGTGTGTGGAGATGGGGATAAACTCCGAGTTGTACAAGGATAACTACTCTGGGGTTTTTTATGTTAGAATTCAATAACTTGAACCTCAAAACGATGTAACTGTGTGTATAAAAAAATAAAAGTTCTGCAATAAATTTCTTGCACAGAATTAAAAAAATGTTGAGTTTCTAACCTAAAAAATGTTTCAAAATTGACAAAAAACAAAGTACACATTAAACTTGAACTTTTTTTTTGTCGAAAATTATCTTAGTTTAAAAGTTGAGCAATGAACAGTTGCTGTAACGATATTAAATCAATGAGAAAATGGTCAGGACCGTAATGTAGAGTTTCTAACCTAAAAAAATGTTTAAAAATTAACAAGAATCAAATCACATTAAACTTAACCTTTTTTTTTAACGAAAAGTTATCGAATAGTTATGAAAACCTGTCATAACGATATCAAATAGTATCCAGATAATTCGTACAACAGACGCAAGTTCTAAGTTCACTACTTCATATAGATTTTCTTTTAACATCATTCAAAATTCACTATTAATATCCCAAGAAGATAAATCACAAACACAATTCATACAGTCATACACTCTTAAAAAAAGGTATGTAAACACCCGAAGCCCAAAGTACCAACGATAAAATAAACAATTTTTCTCAAACTTCCTCCCTAAAACACGAAGATATGATTGATGCAGCTTCACTCGGTAACAATCGCGTCCGGTCATAACTCAGCGAGCTCCAAAACACAAATTTTCGCTAAAAGCCTCCCGCGATCGACGTCAAGAGCGAGCTTCGCGACGATCGCTCAAGAGCCACCCACCAACTTGTCGCGCCTCCATTTTCACAAACCACCTCGACTTGTAAACCGTCTTATCTCGATGACGACCGACAAGATTATGCTTTCTGGAGAGTTTTGGGAGTTTTTAAAAAAACACTTTGGATTCGATTTGCCAATTGATTATGGCAGGACTTCACTTACACATTACTTTCTGATCAGTGAGGTCATGTGCACTACAGAATCAAAATCAGTGATTTTTTTTTCAAATATTATGAAGACATAGATCTTACAAATTGTCTTAGGCTGTAAAGTTTGTAAAGTTTTTAAACTTTTATAAGTATTCATATGAATAATTTTTTAGAGACTCTAGCCAGATTAAACACGTTATACTTTGGCTACAGAAGTCGAATCCTTTTGCAAAAGAGCACGCTGATTGGTTACCCAAGTCTAACGTAACGATAAAAATATCGTTTTTTTTTAAATTTAATATTCTTCTAATCTTGTAGTTGATAATTATAATTTTTATTTTTTATATCATTATAAATATTATTTCTAATATTTATATATTCTTTTGTAATCTTTGTTTTTTTGTGTAACATAATGTACAGTCAATAAATATATCAAATCAAATCTTTTTGGTTAAGGTATTTGAATGATTCTTATTTATTCTTTAAAAAACTCGAAAAAAAACTGTGTAATATGTTAATGTCAATTACTGAGAATCATTCAAAAGAAGCACGGAAAAGTTCGATTTTTCATAAGACACGTAAAATATGTAGAAAAAATAATAATCGACATCTCAGTTCGTACTTTCCAAATCGTTTCTAAATTTTGACATGATACTTTTTACGCCATATTTGCAAGATTAGTTTTCATCGACGATTCAATCGGCTCTAGCGGAAAATCCACGTCTATGGTCCCCCATGAAGCTACCACCCACGTGCTCTGGCTCGCCGAAAATAAAAAAAAGAAGGAGCGAGGGAGGGTCGACCGCGCGAATCGAGATTTACGATTCGTCTGAATTATGAGCCCGCGTCTGGTGCGCAGTAAATTTTTTTGAAATCAATTTTTTCGGGGTTTACGGTTTCTCGGGATTCGGAAGGATTTTTGAATAATGGGCCTTTGATGGACACCATAATGGGCCGATCCTAGAGCCGAAAAGTTTTATGTTTGTTTTTTGGGTATTATTTACGACGCCATTTAGATCAACGCTTTTCGCATGCAAGTATTTCCGAGGGGTCGTAAAGCGCGTCATTAATTGACCACTTTTTGATTGTTTTGACTAAAAGTTGTAACTCATTTAAATGACGCAAATGGGTTTTGAATCGCCCTTGATAGTTCAAAATTTTCGGAGGATTAAATTTATTTAACAACTTCCTCCATGGGTTTCGGAAATTTAACGAGGTTTGATTTTAATATTCATACGGTGATGGGCGTTTACGGCCCTGCACGCGTTCAGCTTGACAAAATTTTATATTTTATGGTCGAATGAGACTCAACGTATCCTCTAAAAGGAAGAGATTTATAATCAATGAATTTTAAACTAGGTATACTGTGATACTTAGTTGCTGAAAAGTTACGAGTATGAAATAGTTTAGAAACAGCATCTATAGACGAATGAATTTGAATGAAATCGTTGCATTTTGCAATAAATAATTGCTTGAGTTTGAAAGTTATTAGGTTCGGTGTCTTCTAAAAAATTCTATAATAGTTTCGGTGCCAAAAATAATTCCGGAGTGTTGGAAAGAAGATATACAAAAATCAAGTCCTACGTAAAGCAACAGTCTGATATTATTCAAAATAAAACATTGATTTCTTTTAAATTTATTTTGTCTTACCATCGGTCGATAAAACAGTGACAATAACAACCTCCCCTAATATATTAAACATATACTTTTTTAAAATAAACTAATTAAACTTGAACGCCGCATTATTTTTCTTCAATTAGAAAAGGACTTAAATACGAAGACCTTGCAGATCCAAATTTAAAGTGGCTTGATTATAGACCAATCCTTAGAAATAGTGATGCCTATCGCAGGAAGATAAAAATAAAATGAATACATAATCATGAAAACAGAAACTGTTTAAAATTAAAGTTTCAAATATTTGCATACCCAAAACTTCCCAGATATCCAGATCTAATACCGAGTAATTTCGAATCCCCGGGTAATCGGGATAATTACTTTATACTTACGAATGTATAAAAATCAATTTCACATCAGAATTAAAAATTGAATATTTCCCAAACGTCGTTTTAATATATCTTCTGCCAAGCCCGTGCGATAAACCAATCATCCAGCACCTCGTCAAAAGCTCAGAAAAAGCCAATTAAACTCGCATCCATCTCCCACCGTTCCCTGGAAATCAAAGCCCGACAACTGGGGTTTTAAAAAATGAGGCTGAATTCTCGGCAAGTGACAATAAAACAAGCAGAAGTGAAAGAAAAAAAAAGAGATTTTAGTTTGCGCTTGCACCACGTGTTAGACTCGCGGTAGCGCCGGTCTGCATGCCATTAGGGACGTATCGTCGCGCCCACATCCGATCGGTCGCGCCTTTTCGGCAAACGATCTGGGACGGGGACCACCCGGGCGAATATTATATACAAAGGGGATGGAAGCACAGTCGATGATTGAGATATCGGTGGGGTTATTATTGGGGCTCCTCGTTAGAGCCTGCAACGAGACCTTTTGTTCGGACGACAACGCGGTTACGGGGAGCTTCCTGGTATAACCTGGCTGTGAGATTAGGGAGAAGTGATTACTATTTTTGGTGTAGATGATTATTTTGTCTTGAGAATGACGAGCTTTGTCTTGGATTATATTAAAGTTCATGACTTAAAAATGAATACGGTTAACACACTAATGAAAGTATTACATCTTTTGAATTCGTACACAAATAAACTATTTAAACAGCTTCTCAAACAAGAGATGCTTACTATACGTATAAAAAATAGACATGTTTAGTAATTTAGTGATCACTTAAATAGTGAAATCACACAAAGATATTTAAAAAGTATACATTTTTACTGAAATTAAAACTACACTACTGAAAAATATATTATTTTTTGTTTTCCTTAATAATGTGATGACAAGAACGTAAAGATAAAATCAAATGGAATAGAATTTATATATTGGCTAAAGACAGTGTTGATTAGAGATAGGCTACATACAAAATAATGATATTTTGCTGAGTATTGCCAGGAAACAGAACCACTTCAGTCTTAAAACTGAAATACTTAATGAATAGACCATACTGAAGACAATACATTGAATTTTAATTACAAATAAAGACCGGAAAAATTTCAAATCAATGAAACATGATTCTTATGAAAAAAACGTCTTTCTTTGCATATTTTTAAGCTAAAATTCTCGAATTTTCACCAATGAAAATCATCCATTCAATTTTTCATCAGAGAAAAATCTAAAACCAAAATAATAATTTTTTCACTATTTTCCCAAGTACGTTAACAATCCATTAAAACTCAGTGTCTCAACCTTCCCCATTTTTTCTTCGTCAAAAGGAGAGTAGCGCGCGACACGCGGCGCGGGGTAAAATTAATGCTCCCTCGAAAATTAATGGCTACTCTAGAGCGTCTAAACATGGAAAGAAGCGAGGCAGAAAAAAAAAGACCAGCTATTTCAAGGAGGCAAAAGAATAAGACCAAAAAAAAAGACCGCAAGCATTGTACTGCCAATCGCACGGCCGAGAGAAAGCGCGTAAACGCTGATTAAGGCGACCCCATCTCGAAAGTTTTGCGGATTTAGCTTTAGCGGGGTATCAATTGGTGCGTATATGTGGGATTGCCAAGGGGTAATTTATATACTGACTCCCCCCGGCACAATGGCGCACCTGCGATGGGGCTTTTTAATGATTAAGATGTCGGACTTTGTGCTCCGAGATTTTTTTTTTTTTTTTTTTTTTATTATACTTACGCGCGCGCATGGCTTCGGTGATTTATGGGCTAGAGCATTGTTAGGAGAGGAAAAATTTTCCGGCCTTATTTTGTTGTATGCAGGGCATATTTCATTTTGTTTATGCGCGACGAGTGACAGTGTTCATAATGGAGAAAGGCTTGTTAGTTCGAGATCGGACCTTTTTTTTTAGGTTAGGAAACCAACCTCGCTATTTTTGTTAATTAAAATCGTTCTAATCGTCTAAATTACACCTCTAAATGTACCAGTTGACTTAATAGATTGTGTGAATTTAATTTACAAGACAATTTTAATTTGATTAAACTGATAATTGGCCACGGGTGTAGTAAACTTCGAATCGTATGGGATCTCGCGAATTTATTAATAACCGGCCATCGAAATGACTGATTGCCAGGCCGGTAGCCGCGCGATAATTAGCGCCTATATAAGCCCGAGCGTAGGCGTTCGAAATTTTATTTATTTTATTGGCGCGCGCGGGACGAAGTATTAATTAGAGTTGATGATGGAACTTTATTAACTAACGTACTTGGGCTTTTAATAACATCCGAGATGCTGAGATTTGAGAATTTATGGATGGTGCTACTTTATTCTAGCTTTGGAAATCGGTTTTTTTATCAACCAGTATGATCAGATTTTCAACAACTTACAGGTTCAATAAGATATAAATGATTCTTGGAATTTTGAGTGGAACAAAATTCAAATTTTTTGAATTTATAATAATACAGAGTATTAATTTTTAAGATTGTAGTTAGTTATTAAAAATAAGAAAAAAACAGTGATTATTGAAATTATAAAACAGAATGGAACCTCAATAATTAAAAATTTTATAGAAAACAAAATGTTGTTACCACAAATTTTATAATCATATGAAGAAATTAATTTTAAATTTTCGAGTTTTTACCTTGGTTCTAAGAACTGAAAATCTAATCAGATCTCAATTATAAGAATTGTCTTTCTTGATACAGTTTGAACTGATTGCAGTTTTCAAATTCCCATTGATATCGATCATTTTTGTGGTCGAAGTTCACCGGATCCCCAACAGATATTTCGCTTCAAACTTCATCACTAGATTGTTTGTTTGCTTGACGCCACTTTGTAAAACAAATTGAATACCCCGGAGAGAAAGAAGAAATCGATTTGCAAATGCGATGTATTCCTGTCACCCGGCTCATAATTGTATCCGGTGCGCAGGACTTAATAAACACCTGAAAACAAACGAGTTTTCGAGGTGGGAGGAAGAACTGAAAATAAAGAACGTCTGGCTCATAAATCCGGGTAGGTATATGCATCGAGAGCCCTAAATCAAACCGGTCATTGGCTAAATAAACAAATGCAGATTAGCCCGAAGGGAGTTGTAAATCATCCTTTCCGAGCTGCACGAAAACTCATTTATGCGGTGGCGCTAAGGAGCCTTTTTATTTCGTTCTTCTTCTTGGCTATTGTGTATCGAGATATATACATTGCCTTAAATACACCTGTCCTTATACCATGTTTCCTGATTTTTTTATTTAAATAAGAAGTTTCTTCATATCTTAATAATATTAAAAATGAATAAGATTATGATATTATAAAAATCAATTTGCAAACAATCAATCATTATGGTTCATGATTTTTATTTGAATCCCTTATGTTTGAAATTGAAAGAAAAATGAAAACCAAAATTTTCACACTTAGATCTGCAGGAAAAAAATTTGTATTGGTCCTTCGAGCCGGATCTGTAGCAGCGTTCTATGAAGGCATCGTTTTATATGAAAATTTGACCAATTGTGAATGTATCTATATATTTTGTAATTTGAAAACAACTGAGACAAATAATTTTTGAACTTTCAGGTTAGTTGTTCAAAGCCCACTAAACGTTTAATACATCACCGCAATTATAACCTGTGTACCTCTACACATGCATACATACAATTCTAATCTCAGCAAGCTATAAACAAAAATCTCAACAGTCCAAAATCACCGCGGAAGGACTCAATTAAAAAAAAAAAAGACAGGGAAGAGGTGGGAGTAGTAGTTAGCTCGTACCGGGGTATCAATTAAACTGGCCGGTCAGTTATCGTGTTCATCAACGCGTCCGCTAATTGCGCAATGATAACGCGCCACGCGTATGATTGGACCAGATTAATTGGTAACCAGCGCCACCTTTTTTTTTTTTTAGGGGACACGCGTGCCCCCGATTTTATTTGTTTACGTAAGCGACTGATTCGAATGAGAGGATCTTTTGTTGCGGAGTTCTCAATGAACGACGATGCTTTGCTGGTTCCTTGAATCGGTGCTTATCAGTTTCACGATAAGAAGATGGAAGTAAGTCTATGATGGATGTTGACTAATTTTTACGGTTTATACAATGATGATAACGTACAATTTGTTGAGTTATTGAAAAGTTTGGGCCACGCTAGTTTAAATGGCAAAAATTACTAATTTTCGAGACTTGAAAATTGATATGAATTTTGATCATAAAGTTATTTTTGGACTGATAAAAAAGACTATTAAATGCTCAGTTTTAAAACCATCTAATACTCGAGAACATAAAAATTTACAATTTATAACTCTCTGATTTTTACGTAGGCAGATATGATCTCGATGTATTAATTTAATCCAAGCTTTGAAAACTGAGATTACGAAGGGTCGGAGAAGGTTAATGTGAAGTAAGAGTCTTTAGCTATTAAACATTTCAATTTCTTTTTTGTATTAGTTTTGTTAGAGTCAAAATACTTCATATAAAAATACCTCCCCTACATTTTACGAAAAATAATATTTTAACCATTAATAAAAAATCATGATTTTTTTACGGTTTCCTAGGATTCATGGATCAATTGCCTGAACGCAGCTACGAATGATTAAATCAAATGACAATGTACAAGTAAGTTTAACATTACAATAAAACTTGAATTTTTTAATTAATACAATGACACTATTTTATAAATAAATGATTGCGCTCGCGCAGTGAAAGTCACAAGCAAATCAAAAAATCAAAAAAAAACACCAAACATCTTCTTCGAGTATGGTTTAGCATGATTTGAATAACCAACCAACATGTGCGTTATTTTATTCAAACTTTAAACTCTGATCCGTCACCTTGGTCCAATCCACCCAGCAAGCTTTCCCCTCCAAAAGTGCACGTGTCGCGAAGCGTGAGCCTCCATAATCTGCCAATTAAGGGAGCAGCACCGAGTCTTGCGTAAGCGAGGGCGCGTACGTCAATTAGCACGAATATTCTCCCTCCCTCCACCATAGGTCCACCATGGCGGAGGGATGATTCTCTCTTTTAAAATCCGGGATGTTGAATAAACAACGAGTTCGACACTTTCCTCAAATCGATAATAATAAATGCATGCCAGCTGGGTTCTGAGAAACGACCGGTCAAAGAGCTCCCTGTGTGCTAAATGCGGCCTACAACCGAGAGTGAAAAAAACTACTCCGAAAAGCGAGAAAGCATGTAATGAACGAGACACTTCTTACGTGGCGACTTTTTAGTTTTTACAAAGGGGGGATTGAGAAATTTCTTGGAGGTAGCTTGAAGTGTGGATTTAAATAATTTTATTTTAGATGGATTTTACTTTTTATATTCCAAAAAATCTAATACGAACAGTTCTCAAGTCATTTGCAAATAATAAGCCTGTCTGGTTATGGTATTTGGTACCGTATCAGTAATTAAAATATATTTTAAACTTTGATTTATGTTTGTGAATAATTTCTGAACCGTCCATTTGAAGAAAAAAACATGGACTGGAGCATTTTTCAAATTACAAGTCTTAAAAATTTGAGATATGACAGCTTTAATATTTAAAATAATTTTCAAAAAATGATCTAACATCAGAATTCACAGATTTGAATAGTTTTCCAACTCTGGTATAAAAACTTTTTATATATTATCTATGATTTACAGTTTGATTTAGACATTAGAATAGTCATCACTTCCAAATAGTTTTTTTTTTATTTCTCAAAGTATCCAAAAAATGAATGTCTAGTACGGCAAACGAAACCTTTAAGTTATCAAATACTCTGAGTATCCAAAAGTGAACACTTAGAATATTTTTCAATAAAGTGTATTAACTTCAAAAAAGCACCATTCCTAAACATAATTTTTTAGAATATTAAAGTATAAAAATCCATCTTTTCAAACCCGGTCCTCTCGATGCAGCAGTACCTCAGATGCGTTTATCGCTTCGCATGATCTCCGATGACGAAAAAAAAGTTCCCGTGTGCTGCAGTCTCCGCATCCCTCTTTTTTTATTTTTTCTCCAGCAAAGGCGATGACAGCGGCTCTGGTTTTTTGAGGTCTGTCTTGCAGGGAGATATCTCTGGTGTCAACGTCAAAGTTCGCGCTCGGTTGCCGTTTGACAATCGGCTGCTCTCGAATCCCGAGAACGAACGTTTATTTACAAGTCTCGAGGGTGGATTCTTGTTCTTTTTTTTCTACGTTACCTAAGTGATGAGCTATGTTTATTGAAAGACGTCCCTTGTTTTAGCTAATTTATAAGGTGTCTAAAGCTTTACTACGGGATTATGATGTATTGGAAGCGAGCTAAGGGAAGATAAGATCGAGACGATGGGTGACGTCAAATTTTTACTTTTTGTATCTTATAACTCCTGAGAAGAATGCTTTTTTTTTTTCTTTTTTGCTTTACCAAGATGTATCCAAAGATGTTGGTTCTAGCCCTGACTTTTCTTTTATTAGTTGTCAAAATTGTATTTTGCGAAGAATCTATACTACACAGAGATTGGTCATTTTCTAGTTTAAATTGTTTTAAACTTTCATTTATAATAGGATAAGCAAACATAAGCTCTAAAAATTATATTAGAGTAATCGTAACTTAATTTAAATTTGTCATTAAACTTAAAATACTCATATTTTTTTGACTGAAATCTACATCAAAACTTTTAAAATACTTTTGTTTTCAAATTGTAAAAATAACTTCAAAAAAAATTATTCTAACCTCAAAATCACCACTGCATCCCATTCGATAATCTAACCTAAAAAGATCACCCGTTTCCCGTATCTGTATAGAAGGTGTATCCAGGACGATCCCACGAGACACTCTGTTCGAAAAAGAAAAAAGTAAAGCAAAAAAAAAGGTGAAAACGCATAGAAAAAGAAGAAGCAGAGAGTGAGTCGTGCATCGATCATCCGCGTTATCGACATCTCGGGATCCCGGTGTGTAGTCACGCCTGATCGGCGAGCCAGCGAGCGAAGAAGAAGTCGTGAACGAGATTATACTCGACGACTGAAAGTGATACGAGCGTCTTCATGACTGATGGGAGGAAGTGTGGGCTCCTTTTTGAATTTATTTTTACTTTTTTTTGGTGGGACACAGGTGAAAGTCTCTTCCTGCCATTCGATGGATCGATCATTTTCAAAAATGTATGACTTTGAAAATCTAGCTTTGTGTTTGTTGATGTTTTATCTGATTATCTAATGGATATCTTCCTGTTTAGGTTTGTTTTATGAATTAATGACTTTTTTTAAAGTTTTTATGGAAAAAATTAAGACATTGCTTTGTGCAGATTTTGAGATCTTCCAATATTTTTTTGGATTATTTATTTTCAAAAATTACAAAATTTAAGTTAAAAAAAAACTTACCAATCGATTTTTTGAATTGAATTTTATGTTCTCAACCAATCACAATGCTTTTAAATCGCAGTTCATATAGATGGATCAGAAAATTATATTTTTTTGACTTCATTACTTATTTTTGAAAAAATTATATCGTATAGAAAAAAGTTTTCTCGATCAATTAAAAAATATATTTTCATTATCTCAGCTTAGCAGGTACCGCAAAATAAATATTGTTTCTCTAACAATCAGCCATCAGTGGACAAAAAAAGGCAACAGTCGACATTATAACGAAGTTTGATCGTTAAAATACAATGAAGCAGCACGATCGATAAACGCACCGCGACATCAAAGGCTTGTCAAAAAGCCACCCCGCGTGTATGTGTGTGTGTGTGTGTGTACGTCTTTCGTTTTTTTTTTCTCTCTTCTTTTGCTTTTTCTACCGTGCTGTCGTCCCCCTCCTGCGAAAGATTAATTGCCCCAGCAGCCAGCCGACGTTTTTTGGTTTACTTTGTTTTTCTTCTCTCCCTCTCTCGACGAAAAAAACCAAAAAATTGTCACATGGAAATCGTCCCCACTTGGTATTCGTCAGTTTTTTTTTTTATTACTTTTTGATAATTTACAGGTAAGTCTAGCTGCCACAAAATAATAAATGCAGTTTTTTGATGGAATTGGAATTTTTTTAGTAACGGGTCGTTCTTTATTGGATTGGAATACCTGATTGTGTTGAAAATTTTTGTAAAAATTTGCTTACTACTTGTTGCTAAAAAAGTGAAAGAATTCATTAAATTGTTTTTAATGTAGTTTTTCAGAGAAAAATATGAAAGTTCCTTCATTTAGAATAAGTGATGGGACTTGCAGGGATTGACCATAGCGATCTACATAATTTTAGGAAATCGTTTTCTGATGAAACAAGATGAAGGGATGTACTGTTTATCAATTTTTTTTTTTTTTTTAATCTTTGTAGTTAAATTTAAAAAATTCTTGTTTCAAGATTATTGTAAATATAAAATTCTGGAACCTCGAATTTTTTTCGTTTTTCCGTTGATATCCAGGGAAATAATATTTAAAAAAACTTTACTATGTACAAATTTTATTTCTAAATTTCATCCCAGAAGTTTCATAATTTGAGAACTTCAGTTTAAAAAATATTTTTTATGGAAATAAGTTTCAGTACTTAGAACATAGAAAAGATAGAATAAAAAGAAAATCGAATGTCTGGTCATCTTCTTATTACTTGATTCAAACTTGAATTATGGTCTCCCTACAATAAAACTTACCTGTACATAAAATTGGATAGATTGACAGGATTTTGGGTATAGTTATAGGAATAATAAATAAACACTAGTTGTAATCATTACGGTAGTGAAAATATATTTGATGAAAAGATAAAAAGATACGAGCGGTCGCGCTTACGTCAACCGCCCGCAAACGCAAAAAACGTTCGTTACAGCAGACTTCAGACTAAAAACTACATCATCAAGTGTACTCCAAAAAAAAAGAAAAAAAAAAAAGAATAAAACTCGCAGGAACAAGCGCTCTCTCCGCCACTATGTACAACGCGAGCGCTTAAATAATAATAATAATAATAAGAACACCTCAACGCTTCTCTCTTACAGAGAGTAACCTGTTGAACTCACGCTAAATCATATTTTAATCGGAGCCAGGTTATAGTAAACTGTACATATTTAAATTTCCCACACAAACTCACACATAGACTCGCGCACGCGCAATCACTCAACTTAAACCCGATTGAATGCCACTGGTTGGTCCCTGACAGATCGCAATATCACAAGGTTTTCACGCGCAGTCGAGGGATCCGAGGGACGCCGGACTGTGCGGACCCCCCAGGACGAAGCCCCCGGGGCTCATGGCCGACCCCGAGCCGCCTCCTGGACCGTACAGTTCGAGTTCGCTCAGGCTGCCCGAGTCCATCGAGCTCGGGCCCAAGCCGCTCGGGCCCAGACCGCACTTGTCCGACTTGCCCTCCTGCTTCAGCACCATGCGACGCCACTTTGCCCGCGCGTTCTGGAACCACACCTGGAACACAAAAACACAAGATTGACGTTAGAAAAATAATAAATAATTAAAGTTCAAACATGTTGTTTAAGTATAAGGCTTTTTTCATAGCAGACGACTTTTACCCAAAAAGATATTTTGTTATCATTTTTACAATTTATATTCAAAAACCTTTAACTAATTTTATAGTTTTGAATCTCAAAACTGAACTCTTTTTTCAATGTTTTATTATTTTTTAATTTTGAGGGAATGTATATAGGACGAATAAAAAAAAAAATTTAGAAAGTGTACATCGTAAAAAACACAAAGACAAAAAAAAACTTATCATACACTCGATAAATCAAATACGTAACGAAAAAGAAAAAAATTTGAACACAATGTACACCAGCACTGTCAATTTAATAATTAACCGGGTGACATTTTAATTAGCGAGCTTAAAAAAAAAAAAATGTTTACACGAGTTTTACGTGTCCAATTCAAGTTACACAACTCGCGATAGCAAAAATCTTTTTTTTTTTTTTTTTGCGTGTCCTGTATAAATAACAAAAGCACTGGATAAAAAACGCTAACTCTATACTCCTGTAAAATATAAAAAATAGAGTTTTTTTTATGAAGTACTCGATTTAAATAAAACTGAATCAAAATTTTTGTTTTTATCACTTATAGTTTCTAACAGAGCCAATATTTAATAAATTTTTTCAAACGTACAAAAATATAAACCTTAGCAGTTTTGTTACAAAATTAGCGTACCAGCTAAACCTATCTCAAACATTAGCTTACTCACTGATCTTTCTTAAAAATCATTAAAGATTCTTGCCCTTCATGCAAACAAAATGTATTTTTATTCAAACAAAAAATATATTTTTTCGCGAACCCTAAAGCAGCAGGCCTCCCCGAAAGGCCTCGCTCCATCTTATCGAGCAGCATTGTTCCGGTTGCACGGCGCAGCCGCCGAACCGGGGGGGAGGGAGGGGGGGATTATATACCGGGAATCGAATAAAAGATCGCGTTACGCGGGAGGGAGTTGCCGCCATTTTGAGGACGCTCCTCCCTTTGTGCGCGACCGACCAGGGTTCGATTTTCAACTTTAAAGCTGTGATTTCATGTAAACGCGCCCTTGGAACTCTAAACATCTACACTTATGAAAACTAACCCTTAACAGAATTTTATCAAATGAAAATTCTATGTTTCATGAAAACAAGCCCTTGACAGTAAAAAATAATAGAAGCGTCATTAAGCGGGGTTTTCAAAAACTCGCTACCGTATAAAGTATCCGATCGGATGGATGCACTCGGCTTTCCCCGGATTCAAAAGAGGCGGCGGGAGGGAGGTAAAAAAATCCCAACATTTACACAACCGAAGAACCACAAAGAAGAGGTAAAAGAAAGAAAAAAAAAAGTCAGCAGTCCTAAAAATCCACTGTAGCATGCGAGCGGAGTCGCAGATCCAGGCGCGGGATAACGACTCCGGGTAAGAAAAAAAAAGAGACACAGAGGGAGAGAAGATAAGGAGAGAAAAGAAAACTCAAGGAGGAGGACTCGAGAAAGCGAAGCGAGTATATAAACTGCAGCACGGAAGCACCAGCCGCGATCAATATCAGCCAAGATGGCTGCTGCTGCGGGGACGACGACGACGACGACGCTGGAATACAATGGCCCTTCTTCTTCTTTTGCATGTATGCATGTGTGCCTGGCTGGCTCTTTATTTTAAAATTTTACTTTGAAATCGCGGGGAGGAGGAACCTTTTTGTTTTTAGCTGGGTGCATGGCGGATGTCGTTTTAAAAAGTATCTGTTCGCTACCGTGAAAACGAGCCTTTGAATTGATGCGCTGTATGAATTCGAGGGACATGAAAGTTTCATGAAAACTCGAATCGTGAGACTGAGCTTTTGAGTTTCATGAAAACTGGCTTTGAATAGCGATGATATTCATACAGAATCTGACTGATACCAAATTACTGAGAAATATTGTTGTTTGAAAGACCACTTACAAAGGAAAATATCCGTTGGTTACGTGAAAAAAACTTTGGTGATTTTGAATTTTATGGAAATTTACTTCAAATCCCAAAAAGCAAAAGAAATTTTCGAGCGCAAGCTCATTGCGCTAAATTAAATCTTGAAAGTATTTGTTTAGCTAATGAAAAAGAGTCTTTGGCAATAAAATTTTGATATCAGTACAAGAGTAATTTTAAATACGCCTGAAACTCTAAAATTCGACAAAGATTCTTATGGGAGGCGCTACAATAGGTTTTCTGGACGATCTGGACGTCCGGGCGTCCGGACGCTGGACTAGCAAAAGAAAAATAAATCTACTTAAAAGGTCTTTTTACACTAAAATAATCAATGTCTAAGTTATATTAATAAATTTCCTCCCTACAACATATACTTATCACCTAGTAATACTATTATAGGGATAATTTTTTTTCTCTCTATCTTCTGCTAGTCCGGACGCCCAGACGTCCAGATCGTCCAGAAAACCTATTGTAGCGTCTCCCTATAGGAAAGAATTTTGTCGCCGTATAATCATTAGTGTTTGCTGTTTGAGAGAGTCAGAGTCATTACACGAAAAAAATATGTTTTTTACTTAAAAACAAGCCTTTACGTATTACATTTAAGAAAGACGAATATCTAAAAACAACAAATTTCCTCAAGGGCGCGTCATTCGAAAAATCGCAGACTGCAAACCAGCCTTAACTCTTGAAACTTCAGTTTTCACAGCACAAAGTCACCTCAGAAAAAAAAAGGAGCACCAGCACGTACTCTTTCAAGAAAGCCATCGGTCGAGTGAAAAAGTAGGTCTTTCGTTTTACCATCAAAAATTGGCAACGCCCCGAAAACCCAGAAAATCAATTCCCCCTTCGTTCTCACACGACCAAGAAGCAAAAGAAGGCAAAAAAAAAAAAAAGGATCGTCCTCCGATTGGCCGAGGCGCGGCATCCCTCGAAAAACAAAGGCGCGCGCGTACCCGTCGGCATTCCGAAAGGCCGCGATTGCGGAGTCCAAAAAACTCGGAGTCCGGAGAAAGCGCGTGCGTATGTAAGGTGGAGAAAAAGCCGATCGAATGGCCGAACGAGTTTTCTGCGGGATGGATTCCGAAGCCCCGGGTACTGGAAACGCGTTATGACGAACCGCGGGGAATGAAAAATTTATGAATGGCCTTTTTTGTTGCCCAGCCGTGCTACCGGTCGTTTTAAAATGGAATAGAACCGTGCTACCAGAATTTTGTCTAGATAAAAAAAAAATTGGTTTTTGTAATACTTTACGAGACTAGGATGGAAAATGTGTTTTTATGTACCACTTTGATTCTTTGAATACAAATTTATAAGTTGATACAGTGGTTTAAACGATAGTTTTACAGTACAAGGACAAACATCGGTATAATAAGAAATAATTCGACAAACTTTATGAAACTAGGATGGAAAATGTGTCTTTATGAACCACTTGGGGTTTTTGAGAACAAATCGATGGGTTGATACTGGGATTTAAACAATAGTTTTATAGTACAAGGGCAAAAAATGAGATTTTTGACATTAAACATTGGTGTGATCAAAAATGATTCACCAAACTTTACGAAACTGGTATGAAAAATGTTTCTTTATGTACCTCTTTGATTTGAAAACAAATCTGTAGGTTGATTTAAACAATAGTTTTACAGTACAAGGGCAAAAAATGCTATTTTTGTCACGAACAGTACTGTAATAAAAAATGATAGACAAGTAAACTGTAAGTTCACACATTTTTCGCACTAGTCACCTAAAAAAGTGCAAGAAATTGTAAATCCGTGAGCCTGCGGTTCAACAACCTCGTATCAATCGGGCGGCAAGGAAAAGAAAAAAAAGGGGTAAAGGCGGTAGGAAAAGCGCCCGTTTGATGTGGTGGATAATTGGGCCAAGCGCGAAATGAAAAGTAAGAAAAAAAAAAAAAAAAAAAAGGAAAGGGCGTCTGATTTATGCGCCACGTGTGTGTAGGTGAATCGTCGAAGTGCGACGACGAAAATAAAACTCCTCCCGGGCGTCGCTAATTGGAGGAGGGGCAGCCTTTTATTTTGAGCAACCCGAGGCTTAAATTAAACTCTCTAAGACCGCGAAGAGAGAAAAATAAGAAAAAAAAAAAAAAGGATTCAGCTCACCTGTAGCACCCTCTTGGGAAGTCCGGTCTTCTGGGAGAGCTGCTTGAGATCCTTGGCGTCGGGGTTGTGGTTGATGGCGAAGTAGCTCTTCATCGTGCGTAACTGGTGGTGCTTGAAGCTCGTGCGCATGCGCTTCGTGCGACTGTTCGAGCCCGGCATCCCCGGGGTACCCGGTCCACCCCGACCGAATGGCATGTCCATGTAGTCGGCGTTAAGATCTGTAAGTACAATCAAAAAACCAGTCTTTTAGTTTTGTTCTGGGTACTTCAGGGTTTATAAACTACAACGTGAGTCAAATCGTGATTTTTTTTTTATATAGATATTACACTTGCATGGTAACTTGAGTCTAACCTAACCTCTAAAACGTCATTTTTTGCTACAACTTTAAATTTTTTTGAGATGAACGTTCCTAAATAAAAAGACTTGCTACTTCAAATTCAAGTCCAGACTTCTCATTCTTGAAACTTCCTCCATAAAATCCGTAAGCAAAAATCAAAGCATAGAAATATCAACGATCTCCAGATAACCCCGCACCTGCGACAGTGAAAAGCGGCGGTCGGTTTTTCCAGGGTAATCTCGCTCGGGGGATCTCCGATGGCTCAATTAAAATAAATAAATCTCAATAGCTTGAGCTCAGACACAATGCGGATCAATTACAGCGGTCGCGTGCGGTGCGTGCCGTCGAACTATTTGCCACCATGCGGCTACCTACTACCGGCTAGACTGCTAAGTGGTAATTGCAGGCCTTGTAAACGCGCCGAGCTAATGAGCCGTGCGATACGCATCGTCGATTCCCCAGGCCTAGGCTCCGATCCGGAATCGAATCGGATTTAAATGATGAATTTTTCAATAGGCTTGGAATAAGCTATGCTACCCCATGTGGAAAAATGGACATTTATCTTGTGCTACGGTAAGGTTTTTGTGGAATTATTGTTTCAAGTTTGGGATTTCAATTTTCAATGAAATTTCGTCAACTGCAAAATAGCGAAAAACAAAGTTTTAAATTTTTCATTTTCTTGTTGATTTTTCCGGAAGAATTAATTTTAATTAAATATTAAGATTTATAAGCTTAGATATTGTTAGAGGTCTCTTAGAATGCTTAAAAAACGTTAAATTAAGGTTGGAATTATAACTTTATCCGTTTGCTTTGATTAAATGTTTTGTACTGACTAATGATGAAGGTCGTTAACCTATATTTGCTTTTAGCCCAATTTAATAGCTCTTGCACCAATCATATTTAGTTAACCCTGCACCCGAATGGTAAGACATCTTACTGATTTTTTAAATCTTTTCGTAGTTTATTTTTTAACCCCAAAAATATGAACAATTATTCTAAGCCGACACCCTGAAACTCAAGCTACCAAGACAGAATAAGTCTAAGGATATTTGAAAATCTATGAGGACTCGAGTATTCCCACGGTGCGGGGATACGTTCGGTTGGCTCACCTGCGTTCTCGCCCACGCGCGCTGAATTTATGCGAGCGGACAAATTTTATCGGGTAGACCCGAGAAGAGAAGAGTCCGGTGGCTTCGGCCTCCTACGCGCCCCCATAAATCAGCCGCGATCGCGATTTTCGTTCTCCTCCACCGCTCGCGTTTACCTCTTTTTTTCTTTTCTTTCTTTCTTTTTCGCAGAGGAGCTCTCTTATCGTGAACCTCCGCTCGGGCTCGAGGATGAATTAATCTTCGTTGGCCGAGCCGAGGTGTTGACTCGGGCACCGGTTTTTCGGAGCGATGAAAGATTTCTGCTGGGAAACCGCGCTGTATCACTCCGCGCGAAACAATGAGCGACCTTTTTTTACGCCTTTCTGGAAACCCGTTGGGGAATTTTCAATTCTTTCCAAAGTTCACTCGTTCTTTGGGCTGGATTCGCTGGAGAAGCTAGTGTGCTCTTCAAGGGGTTACATAGATATCACTTTTCACCGACAGCTATGTTGATGTCAGAACAATGGTAGAATTTTCTCTGAAGAACACACTATCGCTCCCTTTGTGAAAATATAACATTGCATACCCCTTTGAATAATTGAACATAGTCACAGTTCTACCATTCATACTGAGAGAAAAATTGTAGCAATCATTAACAAAAGTTAAGTTAGAAGAACTTTAAATTTTTAGTTAGCTCACACCATTAAGTTTAGTGTGGCTAATACTCAGAGTATCTTTGACTTTAGTAGTTACCGCTAAAAAATTTGATTGCTTCTACTTTTTTTTCTCTCTTAGTGGAGTTAGTTCCAGAGTTAGAGTAAGGAAAAAAAAAATTCTAAATTATTATAAAAGCTCGGTACTAACATGACTCACCAAGGCTAGCGGTCATAGCCTCGAGGTCCTTGGGTTTCCTCTTCCTGGGCCGTCCCTTCTGCCTGGGCGCCGGAACGTTGGCGACCGCGGCCGAAACGGCCGTCGCAGCGACCACCGGGGAGGCCCCGTTGAAGTACGTCATCTTCGGGGGCGAGTTGTCGCCCGAGGGTGTGGCCGGTTGCAGGGATACCGGGCTCTGCTGCTGCGGCTGCTGCTGGGGCACCTGGTGGTGGTGGTGCAGGAACTCGGGCGAGGGGAACCCGTGACCGGGGTAGTGCGGTCCGGGCGGGTAGACGGGAACGGGCGGACTCTGGGACGGGTGGAGCTCCGCCCCCATCTCGTAGTGCATGCGGCACAGGACCGTACCGTCCCGCATCCCGAAGTGGTCGCCCTTGGTCAGGGGAACGGAGCACGCCGCGCACGAGAAGCACCGCACGTGGAAGACCAACTCCCGGGCTCGCATCACCAGCTCCGAGGACAGAATCGCCGCTTGACACCTGGCGCAACGCTTCATGCTACCGAACATCCTGAAAAACAGTAAAATTTTGATTGTTAGTTTGAATTTTTTTAAAATACAAGACATAACCTCATTTTGGTTACGCTTTTTTTTTTTTTTTAAATTAGGTAGTACCAGTAGAGGCAAAGTAAGATGCTTTATACGCTTGAGCAAAGTATAAAAATTTGTTATATGACATTTCAACATTTGATTGACGTAACATAACCTCAAACCCTTAAAAACTTAGTAATGAAATGTTTTTTATATTTTAGTAAAATAACATGAACTAAAAATTTTCGAGGCACATCTTTTTGCAGATTAATAAAATTAAGCCCCGGGGCGAAGAGTTAAAATTCAAGGTAAGATAAAGTTTGTCAATGAGACGTTTGCGCGATAAAACAAGCCTCGGTTTTTTTTATAAATCATGAAAACAAGCCCTAAGAGGAATGAGATCTCGAATCGACAATTATTTAAAATTTAAAACCGAGGAGGGCGCGGTAATCGGAGACCTCTTCTTTTTTTTTTTAAAGAGTAAACACAAGGATAAACGCAATCGTCGGTCGGTCCGCAAATTGAAACATTAATCTCGAGTCCGCACATTAGCTTCCCATATCCGGTGTGGCGGGGCACACGAGTCAGATAAAGACGCGCATATATATTCGAGGCGCCCGGATTGTAAGTTTCCGAGGGATATCGGAGGACTCTAATGGAAAGGGCTACTGCCGGGTGCCGTTAATGCAGTAGCGATGTCGCCCTCTCTCTGCCTTATTCCCCCTTTTTTTTTTTTTGCAGAAGGGAATTTATTTATCGCGCGTACTTATAGACTCCCTCCCGCGGCATCTTCCTTTGTGCGGGTTTTCGGAATAATCGGAATAAATTTTGTATTCCACCTGAATACTTTGGTGTGTTTTACTTTTAGGTAAGGTCGGTGATAGTGGATTTTATTAAAGTGATTTATTTATGAAAATTGTATCTTTAACAAAATTGATAGATTATAAAATTACTAAATATTTAAAACATAGACTATACAATGAACTAGATAGACTTATTTGAAAACTTATAATGGACCATGGATTATAAAACAATCTTAGTATTTAACAATCTAAATAAAATTTTTTCTTGAATGTTGGCCATGAAGTGCAAGTTAAACTAGATGGGTACTATTTGTTGACCTAAAACCTCAAATGCTTACAAAATAAATTATAAATCATAGATCGAAAATAAAAGAAAAAATAGTATATTATAGTACGAGTGCCATATACTATTTTTTGATACAAATAACTGAAAACAAAAATCATAGATCAGATTTTTAGGTTAGAGTGACCAGGAGTACTATAAAAATTATTTTTTTTCTTCAAATTGCTGGTTTACAGTTCAGATTAAGTGGAAAACTTTTAAAGTTAGGCGCCACTCGTACCTCCGTTAATTATTAGTTCTTAAACAAAAAAAAAGCTCTTTCTAACCTAACCTCAAATGAAAAACGACTAGTTTCGAGAAGGCACCACATAATAAGTACAATTTCCAAGCAGCATCCTAACCAAAAATTTTAAAGGATGATTTGGAGAATCAAGAAATTTCCCAGACCCCCGGTGGTAGCTCGGTGGGAAAGAGGGAGCCCCGAAAATCGTCCGGTAATAGGCCCGATGTGTTAATTACAACTCTGTACCCTTTCCGACGCGACGGTGGTTGGCTCCTGCGGCGTTTCTCGCGCCTCCTCTTTTTTTTTTTTTTTTTTTCGTCCCTGGCGACACCTCGCCTCGATCATCACTCTCGTGAGAATAATATTCATGTCTGAAATTGCATATTCCTCAACTTATTTTTTAGAAAACAATATTTTGATTGCTAAAAATTGATTATTAAAGAGTTTTAAAAAATCGAATGTTTGTTTTTGTGCTAGATATTAGTAAAGGCAAAAAATACTTTTTTAAATTTTAGATTGAATATTTTTTATAATTTCCAACCAATTTTGCGGTAAAAAGGCAGTTCTGATCTAAATATTCTGCTCTGACTGGTTGAAAACTTATTATGTCTCAAATATTATTCAAACACATTATTTCTTTGTATCAAATTGAAAAATCCGCAAAAATCTATAAAATTCATAATAAATCATGAATATTCAATAATAAATTAAAAAACATAAACTAATTGTAATTAAATATCAAATGAGAGTACTTACAGACAAGTACAAGTACGAGACCTTTTATTTACCACGTAAATCTCCCTCGAAATAAGCTTTGGCGCATTCGAATTAATAATACCTTAATACTGCGGGTATTACGACCGAGACACAATGGAATCCCGCACAACGGATTTTCCCCAAAATTCATACGCTTAGCTTATCCCCGCACCGCAGAATTTATATCGGGAATAAAAAAAAAAAAGTCTCAAAGGAGCCCGATAAACCGTGAAATCGCAAACCCAAAACACGCAAAGCCAGTTTTTTTTTTTTTTTGTGTTTCGGGTAATAAGGGGAGGGTTTTTATCCCTGGATTAGCACTTGTCCCACTTGAAACCGTCTCGGGCATTTTTCGTCAATATTTAATTTCACAGAGGAGGAAAAAAAAAAAAAAAAATTTGCCGAGGGAGAGAAGACGAAAGAGAGGAGAGAGAAAAAAAAAATGAATAGAAAGTCGCGTCTTATTGATGCGGCTGCACCGGATTTTGGGACCATTGACTCCCTGGATTCTTATGCGTGCGGTTCGACGCACACACCACTCGACTGCCGGGGAATCTCTTTTTTTTTTCTTCGTGGATGTTTCAAAGCACACTTTTATCTGTTCTTTTTTGGTTTTATGTAAACGTCTTCATAAATCGGCACCTTTTCGAGATACTTTGGGATTTGAAGGTTTGAATGCGAATGACGGGCTATTGTGCTCGTAGTGCGATGACGGAAAGGTTCATTGACTGTTAATCAATATCTAATTTACGGGTGTTAATCATTATGAAAGAAGCTATTTTAAAATATAAACTAATCATCATTTTATTTTTAACAATTATAAATTTAATTTTTAGAAAGTTAAAATATTAGATAATGAACATGGTCTATACAGAAGGAATTTTCAGAAATGTTACTTATTAATTATAATAAAAATTTTATTAATAAAAAGACTGATATTTAATCCTTGAATACGAACCATAATTCTTTTTGTTAATATTTTAGTAAGTTTTGTTATTAATTTTCAAGTTCAGGGAAGTAATTTTTTCAATCAAGTATAAAAAAGTCATTTTTTGGATATTTGTTGAAAACTTATTTCCAAAAACTTATCGTTTTGAATAATCTCAATACATCTTTTAAGGTTGTTGGGTCGGTCCATGATTTGACAAGTAGATTCTAACAAAAAAGTACTCATTTTGTAGGTAATTGCTTCTTATTGATACTAAATTTTTAGGGCAAAATGAACCTTGGGAGAAAAGATATTGCCAAATTTGTTTAACACGTAAGCTTATGGGAATCACTGTTTTCTTGAAAGTTTAATAGGAGCTGACAAGTATATTTTAATGAAAAAATTCAGGGTAAAAGAAAAATTTTTTTGAAACACTTATCAATTAAAAGCAATTACCAGTGGACCTTATGAGCTGAGAAAAAAATAATCAAACACTAAAATCTTAGGTTAGGTGCTATGTTGTGCCATGAGTGCGAGAGAGACAGAGAGCGCCGTGAATCTCTCCGTTCGACTCGCACTAGTATCTCTTTCTCTCTCGCACCGACCCAACAACCTTAATACTAGAATGATATTGTACATGTGACGAATGCTTAATGTGTAAAATACTAATATTTTCAAATGTTATGAATCACAGAAATTTTGTTAGTTAAACTTGATGAATTCAAAATTTTAAAGACCACACACCCCACTTTAGGTCTGTACTAGATGTAACATTGAGAGTCCGAAAAATATATTATATTTTTCACACCGAGCGATCCCATCGCAACGGTCGTTTCGGGGGTAGGCGTGCGGGTATGTTAAATATTTGGGTCTACAATGCGTAATTTCGGGGAGCCGAATAATGCAGGAGGCGTCGACACGTTCAGGGGTGCGAAAGCGTCGCGCGCGCGCTGCGAGCGGTCGCTTACACGCATATGGCTCCGAGTCTTGTAAAGCACCGCGGGTGTCTGCCGTTTAAGGGAAATAAAAAATCTCATCATCCCCCTGTATACCCCGTAACAGTAGATCGATACGTATCGACGTTTTTCAGTTTTCTAATTCTCGGGTCCGCGGGATAAAAGAATTACTGGGTTGTGAAATATGTTGTCTGATTTTGTTATTTTTAGGTTATGGTGTCTTGATCTAGAAGTCTGAGGTTTTTTTTTTTTAAATAATAAAAAAATTTATAAACTGTAAAATTTAAACACTGGCAGCTCTTTTTAGCCTCTTCAAGAACTTTTTTTTAGAGTAATCATGAACATTATGCTAAATGTAGTTGCCTCTTTTTGTAATTTTAGGTTAGGTGTCTTTAAAAATCTAAAATTTTTGTTTTAAATAATAAAAATATTAAATATTCGCTGGCAGGTCTTTTTAGCCTCTTCATGCTTTTTTTTATATAATTTTATATAAAGTAAGTAATAATGAACAATGTTGAATCCAATTTTATTTTTAAGACAATAAAAATCTTTCTTACAAAAAAGTTACAAAACATTGTTTTTATTGAGACGTGTGCTAACATTCTTATATTTCAAAAACGATTTATAAAAAATATAGCACCATAATATTTACAGAGCCCCCCTTTTTTTTTTAACGTCGCTTTTTTGCCACCTACAGGTGCTAATTTGCAACCATTACAGAGCTTAGATGTAATAATAATTAAAGTACATAACCTAAAATTTATGTATAACAGATAATTCGTGCGAGGGCTACCGATAGCGCAGCTATTTTTCCTGCAGTTTTTCTTAAACTTTTCTATCAGCTTATAAATCATGAGTAAAAAGAGAAGAATTTGTGAAAAGTATAAGGGCATTAAGTTCCATAAAGTACGAGAAGTTCGTAACCGCACCGACAAATTAATCTCGAATTTATAACCCGAAACCCCGGTGTCGGACAATCGTCGCGGCCGTTCATCACACCTCGCTCGTGTTTTACAACTGGCCGGCGTTTTGTACCTACAACCCGCGCGCTCAACGACGTTTGCAATAAATATTGCACCTCGGCCTTTAAAAATCGAGTGTTGCCTGGATTAATATCCAAAATTTTATTTTACTTCTTTTTGGTAGGAAAGGTTTTATGATCATCCTATTTCAAATTGTAGAAGTTGAGACTCTAGGTGGCACTACAAACATTGATTTGTTCAACTATTAGATTGCGCTTATTATAATATAATGATTTATTTACAAGTAATATATTATAGTACACCTGGTTAGTCTAACCTCAAAATTGAATCTTTGATGTGTTTTCGGTTACTCGTATCATAATATACTATTTTCATATGCTTACAAAATCAAGTTCATCATAATACCGATGATAAATTATGAAATACTAAACGGCGTTTGCGAAATGTGGTTCCTCAATACTAAAGTCGTCTGGTTTCTAGACTTATATACACGCCAAAAACAATAAAATGATTAATACACCAGATGGCGCCACAGGTCGTTAAAAAAAAACCAAAAAAATATTTTCAAAAATCTCTCTGTCTTCTCTCGGCTCGTGCCATAAAATCAGGTGTAGAGGTCGCGATCCACAATAAAATTAGCATGTTAAAGCCTTGCAGGCGAAGAAGAAGACACCGTATCCTCAAGAAGAAAAAAGAAGAAAAAAAGGTTTTATTTATTGTAATCGGTCCCTAGAGCAGGCTTCCCACGCGTGCTTCAACGACCCACTTTTAATCCCCCGCGAGTGGGGGTGGCTACCAGAGAAACCCGATACCTCGGGACACACGACCCGGGGACCCCTGCCGAGCGAGAGATTTGTGTCGTTTCTCTCGGAATTCGTTTTGCGAACTACCTCCGAGATATATCCTAAATGCATTTTTCGGGGGTGTCGAATTTTTTTACGCGGCTTGATGCATGGCCCACCGTGATTTTTCTTCCTTTTTTTTGTTAATTGAGTTTGATCGCCGCGAGTGTTATTTACGAGGTGATAAAAACATCCTCCGGCTCCCGTGGAACGAAAATACTATACAAGTGTATTGTAAAAAAATTGAGCGGGGAGGTTGTAAATTGGTGGTTTAGTGGGGAACCAGGTAAATTCGATATTGAATTAAATTTATTAAAATTGCGCACGTCCAAGGTGAATAAATCGGCAGTGCAATAACTTGAGAATCCGAATCGACATGACTTTTAAGGACCGCTTAAACAAACTTATTTTTTTTTAATGGAAATTCCGTCGTGAAAACCGGCGCTCGAATTTCTACCAAAAAATCGAATTGACTCAGCGTGAAACCGACAGTTGGGAATAAAAAGATATAAAAAAAATCCCGGCTCGCGGGGCCTTTAACGACAAGCGTCGTAAAAACGGGATAAAAAAAAAAAAAAAAAAAAAAAAAAGTTTCGCGACGGGAGATACGAAAGGCTGCCGGGGTCATAACGTCCCGAAGCTTTATGAAAATCGTGAGCCGAGCCGACGTTTACAGCCCAAACACCGGTGTATTAAGTTCGTAATTGATATTGATAAAAAAAAAAAAAAAAAAAAAGGTTGTCTGTTGGTTTTTTGGACGAGATTATTTTGTCTGATTTCGGCTTCGATGCGATCAAAAAGCACCGAGAGTTATTTCTGTATGTGTCGATAAATTTCATTTTTTTTAAATTCAGTAAAAAAAAATATTTTTTTGTATTATTAAGGAAGAGATTGAAATTTTATTCAAAATATGTAAAAGTCACTTTGTGAAATAACAGTTTTTTTAAAAGCGCTAGATGGCGCTTTTAATTATAAAAGTGAAATAAATCCGATCTAATCGTATCTATACTTATACATCATGATTTAAACTTATACATATAAATAAAAACTATATTTCTTGTAAGACTACTATTAGCTTTGACTTTTTGCTAAGTCATTTTTATTTTAACCGTCAATCACAGAAAACTTATATTAGGTTTGTTACCACTAGATGGCGTTATTTATCCGAAAGAGAAATATAATAATTTTCTTTTATGCAAAACTAATTCTTAAATTTCACTTGTATCTATGAAGCACAGTAAACTTCAAATCTTCGATTACAGATCATTCTTTATAAAACAGCTACCAGATGTCGCTTTGCAATCTAAAAATAAATTAGATGAAGCCCGAAGATAGGATTACTAGCGAAACCAGTAAGCGCGTGCGATAAATTTGCTGAATTCTCAACCACAAAGCATCAAATTCACGAGACACTCGGGATCGTTTGGAAAACCTCGCGTGTTTGTTCAACAAAAAAGGAAGGAAGCTTTGGCTTACAATTCGCGCAGGACAGCACAGAAGCACCCGTCGACCTTGAGGGGGAGCCTGGATGCAGCCACGAGTGATCTTTTATCCGGGCGCCGACTTTCACGGTTGACACACACACACACGGAGGAGAAGAAAAATGGCGTCGCGGCCATGCGGTAGCCCCCGTATAACTTTATTCTCGCTTCGAATTAATTTGACTCAACGTACACGAAGACGCGTAAGAAAAAAAAAAAAAACAGGTATTCTTGGCTGGAGATGCGTATCTCGGGTTGTTATTTATGCGAGTGCGGTTACTTAATGAATTTAACAAAATTATGTATTCGATTATTCGTCGATCGAGAGATGACAGTCCGCCTTTTACGGTTAATACATAGTCGTTTGGATTTTTCAAATAAATTCCCGCGGTGACGAGTCATCCTTTCGCTTCGACTACCGAACCGTCTCATCAATTTAATCATTTAACGGCCGGGAATAACACACAAACATAATGTACAGAAATTATATCTTCGTGCGGATTTCTTTTCGTACTTGATTTCAATATAATTATTGTACCTACAAAATAATCTAATTAAGGTTTCGCTGTAAATTTTACCCGCGTGCAGGTGTGGACCCAGTTTTTTTTTTTTTTTTTTATCGTGGCTGCTAATCCAGTTGAAGCATTCATCACTTTGGGAGTCTAAACGCGCTGCAGAGAATAAAAAGAATCGCACGTGCTGAGGTTGTTTATTTATCACGGTTACTTTGTTTGGGAGCTTATCGGGCGCGGGTGGGAGGTTTGATTTATCGCGACTTCGATTTAATGTACTTTACTTGTTTTTTTTTTTTTTTTTCTTTTTTATGCTTCTTTTTTGCATGGAGTTGATGTCTTTATCGGGTGAATGAATTGTAGAAATGGTTCGCGAGAAGTCAGCCATAGAAAATTACGTTTATGTGTATTTTGGTTGTGATAAAAAACACTAGATGGCGTTTTTAAAATTTTGAAAAGTATAAATGTGAAAAATGTTTTACAAATGAAATATTAAAAAAACAGCGATAGTTTTGAAGTTTGTATGAAAATATCAAATCTGGAAATTTCATATCAAAACTTTTATTAACAAGCTTAATTGGACACTAGATGGAGCTCTGAATATTTGAACTCACAATTGAAATAATACTCGATTTTAAAGAGAAAAAATTACACTAAAAGGGTGAATTGCAAAATTAAACATGCTTTTAAACAATTTTAAGACACTAGATGGCGCTTCGGTCACGATTACTAACTATAAAATTAAAACAATCAGTGTTAACAAATTAAAACAATAAAGCTTTAAAAATTTGAAAATCCTTATAATGTACAATGTCAGCTGTTCACTCAATAATTAAAAATTTGAAGGTACATTTTACAAAAAATAAACTATTTCTAACCCTCCTGAAACACCAGGTGGCGCTGAAAAATTTCCTCACAAATGTTTTTTCAGCAATATTAAATCCCCATACTACCCTATTGAGTCATTACCCTCAATCAAAGCAATAAACGAAAAAAAAAAATCTCGCAAAACGATCGAGATGCTCCGGTAGCTCTCGGTGTACATCGAAATTACGATAGCCTCGTCTGGGTAATTGAGCCGTAACCTTTAGCGCTGCAGTCCCGAGCGCGTAATATCTCAGGCTAGTCCGTCTCATAACTTAAGGCTTCCCTCTCGCACGTAATTAAGATGCGCGATTTTGCTACCTTTTGATTTCTCGGAAGATCTCTTCTCTCCGCTTTAATCGCGCCTCCGGATTTATGTGCGCGTGATCCTTATTTTTGAAAACTAAAAATTGCGCGCCTTTTTTTTATCGAAATCGGGTGAAAAATGTGAAAAACACCGGGAGCAGGCTGTAATTTATAAAACCGTGAGTGAAATTACAACTGTAAGAGTAAATTGCGAGTCTTTGAGGGCAAGTGAGGACAGATAATAACTTCGGTTTAACTTATTAAGGCACTCGCTTCTGTAAACCAGTACGTTTCCCCAAAATATCTTTTTCGTGAGAAGATTAATTTTCGGAGAAGTAACTTATGGGTGTCAAAAAGTAAATAAATAATGTAAATAACAAAAACGGTTTCTATTCCAAGAAACAGTTTTATTTTTAGTTTTCGCCTGTATAATTGCAACTGTTTTTTTTTTTTTTTTATACGACGATGACGATGATGCGCGCGGGGATATCGGTGGTGAAAATCAGGCGCGCACATTTAATTAAAATAAATTAACTCCCGGAGTACACGTGTAACGCCCCGCTCCTGCGGTTTTAATATTAAATTCAACTCGAAAGAATCGCGATTGCGATCTCGGCTCTTTTCGTGTGAAAAAATATAAAATTCGAATCGAAGTTCGAGTCTTACGAAAATTTCCTCACGTACCGTTCGCGCGATAAATAAACCACCCCGACAAATAAAGTGAGACATATATACATACATAAATTTTTTTTTTTTTTTTAATAAGATAGGCCGACGCAGTATCTAATCGCAGGTAGCGCGCGCGTATATCGAGGAGTCTTGTACGCCGCCAATGTTTCCTACCGTGTGTCACCGCCGCGCAAGGCCCGGTTATTTATGCGACTGGTCACTGGCATTTATTTATATGCGCTTGTTCCCGTACGACGTTCCCTAAAATTAAGTTGGTCGACTTGATCAAACTGAAGTCTCGGTTAAGTCGTCTTGAAAATAATATCGTTGAGCTAGATTTCAAACTATAATCGACACTGTAGATTTATTAAGTTGGTAGGGATGACAAGAGATATTTATCGGACCCTCGAATTAAATTGGTAAGCGTGATTGCAAAAAACTATAAGTTGAAATGAACACTGTATCGAAGTTGATTGATTTTAGTTTTGTAAAGTTGGCAATCGAATGGGTGAAGACTCTGACAATGATAGATTACTATTAAATCTTTAGCCTAAGTTGACAGACTTAATTATTAAAAAAGTTCTAAAGACACTGTGAGTTATATAATACTAAATAAAGATTGCATGATTAATTGTAGTTTTATAAAATTGGTAATGGATGGATTCAGATTTTGGCACCGGCAGACATTCGGGTTACCAAACTTGGCAACGTCGCAGCGTTACTTTTTATTTTCAAGAAATTTTTCAAATTATCCTGATCGCATTCACGATCATCAACAGCGACGTACATCAGGGCTGCCAACCTAAAATTTGTCTCCAGGACAATAAACCACATACCGGATCGTAAATTAAATAAAACGCAACAATAACCGTAAAACGCGGGTAAAAAAAAAGAGCGGGAAATTAATTAACAAGATTCCAAACGATTAAAAAATCCCTCCACGCGTACCACCATAAAACTTTTTACATCCCGCGCAATACATCCTCGACGCACGCGATCTCGAAAAAAAAGAGCATTAAAGAGTTTGAAGAAAAAAAAAAAGAAGAAGAAGGCACGTCTATTGCAAAGGCTCTATAATATAACACGCATCTTTAATTCAATTTAACGCGGCCGACGGAATATCATCGGACACGCCTCGAGAGTTTACTTTGTATGAACCGAGCAGCGAATAAATCCAGGAAGAGGGCCCCGCGCTGCAACCGGTAACGATCCTCTTTACGCGCAGCCAATTTTTATTATACGAGCGTCACGCGAGGTGACGAACGTACCTTTTTTTTCTTAACTCTGCAGTCTGCCACCTGAGGATCGCGGGGTTTATTGAGGAATGCCTCTTTTTTTTTATGTTGGCAGCGCGAGCTTCTTGTTGGATTTAAACACGCTGTAAATCTGGTATTACGATTGTAGAATTTTAATATCTGTCATTGACCAAAGACTTGTTCCTCAAAACTGTAATACCAACTGTACAGAAATAAAAACTATCAAAGCTAGTTCCTGAACAGACTTTTTTGGTTATATTCGTAAAAAACGATTACCCAAAAGCACGAGAGCAAAGAGAAAAAAAATATAAAAAAAAAGGAAAACGGTAGCGAAATTCTGTTAATAAATCACCGGTAGCCAGAACCGAAAGAAGTGCGAAACCAACTGGAAACGATTACACCCGAGTTGAAAAAAACACCGAATCATTATACTTATTACCAGTCGCACGCGTACACTGCCAACCCACCGAAAGAGAGAAAAAAAAAATCCTTTTTTTTTTTAAAGATTTCCGAAGAAAAAAAAATAGCTACCGTATATAAGTCTCATGCTAGGTCTAAGAAAAAAAAAAAAAAAGAT
The DNA here is from genome assembly GCA_038277355.1 of Encarsia formosa. NCBI lineage: Eukaryota > Metazoa > Arthropoda > Insecta > Hymenoptera > Aphelinidae > Encarsia > Encarsia formosa. Next base: position 1,763,086 of record CM076185.1, on the reverse strand, counting down.
TGGCCCCCGCCAAGGGCAAAAAAAGAGGAAGCGTCGGCAGCAGCGAGCCTCATTAGTTAGAAAAAGATGAAAAATCGCGTTTGACATACAAACCGCAAATTAGCGACTTAACCTCAAAAAAATTGGTCTCGGTCGTCTTTGCAATCTTTTTTTTTTTCCTCAATAATGACGCCGAAGTAGTTTTCTCTCGAAAATTGCTCTAGCTAGTTACAGGTGGAGGAGGCGCACGCGATGTGTCGCCTAATAACACCCGAGATAAGAGATATCGTGACGGGATGCGTCAAATAAATATATACCGAATGTGTACGTACGTTTCCCTTGCCTCTTCCCTCCCTTGATAATCAAGATGCGCGACTAAATGACACCTTGCGCCGTGTATCTCGCTGAGAGATTAAGAGATACGCGGCCCCGGAAAGATCTCAACCTTCGCCTTTTTTTTTTTCTTTCGTACCTACCTCGCTCCCTCGGCCTTATTTATCGCGCGGCGGGTTGAAATTTTAAATTCTCGCGGGCTGAATAAAACACACACACACTAAGCCTCGAGTGTGTGATAATGCTGTCTGAATATTTTTTATAGATATATTTCGCAGAGAGAGAAATGTTGCCTTTATTTTATGGCGATGAATTATTTATGCAGCTTGGTTTTTTCAACTCTCTACATGGTACTTTGACTGTGCGCAGCTTACGTAGGGGGAGAGACAGGAATGTAATATCGCTACCTGATAATGTTATTACTCGAGCCGGGTTATTTTACTATTTTTTCAAATGCTCACATGGTAATCACCGGCCGTAAGTTTTATCCTGTCTGGATCTATCTCTACTAAGAGACTTTGGTTTCACCGGTATGAATTTATCTTGATTATATTTAATGCTCTTTTGGTTTGGAGAACTAATGCCTGGCTGGTAGCACCCTCGCGTCAATAGTTTATCAAGGCAACTTTCAAAAGTTACGTTTAATTAAGGTAGATTGCATCTGAATAATTCGACCAATAGCAATTTACTAATGTAAATCATGTTTTAATGTAACGAATCAGTCTGAAATTTGCGACCGACTAGTAGCGACATCTACGAAAAAATATATTGTGACCAGTAGCGCCCTAGTAAAAGTAAGCGATATAATTATGCCAAAAACTACCCTGTTTTTGTCAATCATCGCGAAATTTTAATGAAACGATTTTTTTTAAATCAATTTATTTGGTGTCTTAACTAGTAGCGACATCTACAAGAAAATATACTGTCACTAGTAGCTCTATATTAAAAATAAGCGATACAATTGTCAAAAACTACCCTGTGTTTGACATAATTTCATTATAAACTTTTTTTTAAAATCAGACAATATCAATTTATAATAATGTCTTTGACTAGTAGCGCCGTCTACACATTTTAAAGATCACTTTATTAAATCCAACATATCACCCACTTGAGCGTACCCAAGGTATCAAAGGAAATAAAAGGCGCGTTATTTTAAGAATTGACAGGATCGACATAGGGAACAATGAAGCGCGGGGCAGGTCGAGCTGGTAACAAGTGCCTCTCACACCGCGTCAGCGTCCTTGGTCCAGCTCCTCTCATAAAGGTCGGCTTGGAGATTTACTTATCGGTACCGCGCTTCGCCGGAGGTAAATGGCCAAGTCGTGACCATTAGAGGCCCGGCCGATGTGTGGGGCCGAATCACGATTCCCGGGAAAATTAATATCGGCGAAGTCGCACACAACCGCAGCGCCCCCCCTCGAACGACAATGATATTAGACCAATGATTATAATGAGGCCCGGATTGATCCTCGTTACAGGTGAATCCTACCTTCCCTCCTAATGACGATTGTTTTGATATGGGGTGTAATAAGGATAATTTGACACTCAGTCAACCTAACCTCAATTATTTCGTGCCCGGGGAATGTGTCACGCTTAAGAAGAGCGAATTATTTCTTTAGCTCTTTTACCCCGCTTGATAAATAAAAACGAGTCAAAGGAAGGAGACCGACCGAGGCTATTTTTCCGGCCGACAGGACGGTATTTCGAGTCGGCAGAAGCCAGGCGGCTTCTTTTTAATTAAGATTAAAAAAGACGTTTTTCCGCCCCGTCTTGGCATAAGTAGGATGCGATCCAATTGTTTCTGCGAATGGAAAGCCGAGGGAACGTGAGAGAATTCTTATCGAGAATTGTTGGCTGATATGTCCCCGTGAAAATGGTACCAGCGCACCGCACCGCTTATATGGTAATGTGTAACAATGAGATAAACGGCTTAATTTCACGGTCGGGTTAAGCGTTTGTGTGTGTGTGCGCGCGCGCGCGCGCTTTCGATTCGTAATTACCGCCCGACACTACAATGTGTCTGGGCTCCTTTCGGTATGTCAGTTGGAGGCGCTGACACCGCTGTTCAGCTATTGTGAGCGCTCGTTCGTTTAATGCCTTTTTTCGACGATGATTTGAGGTTACGTTGGCGGTCGATTCAATTATAAAATTCAACTGGCATTGTTACAAAGTGGCGCCATCTACTCGATCCACTGTGTTTCCAGATCTTAATCCCATAGAAAAACTGTGGTTTGATAAAACTAGATGATATATCTACTTGGCCCCCAGTTTTTCTTGATCTTAATCCCATTGAAAATCTGTGGTTTTTCAAAACTAGATGGTCCTTTGACTATGTGTGCAGTGTATTGATGATCCATCTAACCACCCTATTGTGCTTCCCGATCTAAATCCCATAAAAAACGTGTGGTTTGTCAAAACCATCTACTTATCCCACTTAGTTTTCCGATTTAAATCTCATAGAAAATCTGTGGTTTGTTAAGACTAGATGACTTTATTTCTAGTACCTATGATGACATCAATTTTAAACCAACCTACCAAATTTTCTGATCGTAACCCCATAGAAAAGCTGTGGTTGGTCCAAATCAAAGATAATCTCTGATGGTTAACTTTAAATTTGCATGTAGTCTATAAAATTATTCCCATCAAAAGACCAGAATAAATTTAAAAATTTTTTAAGGTACCATTGATTATTAGCATTAGATTGAAACCAACTCGTGGATTCGTCTACTAAATCCACCAGGTTCCTCGATCTAAATCCCATGGAAAATCAGTGGGTTTGTCAAAACTCTGCTCAATCGAATCGCCATTTTAAAAGCCTCGAAACTAGAACACAGCCTAAAAAAAAAAAAGAACCTCACCTATAATAGTCCTTTTTGCAGTAAATGTTTCCATCGCGAGAGAAGCAGGTGACCTCGCCGTCGAGTCCCTGCCGGCAGTGGGAGCACTGTAGGCAGGTGACGTGCCACCGCCTGTCGACGGCCTGGAGATAAAACCGGTCGGCGATCTTGAGCCCGCAGCCCGCGCACACCACCGGCGGTCCGGGGTGCTCGTGTTCCCCCGGATGCGTTATCGGGGGCGGCGTGGACGGCGGCTCGAGCTTCGGCACCGGTGCCTCCACCTGCTGCTGGTGGCCGGCCGGCTCCGGGTTGTACGACTGCAGGATCGTCTGCTGGTGGTGGTGGTGGTGGTGGTGGTGGTGATGGTGCTCGTAGTTGTTGTTCCGGTACTCCGGCTCTGAAAAAACAAATCATCCGGGATCCGTTAGCCTGGGGTCTAATTTCCGGCGGGCGGGCGCTTTGAAATTAATAAGGGCGCCATGCTGTGAGAAAAAGCTCGTATTAATTTATCGTCAAAATACATCGTTACGGAGCGAGGAGGAAAGGCTTAACGCACTATCCTGCATGAGAACCGTTCCGAATCTCTTTATACCTTTCACTCCCGAGGAAGAATAAGTGGAAGAAGGAGAAGGAGAAGAAGAAAAAAAAGCGCTCACGCCTCCTGCCGCCCGCAGAGGTCACAGGGGGTTCGGATCATCATTGTGTACGCGACAGCTTGTTATATTTACTCTTTTGGGGGCTTGGCTAATAAGGCCTTTAATGCTTCTCTAGCCAAACAGTTTGCTGCACTGCTTTTTTAAAGACTTCTCTGGAAACGATCTTTAATATTTTTAATAAAAAAAAAAAAAATTTAAGTCCTTCCGTTACCAGAGTAAGACTGCAAATTTAGTGGTTGAGTAGATTTGATTTAATATAATTTTTAATATTAAACTCAAAATGGAACGAATTCACAATTTTTTTTTTAATAATTCGACAATGTTTGTCTTAGTAAAAGCGCGAAAATTAAGTACTACAAACATCGAAGAACAAGTATCCCCAGAGCTAAAAAAGCTCCCCATGATTAAAAAAAAGGTAAGATTCTCACGCTCACCTCCCGGTGATCCATAGTCTCGCGAGTCGTAGAGACCGGGACCCGCGTCGTAGCAATTATTATTGGTCCCGCAGTGCTGCTGCTGCTGCTGCTGGGAGGGACTCGGGGGTTGCTGTTGCTGTGGCTGCTGCTGGTGCAGATTAGTGGCGGGCCGTGCCGCGTCGCCCATGGAGGCCGGCAGGCACGGGCTGAGGTCGCGCGGCGTCTGATCCGAGGTCGTCTGCCCGGTGAGCCCCCCGCCTCCGGTGGTGGCGCCCTGGCAACCCAACGATGACAGACCGCTGCCGCGCTCCTGCGTGTTCGCCGGCTGCTGGAACAATTTTTACATTATTTTTTAGTTGAGGTTTTTCGAATTTTATTTTTTAGGTTGGTAGAAGATTTTCGCGCATGCGCAACTCGTGGCTATTATCATATTCTGTATTTAAAAGTAAAAGATACATAATCTTATGATTGGTTATTGTTTCTGTACATATTACAAATTGAATAAGGTAAATTTTATTATCGTTGAGTTGGTAGAAGACTCATGCGCTTGCTTAAATCACGGTTAATCCAGAGCGTGGATAATTTATTAGTATGTAAGTTTTTGTTTTGTCATAATTCATTCCTACATTTGAATTTTAATTTCTGCTGAAGATCAAATTAATTTTCAATCACTAGGTTGGTAAGACTAACGCTTTCATGCAGAAACTTCATGATTGATTCTGTGTCAGAAAAAAAATACACCTTACGACAATAATCATTTCTGCTGTTAATCGGAATAAATTTTCGCTAGATTTATTCAAATTTTTTTACGTAAAATTTTTTCATCCGCATCGAAATGTCACATTCTACTTGTCGGACGATAGAATTATCAATCAAGCGTGCCAACTTTTTGCAACAAAAATCATCGGTTCGACAGGAAGTCGATGACACCAGGTATCGATCGGGGATAAAAAGCATCCCGATTAGAAATTCACCGTTGATCGATCTCCGAATAAATTCAAACTTTTCTCCGTTGATGCGCTCGACCGAAAAATGACTCCCTTCTTGCGACGAAAAATCCTAGACTTTGGCGCAAGAAACGGCGTACTTCGAACAAGTCATCAAACATTGTCTTCGCGGTAATAATCAATCCTAAAAGGATGTGAAAAAAAGACGCACCTGAAATAGGAACCGCGAGAGTAATGGCTGCGCATGCGCTATATATGGCCCGCGATACCAATGGACGTTTGGAACGGCTACCGGGACATAAATTAACGTCGGTTGGTGACGGCGAACTTTTTTTTTTTTTTTTTTTGCTTTTATGGGTAGCTTAAGACCGTCATTGTTAGGTACTAAACATTTGAAACTTGTTTTTTAAGAGTAGAAAGCTCGTCTCGCTTTTTTGAAAAATCTAAAATAGATTCCTGGCAAAACCTTGTAAAAATGATAAATCGCGATTCAACCGAAATTAAATCAGCACGGTACTAAATTTGGATCAAAAAAGTCTCTAATTTTGTAAATTATCGTTAAATTTTTCATACGGTCTCTGAGAAACTTATATAATTTTATGATGAAAAAAATTACAATCTAAATTCGAGTTTTTAATTTTTTTTTTCTAAAATAACTAGTTGGTTCGACGAATATTTTGGAGATAAGTAAACTGATTTTTCGTTACTATCAAAAAATGACGCTAATTAAAAAAAAAAAGAAGAAATTAGCTAATTTTTAATTAAATATATAATAATTTGATAAGAGAGTACAATGGCTCCAGCATCCTCACGTAAGTATCATCTCTTATCTTCGAATGATGTCACAAAACGTTACCGACTCTCGGTCTGATTTATGTAAAAACAAATTGCCGTTCATTTATTTTTTTTTTTTTTATCTCGATCACTTTTTTTTTCTCTATCTTTTAAACTCCGAAAATAGGCTTCGGTCAAGCAAGGTCATTTAAAATGCTGATTATGAAAATCTTTGAATTGTAAAATTTTATAGCCGATTAATATTAAGTATCAACATAAAGTGAATTTTTTGTTTGACTTAATCAATTATCAGAACTAACGTTTGAAAGATAGATGCTTGCGAAGTGAGTTTGACATTTTAACTTTTACCAGTCAATATTAGTACACGGTGTACTGTAATGCTTTTCATTATTATAACATTACACATTATGATAAGTTTTACAATATTTTTTATGTACTGTTTTTGAATTTTTTTAAAGCTTGCTTGAAAACTTTTACTAATATTGGAAAATGTTATTATTGAAGACAATTGATGTAGTATACATAAAGAGTTAAATTGAAATTTGTTCATATTAACAAGGTATTATTTTCTACTGACATAAAAAATTTTTAAGTAAATAATGTTCGTAATAAATTATCTAAGTTTCTAACGACACACTTGTTGTTGTTATTGAAAACAAGTACGGTACTCTCGAAAACTACTACTGATTTCTTTGAGATTTCCATATTCTTTTGTATCAGAATTATTGTAAAAAATACTGTATTTCATAAAAATTTTTAACCAATATTAATATTTAGTACGATCAATTTATTGTATCTCCAGAATGCATAGCTTCTGTCTCAACTAAAAATATTGTCTTTGATAAATATAAGTATCCAAGATACCACGATAAGTAAAACTATGAAATTTAAAATGAAAAAATATTTTTTAAAGACAATTCAATTGACAGTACTCTAAAAATACAATTTACTCATATTCCTCAATACTCTCAACATTGATAAATCAAATTACCATAAATATAGTAAATACAGTAAATCGATTGCCCGTGCGAAGCAAAACCTTAGCCCAAAATTTGCCACGAATAAAGTTACTATGGAGTTACTTTTAGACAATAAAATGTTTCTCTAAACTTAGAGTCATTTTATTCTCGACTGGTGCGACAAATTTTTTTTCTGATCTTAAAATAATGAACGAAGTCTACTGGAGACGTGATTTAATTAGTCAAAAGCACCTATCAATTGTAACTTTATTCGTGACAAATTTTAGGCTAAGGTTTTTCTTCGCGCGGTCAATCGAAATAATCTAAATTTATCGCAAACAATTATTGAAAAATCATAGTTTTAAAGGCGGGTGGTGTATGGTAGCAAGCAGCACGTGAGAGTCGCGTACCCACTATCGTCGTTCGCCCGGGGATCACATACGGCGAGCCGACGCTGCGACCGAGCCGCGATAAAGATAACCGGCTCGTTTCTCGCTCTTTGCTCTCTCGCTTCTCTTTTTCTTTTTTTTTTCTTTTTTTTTTTTTTGTTCTCCATCTCTTTCGAGATACTTCTCTTTTCTGGTCTCTTTTTTTCGATCTTGCGTGCGTACAGTAGTGGGGGTGGGGATTCAAACCGACTCGGCGTCGTGTTAGTATTGCTTTGAGTTACATTACTAGCGGTTGAAACTTAGAAAATTCACAAGTCTTCAAGACTTTCGCTGAAACCTAACCCCTTAGAGTATTATTTATTGTATTCAAAAATTGTCTTAAAGTCTAAAATGATAATAAAATGTACCCAAAAAATGCATTGTATCATCGTACATTTTTGAGAATATTTTAAATAAGCACGAAAAATTTTGAATTCCTATAAAATACTGATGATTAATATTTTGGCTATATCACACGCTTAATTGTTTCCAAATTTTGAATAAATATACCCAAATTTTCATGATTTTTTGAGTTGAACGTCCTTAATTAGAACAGTCGACAAAAAATTAATTTATAGTGAATCATAACTTTTTCTATCCAGACTATCGCTCAAAAACAATTATTTCTGTCTCGTTGTAACGTGTACTTAATCAAACAATTTAAAAGTGCTGCAAACACAAGGCACTTTGGTAGATCGTAAGTGCTACCAACAAAAAGAAATAAAGAAATATATCGGTAGCCTGCGTACCCCGATATATATTTTAACAGGACGCGTAGGCGTACCTGAGAGCGTTTAAAAAAGGAAGACCGAGGCTGCTGCTGCATTTCGCGGCGTGTTCGGGGAGAGGACAAGCTACAAGACGTCTGTCGGGCTACCGCGCGCCCGGATCGTAAATATTCGTCCTCGATTTTTACCTTTTTACCTCTTCTTTTTTTTCGAGCCTCGCTTTAATGAATTACGTGTTGATCCCTCAGACCGGACTCCGGGAATTTTTGGCGGGAAGGATGAGTTATGCACTAGTTTTTTGGATTTATCGCGAACCGTGGCTTTTGATTATAATCTAACTACGCGTGATGGATGTGATAATTCTACGCTGCGAATTCTTATGATTTTGAGGTTAGGTTTATGAATCTTTTTGACGCTAGGGCCGGGCTCAGGTTTTGTCATTCAGAATAAGGAAAAAATACTCGTTTTAGTTTCGTTAACGGAATTCTAGTTGATTTCTTACGTTTTTGAGGTTAGGATTGGAAAGTAGTTTCTTTCGTTTTAGGGTTTTCGAGGTTAGGATTAAATCAAAAGCATTGAAAATGACTGCGCGAATAAGTTTAAACTTTAAAATTGAACAAAATATTCGACATGTGATTAAAATAATCTTGTATGTGTAAAGAAAAAATCAAAATCATCACGCTTATTTAGTTCTCAGAATTCAAACGTAATGATTTCGATTTTGAGGATAAGATTATAAATATACTTTGTATCTTACAGCAAAAAAAGGCAGAGTTGATTTATTGTAATCCTAGTCACTTTCTTAGAGATCGGAAATGCAACAAAGTTTTGATTTTAATTTAAGTTCAACACATTGAAGGGCTCGCTCATTACTCCCCGCAATCTAAAACAAAAATCAAAGCCCGCTCGTAATTAAAGACCCGGCGCGCACTTACGCGGGCTCGCTCGTCCGTCCCTAATTGCTCGCACGCGAGTCGATGGACGTCGAACGGTAAAGCACCACAATCGTTTGGCTATACGAAGACTCGGATATTAAACAGCTAAGGATAATTTAATTATCTTATAGCTAAGACCACCGCGAGGTTGCGTCACCCGATACACTTTCGTCATCGAGACTAGTTTTTTTTTTTTTTTTTTTTTTTTTTCATTCGGTGCAAAAAAAAAGTCAAACACAACTTGATTCTTTTTAGCCCGGTCCCAGGCTCTAGTTTTTCTGTCGGGTTGCGATACACGTTTACTTTTTGGGAAGTTTGACATCCATTCGGTACCCGGGAAAAGTATGCCGTTAGTTCAGCTGTATATACGAGAAAAATATTGTAACTTTTGTTTTTGCAAGTATGAGTGTCTTGTTTAAATTTTCAACTCGAATTAATTTTGAAATTTTTCTGAGATAATGTTTTTTAAGTTACAGTAAGCTGCACTAGTAGACAAATTATTATCGGTCACGAGAAATCATTGTTCAGATTTCTGGGCTTGAAACCCTTTTTTTATAATAAGTTTCAATCTAACTTGTATAATTCAATTGATCTGCGGACACTAAGGGACTTATAGATTATAAGAATCATTGATAGTTTTTCAACTTCAAGAAATAGATTTATTTTTAGAGCTCTGTAATAACGTCGTTTTTACTAACCAAGCTTTTTTTGCGGATTTAACGTTTTGTTAAAAGAATCTACCAAACATATATATTTTTATTGAAATTAATTATTTACAAGATGTATTTCTCACGCAAGCTAGTTTTGTGGTTAAAATTAAATGAACTTCACTAATCAATTAACAATTACTCAAAACCAATAAAAACACATTGAATCCAGCACGCGCCGTCGGAACAGATTCAGTCTAAACTACGTTAAAAAAAGCTGCCTCACAAATCAAGGCTGTGAGAGTAAAAAAAAAAGAGGAAAGGAAAAACTAATAATCATAAATAATAGTAAATCAATAAAGCTGTTTGCACGTGAAGATGGATGTAGCGATTAATATTCATGAGCGCGTTTAGTATCGATTAGACTCGGCTCAGTATGATTTTTCACCACTCTTGAGTTCGATAATCAATAAAGCTGGCTCGGTAATTGATAAAAACCCCCGGCAGACCGCAAAAATTCGATAAGCCTCGCTCGATGTAAAAATCTTCGGTCAGTTTTTTTTTTTTTTTTTTTATTAACTTCGCGACCGCACGAGTCTGATGATAAATTCAAAATTCTCCGACGATTGCGGTTTGTTTTGACTATGCGGCTTATGATAACATCGACGTGCGTAAATTTTCCTAGCTGGAATTAGAGAAATGCGAAGTCGATGCGACGGACGCGCCTCTGGATCGGGGTGGAGGTCCTTTATTCGAATAATTGGGGACGGGACGGAGTGAATTGATGAGTGGATGCGGTCGAGAGTTTGTGGCGAAGAGAATTTTGAAATTCTAAAAAATTTTTAGCCGTTTACTATTGATTTATTTGTATACAGAAGATGCAAGTTTAAAAATAATTAGTAAATGCCAATACTTTTTATTATAATTTTTATATTTTTAATTTATCTTCTAAAATTACACAGAAAATATTTTAATTTTAGTTTCATTTTAGGTTTTATCAACCCTTTAATACAGTCTTCAAAATTATTAAAAATTGAATGATAAATTGAAATTAACGATAGAATTAATTTTGTTTTTTTTTATTTTGAGAATCTCAGTTATAAGATCCATACAATTTTTGCAAAGAAATGTCCTAAAATAAAATAAAATATTTATATTTATTTCAATTAAAATTTGTCTTTTTCTACTTTTACAAGGACGTTCAACTTGCTGACTAGGCAAATCAAATCTTTTCGCATGACTATTTTCCGATAAAAGAGCACGTTGATTGATTAGTCAACTCTAACCAAAACATAAAAATGTCACTTTTTCCTTTCAAAAATTATTTTTCTTTAATTAATAATCTTCTTATATTATTGGTTAATATCTTTAAATATTCCTTATTTATTTTTTATAAAACTTTTAAATAATGTCCATATCTTAGAATCATTCAAAAAAAATCAATAAAAAGTTAAATTTCTTATAAAAATAATTTCATAAAAAACAAAGTATTGATATTTCGAGTTTGTATTGAAAAAAATTAGTTGAAGGTACGAAATGTTAAATAAAAATATAGAAGCCTTATCAGAAGCCCTTTATTAAAAAAAGAAAAAAATGAAATAACATGTATCAAGAATATATATTCATACATAAAATCAAATTAAAAAGTTTATTAAGCTTCATCCATATTAAATAAATTATAATAATTTATGAAATGGTTTTCGTTTAATCTAAAAAATATTTATACCAATCGAATAAATTTAAGTCTCATTCGCACGAATAACAATTAAATAAGTATTTTTGCCAAATTGGAAAAATCACCTCGTAAATTCTCAACAGTTTCCCAAAATTCTAAAACCCTGATTAACTTTTAGCCTAAAAAGACTCGCAAAGACAGCATCCATAAATCCGGGGTAAGAACAAAAGCGTCTCTTTGTTAAGCCGATATCTTATCCGCGTCGCAGGTTGAGTTCAAGGAGCACGCGACGCGCTCAAATTCCGCTCGACTTGGCTCCCGATAATTCAATTAGGCCCGGCTCGATCGCTTGCGCAACACCGAATTTCCCAGAGTACGAGTCAATTACCAGACATTCTGCACTGATAAATAGTATATTTCCGAAGTATATATATCTGATCAATTAGCCGACCAAGTTTCATCGGATTAATTAAATAGTTAAAACTACCGTGCGCGGATGAAAAGTTTAGTTTCCATGGGAAACGCCGGCTGCTTTGATAAATCACTCTACCATCCGTCGCTGATGATTATAGGTACCGAAAATATCTCTTTTATTTTAATCATGCTGATGGTTTTATATAGTATCAAGCTGAGAATTTTTAAGTTTTCGAGCTGTTGAAAAAACGGTTTTTTAACAGTTGCGATACACGTCAACTGGTTATAAATTGGTTGAGTTCAAATTTAAACTCGCATTGGTTAATTTGACCATAAAATTCAATTAATAATTAAACATTAGCACAAAATTACCCGGTTGAATTGAAATTAACAACATTGAAAAAAAATTTCAAGGGTTTAAAAATTATTTGTTATCAGTTTAGTCTACCATTGCCCGACATAATAATTTTAAATCATTGTTCTAAAATTTAACGAAGAAGATGATAAATGCTTTCGGTTGATTTCTGCATATAAAAATAATCTTAGGGGTAAAAATTAGTAGGAAGATATTGAAAGATTTCTAAGAAATTAAGCCTAGCTTGTTTTAATTTTTTTTCGAACTACAGTCAAAATTTATTATGATTTTTAAGGTTTCAGCACGTGATTTAATATGTATCGAGGGGCTAAATGCACTTCAGAATCACAGATATAGACTATATCATGTCAAATAATCAAATATCAGCTTTATTACTTTCGAAAATCATGAAATAAAAAATAAAATACATTGCAATTAATGATAGTTTGATCTGGATATAGTGATTCTGGGATGCATTGGCATTCTCGAGATTCAATGCAAGATTAACTTTTTTTTAAATTGACACTCGCTAGTCTTAAATAGTGAAGTGAAAAAATGGTTATTTACCCAGTGCATGCCGGTGGTAGGAGGGGCCCGCTCCTCATAAACTCCCATCAGGTTGCAGGTTACGCGGGCGTCCTTTTCAGCTGCCTCCTCACCGCCCGGTCCACCCCCAGCGACGACTGATCTACGCACGGACGCCAGATATAACTAATCTCTCACTGTCCTAAACTCCAGCATACTCCGAGCTTTTACTCAAATCACCACCACACTTTTCATCAAACCCCCCGGACACCTTATTCATCACGACAGCACATTTTTTTTTTTTTCTTTCAATAAACAAACCGCACTTTTCAGAGAGCGCGAGGGATACGGACACAGTGGCCCCGGTGGAACCGCGAGGCCGAGTGCGGGACCGAGCCGAGACGACCCGGGTCGGCGGCCAACTCCAGAAGCGACACCTGGTGGAGAGTTTCACCAAAGGGAGGGGGAACGGCACCCGCCTTTGGAGGCCACGCCCACCACGTAGCTCCACCCAGACGGAAGGAAGGAAGGGCGACCGAACGCTGGATTCCGATTATCGGATGGGGATTTGCGCGCAGACTATTGTGCCTTCGGATTTATCATTTTGGACCTGCTTTGTGATAGGAACTCCAAAGGGTTCTCGAGATCCAAGGAGCGGTGACCTATATTTTGATATCCTATGGGACCTCGATCATTCTTATGGGGTTCTTGGCATGTAAACTGGCCTATTTGATTTTAGTGTACTCTGTAAGCTATCGACTTTTTGGTTTAGTTATTATTAAAACAATAAAATACACCCAAAAGGAAATATGTATATCTACTTTAGACACATGTCTTGGAAAAATTTGACTACTTTTTTGAAAACTAAGACAAAACATACTTTGTCGTATTTTAAAAGAGTTTTTTAAAAATGAATAGAAAAGTCTTATAAAAAATTTTTTTCGTACCTAGAATTTAGATGGCTTTGATTTTTTAGCAACTTTGATCAATTATATCAAACTATCATTTCTAAAGAAAGTTTATTTTTAATACTCATAATAAAAATATTATTTTCCAGATCATTCATCACTTTATTGTTGAAAATTGAAAATGATTCACGGAATATAACTTGTTTTTTCCTACAATTAATCATACGCGAGGTCTAAAAATTAAAAAGTCTTATTTTGAAAGCGAATAAGTATCTCTCGCTAAAATAGAGGAGTCTCGCAGTGAAATGATGTACGATCTCGGGGTTGAGTAAATTACGAGCGTGAAGATTGAAACATCCCACGAGAAAAACAGCTATCGTATTGTCAGCGATCCAAGTTTATAAAGAAACTTCACTAGACCGACCATCCGGTCTCCTGCAGCGCAAAAACTCGTTAATCGCCGAATCTACGAGTTTACCGGTCGACCGATGCCTAGCAAAAAAAATTCGTTGAGAGTAAAAGTGTCTATAAAATTACTATTTGTTTTACAGTGATGAATGCTTGATGGTTTATTGTTGAATAAATTTGATATATTTTTATCGTATGAATCGAAATTTTGAATTTTAATTGAGACTGAAATATTTAAAATCATTTAAAAAATTGTAAATCTCATTTTATATTGTTTATTCTTGAAATAATCAGTCTTGATTGTTGATTAAGCATCCATTTTTTTTATTTATTAGATTTGGTAAATTAAATTTTCACAAATTTTTAAAATTTTATAGAATCCTTAGTAATGATATCCTTTAGTTATAAAGGCTGTACACTCAAAAGTCACTACCAAAATTAGATATATGATAAAATTAGATTTCAAGAATAAACTGCAGATCTTACAATTACATTCAGTTTTTTTTTTCCGAATTATTGGTCAACTTAATTCAAAAAAATACTTAAAAAGTCTTTAACTATAATAAGAATCAGATATATAACAAGAATTTAGATATATTTTATCTGACTGTTTTTGAGACCAGGTTAAAAAAGAATATTAAGTAATTTGTTAATAATTTTATGAAAAATAATAATAATAAAATAAAAGAAAATATTTTGATTTTTTAGCACAAGATTATATTATATACTGAATAATGGTAACTATCTCTCAAATTTTCAATCCTAGAAAAGGAAAAAAAAAAAAATTCCAGAGCGCGGAAGAAGGGGACATCTAGCGAAAGAAAAGAAAAGGAGTAGGAAGAAGAATAAAAAGGCTTGACCGCTGCAGACCGGATGTCGGCTGTCCGCATGAGCGATCGCCGATACAGCTCCAGCCACTCCCGGTATACGAGATCGTCCTTGCACCCCGTTTTTCTCTCTTCGAAAGTTTTAAGATTTTTTTACCTTCCATAAGGGCGAAGATAAACTATCGAAGACTTTTTATCAATTTTTGATTTGATAATTTTATTTAATAAAAAAAATTTTCAGAATACAAAAGATTTGGGATGTGATAAGATTCGGGTACTTGATTGGTATTATTCTTTTTATAATCAAAATCATAATCATTAGAATAATTATATCATTTTATTAATAATTAAGTCTGATCAATAATCACTTATTAAATTTTAATTTAGACTTATAAATAAATTGATAAGAGACAGAAAATTTATTGGCCACAAGTTATCTTACCTGAGATGGAGTGAGATTCATACATCAATAATTGATCTTCATCACAAATCATCTTGAAATAGACCCGTGCAAAAGTTTTTCTTCTCAAGTCATCTGCTCGCCAGCTTCTTTTTTTTGTATTCACTCTAGGTCTCAAACAAGCCAGTATCATGTTCTATAAAAAAATTATTTTTATCACTGTTATCACCAAGTATAAAATTTTTATTTCTGTGCATGAATATTGTTTCAGTACCTTGGAGGCTTCTCGAAACTTGGTCGACATCACGTTGTACATGATCGGGTTCATCAACGAAGACGAGTAGTTCAAAAAGTCCAACGCATAATAGAAGTAAATTCCCACTTTGTACTGCATTTTGTAAGTCGGTTCGAACAACTCTTCGTAAATCCACAACCCTCGGTACACGAAAGTGGGTATCCAGGGGATCAAGAACACCCCGACGATAGCCACTGAAACACGTTATAATGAAATAAAAGTCATTGTCAAAATTTATAAACAATTTGAGATAAAAATATTTAAAAATTTCGGATATTTGAATATTTTTGGATACTTGGATACCAAATATCTGGATATCTTCATGTACCCAATAACCGGTTATGCAGGTAGTTCTGAATACCCTGATATCTGTGTATCTAACTATCTTGGATTCAGATCCTCTACTATTAATGCAAGTGTCATTATCATCCATGTAACGGTATTATTTATTTTACAAAGAGCAACATATTGCTTGCCAAAACGTCAACAACGTTACATTGTCATCATCATCAAAGAACAAGCCACCCTGACTCGGAAAACCGAACAAACAATCAAAATAAACGATACAAAATCATTATACATTACTGAGCATCCTGGTAGCTCTTTTCTTCACTCGTCCGCTTCTCGCATCCACAAGCTCTCTCGCCGATCTTTTGTGTCTCAGGGCAATGAGAACGTACATCGTGGTAACCAGTACCACCGGAACCAGGAAGAAAACCATCGATCTGTACCACAGGAAGTAAATTGGCACTCCACCGGCGTTGTCGCAGTTGGTTGTCGTTTGGTTGCGCACCAGACTGGCCGGGAGACTCTCCGGTAGGCTGGACGAGAATCCAAAGAGCCAGGTTGCGATGATCGCCCGGTTGGCACGGGATTTACCGGATGACTTGTGCTTCAAGCCGACCAGGGGCACGTGCCCACGTAACGCTCGACGCTCAGTGCGCCTACTGTCGTCATCATAACGTTTACAGATGTCTTCACCAGTACGAATCTCGAATTATAAATTTTTAGGACATTTCCTTCTAACAGCTGAGGGGTCCTAGCTTGATCAAAAAATAGCTTCGCACTCGACGCATTAGAACGAAATTGCCCAACGAACCCTCGGTTAATCCAGCCCGGGTCGGGGGTCAGCACGCGTGCTGCTGGTCTAGAAAAAAAAAAAAAGCCAGCTGAAAAGCGGCGGAAAAACGAAAGAAGGGGAATAATAACAATGCGCGTGGTCAGCTAGCCGTATAATACGGGCCGGCCGATGAGCTCTCCATTATTCGTCTGGACATGTGGGGGTGTGAGCTTGTAACTTTTGAGTTTCTTTCTTTTTTTTTTTTTTTTTTCTCCCTATTCTCTGGACAACAAGGTGATGATTACCGAGGTATTTAGCTGTCTCGGATGGATGGATGGATTTTCGACAGCCCTGCTGATGCTTCAAGTTCAAACTTTTTTTTTTTTTTGAGGTGAATGTTGGTGATGGTAAGTTGAAAATATGCACGCTCTCTAATTTTTTTCTAATAATGTTACGGTAGAAATAATTTAGTAAAAATTTACATTGGTAGTATATCTATAAATACTATTATTTCGGAGACTTCCAAGGTCTATTACTCTTTCGATTTTCATTTTTTTTTTTTTTCAAAAATAAAAATTAATGTCAATTTTTTTTTATCTACATCAAATAAAGTCAAAAAACCTAAGTAATTTTTTTATGCATCTTCCCTATTATTTGTTAA
Source organism: Encarsia formosa (assembly GCA_038277355.1). Lineage (NCBI taxonomy): Eukaryota > Metazoa > Arthropoda > Insecta > Hymenoptera > Aphelinidae > Encarsia > Encarsia formosa. The sequence continues at coordinate 1,745,898 of CM076185.1, read as the reverse complement.
TAGCGTATTTTATTCGATTACGAGAAAATAAGTTGAAAAAAATATTTTGCATGCATATTATATTGGTGCATTCTGCAATAGTTAAAAAATCGCTTGATAATTCATTGAATGACAGAATAATTTAATTTTTTAATTCTTGTCCATTTTTGTACTATAAATATGTGTAGTTTATGTAGCTTATTCATTTTTAATATTTCTTTGAATTGTAATTAAATATTATTTAGTGTAAAACAAACAATATTTTTTAATCAATAATTGATAATAAAATCTATACTACAATTGTGAGTCTGTGAACGAAATCCAAGTTTATATACCAATACAACACTAAAAATTGTAATACTATTATGAATAATAGTTATAATGACAAAATAATATCGTACAAAAATAAAATAATTTTAAAAAATTCATAAAATAATTAGATAATATAGGTATTTTATAAAATATTGTCAAAATAAATTTTGTAGTAGATTTATTTCATTCATCACAACAATAATTTCATATTTGAAAAAAAATTCATTTCAAAATCTCCCAAGACATGTCAAAAACATATCAGACAATCTTTCACCCAAAAAAAAAAAAAAAGAAATTTTATCTCCTTTAAAAAGTCAAGCGGTAAAACCGAAAAAAGTCAAATTTTCCGACATATCTCCCGATCAAAGTCGATCTCGGTAACGGAAACCCAGGCTTATCGATCTTAGATAGCGCATAACTTTTCCCGGCTGTCCACCGGACACCGCGCGCACACAGAGAAAAAGGTTCGGGGCGGGTGCGCGCCCGGCCAAGGGAGGATTACCGCCGGCTTTGTTCTTTTGACCGGTGGTCACTCGAATAAATCCCGGCTTTCGAATTGTAATTCGCACGCGAGTCTCGAGTGCCGCTTCCAAGAATCCTTGAAAACGCGGAAGCTTTTTGTTGAGTTCCGAGTTGTTGTGGACGGATGAGCCTTTGACGAGTATTCAAATGAGATCTCGAGGGCGGGCTCAACATACTTTATTGAGTGCTTAGGTTTCTTAACAAATCTAAATGAAAGAAATGAAAATCTTAAAAATTAATTTTTTCAACGTGCTACCCTTTTATTAATTTAAAATCGTTTTTTATTTCTTACACTTGAAAAAAGGTGTTTGAAAAAAAAAATTTTATCCTTTGATTGCAAAAGTTATTTTTGTAATCATCAAATTATACACCGTTAGAAGTTATTAGCTTTAAATTCAAGTAAAGTACTGGAATTTTTTTCATGACTCAAATAATTCAATTAATATTACCTAAAAAATCCAATATGTTATATATTTTATGTTTTAATGTTATGTTATATATTTTAAAAGTATTTTACTGAAATTTTTTAAGCATCTGTACTCAAAAATTCAACTAAAGTAGGTGTAAATGTACTGGTGAGTGAAAAATTAAGGTATAAAACCTGAAAAATTGAATATATTTTTGAAGTAAATTACTCCTCGTAATTTACACATTGAAAATATTAATATTAATATACTTATACAATTTTTGCTTTTTTTTTTTTAATTTGTTGATTTGTACAACAGTGAATAACAAATATACTTTGAATTTTGAATATATGATTATTATATTATTACAATTAAATAATTAAAAAAATTTAATGTTTAATAAAATTGGTAAGCTTGAATGCTAATTTAAATGGACTGCCACTTGGACCTATTTAAAATGTGTCTCAAAAGTGTTATTTGAACACTTTCCTAAGTACCCAGCATCCACTTAAATTCATCATTCCAAAAAATTTTCTCTTCGATCCCGAGAAAATTTGTCGAAAATTTCAGCTCGAAAAAAATCCTCAATTTTTTCCTCGTGAAAACTGCTTTACTGCACCAATACCCTTAAAAAGACAATGATGACTCGCCCAAAACTCCCAAAAGTCAACACTGGACGAAAAGTCTTGCGTCATCATCATGCCCCACCGCCGTTAGAAAACTGTTGGCCTCGCCGAATAAACAACAACAACAACAACGAGTACTAAGCAGAAGCAATAACTTAGCGCTCCCGGGCCACAGAAATTTAAGTCCACGGTGGTGCGAGCAGAGCACGCGCCTGAAAAACTCGTTTTCGAAGAGCCTGCAGGTGGAGAGCCGACAAAGGGCCGATAGCACCAGGGAACACAATAAAGTTTTGGTTTTATCACTGGTTGTGAGGGAAATTCTCTGAGGGGGTAATGGAAAAGTTGTTTTTTCGATTGATCCAGGGAAATTTATTTTTAGTTGGAGTTTTTAATACTGGTTGGATTGTTTTTATCGGGGATTCAACAATTTCAGAATTATAAAAATTCAAAAGGTGCTTTGGAAAAACGTGAAATTAAGTCTTTTTTACAGTATCTATTGAACATACCTTATTAAATTTCCAGTGCAATAACGTACCTTTTAGATAAGTGACAAAAATAAGCGTATTTAGAGCGATACTTTTAACCACACAATAATTGTGCTATATACTTCAAAGAGTACTTTTAACCGATTTCTGGAAGCTAAATTATTTTGGTCGATGACCACATTGCAGGCATCAATATACTTTTGATGCTCCAATAAGGTATTTTATCGCACTGCATAATCCAGATTTATTTTGCCAAAAAATTCAATATCTAAGAAATCTTCTATCATAAATTTCACAGAACACGTAAACCATGTAAACATGTAAATTATCATAATAAAAACATTTTTATATTACCCTCGATTATGATTTTGTCAAGGAATTTTATCCTCAGCTAAGAAAAGTAATAATAAAAAAGCTTTTGAAGCGATGTGTGTAAGTAGGGTCATTCGCATGTATGACTTTGCGGGATGCCGACGAGCCGATTGTCGTTAAAAATCAAACTTGATGCTCGCGATTACAACGCCGGTTTACTGCAAATGCCCTCGAGTTAAATAATTTTTCCAAAAGCTACCAGAGTTTATTTTAAAAAATTTTTTTACGCAATTCACGCTTTACGATAGTTATTTTTATTTGACACGATTTTTTTATTGTTTTTAAATACAAAAAATACAAGAGCTTGTGTATGTCATTTTTAGCACTTTTATAAATATCTGAGGAAATTTTTTTGCTCAAAGTCTATTACACCTACAGACTACTAGAACCTCGAATTCTTTTTGTTTTTCTGTTAATTTTCCAAGAAATGTAGAAGTTCGTCTCATTTTCAAAATTTTAAGCATGTATGACTTAAGTCTTAAAAATCGAAAGTTTACAGTCAAACTTAAAAAAATTTCAAATCCATTTTTTTTTTTTTTGTTGTAAATTTTCTATTGATATGTATGGCTAAATATTTATTTAATTCATCTATTTTTTTCTGTAAAAAATGATGTCCTTAAATAAACGGCGATACTTGAAATCCAAGCAGCTTATTCCTCACACGATTAATAGCAGTAATCTCAATTATTCTCATTTTTTTTCATCATTGACTTCTCAGCTCGTTCAACGCGATAAGTCAATAACGTAATTTTAGCGTGACGATTACCCGTGTTTTCTCATATTAATCCCACTGATAAGCCGAGTTTTCATCACGACGATCTTCCGAGTTCACTTCACACGATTGAAGAAACTCTTTGACCGCAGTAACTTCGTAATTAGAGTCAACGGGGCCGTTGAAAAAATCCTCTCGTCGACCGCCAACAATAATTGGAACTTCGTTTTTTTTTTTTTTTTTTCACAGGCGAAGTCATCGTCAAGTGTTATTAAAAAATTACCAACTCTCGACGAGATGTTGAAAAAGTCAAAGAAGAGGGCCCGTGTAAATTAATGGTCTTAATTAATATATTGAAGATCGAGTTTTACATGGGAAATCTCAATGAGTTATAATCATGTGAATCAAAGTATTCTCAGCGAAGTAGCTGTAAACTCAATTTTTATAATTTTTTCATCATCTACTTTTTTATTGAACTAAGTAAAAATTTTGTAGAGTGTTCTTTGCAGAAAACAATGGATTTAAGTGCTCATTTCTCGGATTAAACACTTTTGAAGCAAAAGTAGTCTCTAATATTTACCTTATAGGTAGCGCGGTATTTATAGTTCAAAAAGAGGTCTTTTTTTAGGTTATCATGAAAATTAATTTCAAATCAAATCAAATCATAGTTTGACTCAAAACTGAACGTGATCGTTTGCTATATGTTCCATACAAAAAACAAAGGCCGTCTGGCCTATATTTATAGCGAAAATTTTTAAAAAAAGTCTCCTAAACTTCTACAAAAAAAACTCAAAGTGCATCGAGTCTGACAAATCTCCAACATATAAAATCTTGTACATCCATTGACTCAGAAGACTCTCCGCTGACCATAAACGACGACAAAGAGTCAAAGAACAGTATCCAGCTCGGGATCGGTTTGGCCCCAGAAAAAATCAAAAGGGAATAGAGTATAGACAGAGGGTAGGTAGCGAGGGTACCTGAGATCATTCGACCCTCGGTGAAGACATAAAGAACCAACCGAAGCTAGCAGCAGGATATCCTCTTACCCCGCGCGTACGACACGTGACCCGGCACGTGGCCCACAATGAACTGGCTTCCCCGGAACGATATTTCTATGATTATTCCCCGAGACGTACCCTTTTATTTCAAACATCTTCTGACCAATTAGTACTTTTTTTCTTCTACTGGATAAGGATGGGATGGATTGGAGAGTTCAAAAAATTGTTAGAATGCGGAGTTATGAAAACAGTTTTTGAACTGATCATTCTGATGTCTTAGATTAACAAGATAAATCCAGACAGTAATTAGCAATGATGCTAAGACAGTACAATGGAATATCTTTTTGAAAATTCAGCAGAAAAAATGTCAAAAAACCCTGTTAGAAATGTTAATTAAGTTATCCATATGGACATTCTACAGGCTCAATCTAGTATTTTGCCAGTAACTATCCATTTCATGAATAACTTAATTCTTATTTCTTATGGAGTAATACTACCATATTGTTTGAGAATATCATTCTAGCTACCTTAAGAAATATTCCCATAAGCTATAGCACTGGCATTTAAACAACGTATTTCACACAATAGCCCAGATTCATACTATTTATCCAATAATGTCGATTTATTGACTATGTCTGACCATAATGCATATCTCATATTATGGCAACAAAGCTTCAATAATATATTGTTTACCAAAGGGTCGAATAAGTAATGATCATAAATATTTTTGAATATCTCAAAGTGAACAATAATTGTACGGTTTTAAGAGAACCAAACAGATCGATTCAAAACAAACGCTCTTCTTAAAAAATTAATTCTACGTCAAAATTTTATTGTGAATACTAAGACACATACGAATCCCAATGGATTATACAGCCTGTCGACAAAGTCACACGCTTCGGGAGAAAAAAAAGCACCGAAGTAACTCCCAAAAGGATTTACGTACTTGACGTCTCGCGTACCCGTTGGATTATTAAGGGTGTGACACGAGAGAGAAAATCACCGAGGGTCGGCTCGAGGAGTCTTCCACGTCGGCCTTTTAATTAAATGCGATTCGAGATTAATTTGAGATGACTCTGCGCCCACCGTGTATTTTAATAATTACGATGTAGAAGCTAAACAAATTTTTCTATCGTCTTAATTTTTAAAACAAATTAGTTATAGATATTTGATAAGAACCGTTGTCTGATCCATCTAATAATTGATATTGTTGAGATTATTGTCATGGGTTAGGAATGCTGCAAAAAGTTTTAATACTATTTTTATAATTGATTGTATATACATATATCAATTATTGTTGGTATAATACATATATTACGAACATTAAATGCAATATTGTGTGACTCGGTTCTTTACTTCATAATATAAAACTCAAAATATTCTGTGTTCTTTACGAAGTGTATTAAGATTTAATTTTCATGAGGGACTATGCACTCAATATTCACTGATGATAAAAGTATTTATAGGGCCTCGGAATAAATTTTAATAACTATATCATCAAAAATAATATTTTTGAAAAATTAGGTTGGTTTACATGTGTGATTCTGTTAGTGATTCTGAAGTGAATTTACATACAAGCCAATATTTCAAACTTTTTCAAACAGTAATTAAATTTTTCAATAGCCCTTCAAAATAGTTTTTCCTCGTTAAACCCCGCAATTAAAAAAAAAACGCTCTCGCAAGTAATAAAAAATGAAAAAATCCATCCCGTGTTTAAAAAAAAAAAAAAAATAAAAATATTACTCCCCCGCGGTGGAAGACAAGTCTCTCAGAGGCGCACCAACCCGAATAAAATAAGCAAGCTCCCTTGTTTTTTTTTTTTTTTTTTTTTTTTCCGGTCATGCGTGCTTGTACTTACACTCGGGGAAGACGTCGAGGGTGTGATTACTACGGGAGCGTTAGCATGTAAATTTTAATGACGTAGGTGGAAAATTTTTAGACCTACCCACTCCACCCTAATTTTTTACCCGACGTGGTTTACAAGTGTTTTGTGATGATGATGAATTTAATGATCGGCTCGGGGTTATTAATGATACGATGTATTGATAGAGTGTACCGGAAATACGAATAATTTAATTTACTCGAGATTGACGTTAGTTTGATGGACCAAAATTATGTTCAAAACTTCTTTGTTTCGTATTTTTTATACTTTTTAGACTTATGAAAAAAATTGTGTAACAAATATGAGGACCAGCCTCATCCTTTTTTAATTTTTATGATTTTCATTGACATTGATATTCATTATTATAAATTTAAGAAGTTATAAATAAATTTTTAGTCAAAAGTCATGAAAAATTAAACGGATGAAATTTTATTGGAAAAACCTTAACGATGTTTGGTACTTACAAAAAAATGCAGCCATTTTGTCAATTTTAATCGAATCTTCTAATAATTTATATCAAAATAACCGTTGGAGTTTTTCCCTATTTTTGTTCGTCTTAGTTTTTAGAAAAATCTAATTATTTGTTTAAACAATTGAAAGGGTGGTCTAAAAAAAAATCAAGCATTTTTTTTTCTTTATCGCTTCTAACTCTCTCAAAAATGCAGAGATCTTTGAATAAACTGTAAGGTATTTTCAGTGACACTTCAAAAAAAATTTTAATCTTTTTAAAATATTGAATTCAAAATTTTTTTTATTAAATAAAAAAAATGTTTAATTTTCATAAGATTACGTGTTCAATTATTTAAACAACTATTTAAATTTTTGAAAAACCAAAACCGAGAAAAATAGGAGAAACATCCAACGTTTATTTTAATATAAATTATTAGAAGATTCAATTAAAATTGACAAAATGGCTGCATTTTTTTGTAAGTATACCAAACATCCTTAAATTTGGTGCTTTTCAATTTGAACATAAGAACAGAGGTACTGAAATCTTTAATTTTCGATCTTTTATTTACAGTCCGGAATGACTATGGACTAAATTCAAAATCATACCAGGTACAGGTCCTTATTTGGTACACTTATGACTTATCATACTTAAATACTTAAAAGAACTTTTTTTTAGCAGTTATGTCATTGTTTATAATTTTTTTCCATTTTAAAAGCTACGAATACCCCATTAGAGATGTGAATCATTTAATAGCCATTTACAGGCGATTTTATAGATTCAATCTAGTATGTTGCTTGTAACCAGCCATTTAATGATCATGACACGTCTAACCTAATTTTCATTTCTTTCAGAGTGATTTCATTAGTGAAAAAATTTTTTACACTAATTTAAATCAAAACTACAAAAAAAAAATAGATCAATTTTTTTCAAAATCAAAACAAACATTCTGCTTGACACGAGCTGATTCCAACAATGAAAGTCCATTCGCCCCATTACAATAAAAAAAGATTAATCCGGTGCAAGCTCCGTCTGCTCGTGTTACGGATCGCGTCGAAGTGATTTCATCAATCAAAGAGGCCCGCACGCGACCCATGCTTGCTTTTTTTTTTTTTTTTCTTCCCTTTTGATAAATAAACGTCGAATTAGCCCGATGTCCGTGACGGGTAACCGGAAGCCGAAAAAAAAAAACATAGCCGACACGTGCCTGCTTGCGGCCGTTTCATTAGTCCCGAATGCCCCGGTGATCATTTGAGTTTTAAACTCGGGGATTATTGCATTCGAACGATGGATTATTATCGAAGGTTGTTTGTGTATGAAAATTAATTTAGGTGTTCATAACTAGGACTTAGTGGGTAACCCCTCGAAAAAAATGTCTCTAAACCACTTTATTTTATTATCTTGGTCTGCGGAAAAAAATATCTAAAAATGACCTTTGCGAACAGTCCGTTGATGTGATATAATAAAAAAAATTTCTCGACACACCAGCCGCGAATAAAATGACCCTTCTGACAGTTTTATAAACTGAAATCTTATAGTCATTTTTTTCGTGGCTGATGTATCGACAATTTTTTTTTAAACATTGTAGAGTTATTGCATTCACTTGGTGAAAATCCATTATCAATTCGAGAATAATAAAAAACAAAATGTTTTCGATTTTCACAATTTATTTATTAACATTAGTTAATACATTAGCCTCATGACAGCCGTTTCGACATACAATGTCATCTTCAGATGAGTATATACAATACTGTATTGTATATACTCATCTGAATGTATTAACTAATGTTAATAAATAAATTGTGAAAATCGAAAACATTTTGTTTTTTAATATTCTCGAATTTTTTTTTAGTCGTACCGTATCAACGGATCGATCGCAAAAGTCATTTTAACATTTTTTCCGCAGAGTAAAAAAATTAATGTGTTTAGGGATGTTTTATAAACTAAAAGTACCTCCATTGTAACAGTGTTATTCGTGGCAGATTTTGGGCTAAGGTTTTTCTTCACATGGGCAATCGATATATTTATTGCATCTTAATCATTCTGAAAGCTACCCGATATACATGTGGTTATGTTCATCTCTGTAGGCTTTGTACATCACTAAGGGTTTAATAAAATTCAAAAATTAAAAAAAGTTCTAGAAATCATGTGTACACACATTTTTTTCTTTTTAATACTTCTCGATTAAATCATCGGCTCTAAATAAATGAGCAGTCCAGTCCAAACGGAAGTCCGTCCACCGAAAAGTAAGATCGTCGATAAACACGGAGCCCGTGGAATCCGAAATCGATAAATCACCGTCGCGTACGTACAATGGATCTTCGTGAGAGAAAAAAAAAGAGTCTTTAATGATAAGGTGACGCGGACGAGATAATTCGAGCAGGTAGCAGCAGCCAGCGGTTATTAATGAACCAGCCCGAGGATGATGCTGCACCGTCACGACTTATTATGCACTTGTCAACGCGTCTCTTGTCTCTTCTGGGAACCCGACGTACCGATTTTTATTAATCGCTGCCTCTGAATTTTATTTTGATTAATCAGGCTCGAGCATTTTATTTTCAACTTTCTTTTTTACTTTATTTGTTTGCTTACCCGGATTTGATTACTCTGTTAAATTGAATGCATAGTCAGCTTTTGACATGGAAATACAACTCGCAACTTTGTTCCATTTTCGACCAAAACGACGATGATAGGGTAATCGGGTAATCTAACAATTAATAGAAAATTAAAAAAAAAAAAACAAAATTTTCAATACCAACCTAACATCTTTGAATTGAGTTACAAAGTTTGTTTGAGAAACAGTTTCTCTCTCTTAATAAAACTAAAAAGTAAGAAATAAACATTTTCTAAATATTCATACTTGCTTTTTTTTATACAGTGAGAGTCAAAAATATTTGTGCACTGAGCATTGTTGTAAAAATCTGTTCATAGTTTAAAAATTTATAACGTAAGCAGCATTATTTTATATTTGTTAATAACTATGAGTAATGAGAAAAAAAAGTACCTAATAAAAAGAAAAATTTTACTCAAATACAGCCAGTATGATTCATTAATAATTTTGTGCTACTTATATATTGTCAATTTGTAAAAAAAATGATAACTTTTTATAAAATTTTTAGCATAAAGTGCTAAAAATAGGTGTGCGTATTTACGACTGACATAACCTCAAAAAATCGTAATCGTACCGGGAAACAATAACCAGAGCCGCAGCACTGTTGCATTCTGATTTAGTCTCGGTGCTATTTTACGCAAGTGGACGCTTCTGCACAGTGTCCGACACCTCGACCAGTGCACTCGAGCGGAGACGCGGGTTTTATTTACGGACTGGAAAACGCATTATTATTATCATTATTAAATGGCCGACGCGCCTTTAGCACTCCGTAAATCCATCGTGGAGTGGACAAGACCCACGCGGACTCGTGTGTAACGTCCGATTTTCAATATTACTTTTAATTTATTGATTTGATTTTTTTTTATGCTATGAGTATGCTGATAAATAAGATTGTTTTATTTTCAGTGAAACTTTTTGAAAAATTATTGAGCTTTTAAATTTTAGCTTTAAACATTTTAGTAATTTACAAATGGAGAGGGCAATAATCGAAACGAATTAATTATTCGATTATTCATCGATTTTTTAAACGATTATTTCTTCAAGCCTAATCAATCAATTAATTTTACTTTAATAAACAAAATTTATATTTTATGTAATAAGCTAAATTTATTAATTTTAAAATATTTTTATAAACTTACGTTAGAAATGTCAAAAATTTGCTGCAAAATCTCTATCATGAGAAAATTTTGTATTCAACTTACTTTTTTAAAGAAACTTCTTAAGATTGTTTACCTGCACATTGAAATCTTATAAAAAATAATAGATAAATTTTAATCAGATTTCGGAAAATTTTTTATAAAAATTTAGACTGTATCTACCCCAAATTAGGGATGAAACTGAATATTTTAAAATTTATTAGAAAACTAACCCAAGGGAAATTATTTTGCTACTATTTACGTCTGTTATTTCAAATAATAAATTAAAATCTATAATTTAATTTAATAATTACAAATAGCACCAAAAAAACCTAACCTAAAACTGAAATTTTGAAATCAGTCGACAAATTCTACCTACAACCATAATAAAGTCTCAGTACATTACTCAACCTATCTAAAAATAAAGCTACATCGATCCAATAAATCCTACTCATAATAGAGTCACTCATGCAACCAGCAAGCGCGAATTAAAAAAACGTTAATCGAGGCGGGGACATTAAGATACCGCTTCACGGAGGTCGAAACGTCTTCGAACAAACGAATTTCTTTACTCGGACCTTATCGTCGAAGCTTATCGGGCCTCTTTTTTCAGCCCGATTTTAATATTTACGAGGAGAGAGAAGATCGGCTTCCTTTTTTTTCGCACGGGTGGCTAGACCCGGCGGGGCGCCGACCCACACTTGAACCTTCTTATTTACGACCAGCCGGTTTTTTTTCATCGGGTTATTGAAAAAAAAAAAAAAAAAAAAAAAAAAAAAATTGGGGGATCTTGGAACACGTGTGATAATTTAATTATCGGGGATCTTCCTTTTTTTCGGGATTCACCTGACGGGTTTTTATGCGTTGAGGAAAATTAATTCGAATTGAATTTTATCAATTGATTGTTGATTTCGAATGTAATGGTGTGGACTAGTTAAAAAGATACTTATTATTTGAAATTACCCCTAAATTACACTGTTTATTTGACTAAATTCAAGTTTATGTCAGATAATGTTTAATAAATAAATGAATTATTATTATTTTATTGAAAAAAAGTATGATTTTGGATGATAAATATTTAACAACGAAATGTGAGTATCATTCATAACATGATTTTAAAATTGTATTATTCAATTTTAAAGTTTCATTATACGATTGAACAACCAAAAAATTAAATTGTTCTATTAGCATTTTTTTAAATTCAGACTTATGATTTTTAATATGATGCATTTTTCAGTACATATTTTCAGAATGTTCTAGTGGTTGAACCCAAAAAAATTTCGTTACTTTTGTGTTATAATTTGTGATAATTTAAACTGAATTTTAAATTTATTTACGGACTTGTCTACTGTATAACGCCTAATAAAACCATATGTATACTTAAGTTTGTTATTCATAAAGCGATAAAATAAAAGCAGTCAAATCAAAAAATTGTAAAATAAAATAATAACTAATTTATTTAAACAAATAAATAAATAAATTTTTAATCAACACGAATTGTAAAATAATCCAACAGTAATCCATATAGATGTAAATTCGTAACGTATTAATAACTGTATAAATTCAGAAATTCAGAAATTCGGTTCGATTCGGGTAGCGGATAAATCATAAAGGTTCTTTCGGTGCGTTGGAACTCGAGACGCGAGATGCAAAGTGCATCAGTGGCAGCAACAACGGATGAGGTGGTTTTCGCACGACGAAGGCGAAATAATTTACGAGCGTCACTTCCAAGGAGTGATATATCTTCATTTATGCTTCGTTCACCGCGCTTAATAAATCTCCGTAGCACCGAGCCCTCTGTTTTCTATATATTTTCGCGGCTTTCTTTTGAATTTTAATTACCTAGTTTTTTTTTTTTTTTTTTTTTTTTTTTTAATTTTGGAAAATAAATATTTTCTCGCCCAGATTGAGTTTTTAATAAGAAAACTAAAATAAAAATAATTAAATATTCTTATACGTTTCAATCAAATATACTGTAATAGACTTTTTGACAGCCTTTGATAATTTCGGAAGACATTACTCACTTCAGATTTTGATTATTTACATCCTAAAACGATAATTAAATAATAATCAGCTCTTAGTCGCCGCGCCGTGCACTTCTGTACAAATTGGTGGATTATTCGCTAATCAATATAGATATACAAGCGCACGCGTTTACCCACCACTTGAAAGTTCACATTTTGACCACCAGGGCTAAAATACATGAAAAAATTGGCGCTGATGCTAGTCTGGACAGGACGAATAGCAGACGCTTTTATTGCAGGTTAGTTTCCTATTTATACTCATGTCAGATCCCAATAGCCCTGAAAGGAGATGAATAGTTCAGAAAGCTCGGCAAAGTTAATCTCTTCGCGTCGGAGGTGAAAGAATAAACTAGGGTAGATTGACTAGATCTTTGATATATCCTGAGCTCGTCAGTTTACTGATGGTTAGTTTTGAGTACGTAGCCCTCTAGTGGAAGTTGTACCGTCGTCCGAGCTTTAGCATCTTTTACTAGAGGACTACGTATTCAAAACAAACTATCAGCAAACTGACGAGCTCGGGATATAATTCGACGGCCCGTGCAATTAATAATTATAACAGGAAATCAGCTGAATTAAGATTACTCGTCATATCGAGAATTTTAATAAGTTGGTTAAACCGAGTTTTGAATTCATCTCAGCTTTTGATGAGTAATTTTAACTCAGTTTAATTTTCTATTACAATTATTATTATAAAAAAAAAAAAAAAAAAAAAAAAAAAAAAAAAAAAAAAAAAAAAATTATAAGTATTTGTTATTGTAATAAGTTAGAATCAAACTTTCATCATAGTTTATATAAAATAGATTAATTTATAAAACGGATTTTTAATTTAAAAAACATCAATGATACCGTATTGAAATGTCGTCGATGTATTTATTGTGTGCCGCAAGCACCGTTTAAAATTTTTTTTTTTTTTTTTTACGTGGTAATGATGATTCGACACTAAACGAGTGACGTCCACTGTCCTAAACCGGAGGCGCCTCTTCGGTGGCGCCCTGAAAAAATATTTTCACTCGAGTGTTTTCCTTAGATCGAACGCGAGGGTAAAAAAGATACGACAGGTTTGCGTTCTCGCATTTTTTTTCTCACATGAGAACCAACTTCTTTTTTTTTTTAGCGCATTTTATACATAATTTGAATATTTTTTGTTAGTTGTCGTGTAATTCGAATTCAAATATTGTAAGAATACCAAAGTTGTTATGACTTATGTTTTATTAAAAATGCTGTTAAATACTGTTTGTAAAAGTATCAACAAAATTTTCAAACTATTGTAAAAATGACTTTAAGAAAATTATATGAGTAGCATACTTATGAAAAGTTCGTATTAATTCAAAAATTTTAAGCAATCCAAGAAAAATACATTTAAATGAAGAATTTGAAATAAAATTTATATTAATGTATAAAAACTAGCTTTTCTATAAATTAATTAAAAATTTTTAATAAATACACTCTTATCATAGTTTTGTACTCAATGTAAAACCATCCAAAATAAAACTTCTTCAAAAAAAAAAAAAAAAAAATTTTTAAGCTTGCTTTTTTTACATATCAAAGACAATTTTTTAGTTTCACATTAAATTTGACAAAGATTAAAAATAAATTTTTGTTATATTAGCAATAAATTATTTCAAACATAATCTGCGTTGCGTGAGAATTGAATTTATTTATTACAAATAATATTAATTTTATTTTGAAAAATAAATAAATAATCGATCATCGGAACTGATTGTTGAAAAAAATTGATCAGTAATCATTTATGATCTTGATATTAGTTATTATCTGATTCAAAAGCTGCATTGTAATTTGAGTCATGTATGTATAATTAAAAATTTTATCAAAAAATAGACTTGAAAATAATTTTTCAAAAATAATAAAATATATTACGTAAAAAAATGGGGGGAAAAACAGGATGGAAAATCGTGTGAGAGTTGGGAATTTCGATGCGTGCGGAATATAATTATACAATGGAAAAACAAAGTGCTGAATTTATTAGTAACAGTTTAAACACTTTCGTGATTAAGAAACCGTAAAAAATGCAAAAAGCCGCGTCTAAAGAATAAAAATCACATATCTCAGATTCTGCTTAGACTTGCTAACAGCCACCAAGGATCACAGGAGCGGATAGAGGAAAGGAATTTCCGTAACGCGTTACGCGATACGCAATTGGCAATTAAAAAAAAATGAGTTGCGATAATTGTATATAAATAGCTTTTCATTTCGTGTCATTTGGTTATTGCATTTTATATTGTTAATAACATGATTTACTATAGTTGCTTACATGGAAAATTATTATCTTTTTCGATATTATGTGTATCTTATTTATAAGGTTTAACTGTATTTAATTTAATTTTTATTATTATCACTTTAATAAGCATTTCAATTAAGATCGGAGTTACTTACATCAATTTGTTTCAAGCAATTAGTGAGTGTAAAACTCAATTTATGCATTTTTTTTTTTACATCGAGCCGAATTTTATGCTCGGCCGAAATCGTTATTTCAAAAGTCAACTCAACTTGATACTTCCTCATGACTTTTCTTGATTAAAAAAATATATAAGTATATATTTAAAAAAACAAAAGAAGTTAAGAACTACTTGAGTTACCAAACCTTCATGTTTCAACAACTTTACTCAATGTTGTTTATAAATTCTACTAATTCTCTCATATTTTTACTCGTATTTTTGTATAAGTTTTTTTTGTTGAAGGCTTCAATTCAAACAATGTTCATCATTTTATTCGCAGCTGTTTGATCGAGAAAATTTTTTTTTATCACAATATATCATTGATGTGGTAGCAAGTGACTCATTTTAACATTTTTCTGCAGGCGAAAATAATAAATAAAGTGGTTTAGAGACATTTTAGTCATCGAAAGTCGCCTCATTGTATCTTTATTCGTGGCAGATTATTGGCTAAGGTTTTTTTCGCTGGGACTATCAATTTGACTCTTAGTTTTACTATTTTTGAATTTTGATAAAGACTCTATTTTCACTATCACTACTACTACAATTCCAAATTGATAATCCCTATTCCAAAATAGTCGCCACCCTGCAATTCTACCTAATACCCGGTAAATTTAACTAAAAAAAAGAAACATTGTTTTTAAAGTCAATGCTCTGATATACTGTTGAGACTAAACGACATAATCCGGATGAGTATCGTGACTTCCGGTAAGCGCTGCAGGTCCTTATCAAACAATCTGACCCGAAATAGTACTGATTGACGACTTTAACCACGGACCATTAATTCAAGGGAGATTTTGACGATTACCGCTTCTTGTGGAGTCTAGGTGATGAAAATTTTGATTACTGGTTTTTTAACAACCGACCTACACGATTATTATCGTGACGAGAAATTTGATTTTTTGTTAACGAGAAGTTTCTCGGTCTTAATTATGAGGACTGTTTTTTTTTTTTTTTTTTAATAACAGATTGTCAGAGGGCTTGATTTGAATAAACACAATGGTGCTGGATTTGAAATTTATTAAGATTTTCGGTGAAGTGTATTCATGCTTCAGAATGACGAGTCTGTTTTTTTTTTAATTTAATTACAGCTAGCTTTGTTTATACTTCAAGCGACGCACAATTTGGATTCTTTTGATGCCCGTGACAATTTTTTTTTTTCTGTGGTACCGAATGTTAGGTGTCAAATTATTCAATTTTTGTGACTGTGAAGCTTTGACCGAAATGTGAAAGTAAAAATTTCAAGATTTACTGCCTTGTATGTACAACAATTCAAATTAATGTAAAGTTGTTTGTAACTTTTGTCATATCTTTCAAAATTTTGATACAGAAAAATGTTCAGATTCTTTAAGAAATTTAAAAAAAAATTGACATGGTTACTGTTTGTTTAGCTCTATCTGCTTTCTTCGCAATGGATTCTTCAATAATGTCTTAAAAAATTATTACAACTACAACTACTAAAAAAATTACTCAAATATTCAATATTATTAGCCTCGTTACATAAGTCTGTTTAAACATAGAATGTCATCTACAGGTGAGTAAATTTATGAAAAGACTGATAAACTAAATTTTTTCATAACATCCTTACAACGCAACTCTAAAATATAATCCTTCCGTACTTCTTCACCCAAGAATGTGTGACTAAACATCACGGTGCAATGGTCAAAAAGTCTCTGGGACACCACCAGAGAGTTAAAAAAATTCAACAGCTCGTCATCCTTCCCACGGGCAGGTCTTTTACTGCCGCTTATAAAATTCCGGCGTTGAAGGAGAAAAAATAAAAAAGTAGTTTCGGTCACCCAAAGAGTCAGTTTATAATACTCGGGGATGAAACGAGTCTCCTCGCGTGCAGCGTCTTGGAGATGGCCTGCGAGGATAAGAGGGGGGGAAAGGGCTGAAATGAATAATAAAACGTGATATTTGTTGCGCCTCAGGGACTCGATATCGCCCGGATCTTGCTTCTTACGTAATGCCTGGTTGCCGTAAGGGCCCGGCTAAAATTATTACACGCTGATCTCGCAGGTGCACCGGCGATACCTACTTCCTAATCTGGGGTTTTTACGGTTACCCTTTTGAATGATGCGAGACGGAATTTTTTTTTAGAGCGTGCTCGATGAGTTTTGATACGAAATAATTTATTTTGAATTCCCGCCAAAACTCTTGAACTGCGACGTCAACTTTACAAAGTAACGCAGCACAGCTGATATCGTTGTTGAAGCTGATAAAATTAGCTTTGACGGTTGAACTTTATAAGGTAACATGTACAATTGAAATCTTAAATTTATTATTACTATATGTAAGTTATAAACAATTGTCACGTGACTTTGTTAAGCTAACCTCACATTTTGAGCGTTTTGGTGGGAATTCAAAGTCAATAATAGAAGGTATTTCTTTTTCTGAGTCATTTCAGCTTTCGAAACAATGCAATTAACTAAAAATTTTTAATCTTGACATAGATTTCTAATATTGCTTTTTTTTGCTAAAATACAGCTTCATTTTTAGTACATCATTTATATTACTTTCTAACTATTTATAATTTAAAATTTTTTACAGTCTTGTTCTTTCACAATCCTCTCGATTTTTCTCGAGCTATAAAAATTAAATAATCATTCAAAAAACAGTGTACTTATTCGTAGTGTCGCAAAGTGCTATACCCACGAATATCGCAATCTCGAATAATTAAAACTAAAATTCCATAAAATTTTAATACGCGAACGAAATCTCGAAATTGATTTAACCTAAGCATGATACTTAAAAAGTTTTAATTGCGTGTTTTGAGTAGCGGCGATGTACGATTACGATAATTTTATGGATTCGCGAGTGATCTGATTTTTCAAAAGCCAACAGCCTCTGGTGCTGATGAAGATTTACGATTAAAACTTACAACGTGTTAAAAAAAACTCCTCCCCCTTTTCTTTTTTCAACCTTTTCGGTTGGTAAAATCAGCATAAAATAAACCCGCATTTTACAACAAACGCATATTGTTTGTTTTTCCAAAAAGATAACTTAATTTTTCCATAAAAGAAGAATCGCGGTGATTTACAGTGCGCCGAGATTGAACAATAAATCTAAGTCCCAGCTCGGTGAAAATATAATCTGAATAATGTTTTTATTAATTCAGCGGCGACGACGGGCCCCCATAAAAAGAGTCCCCCGAAGCATAACGCGAATCCAGACGTTGCAGCCAGTATTACCATATTACCACCACAAGCCTCGTTTCCCGTAAAAACTCCTCGAGCTCTTCATAAGATCCCATAACTGACTTTTAACACTAGCTTTTTTATCGAGTCCTGTGCAACCATATCTTTTCCCCTTTCAGTTTCCCCCCTCTCTGGGTCTGCATTAGCGCGAGTTTAGAATGTGTCATAATAACACTTTTTAATTTTGAGGTTATAAAAAAAAAATTTTTTTTTTTTTAGTAATAGGGTGTTGAGTTTTCAAAAATATTTAATTTTTTAATCTTATTCGTAAAATTTTGAGGTTATAAAATTCCTTCCTGGTGTCAACTATCGTCTGGTCCATCGAGTCAGAAATTTGTTACCGTCAATTATTTCATTTTTTTTACTCCTACAAAAAAAACCAAGTCGGAAGCAATGAAAATTTTTTTTTTTTTTCACGAATCAACTTTGCATTAGTATCCTTCATGAATAATGAAGTTTTATACTTCTAGAAGTGGGTCTCGAACCTGGAACCACCCAATTTCGTGTCAAGCGATATACTCATTGAGCCATCCGATTCTGTTGGTATACACTTGTTTTTTCTCACTTTAAAGTCCCTGTCTTTAATCTGGCCATTACCAATATTTTTAGGTTATATTAGTCTGTAAAAATGAGTAATTAAATATTTTAAGGTTATACGATCACATTTTTAGGTTAGAAAAAAATTAAAAAAAATTAATATCTAAAATTTTATAGAAATTATTTAAAAAACGTGGGTACTTTAAAATAAAAGCATACTTTAAGGTTATGAAACCCCGGGATTATCACCAAGTTATCGGTGCAGTAAAAGCAGTGTTACAGGTTTTTTACAAGCCGCAAGACGCCCTCGCCGGTGAATGTGGAGGTAGGTACAATGTCGGAGTCTCGGTCCGATATACCGGCGTCCCATTCATAATTCATGAATCCATCAAAATAAATGCATATGGTAATTAGCGACCCGCGCGAGCATTACTCCTCTCTGCACAGTCATCCTAGTTTCCCCCCCCCCCCTCGTTTACGAGAATATTGAACCCCAGAGCGTCTGTAAAATCATCGGTTTACGAGCGGAGTACCTTGGATGAAATCGAAAACGAGCGCTGACCGTAAACATGTCGCGACCCCCTGCGGTGTCTTTTATACTTTTCGGCTGGCTCTGTGTTTTTTTTACCTTATTATTTTTTCGAGAGTCTGATGTTTGAAGTGTCCACGGGGCCAGGTGGCAAGTTGATTGCGCGATAAAATGCAAATCTACAGCGACGCGCGGGCTGTTAACATTTTAGCTGCACCAGCGCGCTTGTAAACAGTAACATCGGTCAATTTTTTATCTTTTCGAAATTTTCGAGATTTTACTGATTTTTGCGATACTTGAGATACAGGAAGAAAATCACTATTTTCAAATTTTTATCTTATGGATTTTATTTTTCCCACTCGGAAAATACTTTGTATAAACTCTCTAAAACTGTTCGAGTGAATTTCCACTCGAATCGAGTGAATTTTCACTCCAAGCGCAAGTAAAAAGTGAGCCAGTCCGCTTCGAGTGAAAACCCACCATAGCATCGAGTGAAGTTCGATCACTCGAAGAAGAGTGACTTTTAATTTTACAAAAACTACCAAAAACATTAACAAATTTTTCAACTATTGAGTTTTTCAGTAATTGTAAATGATTATTTTGAACTTATTATCCAAGAAAAAAAAAGAAATAAAAAAAAAAAAATTTTAACCGGGATTTGAACTTACGTCATTGAGAGAAAAAAAATCAAAAAAATAGTGGCCGTTGTAGTTTAACCACTCGGCTATTCGACTTACTTATAATTAGATGCTTTAAGCAGGTATAAAAATTGTTTACCTTACAAAAACTTAAATAAAATTTCAAATTGCTAAGAATTTATAAAGTTTTTTTTAACATAACACTTCATTATTTTTATGATTCAATTAAAAAGGACACGGATAAATCAACAAAAACATAATTAAGTGTTAAAAAAAATTTTTTTTAGGAATAATTTAATAAACATCACAAATTTCTGTTAAAATTTTTTTTTTTTTAACATTTTACTGAAAAAATTTACAAAAAATAAATTAATTAAATGGAAACAAAATTATAGAGAAACTGTCAAATAAATAAATTAACGAAACAATGGCATGATTAATTTACAAATGATTTTATAATCATTTGTTAATTAATTGTTACAACTAATTAATGATTCAATGAGTAAAAATTATTTTCCATGACTCGATATTTAATTATCAAAGATATTTCTAATAAATTAAAAAAAAATTATTATTTTTTTAGTTTTTTATTTCAATAAGCTACCAAAACAAATATAATTGTTTATTGATTAATTTATTAAAAAATTTGTTTGATGCTTAACTTATTCATTTTAAGTCATTTTTAGCTTATTGACCGCAAAAAATTTTTTTAATAAAAAATGATAAACAATAATTTAATTTTGAATAATAAAAAAATCGGCGATTATAATTAAAAACTCTGACATTATATCGAAAATAAATGATAGATATACAGTAAGTTTACAAATCTCGAGAAATCCACTCTAAGAATGAGTGCAATAAGATGATTGTAGGTTATGTTATCTTATTGACTCTTAAGTATCGAGTGATTTTTTCACTCTTTTCTCAAGAGTGGCCCGAACCACTTTATTAAGAGTGAAAAATGACTCTATTAGAGTGATCAGGGTAATTTAAGGAAATCACTATTTCTTCGAGTGAATTTTTCGCTCGAACAGTTTTAGAGAGAACAAATTAAATTTACCTAGAAAAATTAAATAAATGAGATTAAGAAGAATAAGAGTCACAAGAAGAACCAAGACAGATAAGAGTCACGCCAACCATAGCGTGGGGAGGAAGAATCGAGAATCTTTCGATTCTCCTCCAACTTTACCTTCCACAGCCCGCGAATGAATTTTCAAAAATTAATTCTTAGTAAATTTGCAATCATTGTCTCTCCATGGATCAACTTACGATTCCAACAATATTACTCTCTTCTCGCTGAAAATCTAACATTTTCATCAATCAAGTCGAAAAAGAAGTAAACGTTTTGCCGATTTTAGATCTCCCCCGCGTCAATAAAAAAAAAAGGTTCCCTCCTCCTCCTCCTCCCGCACATTAAAGCGAGCGGATAATGACACTCGAACAAAAGGATCGGATAAAATAAAACAAACAGGAGTAAAAAAGAAAGAAGCTTGAAATTTTGAAGAGAATAAAGAATAGAGGGAGGGAGAAAATTACAGGTTGGGGCCTGGTAGCGGCTCGCCCTAATTTGACAGCTCGGACGAAGCAGGTGGAGAACAAGATTATAAAGAATCCGAACGAGTCATTCAATTTTTTCGAACCCGTAGGCGCCCAAAATAAAGACTTCTTTTTTTTTTCTTTTTTTTTTTGGAGTCGTCAAGTCCGACGATGATTCGTACTTTGAGAAGGATTATTGAATTTTTAAAATTTTAACTTTTGTTGCCTGTGTCAAAGGCGGTATCGGATCGTTTAACCTTTTCCAAAAACTTGCGTGGGAAATTTGAATTTATGTACCTTTTAGCACGATCATTTGTTTATTAATTTTTAAATAATTTCAAAGTTTTTTATTAAGGTTCATTCGATTCAACCAATAAACATTAAAACTTCGAGGTAAAATAATATTTGAATATTAGGTACTATATTTGCCACAAATTGTATTGTATTGTTTAGTTTAAATCAGAGTAAAATTTAAAATTTTTTTTCTGAACCAATCACAATCATTATGAATCGATTAAATTCGATCTTGGTTTATCTTTATCTAGAGGGATTTCAATAAAAATTAAATATTATTGAAGAAAAGTGTAATATAAAACTTGATAAATATCCTTGTTCAATCTTCATTTACACGAACTTTACATGCAAAATCGACTTCTGGAAGCAGTTTTGAATCGTCGCGATACTGTATTAAAAAATTTAATTTAAGCTGATTAATTTTTATATGTAACCGTAAAAAATTAAAGGATTAAATAAATAAAATTAAAAAAAGCCTTTATCTTGATTTTTGATAGAAAATTAAAAATTTTTTTTTGTTTTTTAACAATGATAATTGTTAAAAAACAAACGCGTAAACCTAAGAGGTTTGAGTACGCCTAAATAAAAAAAAAATGAATAAATAAATAAAAAATAAACCGATGATATTTGTACTTGATTTTTTAAAAAAAAATCACCCCCCCCCTTTCACTTTTGGGGTCAATTTTTAATGCTATTTAGGGCAAAAAACTCGGATACAAAAGTATTAATTTAAATTTTGTAAGTTCGACCAGTTAGATTTTTAGAAACGCTTTTTAAGAGATCAAAATAATTGTACACAAACATAGTCAAAATCAAATAATTAAAATTAAATTAATTAAATGATCCAAGTGTTTGGTCTTAACGAACAAAGTATAAATTTATTTAAAAATTATATATACTGACGTTTCGTTGTCAATATTAAGTGTACAATGTTTATAATTTTTAAGTAACTTATCTGTGATGACTACAGTCATATATATGTCTGTTTATATTTATATTTATTTACCTGTGAGAATCTATTTTATATTCAACATTATTTGTAATTTTTTTAGATTGTTATTAATAATACATCTTTTTGTATGTTAGTAGCTTTGAGAAGGTTGTTCTGTTAATGACAACGAAACGTCAGTATATGTAATATTTAAATAAATTTATACTTTGTTCGTTAAGACCAAACACTTGGATCATTTAATTAATTTTACTACGAACAATCACCAACCATTATTTTTATTAATTAAAATTAAAATTTTTTTTTTTCAAATTTATTAAAAAGCAAATAAAATAAGAGATTTTGAGCAGATTTATGACCCAATTGTCCGGTCATCTCGTTCGTTCCTAGTCCTTGAATTAAAAGTAAATTAAAAAAGAAAATTCAGGTAGGGCGTAAAGAGAAAAAGGTAGCGCTAGGATCAAGATCGCGGCCGCGAATTATTAATTGCCCGGGCCGCGCTCGGTTGTAACGGCTCACGCGCGATTGTGTTACACACGCGCTCTCTTCCGGTCTGCGTTCTCGGGCGCGCGCTTTTCCCTATATCCCAGCTTCGGGAATTTTCCCATTGCTCCCCGGGCCGCGCGGGAGCTGTGAACACACTGTGGGATTTATTTTTATTCTCTTACGCACGCGAAATACCAACGCGAGGTTTCAATCCTGGGATTACGATTTTTTGATCATGCCGTGGAGACTTACTCAAATATCTAATTTTTTTTGGCTCTTTGGACATTTGAAAAACTTATTAATAAGCTTGAATTCAAGCCGGATCCAAAATCATGAATCTTTGTTTTTTGAAGTTTCTAAAAAACTTATCAAAATTTTTGAAAAATCGATGCTTGTATGCATGGCTTCCAAGTTTTAAGTTTAATAATTATTTAAAAAAGTTTAAAAAATTTTTAAAATACAAAATAAGTAGAACAACAATTTCAAGAGTCTTAATCAAAATTAACTGAAATGGAGTAAATAGCAGTCCTTTATGACATTTTTTCTGCAATTTCATCAAAATACAAAAAAATTTGTGCTCCAAGCCTATTGCGACCATATGGAACTTTAAAATTCTGCCTATTCTCTATTTACCTATCATTTTATATAAAAAACGATTCCTAATTGTAAAATTATTTTTGAAAAATAAAAAATTCTTGAAAACTTAGTCTTATGAAGCTTGTACGATAGGTTTGCGCTCTAGCCAAAAACCACCCACGGCTCATGTAGTTAATAACCATAGACAAGCAAAAAGAAAAAAAAAAGGCGGAAAAATTCCGCGAAAGAACGGACCGTTAAGGATGCATGGCATCGGGCGCATAGAGCGTAAATAAACGATAAGAATTAAACGCCGCTAATTTATCGCACTGACTGCTCCCGAATAATCCTCGATCCCTCGAGTCTGCACGCACCTTTGTTTACGCACACCTTCGGTATTTACAACTAATCTATATATATATATACTCTTTAACGAGCCGTGGACGTCTTAGCACAATAACAATAAAACAACAGTATCTCATATGTTTGACGGAAGTCTCGAAAAATTATTACAGAAATGGAAGTCAAACCTAAAGTCCAGATAAATCATACGAGAAATTTAAATAAGCCAAGTTTTAAAGCATGCGTCAAGAGATTTAAAATAAAAGTTACGGTAGGAACTGAAGGCTTATATGCCCCTTTTCAATTTGATAAATACATTCTCAAGATACCTCAATGTTGATTATTGCAAAAAAAATTTAAAATTTATTTATTATTTACCAGAAAATACTTTAATTTTTATTGTGGAAATTTATAATTATTTTCATTGCATCCTGAGACAGATTTAAAAGCTCAGCTTCTTTCCTACTACAGGGTGCAATAAAAAATGATTGTTAGCTTCAAACATCATAGATTAAATGATTTTTCCAAGACTTTGACACGCGATGCTTTGGATAATTCAAAAAATTATTCGGTTTGATGAAATCTCGGTAGCCCTTTGCAATGCTAAACTCAATCCTCCCGCATTCCTGCGTTTACATAATTTTTTAAAAAGAGAAGAAGGAAAAAAGTTTATAACATATATAGCCTAGCGTTATTTTTCGAGCAATTAGTATTAAATTTACCGTAAAGTAATTATCACTTCGAGTATTGTTTACGAATGTGCAATACCAGCACTTATTTCCAGCAGCCCGCGGCGCTTTTAACCCTAAATGCTCTTGCTCTACAGTACACTTTTTCCGCATTCATTTATACGCTACGTTTACATTTTGTTTATCTACTTGTTTTTTTTTAAATAACTTTCGTTACTTGTAAACGAAAGTTTACAAGTACTTGTATTTTAAATCATGCTCGTACACAATATGAATTGTAATAAAGTTCCGTAGTTTACCAGAAAAACTAAATAGGTCCATTTTTTTTGCATATTTAGCTATGAAATTATACGAAATAAGTCTAAATATTAATAGACTACCATTATTTATTCAACAGAATTGAATTTTCATGGTCAATATTGATAAATAAATTTTCAGACTCATAATTCATGCTTTTTAAATCAATTTATTGTTATAATCAATGAGTTTTTGAAACCTGCAGACCTAGGAAATATAGAGTAGATCATCAAAATTAGTAAATGTTAACTGCAATACCCAAAACCGTATAAAAGACGGAGTTACATAATTAAGAGGTCTTTAGATGAAGTTAAAAAGCATAAGAAAAAAAAAAAAAATGAATCGCGTGGACCGTTTATCAAAAAGATAGTAGGAGGGGTCACGCTGCACCGGGACTCGATTAACATTTTAGCGAATTGTTTTTTGCCTTCAGTCGCTCGCTCAAGCGCGCGTGTAACTTCCTTCCTCCCTCTACCTTTTTTTTTTCCATTCATTTCATTCTTAACAGCGCTTTCCCATATTTGATTCACCCGGGACGCACTGACGGCTAACACGCATCATATTCAGGTTGAAACCTTTTTTTTAAATCATTCGTGAGGTAACCTGTTGTTTTCTAACTGAGGATTTGAAAATTTCATTATTTTTGCGTTGTTTTCTTTTATGGTATAGCGAAGCTATTTGAACGATTCCTTTAAAACAATTTTAGATTTTCAAAAATATTTTTTACTTGAATTTTTTCTTGGTTTATTTGTAATTTTAGCTTTTGACAAAAAATTTTAAAATGACCTTTGCTATCATGCCGACGATCTATTATAATATGTCAGCCACGAAAAAAATTACTTTTCACGCTAGTAGCCCGAAAGTACAATTTTCAGGCTCGTACCGGAAACGAATATTGTACTTTCTGACTACTAGCGTGAAAAATAGTATACAGCCCTTGGGAGTGCAAAAATGAGCTCGCCTTCGGCTCGGACATCAATTTGGGTTTGCTAAAGGCTAACTCATTTTTGACTCCCTCAGGACTGTAATATACTATTAAGTTGTCAGTTCATAAAACATCGCAAAGAGTCATTTTACTCATTTTAACATTTTTTGTCGCAGGCCTAAATAATAAATAAGCCTTTTATAGACGTTTTATTGGTCAAAAGTACCTATCAATTGTAACATTATTAGTTGAAAATTTTCGGTCCAAGGTTTTTAAAAGATAAATATCGTTCCACTCGTAAAATAAAAGCCTAGTCACTTAATCGTCCCGACAACGAATTTCATCGGGCTAGCAAACTCGACTTCCGCAAAGTTGATCAAAGACAATCCCCTGACTCCAAGCTAAGCCAATTAGTTATACGGCACTTTATTCCCACGTCTGCCTTTTTTTTTTTTGCGCTCCTCCTTTCTCCAGACGCGCGCGTAATATAAACTAGGATTCCACGAAACGACGCCGACGCATTTAAAGATGCATCCTTCGATTCGAGGAAGATTCATAAAAAGCCAACCCCGAACTGTTATTGTTACGTATTTATATCACCGGATATCAAATTCTGGGTTGGATTCAAAATCCTAATTTTTAGATAAATTTTTTTTAACAATCGCATCTAAGGTTCACCGATAATAAAATTTTACAGTTATATAAGTGTTTGATATTATTTTTAAACTGGGACCAAAACTGTAATTTTCTTTTATGAAATAATAAACATTGATTAAGGTAGTTCTACCAAATGCATGACAATAGAGAATCAGCTCAAATTTTCTGGAGGTGTTTATTAGATATTAATAAACATTTTTCCGAAGTCTGATCAAAATTGACCATATAGTTTAAAAGTTACAGCAAATTAAAGATTGAATTTTTTTCATTACGCGTACGGACGCTACGCTGAAAAAGTGTACTAAATTATTGATATTTGTCTTCTTACAATAGAGATTCTTTTGAAAAACCACATACATATAGTTTCACTATCGAAGAATTCATTCCTTGAAACTGCAAAAAATTGACCTTTTAAGAATTTTACAATAATTTTACGAAAATAATTTTCACGTGAATAACCTCCAAAACTGCGGTATTCAAAGGTGAGGTTAAAAGTTTTAAAAAATGTTTTGTTGTGATTGTCAATGTTTTTTTGGTAGAAAATAATTTCAGAAGCCATAAAAAGTTAAAAATTAAATTTTAACAAACAATTTTTACTAATTTGGTGAAATAATTTTTTTTTAGTCTTGAACTTGACTAGCTCTGGTAGAAAACCACCTTAAGGTAGGACCGCACCTACGGCTCTAGTCAAGATGCATTTTCGGTTAAACATTTGACTAGCTTCACGCGTATAGATATAGAAGTGCATTAGCAGCAGAAGCTTTTTTAACCTAAAAACACATATTTTTGTTTTTCATCAATACTTAGAGGAACCGAATGGATTATTTAATTAATTCTATGTGATTCTTGTGCATTCTAGTTAAACTGACAAATATTCTGAAAACCTGATCACATGTAATTATGTAAAAATTTTATAAAAAATGTGCTCTTCCATAAGACTACGGGTTAAATCGACGCGATGTTAATATTCAATTACTCAAAAACGAAAAATCCCCAGGTTCTAAAAATTTAGTGGCATCATTTTTTAATATTTATCTTCAACTTCCTAAAGATTTAGATTTTTAACACATCTCTTTCTAGTTTGTCCGGTCCTGCCTTAAGTTTTAAAATGATTTATTGTATGAAAGGATTAAATTATTATTCTAAAAGTTATTTAGATTATAGAGTCTACATAAGTTGTCATAATAATAGAATAATTAATAGGTTTTGGGAATAATTTGTAAAAATAGTTAAAAAGTTCATAGAAAATGAAAAAAAAACTACAAAGTCGTCTGCTATTAAATGATCGGGCCTAAATCGATTAAAAATTCGTACACATTTTTTTTACAGCTCGTAAAGTTAAAAAATTCAGCTCGAAGCGCGAGCTACATTTGTTTTAGGCGGGAGTTCGAAAAAATTAACCGACACCGCGCCGTATTAATAATTGTCGTAAAACCAAAGCTACGCGGTCTCGGGTAAAAAAGGTAAATTTTCTCGCAAAAGCTACTTCCCAGCACCATATTAATATCCCGGAGGTCGTAAGGCCCAATATTTATAGGATTTATACGCGAGGTATAAAAGCTTGTCTTGTCGGCGCCGCGGCACCTTTTTTCTCTTTCGGCTGTATAACGCTTACATTCTTTTATTTTCGACTCCACACGTTTTTTACGAGAGGTTTCAAAAACCCCGACTTGGGAGAGGTAATTGAGACACGAGTCGGACCTTTTTTTTTTACTTCTTTCTTTCTTTCTTTTACGATTCGGTCGAATCATTGTTTCAACTTTTGATAAAACGGGTATTAAGATACGTTAATTTCTTTGCTTTTTCAATTTTTTTTTTTTTTTTGTGTTTTTAAAAACGAGTGTAGAATAGATTGATGGTCCTAGTGAAGAAAAACCTTAGCTCAAAATTTATTTTTTTAGAAAACCATGGGAAAAATAAATAAAAAATTTGAAAATTTATTGAACTATGAAGTAAATTTATTCAAAAAAATAGGTATATTCAAAACTTCAAAACTTTTTTTTTTACTTTAATTTAAAAAAAAAATCTTATTTTAGTGCAGAGTTTTCAAGATCAATTTCCATACAAGACTCAAGCTAAAATATATTGCTTGTGATTTTTTTTACAATTAATTTAAAAAAAAAGTTAGTATCAAAAAAATAAACTAATAAAATTAAATAATTAAGATTAATTTATATAAATAATCAGTCTTAATTGTACAATTAGGCATGAAAATATTATTCACTTTGTAAGCCATGGATGATATTGAATTGAATTTTTGCTCCTATCACCATAATCATACAAAATTTCAGTACCTTCGGGGATGTCAAATTTTGCAAAAAACACAAGGTGAGGTACTTTATTGACTTCAATAATCTTTGATATTAAGTTTGCTCCTTTGCGAGAGTGGTTGACTAGTCTTCCAAATTTTTCAGATTCAGCCGTTGCATCAATACTGTAATTTCAAATGGTTATTTACAGACTTATTTTAGTTTACTATGAGAATAATTTTTACTAACCAGTATTGTGTATCCTTGTGCTTAAAGTAGTACATGTAACATCCGATCTCATTGTTTTCAGAATATTTTTCTTCTCTCTCCTTAGCTGCAGTCTTGTTTATTAAATCACCAATGTATTCCAATACAAATTGTCCTTTGAAAAATTCTTTTGTTGTCACAATACCTCTCCCTTTATCATCAAAAACTTTGATCTAAAAAAAAAAAAGTTGCTATAATATTGCATAATTTAATCTGGTATTATTTAAAAAAATAAAATATTTTACCTCCAAACCATCTTGACAGTTATCATTTATTTTGTTTTCTAAATCTTTTTGAATTTGGTTCTCAAAATTTTTTTTCAAAGTCCTTTCACTCTTTCTGTATTGGAAATAATCAGTGATTTTACTCGAGTTGAGACTTGGCGATGCAACATTTGATTTCTTCTTTGATTCCGACTTTGGTTTTTTATCTTTCAATGGTGACTTAGTCGACAATTTATTAACTTTATTTGACAAATCTTGCACATCATCATTTGTAATATTTTTATTGTTCAACTGAAAAGTAAAAAAAGAATTACAAAAAAATACAACTTTTAGTAAAAAAAAACAAAAAAAATAATAAACAATTCGGTTCCTCAACACTCACTTGCTTCACTTCCTTTGTGGTTTTATTGGTAGGTGATGGTTTATTTTGATTTCTTTTAGCCAGTGTCAGAGGTTTTGGCGGAGTCGTTGTTTTTGGGCTCCCACCCACAACAAATTTATCCATGCTTTGATTGCCCTGAAAAATAATTAAAAAATAAAACAAAAGTTAAAGTCAATAACACATGCCACTCACATTTGAATTTTTCAAATCTCTGCGTAAATCAGCCGCCCTGTTGCTTCTCACTGCGCGTGGTTTTCTCACCGGAGTTGACGGTTTCTTGACTTTTTCCGCATTTTCTGATTTATTGACTTGTTTTTTCACCACCTGTTGAACAATCCCGTTGTCTTTGTTTTCCTTGTTTTCACTGGACACCGTCATTGTAGTAATTTTTACCAACGGTATGATCAACTGACGACGCTTCAACTCCGAACTGTAAGCAAGCCGGTTTAAATGGCCATGTAAACAAAACATCTCCACAACTCACAAGGTTAGCAATGCATGAGCAGAAAAGCCCGCCAAAACCGAGGGGCGCCGTCGGCCATTAAAGAGCGCCAAGATTCAAACTTTATTGGAAGGATGATAAGTTCTCATTGGTTTTAAAAAAACCAAATTTATTGATGATAACAAATTAAAATTGAGTTTTTTTTGGGTTCTCTAATCGACTATTTTAGACCAATTTTTGGTCTCACTCTATATTTTGATTAAATTTGAAAATACTTAGTAAAATTTCACAAATTATTTGATTTATTGAGATATAATTAAAATTAATTCATTGAAAAATTTTTTTACATATATTACATAATTCCGTTTTAGCAGGAAACCAATTTTATTGACTTTGCAAAAAAAAAAAAAAACATTGATAAGATATCATTTTGAAAATTTGTATCTTATTTAAAAATATATTTGTTTTTGCAATTGCTAATAATTTAAAAATTTATTTTAACCAAAACGGAAAGCCAGTATCAAAATTTCAATTTCACTCTAAAAATTCTCTGAAAATAATTCTAACTTCAGACAGTGATAAAAAATACATTTAAATAATTCATTGTCAGGCATAAAAAAAAAAAAAAAAAAAAAAATAGTAAGGAATAATTTATAAAAAGAAAAGCGCGAATCAGCTCGGAGATATCTAAATACGAGGATGCCGCCGCAGCGGCGATGAAGAATTAATCTGATAAACGTGTCCGGTGCAAGCATGAGATTATTCATTTGAGTGCGTATAGTGCATGCAACCTTTATTTATAGGGACTAAACTCGAGCAAACTTATGGGCTTAAACATTCTTTATCTTTTTGAATTTTAATGTTAACTTCTTCTTCTACCTACTTATGCTGCTACTACTATTGTAGATTCACATCGGAGTGCGTTTTATTTGTCTTTACGACTCCGGCCGCAAATTATAATTTTATCAGAATGCGCGTGCGTACTTTGTACGGTTTTTCTATTTTAAACAAATAATTTTTTTATTTATAAATTTTTTTATTTATTGCATTAAAATTTTTTTTTGACATCAGCTGTTGGATTTTTTGGTAAAAGTAAATAGATAAAATGTTAAAAAAAAAAAAAATGAACAAATAGTTTATTTTACATAAGCTCTTTATTATTTTTCAAGCAGTTTGTATAATAAAATACATCATTAATATTCGAAATTATTCATTTAAAGCTACATGTTGGCATCACAGTAAAGTACTCAAGTGCCTCAAACCTGAAATAATAAGAATAAAACTATAAAT
Organism: Encarsia formosa; assembly: GCA_038277355.1. Taxonomy (NCBI): domain Eukaryota; kingdom Metazoa; phylum Arthropoda; class Insecta; order Hymenoptera; family Aphelinidae; genus Encarsia; species Encarsia formosa. The sequence goes on along the minus strand of CM076185.1, from coordinate 1,714,422 downwards.
TTGTCAAAAACTTACAAAAAATTTTTCATTCAGATATTAGAAATATAGTTTTTAATTTTTATAAATAATAAATTATGTAAATAACAATGATTAATTCTTACGTTTTATTAGAGTTAATCATTGTATTTTTGTACTACTTGAACTTGACCTTACTGCAAAAGTATCATTCAATAAGTATTACTAGAAAAAAATTTTATTGAAAATCAATCAAACATGTTTATTACCTTTCCGTAACCGCTGTTTCCTTTAACTTGAATTTGAGCTTGCTTTTGAGATTGCTGTAAAATTATTGTTCGATATAAATTTTTTTTTAAACATTCAAATTCATGTTTTTAAGTTATTTATGAAAATTAGAAATATTTCTTACTTTCTGTGATCCTTGCTGTCCTTGATATTGTTGCGGCTTTTCAGCTTTCTGAAAAAATAAAGTTTAATGTCAATAGCTTGAAAAAAATTTTTGTTTATTAAAATTAATAAAAAAATATTTCTTACGTTTCCGGATCCAAGTTGACCTTGAGATTGTACCTGCAGTTGAGCTTGATTTTGGTTTTTCTGTAGAAGTACAACGTATTATAAGAAAATCATTTGGAGAAATTTTCGTAAATATGTGATCTGATAAAATAATTCATACCTTTCCGGATCCTACGTTTGCTTGAGCTTGCACCTGACCTTGAATTTGAGTTTGCTGTAAAATAATTATTCGGTTAAAAACTTGAAATTAAACTTCAGTGCTTTTATCAGCGAAGTAATTATAAAAATTTTTCTCACCTTTCCAAATTCAAGTTTTCCTTGAGATTGTCCCTGTACTTCAACTTGCTTCTGAGGTTTCTGTAAAATTATTGTTTAATTAATATTTTTTTTAAATTAATCTTGAATGCATAAGAAGGAAAAAATTTCTTACCTTTTCAGATTCCTTCTGTCCTTGGTATTTCTGTTGAGCTGGGACCTCCTCCTTTATAAAATTTTCTTATGAATAAAATTTATATCTTGTAATATTTAAATTCTAGCTTTTTAAGTAATTGAAAAAAAATAAACTTAAAATATAATTTTTGTAAACTCTAAAAGTAAAAAAGTAACTTACTTGCAGTTTGGTTTTGTACACTTTGTTTTGTACGGTGTACTTTGATCCGCTTAGTTCCTGCTGCTGCTGGGCTTCGATTTTTTGAGGTTTTCCATACTTTCCACTTTGCTGGCTTTGTTGAAACGCTTGAACCTAATCAAAATAATTTAAAAATTAAAAATTTGTTAATCCAAAGAATTTAAAAACTATTGTAGCCTATTGTGAAGCCTACCTGGACGGAAGGTGCTGAACCGCTCGACTGTGCTTGGACTTCCACCTGTTTCTGAAATGATTCAAGAATTTCATTTTTAGCTCAAGTAGACAATTGTACAATATAGGATCTTGGAAATTTTTAAATGAGATTGATATTTTTAATGCATAGGCTCTAATTACCCTATAGAAATAATATTATTCTAAATTTAAAATTATTGAAGTATTAGACAGTAATTTTAATAATGTCAAGAGTCTTTAATAAGGTTAAAATACGATTTGTCGTAATAACTTTCACCTAATTAAGAAAAATTTCATCATTACCTGAGACTCACGAGCACCGACATTTTCACTCTGCACCTGAGTTTGGTACTGTTGCTGACGGTAACCCTAAAATATTCATTTATTAGTGTCAACTTAGAAGATCGCTTAAATTTTTTACGTGTATAATCAAAGGTTAAATTATTACCGAGACAGCTCCGTGAGATTCTGAGATCTAAAAAAAAATTAAAAAATTAATTTACACCGTGTGTACGATTTGAAGTTATTTAGTCAGAGTTCAATTTATGATTGTATTTACCAGGACAGCGGCGAAAAGTGCGAGGATGAGAGTTTTGGAAACCATTTTGGACGATTAATCTTCCAAGAGTGACGAGGAATCAATTTAATTCGTCATTTATACTCTCCGAGTTTTCAATAATGATTTTTCACAAAACAAAAGTGTAAATAGTGTTGAATCATCAAAATTTAATTCAAAATAATATTATCAATATTTCGTTTTGAGGAAAAATTTTTCGATTGTTCTTTTTTGTCCGAAAGTTTTCTTAATTTTTTTATTTATGCTAGCTTTGTTGACGATTTAAGCATATTTTTGTCACTTCCGCAATATCGAGGAAATTAAAAGAATCTTTAAAAATTAATTCTTGCTTCACGGTGAGTTAAAAAAAAATGTATTTGAAGTAAAAATATCCACCAGCCCCTTGTCTCATCCAAAGCTTTCTGATAAGACTTTTTTTCTCCTAAGCTCAGGTCCCAACCAACTAGACTTGGTCTCCACGCATAATTCATAGAAGCACAACGATAAATTCCCGGCAAAGTATATCACTGTAAAAAAAAAGTCTACAGTTTTTAAAGAGACAAGTGCAATGGTACAGCCACGATGAAATAAGCCGTTGAGTCGGGCTAAGGTCAGGGTAGATTCGCTCGGTTGATACGCCGCGTAAGGGAAAGGAAGGAATACACGCACCTTGCTTTTTTTTTCTTACCTTACCTTCCTGCCTTGTTGTACCATATGTACACCGGGCTCATTGTGCGCGGGTTGATCTTCGATCGAATTAAGACCGACATCGTTTAGCACACCCTGGAAATTAACTCTACACGCGTGTTCTGTTACGCGCCGATGACAATACCATTTTCAACTTGTTGCCTTATTTGTTTAATCATTTAGCTTTTTTTTTTTTTTTTTTAAAGGTAGGTTTTTTTAGTATATAAAACTTGGCTTGAAGATCGATAAGCATTGATTTGGATTTAAAAAAAAGAACAAGATCATCATAGCCGACTGGGACAAACAGGCCTCAAGGCTGTTTTGGATCTGGTGCAGGCTGCCAACACTTTACAAAAACTGGTCACAATTGGTGTTTTAAAGCTCACACTAAATAATTTGATCATTCATGTATCAAGTATTCAGATAAGTATGGTTAATAAATAAATAAGTTTAAGTATATTAAATGGTACTTTTGACAAATTATTGAAATAAAACGTATCTGGGCTAGTTTAAAAGCTCTTGAAAGAGCCCGAGCCACACCGTAGATTTGCACTCGAAATAAAAGTAAAGCGCTCACTGTGAAAATTAAAATATCTAAAACCACTAGTTAAACGTTAAAACTCCCCTACAGCACCTGTTGATTATCGGGAGTCGCTTAGTTCTCATGGGCGCGTCGGGCTCGCGTGTCTCCTCCCGCGATGAATTCACTCGCTTCCGTCTCGCGTCGCTGCTGCCAGATTAGACGCGCGCGTGTTTGTGTGTGGGTAAGCAAGCTTATACTTTTTTTTTTTTTTTTTCTATATGGGGGTTCAACCCGAGAGTCCTCGTAACGGGGCTACCCAGGAAGTCTACCCGAATGTATTATTCATGCTGGATTGATTTTGCCTTGTTTTTAAACAAGATTTTTAGATTGCGGAGGGAAGTTTTTCAAAAGTTTTGAAGAGAAGAGTCGTGTTCTTTCTTTTTTTTTAAAGGTGATCTACATAAGCTTTGGTTAATTACCGTGTGCGTGATGAATTTTTAAATGTTTTGAGTAGTTTTGTAAGTTAGTTTTGTCTGTTTGATAAGACTTTAAAAAGGAGTTTGGGGCTGTATTTAAAATTTTTTAATTTAAATTCAATCGATGTTTATTGTTATATATTGAAAAAATTTTTAGTTAGAATTGATTACGTATAGTATCGTCTCATAGTATTAATTTCATTACTTATTTCCATCAATAAAATATATATAATTTTTTCTATCATTTGTATAACAAACTTTCAGATGAACTAATTGTAAAAAAAAAAAAGAAATTCTAAAAGTCTGAAGTCACTCATAAACGATCTTAATAAATCAATGTTTCTAAGCTTAGTTAGGTATTGTATTGCTATCTAATTATTGTAACAATAAAAATATTTAAAAATTTACTACAAAATGTTGGCAGCTAAGAATAGCATGTTTTTTTAATTCAAATGTACAGTTACAAAAAGTTATTCAGGTAAAGTATAAAATTCCAAAAATAAAAATTCAAAAACCGATGCTGTATTCAAAATTCTGGATGATTGTGTAAAAAGTTTAAAAGTGATGGTTGGGGCAAGCCGAGGTACACACTTCCCCTTTTGATTCTTCATGCAGCTGCCCGCGGCCTGTGTGCACACGCGCCAAATTAACGCCGCAGTGCATCTTTTATGGGATTTTTTTTTTTTTTTTTTTCTTTTGAAGGTGCCACGTGCTGAGCTGGATCAGCCGTGCGTGAAGTTTGATTTTTCGTAAATACCGCTCGGCCTACCGTGCGGTTTTATTTTTCTTGTGGGTTTTATCTTTTCTTATGCGGATTGTAATGATTTTAATGTTTGATGTGCATGTATTATAAAGATGAACCTAGATTAAATCTCATCGATTTAAAATGATTTTGATTGGTTCAGAATATAAATTTAAAATTTGAATTTCAATATTAAGAATTTTGATTTTTTAACTGATATATCTAGATCTATTTGTTGCAAATCAAATTATAGTAAACAATTGATTTATATTATTTTTTTTCAAACTAAATATTATTTTACATTTTACAACAAAGTAATAAAAAAGATCGTTTTTTTATTAACTGAACACAGCTACGAATGAATCATCGAAGTTCCAATGCTTATAATCTAAATTGAATATTTTATTGGCATTTAAAAATAAAAATTATTTAAAATTAGCTTAACAAAAAAATTTCATTTAAGGTCCATTTTTGGTATTTTTAATATTTAAGTGTCCGATTGGTTCTGGGTCAATTTTGAATTTATTAAGATATAGAATTGTCAATTTATACTTATATTTTGAAATTATTAAAACTATTCAGTCGCACAGTTATATTGTGACCTTATAGTCCAAAAAAATGTAAAAAAAATTTTCTGAAAGAAGTAGCCTTACAAAAAATTAGAATATTTTAAAGTGTCGATAGCAGTCGCTAAAACGATTTCAAAGTAAATATTTTAATTTATTTGAAGCAAACCGGAGCCGGAAAAAGTGTTTAAATCTACAAAACAAGCTAAAAGGAAAAGCGACTCATTGACATTAATATTTAATTCACACCTGTCAAAACACAAAAATTGATTATATCCAGTAATTTTTTAACAATATACAACTCCCACGACGAACCTGCAATTTGAGCTCAGATCAAACATTGTATCTACACCTGATGTACAATAAATTACAACTGACAATTTGATGATAATGAAGGTTGCACGAAGGAATAACATAAACTTATGATTAGGCACGAATTCTCGGTATACAAGCATCGAACCCCCGTTTAAATATCATGCTTTAAATTTGCATCCACATCGATCTTTTTTTCCTGTAGCACATTATTAATAATGAGCCCATGCTCATTAAGGCAGCGCGCCCACGATCGTTAAAAACGTAACGTAATAATACAACAATTGCGTTATTAGCGATTTTTTATTTTATACTCCTGGAAGTGCTCGGAGAATAATTTTCAATCATCATTTGAAATTTATCTGATGATATTTATTTTTAATTTTTTATGTATCAAAGTATATATTTTTATTTTTATCATATTTTATACTGAAAAACCTGTCTTTGACATAAATTCACCATATTTTTTAGAGATACAGAATTTTAAAAAATACGTTTGGAGAGTAGAAAATAAGTTATTTCAATGCAAAAAGACTCTCCAAAGAAGTATACGAAGAATTTGTTTTCGCCACACCGTAGTGTGAATTCGAGAAGAAAACTCGAAACACAAAGAAGGGGTTGGTCTAAATTCTTAGTTCATTGGTCGTCGGTCCGTCCTTTTGAACATCATAAACGACGGATTATCCGGGCGCTAATGGTCAACACGCGCCGCGTATAGAGAGAGAATGAAAACGGACGAAAGGCGATTATGTCTCGAGGGGCGAGAAAACTGCATCTTCCGAGTATTTTCAACTCGTTCGATTTTGTATTTTTTGTTTTTTTTTCTGGGTGGTTATGGATTTAAGATGTTTAAGAAACACAAGAAACATTGAATTTTATTTAAGATGTTAAAATTTATTTAAGGTAGGCGAATTGTTACCTGATTTTTTATTTCAAAAATACAAATAAACAAGCTCCTCACAGGTACAAAAAGACCATGTAAACGGGAGTCGATGATGTTGCTAAACTAATTTCAAAGCTTAAACCAAGACGTTTTATTTAGATAATTTGGGCCAAATTTAAAAAATTTTGTATCTAATTTCAGACACTACTACATTTCAAGTGGTTTTTTATTTTTTTCTTTGAAATACTAATCCAAAGTCTTGTTTCAGAATTTATAAATTGTTTAATAATTTAATTGATTGTGATTCATTGATATCAGAGTACTCGAGAGTTCATATCTAATTTTCATTATTATTTACCTATCATTAAAAACAATATTTTACTTGATTATTATTGGCAACAAGTACATGCTTCAAAAATCGACATTTTGAAATAAACTTTCAACAGTGCGCAAACATATTCATTCTTGAATATTGTTTTATTATTGAAGTTCATTGCAATAGATTTCCCTATTACATCAATCAAGGGTTAGTCCTGTTTATTGAAAATAACAAAACAAATAAAATAGTGTGCAATCTCAATAACAGAGCAAATAAAGTTGGCCGGGTAGGTACATAACACGGTAGATCGAACCGCAGCGTAAACATACAAGATCTAGCCCAGCCATTGACAAAGCCGGTATCGATACACATCGGGCACGCGACCCAAGAACGAATGAATGAAGCTGTATCAATGGCTGGATTCAGACATATCCCATTCAGTTTGGAATACTAACTGGTTTTCGGGGGCTTCTGAAATCTTCATTCATCGGTCTTACACCGTTGACGCTACCCGAATCAGATAAGACACCTGAGTTATAATACCCGGACCGAGATTAACTTAATAGCTTTATTAACTGTGGGAACACGAACGATTTCGCTAGCCTGCTTCGGGGAATCGGGATGACTTGGTTTTTTAGGGAAAATTATAGGTAGCTTGGAAGAAAAATCAGACTGGTAGATTGGGTATCTTTTTTAAAACTTATACTTGGCGAGAAAAGTTGAGCGATGCTATATTGAGATCATCTTTTTTATTAAGTGCAAAAGTTTTATATCTCTAAGTGATAGAAAAAAAAAACTGTGAAAGCATAGTAACATTTTGATGACTGATTAATAAACGTAACAAAAATTTTTTCATTTTCATGGTTTTTATTTTATTGATTCATTGGTATTATTTATCAATTGAATACAAATTATTCATTTTAATGATTTCGTTGAGATTTTTTTTTCATTATTTGTTTACAGAAATATGTTTACGCAATCGAAAATTAAAAATTTATAAATTTTATGTAAAATATACAAGCCAATTTGAACTATAATTTTCATACATTGATAAAATACCAAAAAATTAATGTTACAAATTGTCCAGTTTTCAAATTATAAATAAATTTTAATATCAATGATTATTGTTTTTTAGAACTCAATTTGTGCTCTAGTGCCAAAAATTTTTTCATTGATTTATTGAGTTTCCCTGATTGGTTCAATTTATTTTTTTCAATCTGTCACTATATTGTCTGCAAGCAATAATTTAGGTAGTCCACGTAAACATTTTTAACATGCAAATGAATGATAAATAGTTAATTTATCCAACAGAAGCCCTTCCTTTAACTGTTTATCATTGCTCTACGAGTAATCTAAAGAAATGAAAACTGATTTTTATCGATAATTCGTGTATTAATTCAACGCAAGTGTAATTATTGTGTTTTAACGACCGCTTATAAATTAAGAAATTAAATAATCTAATCTAGTGACATTAATAATAAAGTCGTTAAGAGCAGTGTAAACTTAATGAAGATATTGGTTATAAGACGACATTATCATAAAATTTCTAACACTTTTCACCGCGAGCCGGCTTTTAATTTATTCGGCTGCGGACGTATCAAAGCGAACTCGGTGGAGATAGAAATTACCGATAAAACTTTGAAATACTCGGAAGCCCGAAAATTATTCCTACCGTTTCGAATAAATCGAGCTTTAAAATACCCGACGAGGCTCTCGGGAACTTCTTTTTTTTTTCCTCTTCTTCTCGCAATTTCAGGAAACCAACAGATTTTTTTTTTTTAATGTAAGAGAAAAATAATTTTTTTGCGGTGACAACGATTAGCGAGAAAAAAATATTGTGAAAGCGTTACTAGAAATCTGGGTTTTAATTCGAGATTAAGTTATGTGAACATCGTAGTATACAGCTTGTTTAAGTAGGACCAATTACATTTTTTTATCCGTTGAAATTTAAAAGATGGACGATGTCAAATTTTTACAATTTTTAATTCAATAAAAAAGTGTTAAAAATTTACTGATTTTTTAGTTTTATTGACATGGCTTTTTTAAATAAAAATTTCTTCTACTAGTCTTTAATACAAAAAAGGTTTAAAAAATAATTATAGAGGTCAATAATTTTTTGGTATCTAATAGTAGTTTTATTCAAAAATTTATTACAAGAAGTAAACTGATGATTGTCAAGTAAAATACTTTTTATCTTTCCTTTGGAGGTAAATAAATGTGAACTTTAAAAACAATAAAATCCGTCTAGTATAAAAAACCATGATTAAAAAAAAAGTACATATTTATACTTTTATACTTCAAAATTCATTCTACATACAAAAATTATTGGTGTCAAAGAAATTACTACAATTTTCAAAGTAAACTTATGATTACAAAATACACAAATAACTAATTACCTGTTGAAACCTCTCATTTTAAATTAAATAAATTAAGTTTTTATATTTATTATCCAAAAGCTACTTGGGGTTTATCTCGCAGATGTAGACGAACTTCTTATTGCAATCAAAACTCAGCATGCCAAATTTGTAGTCGTAACTGTTGTAATAGTTGTAAAGTTGAGCGGCGCATACTTTGTGGTTCAAATCGTTTTTCGGGTGTCTTTGGCCGTTCCAGATTCCCCAGTAATCATTGGCCGGAGCGTTGGTAACCGTGAGCCACTTGTTGTCCACCTTGCTAACGCCTACCCAAGCCACGCCGTTCCAGTCGTCGGGGGTGATTTTCTTAATCTCGTCGTTTGCCAGTAGAACCATTCGGGCCAAGTACTTAAAGAATTATCAAAAAATAGTATTTAATAAGTTTCGAAGAAATTATTTAAAGTTTTTTTTTTTTTTTTTTTTGTTGGGCTAGTCTGACTAATAGTGATTACAAGATTTTAAATTATTTTTAATTAAAATTTTTAATTAAAAATAATCATGGTAAACGACTAATGAATATTTCGACTCACTTGTATATGTAAAAATTTACCGTGTAATTAAAATAATTGAAAAAAAAGGTCAAATTTATAAAAATCAAAAAATAAAATCATTCTATATAAATCAGGTTGAAAACAGTTGATCTTGATTTGTGTGGATGTCAGCTCTTCGAAAGACAAGTAATGTAAAAAAAAACTTTAACATAAAAACTCATATAAATTTGAAAGTTATTAGCTTCAATTTTCTTAAAATATTTTTAAAAAATCAGGTTTTTTGTAGGACAAGATCTAAGCGGTATTAACTTCTGAGTTAACGATTTCAAAATGGCGCCTGCGCATGGCATCAGAGTGGGGGTAACTAGCGTCTAGAACTATATTTTAGGTTATGTACGTTTAAAAAGATACATCTACATTTTCTTTCTAAAACAATCTAGCTGAGATAACTTACTCTGTTTTCGGCCTCTGAATTAATTATAGCCAAGTGTCCGCCATCGCAGATGCAAGATTTACGTGCTTCGGTCCAACTCAGACGGTTGAGATGAAGTTTGTGGTAACCGTAAACCGACTGAACGTAACCAGAAACCTGCGTCAAACCATTGTACAATCTACACTCTTTCACCTATAACAATAAAAAAAATTTAATTAGACTTTGTAATGAGACCAAATTTTATTTCTGTAACGTACCTTTGAGTTGTTATCGATTCTCGAGTCTTGTTTTTTCATCCACGAATCCAAACGATTAACCCAGTTCTCCAGTCTGTGGACATTGTACTCCATTCTGTCGATCGCAATATTTTCTCTGGATGGCTTTTCGTAACCTTGCCATGATTGACCGGCACTTGGCTGATTAACAATACAATGAAAATTTGAGTAAATTAATTTCGAGAGCAATTCAATATTACCAAACGGTTATTTAAACCTACCTTGAAAGACAATCCAGAAAAAATGATGATAGCAACGAATACTAGAAAATGCATTTTGAAAACTACAAAGTATTTCAAGTTCCCTTACACGTGTTAGACTTTGAAACGAACTCGAACAGAAGTGTTCATGACCGATGAAGAAGGACGATTTTATACCTGATGCCAAACTTCCAGGCTAAAGGTAATATTCGGATTAGTCCCTTCCACTTCCTTTTATTTCCACTTCGGTTTACTGTGAGTCTGCGCAGTGCGCACACTCCAAATTTGTAATAATGTAATTCTAGCAATTAAATTTGTAGGTATGTATAAGACTCTCAGCACTGCTTTTAGTTGTAAAAATGATTGCAATGTTAAGAGTATTTTTTTCGGGTGCGTTCGATTGGCTACCGCAAAAAAGGAAGCCAGATCTTATCGAGTACCGCGTGCGTGACAGTACGGTGAGAACCTCGGTTGCCCTTTTACGTACCCAGAAGTACTCTTGCGACGTCGGAACCTGCTGTGGGAATCGCTTCGATCGGGGATATTTTTTTTTTTCAAAATTCTTTTATGACACGGAGGTAGAAAAATATTGATGGCTTTAAAAAGTGTGGTGCAAAGGGCTTTTTTTTTTGAAAAAGTGATGAATAATTGTACGATCAAACGAAATTTTGTAGTAATAAATTTTAAGGATGCCTCACTAGAGAAGATTACAAATCGTAATTCTGGGACTACAAATTTTTTTTAAATTGAAAAATAATAAAACCTTTTGAAAATATTATATTGTATTAAAATACAGTCAAACAATTTTTCGATAGTTTTATGAATTCTAATAATAGTAATCAGCACCCTTTTGACCAAAATTCTTCCTTACATAGTGCAGGCTGAGAAAAAAAAAAAAAAAAAATGAAAAAATCAATACATACATTCAAAATGCCATGCAATAAACTAATGAAAATACCGCATTCGGCGCTTAGCTCTCACGACAGCTGGTTCTGAACAAAAATGTACTTCTGGTACAATAAAGCCGAGCGTCGTTAATAAAACAAGGCCCATTGACATCTCAATAATCGGACGGTACACCATACCAGCGGTAGTAAACCAATAAACGGATAAAACGCCGCGGATTTATCGAGTTTTACGGGAGCGAGACGTTTTCTTGGAAATTTACCTTTTATACAGGTGCGTCTTTAGCTTGTTACGAGTCTATTATATGTTTCTCACAGTTTTTTAATTCGGTGAGCGATGTTGGTTTAGTTAGAGAACCCTGGAGTGGGGATACTTTGGCTACAACGTCAATGTCATGGTTAAAATTGACAAGTAATCAACTAAAAGATTATAAACTATTAATATTTGTTAGCTTCAGGGAGAAAATTTTACTTTATACTCCTAAAAAAGCAACTATCATTAAAACCAATAAACATACTTGATTCTAAAACACCAGTCAATCCCTAAAAGGGTACCTCACGAGAGGATTATCGCATTATCCCTCGAAAAAAAAGATCTCTTGCGTGTACTTAACTCCTGCGACCGCAACGGCTGGCCTTCTTAATATCAAAAAGCAGACACGTGCACTATACGATCCAAACCAATTAGACGCATCGCTGCGTGTTGGTGAGAATGGGCCAACCCCTTCCTAAATACGACGCTGATGACGAGGACACGCGCCCTAAGTAATCCGATACTCTCTATTGTTGTACGACTACTTTAGGGTCACGGGGATTTGTTTATTTATTGTGCCTACTCATTTTATTGTTGATGTTAATCAAATAGATATATTCTGTTTTTGTGAAGTGTACGCTAGTGAATATGTTTTTGGTTGTTGGATTTATATAATACTACTTGTAATTTGAATCAGTTATTAATAATTGATGTTATCAGGTATTGTATTTATTTAAGTGTTTAATTAATTATGTTAATTTACATAATGAGTTTTTAATAATTTACAAACTATAAAATTGTTTCATCATATTAAGATTTTTGGTAAAACTATACTAAAAAAAAATATGGTACAATCAATCGGGCGTAGCTTCTAACAGTACCAAGCCCATTTTCCACAAATTTCTCGCGACCGTCATCTTCAGGGCACTAAAACCGTCCGGTTGATTCACGAGTGTTGTTAAAAATCATCACACTTACAATAAAGACCTTTTTTTTGCTTTTTCGGAGTACCTGCAAGAGATCAAGGTAAAAATTGCTGCAGCCGAGAAGCGGTGGTGATGTAACATCGTCGAGTGCACCCAGCTAATTAGTCCAAACTGATCTCGTTTGCACAGACTGTTAAAGTTATTCAAAATCTATGCTATTTCAATCTTAAGTTTAGTCATAATAAAAAAAGCTTAAAAGCGTCAAAAATCGAGTAATTAAGCAGGATTAATAATTTACAGAAGCGAGAAAGTAAAGGGAAGATAAATCAATCATAGCCGCGGTCGGGCGAGCGAGCGGCGCCTTGCAGAATTGCAGATTCCAGGGGGCTGGTGCATGACAAATATCTCGGCTCCTCGTATTTATAAACACTACGACGCTACATGAATCTAAATTCATGGATGACGCCCCTAAGATCTGCATCGTCTCCTTTCTCATGTTCCCCCCTTTTTTTTTTTACTCGCGTGCTGTGCGTTGGTTTGTTTTTTCTGGTCGCAGCAAGGAGATTCAAACGTTTTTACTGGTGGATTTTTTGTGATTGTAAATTTTATGGATTTGAAATGGCTTTGATTTTTTGACAAGCTTTTTTTACGTATATCAAATCAAATCTAGCTCTAAGGGGATTAGTAAATTTGGATTAATTGTTTCAGTTAAAATTTGCATCAATGATTATTTTTAGAAATGCGTTTTTTTTTTTTTTTAAGTAATATTACCAGAAATCAGAGTAATTTTTTTTGTTTTTTAGGTAGTTTTAAAAAAATCAATGTTTAAAGCCATTAAACTTCAAAAATTTTTGAACCTCTTAATTTCTATGTTTTTTAATGACAAAATTCATTTAAATTAACAGAAAAACCAAAAAAATTAGAACTCCACAGGGTAAAGTGACAAAAATGACACAAAAACTAAAAACTAAAAACTACTCTCAAACCAGTAAAAAGTATAACTATAGGTGGTTTTTTCGATTCTCTAAGTTAATTCATGAAAATCTAAATTCCAATTTTTCGGCCGCCTCCTTGTCAGATACAGTTAGAACTGTTTCTATCAACAAGTTCAAAATTCAATGGTTTTCGTAAAAAAAAAAAAAATTTCTTGAAACAGTGGCGATATCAGATAACTCTAAAATTTAAAAAATTAGCAGATAAATTTTTAAAGTGCAAATGAGTATTTGAATACCTGCAAACTAATAAACATTCCAACACAAATTATTCAGAAGTAAAATCCTTAGGATGCACATCTTGAGAAAGTCAATACTGAAGATTGCATCTACGAGCCCCCTCGAAATTTTTTGCTCGTACCTCAAAAAATCTTTTCAAACCAACCCCAGCTTAATTTCAGCCCACAGCTCGTAAATATAAAATTCCGCGGGCGTAAAAGTTCAGGTAGCCTCGCCACCCGTGACTTTTTTTCCCAGGCACCAAGACTTCAAAAAAAAGCAAAAATAAAAAAAGGCCGAGTGCCGTAAAAATGTAGCTCGGGGTCCCTGCAAAAATCACCCCGTAAAAGCTCCTCCCGAGCAGGTCGTAAGTCAGTCCGGGTTGTAAAAGAGTGGTACTACTACACCTCACCGTTACCCTTCCGTCAAAACTGGTTTAGAATCACGATTCTTATCTTTATCATTTTTTAAAGGACCCAGGGATACCAATCTTAGGGAAAAAAATAATCGTCGTCGTAAGCTACCATATTTATATTCATACCCGTGTCGGCACCCTGTGTTAAACTCAGGACCAAAGTGCTAATACTCGTCGGCGCCTTTTCGTACAAAATCCTTTTTTTCCCTGGGAGTGTTCCTCTCGATCGCTTCCTCGGGTACTTTACAAGCCGAAGATAATTGAGTTGCGAGAACCCAATTTCTTTTTTTTGTGGTTTTTTGATTAATTAATATTACCGGTGTTCGTTTAAACGAACCGAAAGTGTGAGATTCACTTTTTTATGATTGTTTTTGTTGATTCAAAATCCTTGGACAATGAAGTTACTCAGTAAAAATTTTTAGCTAAATCAGTTCAGTAGTTTTTGCAGTTACAGCGAACAAAAGTAAACCACAACTTTCCTTTACAATAGCACTGTTCCTTATATCTGTACTTATTCCATTCACCTGTTTCTGAGCTAAAAAGTCTAGCATAATAAAACTTCAAGTACCTGTATATAAACAATAGTGACAGTTTGTATTCTCAACTTCAATGAAAATGATTTTTATAGCCGTCAAATACGTAAAAAAAAAAGATGGCAAGAGGAGACACTGCACTTTAGGAGTGGTAAAAGGGGACAGTCAAATGAATGGTTTTTGAAGCGAATAAGGTAAATGAACCAAAGAAGGAAAAGATGGCGCACGCGATAGTCTAGTAGCATTACAGCTTCTCGCTTTGGTGAAATTCGTATCTCTCAAAATCAGATGAGGCTTAAAAAAAATCTTTCTCTTTATCTCTTCCTCTCGATCTGGGATCTGACTTTTAAAGTTAACCAGAGAATGCGCGTGTATTTGAGGACGAATTCAAAAGAATTGAGAATTTTTATGAATAATAATACTAAAAATTTGCATGAAATACCTTTTTTTTACTATTTTTAAAAACATAACCTATAAATTTTCAAAATAAAATAAAAAATAGTGATTGGTTGGATTTAAAAATATGTTTGTTGTTGAAATTTGATAAACTTTGGATCACTTAAGTAGTTAACTATCTTCAGAATATTTAATTTAATACAATAAATTTATTAAATTAGTCATAAGAAACATAACCTTAAAATCACTTCAGCTTTTTAAAGCTATCTGGTGGTCAATTTAGGTACTTTGATGACCAATACATTGTAAAAAATAGGCTGTAAAATTATATTTTTAAAATTACTTTTTTATTTGTGATAATAATGAAATAAAAAATTTAATTCTAAAATCTTTAAAAAAAATTTATCAAGACGTCTCAAAAAGAATCGCCTCAAGCGAAAAAAAAAAAAAGAATAGCTTTCATAGTAAACAGTTGCTTTAACTCTACTAGAAAACTATTCGCAACAGAAGCACGAACCGAATTCGAGTTTGATTCAAAAGCTTGCACAGTTAAAAAAAAAAGAGAAAGAGAGATTCAAAAACACAAGTTCTCTTATTCCAGAAGTGACGGAATAAAGAAAAAAAAAAAAGCTCGGGCGGGCGCGCGCGCGCCGTCATCGAATAACAAAACCCCGGGGCTTAACCCTCCGAGAAAAGCTCTTTGAGTCGCGGGCGTCGCGCCGGAATGCGCTAATGAGGACTTGGCTCTTCCGCTCCGCGCTTTTGGACTTGCAGCTAAAAAGAAAGAGACTAGAGCGAGAGAGAAAAAAAAAAATAAAATAAAGAAGCTGCAGACTCGAGCTTATATATTATCTACTCGTTTTGCTTGCACTTCGCGAAGTTTAATTGGACTCGGTTTATTTCGCACTTCGCATTGTGAAGCGTCCCGGAATTATTTTCGTAATTTCCAAACGAGAATTGTCAATCTCTTCGACACCGGACAGAGCCTACTCGAGTGTAATTATAGTAGCTCAAAGACTCGCAAATCAGCCGTTCAATAAAAAATTATAATTTTAATAAGCTTGTCCGAAAAAAATCAAGATTTCCAAAAGCACTTCTTACCCCCAGAACTAGGGTTTCACAATACCAATACAATACAATAATTTGACTCAATATTGTATTGATATTGAAAAAATTAAAAAATGAAACTATTGTATTGCTATTGATATTGCTTTTTATTGATATTGACTCAATACTATTGACTATTGACAATTCAAAACTCAAATTTTAAACTGAAGCATATACTAGTGCAATTATATTACCATAACGTAAAAAAAAACTATAATATTCCAACTTGCCGATCGTAGGACGTGTTTACACTTAAATGAAGTAAAAAAGAATCGAACATTAAATTAAAAACCCCAGCGCCAAATAGATGAAACCTGGAAAAAAGAAAGCGATCGATATTTATCGAAAGATATCGGAAGATACAGATATTCTTCATTGGTGGAAAGACAATCCTAAGATCTATCCTAATTTTGCAAAAATGGCCCGATATATTCTAAGTATATTGGCTTCTGCTGTTTCCGTTGAAAGACTTTTCTCGCAAGCGTCTTTAGTTATAAACTAAAACTCGTACTCGACTGAACGATGATGTTTCAAAGGCATTAGTATGCATAAAAAATTGGATGTTCAGCGATCTTTGAGCTCAAATCTATTAAGTTTTTGAAGAAAAGGTAAAAGTCAATAGTAGGTATTGAAATCAATAATATTGAGACTCTAGTATTGATATTGAGGCTCAATAGTTATCTTTGATATTGTATTGATATTGACCACCAATACAATACAATACAATACAATATCAATATTACTATTGTACTATTGTGAAACTCTACCCAGAACTGTAATCTAGAATAAAAATCCAAAAAAAAACACGAGTTTATAAGAATTTTTTGTACTTGCTAGCCAAAAAATAATTAATTAATTAATTATGGAAAGGGCGATGCTCGCGATTAGGTCGTAGGTGATCGAGGCCGTAGGCGGGATGTTTCGATGATGATCGTTACCGCCCCCGGAGGCTCGTTAAGCGCGTCTTCTTAATGAGCCGCAACTAAAGTGGGATTTTCATTTTTTCCACGCTCGGCTGGCTTATTTATCAACAACTATATTTTCCGCGCCCATTGTTCAATATTTTATGCGTTGATCAATAAGTTTTTAGGTTTTTTTGACAGTACAGTTGAATGTGGATTTAGGAATTGTTACCAAACCCATTGATGGTGTACGCTTATCATTGATAAATATTGAGTAATAATTTTTTTTACCAGTATACCTGTAAATATTATTTATTAAAAACTTTATTTTTTATCAATATTTATTAATCCAGGAAAAAAATTTTTGATGCCTCTGGTTTATCTTGAAAATTTAGATCCAGAGTTAATGTTTAATATTTTATGTCCCATGGTGTCGTTATTGAGTTTATGAGTTTTTCTTTAAAAAATAATAAAAAAAATTTTTAAACTTAATTAGAGGCCTGAAATCCAACCTAAAAACTGGTGTGAGAAAAATCTGACCCTAAAAATTCTAGATTGAAGATGTGCAGGCTTTTTAAACCTCTCAATTTCCTAGTTATAAAATTAAATTTCTAGATAATGTTATTATCGATGCTTTTTTGAATGAAGTCATAAAGCAAGGAAAATTATGAAGTTTCAGGATCCTGATTTATTGAAAAATTAAAAAATCCAAGCGTAGAATCCTTGAAGCCACCCTCCCTCCCCCGGTTAATAACTCAATCTCGGTAATGATTAAAAAGAAAAAGCAATTTGAAGGGGTAGCCGGAATCCAGTGGCAATCTTCTCGCGTCGACGCCTCGGATATGTCCTCGCCGGACGGTATAAGTCGGCGCTCTTTTTGAACCTTACGCGCAACGGCTAACGAGCATCCCTTGCGTGCCGCGCTGCCGCACGGACCGCTGACTCTTTATTATTTTTTTTCCCTCTGTCATTTCATTTTTCTTCTTTTTTTACTTCCTCTGGCAGACACTTATTGTTATTAATTTTCAAGTTTAAGGTTAGTTTTTTGTATGATAAAGTGCGATATTAGATCCGTAACGCAAGTCTGTAGGTTTGTCAGTACTAAAATTCTAATAAGAATCAAAGAAGTAAATGTGAAGAAAAATATCAAAAAATTTTATTTTATTGTAATTTATTATTTAGAACTCTTATTTTTCAGAATTTATAACTTTTGTTTAATTGTTGGTTTTTGAATTAGAATAAAAATTCTTGATTACTTCAAAATTCTGTTTTTTGTTTTTTTGTTTTTTTTTTTTTTTTTTTTTTTTTAATTTCATTATTTTAATGTATTATTTGAAAAAATTTTAATAAAACTTAAAAATTTCAAATAAAACCTAGCTCATTTCTTTTTTTTTTCTTTTTTTTTTTTTTTTTTTTTTACTAATTTTCACATCATTTTTTATAAAAACAAATAAAATCAACAAAGGGTTAAAAGTCTAGAATCCAGATTATAAAAAAATTCTATTAATTCATCAATAAACATATTATTTAAATAAGTATCACATTAAAACTCCAATTCATTGGCAGCTGTTTGACAAAAAAATTATATTAATCCAAATAACTCAAAATCAAATTTTCAAAATACTCAGTCTTCGAAGTGTCCTTTCTGACAAGCTGAGTTACCAGTAGCTTACAAAGTAAGAACGAATTAATATTTCGGGCACGAAAGAAGACCGGTAAGCCGCACCTAAGTATTACCCGGCTAAGAGCCCTGATTACATACGCTTCCCCCAAAAAGGGGGGCTTACTTTAAGGATAGAATTTAATTTTTTATGCTTTACGTACCCGCAAAATCGCAAGTGCGTGCACCGTAATTTCCGCGAGGCGTAATACTCGAGATCGCAATCGCGATTATATCCAAAGATGAATTTGCGTGTGACGTTGCTTGTATCCGGCCCGAGCCGTAACGCCTTTCTCACCTGCCCGCCGTTCAACTCTTTTTGAATATCGATTAATTTGCTTTTTTTCCCCTTGGAATTTCCGGTACTTCCGGGTATTTTTTCGTGTAGCTACTGCAGTTTGATATATACAGAGACCATTTTTTTAGTTAATTTTTTCAATTTTTTTTAATTTTTTAAGCAGACGTGGCTTGTAAAACACCGATTTTGATGAACATTGTCCAAACCATTAATATCTAGCTTTTTAAATGATCTGTCATATAGTCAAAGTAGAAATTTTAACCTTTATTGTCTTTAAAAAATCTTAAATAAACTAGATTTTTTGTTTTTTTTTGTTTTTTTTTTCGATTTGTTGTAATAACTTAATGTACACATCAATAAAAATTTTAAAATTATCGTCTCATTTAAAAAAAAAATCATAATCAGTTATAGCTTTTAGATACCAACATATAAGTGTCTGTAGCACTGTAGCATTTTCGTATTTTTTAAATTATTTTATGATTAGTAATTTCCTCAACAGTTTTTAATTTCTTCGAAGATCGTAACTTGGAATTGGCGAGTTTGCGCGTTAAAGTTTTCTATACTTCAACATAAAATTTAAAAAAAAATTGTCATACGCAAATTCTAGTAAAATTTCAGGTTATTTTTTCAAGTTTTGAATTTCTAAAAACTCAAATTTTTATTTAGCACAAAGCCAAGAAAACATAAAAAAAACTAAGAATACACATTAAATTAGAATCCAAGAATCACAGCTCATAAAAATCGAGATCACAATCGAGCGTGCGTTACAACATCGCGGATTACATCGATTACAATTACGCAAGGCTCTTCTCTTCCGGCGGTACGACGATCTCGTATCGAGTGGAAAAAAAGGTCCCACCATAGCGTAGGAGAGGATTACGGGGCGCCGCGACAGGGAAAGGAAATCCCATAGCTCGAGCGTTCACACAGAGCTGCACGCGAGCGGCGCATCATCATCCGAATACCCGCGAATAACAATAACGTACGAGTCTGCAATTTATACCCGCGTACCCACGACCTTTGAGATCCCGGGGACTGATTACCAATCGACGATAGGCGCACTTGGATTGGTATACGTCCTTTTTCAATTAGCGACTGTGAGTACGATTTTTGGGGTAACCAAGCTATCAATTTTTCTGTTTATGATAAGTGATAAGATCTAAAAAGATAAATAGATTAATATGTTGGATGTTATCTGAAATTCCCTCAAAATTTTCTCGCATATATTTAATCTTACGTTGATAAACTACGATTCCATTTAATTTTAGGAATTTATGCTTCCTAAATAAAATTTTATTTCAGTATCCAGGTACTAAAAGAGTCTTAAATTCAGTATTCAGTTTCTATTTTAGGCAAAATGATAACTTACTTCTCGTTAACATATTCAAAAACTTTATAAAGAATTGCTCGCAAGCTCAAGTTTAGTCTAAATTCGGAACCATTATTATACTACATACTTTTTTATTGCAAATCCCCAAGTCATTTTCCTCGTATTTCAAATAAATAGAAAAATATATTTATTTAATTCAAAATTTCGTTGCTTCAAAAAGTTTATGAAAACAATCTATTTTTTTTTACTTAACGTTATCTTTCATACAAAAATTCTCAAACTCAAGTCCAAGAAAACCAAAGTACTTTTTAAATCTCCAGCCAAATTAAAAGTATTTAAATTTCCAGCCTCCGCATAATGCACCCCGCGATGTGTATCATTCACAGAAGCCAATAAAAAAAAAAGGGGAAGCAACAAATACTTCCACCGAAACAAAGCCCCCGAGAGAAAAGAAAAATCCAAGTTGACCATAGAGGGCGCATAGATGGTCGTGACCGGGACGATAGTAATCGCGCGTCGGCGCGTCGCTCGGAAATGCTAAGTGCAGCCAGCGCCCCCTCCACTTCCATTCCGTAATTACGAGCAAATAAAACGATACCTGCCGCCCCTCACCTATCTCGGTCTAAGGATCTGCCCCCACTTAATTAATTTCGATATTAAATATTCACCCGGCCCGGGCTTCTCACGAGGGGCCCATTTTCCTCGACGGAGCCCGGACAGACGAGCCGTGACTTATTTTTCTTGAGGCGCGAGCTTACAGGATTTTTTTTATGCAAAGTTCATCGGGGATGTGTGCATGGTTTAAAAAAGGTTTGTTCGGTGGTGAATTTTAATATGGGTTCTGAAATTTTGTTTTGAATTGCCGCCAAAATCTGATGAGCAGCCAGCCAATCACATTAGATCTTTCCGTTTGGGAAGAGCTGTCATTGACTGAATGGATCCGAACATTCTCATTTTCGCGCTGAATTTTGTGACATATTACCACACTTGAAAGTCAGCTTGACAAAGTTATGTGAGTGTCAAGTCTTTATAAAGTTAGGTTATACTATAAAAAGATTAAATGATTAATACGAAGAACATTAAACAAGCTTTTCGGCGCGAATTCAAAATTAGCAATTTAAGAAATTTTTTTCTGCTTGACTTTGTAGTCTTATTCATGTGAACCATACATTTAAATTCATTATTTTTACTATATATTTTTAATAAAAAGTATTTATTTATTTTTTTTTTTTGTGTTATTATGTTAAATTATCGTGTGCATCTTCGAACGAGCTTGGTATTTACCAAAAACAGGATAAAAATTTCAACTCCACCTGTCACACATAACTAAACTAATATTTTTTTAGACGTTTAATTTATTATCCTTCGAAAACTGTCAAGCCCATTGATTATCAAGGCGATGAAGTAAAGAAAAAAAAAAAAAAAAAAGAGGTAGCGATATACGCCGATATGAATCTCCGGGTCGGGGAGTAGAAATAAGCCGCTCGTTTCACGCATAATAACAAGGCGTCGAAAAAAAAAGGGCCCCTACTTACCCCCCGATTCATCCGGGCGATCTCTCAAACCGACGTAGCTGATGCAAATGCCCCCGGACTCATAATAAAGACGCTACCACGATGCTCGCTAAAAAAATTATGCTTTATTACGATTACTCGGCTGTTTCACCGAATAAAAAAAAACTTGAGTTATAACTTTGATGAAGTATATTAAGCGGAAGCTCACGTGAGAATACCATTGTAATCAACTCGACCGGGATTTTATTTATGTGTCTTTGGAAATATCTTTCTCTTTTTACCGGGACGAAAAAACTTGTTTACATTCGAGGTGGATGAAAAAAAGTTAGGGCGATGAGTTTACGTGAATTAAGAGACTCGGGGATGCAGGAGCACGTTGTAAATTTACTTTTTTTGCACGGGTTTTGAATTATTTCTAATTTATGCGGGAGGAGATGCGAAAAAGTTTGTTTATCCAGAAGTTTTGAAGATTTGATCGGAGATAAAGGCTGACTTCTTTTTCCGCTTGAGTATTAAAATTAGAGATGAATTTGTCCCAGCGAAGAAAAAACTTAGCTCAAAATTAGGGCTGTTCGAGACGAGACGATACGAGACTTTTATCCGGTCTCGGTCTCGGTCTCGAAAAATTTTACCGGTCTCGTTCTCGGTCTCGGTCTCGGTATAGTCTCGGTATCGGTCGTGATAATTTTATTAATCTGAAAGCTAAATTAAAAAATTATTTAAATAAATAAATAAATAAATAACTGTTTTTATCAAACTAGTCTCAAGTGGCATGCAAGTGCTGAATTTTTAATAAGAGCCATCAAATTTTTAATCCTGAAAATAAATAAACAATAATTTTTATTTTTAGTTTCAAAAAAAAGGAAGGTAAATGAGAAAATGCTCTGAAAATTTTAATTGCAATTAACCTGTACATAAATAATAACAACACTTAATTCATCACATATTTTTTGCAACCTGGAACTAAGTTCTGTTCGATATTTTTTTTTGTTAGAACTCTCATTTTATTTTATAGAATTCTACAAAGAAATTTTATCTATTTATTGAAACAAAGTATTCAATTATCCAAAAAACGATGGCAAAAAAATTCTTAATAACAAAGTATTCAACATTTCAATTTTAACAGTTATTCAAATTTTGAACATTTACGACCATTCGCATCGATCATAAATCGAGGACATTCGACCGAAAGTGATATTGTTTCTGATAATATTTCTAAGAACGAATGTTGTTGTGTTGAAAAAGGTTCTTATTAAAACCGATATTACTAACCGAGACCGAGACTCTCGGCTGCTCAGTCTCGTCCGAGACCGAGACCGAGAAAAGTCTCGAGTCTCGAACAGCCCTACTCAAATAAAGTTAAAACGAGGTGACTTGCGATGTCTAAAATGTCTCTGAACCACTTCATTCGTGATTTTAACTTTTGTAGATTACAAAAAAGTGAGCTTTGCTATCAGTCCGTTGATACACGAGGGCGAAATAATTTTTGTCAACACATCAGCCGCGAATAAAAAGACTTGTGCAATTTTTATAAACTGAAAACTTAATGTCATTTTATTTGTGGCTGGTGTGTTGAGAAATTTTTTGTTGTTGTGACTGTTATTTCTCTCGACATCTGTTTGATTATTTGAAAAATCATGGATATTAATCTGATCTCAAATAAAATTCTTCTGTTCTAAACTGTCACAGGGCTCGAATTAAGGAATTTAATTCCTCGGAGGATCGTGATTGAACACGAGAACCCGCGGCGATCGTCGTCCGCACTCCTCCGGCCTGATGACAAAATGCACTGTCTGTGCACACGACAATCCGTCGATTTTTCTTCAATACCTGAAAAGAGGGGGAAAGACGCGTACGCGAACTAATGTTTTTATTACGCGGCGCGGCTGCTCTCCTTCGTCGGTAGTGGCGTGAGTTTACGTGGACCGATCGCAGGAACACGGGTTAATTAAATTAATGATAAAATGTAAATTTTAATAATTTTAATTAACAATAAAAATAAATGAATCAAAAATTTACATAATATTCCAAATTAGTTCTGATTGTTTACAAACAATCCAACCCGAATGACTCTAAATCTTAAGTCGACGAAAATTGATTCTACAAAAATAAAGTTCGTCGTCTGTGTTGTGGTCGCTATCAACACACCGACACACACACACACTCGCGCACGTCTGCTTGCTGCAGCGCGCCAAAAGAACAAAGGCTTGGACTAACTCCGATACAAATATCTAAGTACTTCCTGTACTTCACACACACTCTGACTCTAACTATCACACGAACAAATACTCAATGATTAACCGCTACGCGGACTTACTTTTCTAGCAGGTGCACCTTCGCTTGATTAAACAATAATAATAATTACTATTAGCCCGAATGGCTTCACACAAGACGACAATGCCTTCCAAGGCCGCACGCTGACTTTCCGTGAGAGGTTTGCCTTCCCCGCTCCGATCCAATGGCAACTGGATCACAGGAAAATCTATACAACTTCTCACTGATAACTTTATCTAACACAACCTCAATAAAGTTATCTAACAACACAAAAAAAAGTAAATTCTATATTTGCTCTCTGACACACGTGTGATCGTGCCAAGCGCCGAGATTAGAGTAATGCTGATCGGTAGATCTCGTCATCACCTGACTTACCGATCCGCAACTGCGTTCCATAACAGTTAGCGCCGAATTCGAATTTAATCAACGCGCTAGCTGTTACAAAACCAATCACAATCATTTTGAATCGACAGATCTCACAAATAAATACTAATTATACAGTTGCTACTTACGCGTTTTTTCTTCTGAAGTCCCTCCCAGAAATATCGCTCGAGCATGTTTACCACCATTAAAAAAAAAAAAATATGAAACGACTTTCATCAGATACAACCCTGGAAAAAAAAAGCACCGTTCACTTAAAAGCCATGTTACACGCATACTCGGGAGAATAGAATAACGTCATTCGCGTGTGATTCCTTCGCCCGGGGTTATTTATTTCTGCAGTCTGGGGGATCCTTATCTGACGGAATTTTAAAATCTGGGAGCGAAATTTAGGAAAAAAAAAAAAATATATTATGAAGATTCTCTTGATCTTTTTTTTTCTTTAATATACAGAGGTGGTGGGCCGGGTTTTTGAGGAAAATTTATCGCCGACGTTAAACGTTACTGCGCTCGCGCCCCGGCGGTTTTTTCTCCTTTCAAGTGTCGAAGATTTAAATCTGAATGATTATGCTCGTTAAGTACTTTCATCCTAATTTTTCACTGTCTTTATTTTCATTTTTTTTTTTTTTTTTTTTTCTTTTTGGACTTTTTTTGGATCGGAACTCAACAGTGAGAAAATTTCGTTTCTGTGTAAAATTATTTTGAAAAATATGTTAAATAAATGTTTATAGAAAACACAATTTGACCATTTTTGGGTTTAATAGTTTTTGTTTTTTCGTTTGCTGGCTCTAAACTTACATGAGTTTTCAAAAAAAGTTTATAAAACTATTTTTTTTTCAGTGTAAATAAATCATTTACGTGAGTGTGCTAATTTCATTATTTTTATCTTAATTTTTGTATTAAATATACATAAACATCGCGATATTATTGGTTTATTCGAAATTTATGGTTCAGTATGAAATTATTGAAAAAAAAAAATGTACTAATTAATCAAAACTTTTTATCATTCTTGTATTGTTTATATATTCTTTTTTTTCGTACTCGCTTAATCGAATGTAAACAGTAAAATTTCATTAATTAATAATTGATTTCAGTTTGCATACAGAACCTTTAAAAAATTTTTTAATTAATTACTTCTGATAAGCATAAATTTAACATTGATTGTATTATTTATAAAATAAAGCGTATAATTAGTACAAATCATTTCACGGATAATTTATTTATTTTTATTAATCTTGGAAAATTCTAACAATTAAGGTGGTTTTCTACCAGAGCTAGTCAAGTTAAAGACTAAAAAAAAATTAATACACCATATTGTTAACAATTGGTTATTAAAATTTATTTTTTCACTTTTTATGGCTTCTGAAATTATTTTCTACCAAAAAAACATTGACAATCACAACAAAACATTTTTTTAAACTTTTAACCTCACCTTTGAATACCGCAGTTTTGGAGGTTGTTCAGGTGAAAATTATTTTTGTAAAACTATTGTAAAATTCCTAGAAGGTTAATTTTTTGCAGTTTCAAGAAATGAATTCGTCGATAGTGAAACTATGTGTATGTGGTTTTTCTAAAGGATCTCTATTGTAAGAAATGAAAAAAATTAAATCTTTAACTTGCTGTAACTTTTAAACCATATGGTCAATTTTGATCAGACTTCGTAGAAATGTTTATTAATATCTAATAAACACCTCCAGAAAATTTGAGCTGATTCTCTATTGGCACGCATTTGGTAGAAAACCACCTTAAATTTACAAAAAACTTAATTCTCACCAAAGAAATATAAAATTTCTCGTTTAAAATAAAATCTCGATACTTATCGCGAATGAAAAAAAAAAAAACTGTATTCCCAAATAATAATTCAATCGATTAAAAAGCATCTCTTTATTTAACTTTGCCCGTCACTTTCGTCCCTTCCGAATCTCATCGCGTTTCTCGATCATCCATAAAAATAAGAATAAGAAGAAAGAGAAGAAGAAGATAGCAGGACCGTTCATATTTGTACGACAGTTTCATAATCAGATTAAGGGCCTCAGTGTCCGGTTCTGCGGGCGACATCAAACGTTGACTCGCTTACTTTTTTATTATCTGTATCGATGCACTTTTTTGTTTATTTTTGCACTTCGGTACCGTTACATTGTTAAAATGTTCGCAAAGTTTGACTGCGATGAATAACAAAATAATAATAATAAAGCAAATAAATATTTTAAACTGTTCAAACAAAACAGACTTTGATAATATTATTTTAAAATTATTATATTGACTTTTGATGATTATGAATATTAAAATTTTATTGAAAAACAAACAGAACTGATCATTAAAAATTTTTAAAATTTTTGGGCACTCAAAAAAATGATTTAACTCTTTTCAATATGGTGGTTTGGTCTTGGTATTAATTAAAAATCGAGTGTTTAAAAAAAAAAAAAAAGCAGTTTTTTATTCGAAACATAAAATCAGCAATTTTCAAAAATCCCGCAAAAAACATATTAAAATTTCAAGAATTTTCTATCAGATCCCTGTAAAAATTTAGCAAAAAGGTCATTCGTAAAAAATCTTCAAAAATTAATTATTTAAATGATTTTTTCAATTTTCATTTTAGTTTTATTTTTAAGTATGGTTCGAGCGACCTCTGTCGGCATTATGTATAACAAAGCTTCCCAAGGCAAAGTGCAGCAGAGTCGGTAAAGTAGAATTATCTTTGGTAGCTCGAGTACCATATATAGGTATCGAGTACCATGTATAGAGTATATATATAGGTATCCACTGCAATCGAGCTTGCAGAATTTGACGTTTAAATTAAACGGTTTAATAAATAAAAGTATATTATAAATTTAATTCCTTTGAGTTCTTTCAATTTTTTGCTGTGATTCGTTTTTTAGTAAGTTTTAAAATTAGTTTTACAGCTATTAATAATGTTGGATTAAAGAAATAACTGAGACTATTTTTTTCTGGTCGTAAAATTCTCTCAGAAACTTGTCTTACAAGGAGATGACATATGGAACGCCGATCTTGACGAAACTTTGTGTATTATGACTATCTTATGCCAACGATTTATCCTATATAATTAATAGAACAATCTTAGCCTATTTTTTAAAAAATTTTACTCAAGCCTATTGCACTTAGAAAATTCTGCAAACAAGCATTTTTTTTTTTTTCTTTGGTGAATTTTCAGGGAAAAATATTTTTAAGCCTTTTTTAAAACTTAAAAATTCCCCAAAAAGTTCTTTTGGAAACCGCAATTTTTTATGCTCAATTTTTTCAAATTAAGGCTTAAAAATATTTTTGCTTGAAAATTCATTAAAAAAAACTGAAACTGCCCTTTAAGGGTAAACCGTTGTATAAACCTCCAGAATAACCAAGAGATATTAGTTACTTATTACATAATTTGGCATAACAAAACGATCCCCAAAGTTTCAGGTCAAGATCCGAGTCCCACATTACTGGTTAGTTATCTATGTGAGTAAAAGCTTGTGCAAAAATTTAAATTATAATCATGTATTACGCTCAATATCCCAAAAACCTAGCCATACATTTACATAAATTGTTCTCATCTAATATTCATAGTAAATTAATGTAAATCTAAACGTTTAATTTAAAGTTCGCAAATGTACGCGAATTTTTGATCGCAGGTTGTGTGAAGCATTCCGAAGTCCTGGTGGTAGCTCGACAGCAGGCAAACGCAGTCGCCCTCGGTGTTGTCGGGTTCCTGGACACCGTACTTTTTACCCCAGAATTCTTTGGCTTCTGTTCCGCAAACCGTAAGCCACCGACTCCTCTCTTTGCGCACGCCTACCCAGGCCAGGCCGTTCCAGTCGGTGTATTTTTTAATTTCGGCTCCTGCTTGCATCAACATTTCAGCCAAATGCTATAAAGTTTGATGTGAGAAGAAGTTTTAGCAAAATTTACGAGATTATAACAAATTTAAAAGAGAATTGTGATACAATGTGAGCAAAGCTTCTAAAACTATTTGCTAAGACCGCGTGATCATGCACTGCAAATTTAGATGTATTTAAACCCAATAACTATCAAAAATTCTAAATTTTTTTTCAAAAGTGCTTACTTTTAAACTATTCTCATTGTATCTTGTATCAAGTACTTAATTGAAAATGCAAGTATACACCTATTTATAAGGTACTTTCAACTATGAAGTCATATACATATATATCTAGTCAAATATTTTATAGTTTTCTAAAACATCAGTCCTATATCAACAATTCTGTTCAAAATTGGATCTTTGATTTTTACAATAAGTTAAATATATTGAATAAATAATGAAAAAGCTTACCCTCGTTTCGATACGCGAGTCGAGGATTGCCAAATGTCCACCGTCGTCGATGCAAGCTTCTCTAGCATCGCTCCAATTTTTGATTTTAGTGTAAAGCTTGAAAGATCCAATTCCCTCTA
Source organism: Encarsia formosa (assembly GCA_038277355.1). Taxonomy (NCBI): domain Eukaryota; kingdom Metazoa; phylum Arthropoda; class Insecta; order Hymenoptera; family Aphelinidae; genus Encarsia; species Encarsia formosa. The sequence continues at coordinate 1,685,745 of CM076185.1, read as the reverse complement.
AGTAAGTGTAGTCATCCTTGCGATTTAATATAACCGCTTGCGTGTCCTTACCAATTACCGACGCGCACTCGACAGCCGCCCGATTCACAGGCTAAAGCCAGAAAGATAAAATAAAAAACTTCAAAATCAAAAAAATAATTATTAGCACTGAAGAAACGTTTTACTTTTAGAAAAACCTTAGCCAAAAATCTGCCACGAAAAAAGTTACAACGGAGGTATTTTTGTCCAATAAAATGTCTCTTAAAGACTTTATTTACTATTTTAGTCTGAGATAAAGTTTTTAAAATGAACTTTGCTACCATACCGATGATACATTATGATAAAAGTTAAAATGATTAATAAATTGGTTTAGACACATTTTAGTCACCGAAAGTCGCCTTATATAACTTTATTCGTGGCAGATTTTGGGCTAAGCTTTTTTTCCGCTGGGACCATCGAATAAAATTTTTAATTATCAAAAATATTCCTGAAAATAATGTACTGACAATAAAATTTTTTAAAAACACTGAAAATATTATTTCATCCTTAAATTAATATAAAAATCGAGTTTGTGGCTTGCCCCGACATCAGATAGAAATTCAGACTAAACTGAGACTAACTAAATGAGAGCTTTTACAGTTCGGAATTTTAAAGATTGATAATCAATAGAAAAAATATCATATTCAACTGTTAGAAACGTTAAAAAAAAAATTTCCAAGCGCTTGTTTATCTAAAAGTTAAATACTATGCAGGAATCTTCGAGTTATTTAAAATACTGCAAGTATAAAAAGGTTTTGGAATAATTACATGCATAGAGATTGCTTTTTCTTGGCAACTAGCTTTTTCAGCTCGGCACATTTCTAATTCCGTTGAGATCATATGTTTGTCAGCTTTTTCAATTAACAAAAAGTCCGTCAGATTTTCAATTGTATTTCTCAATATCATAATATTTTCCACTACGCTATCCATGTTTTTTTCTTCTGCCACAACAGTACCAACCTAAAGAATCATTAAACGAATTACAGATTAATTCAAAATAAACTTTTGAGTCCATCTTGAGTATAAATTATTTGACTAGTCTTTAGAAATTTTTTTTATGTATTATGTTCATTTGATATTAAATTTAAGCAAGTTTAACTTACCATCAAAATTAACCCAAAAATGTAAGTGAATGCCGTTGACAAGAAATACATGTTGCTAACTGTACAGAGTTGACTTTTTAAAATAATCAAAAAATATACTGGACCAATTGGTTTTATTAAGTTTTCAACAATAATAATCAATCAAGTCTGAAAATTCGTTGAGCAGAAACTAGAGAAATTTTTTTTACAATTCTACAAATACAAATAAAATAACCAAATTAGTAAAAAAATAAAAAATGAATAAAATAATGCAATAAAAAATGTCCGTACCTTTTTGATTATTAAAATATAGTTTGATTAATTATTTTTTCGTAATGCATTATAAAAATAAAAAAACTTTAATTGAATTTTCAGAATTTACCTTGGAATGTATGTTTCTTTTTACTTATAAAATAATGGTAAGCAACTATCTAATTAGTATTCTTCATGACCTTGAGTTTTCTTTCAATCAAAAAATCTGTTATCTTAATTTATTGTAATTTCAGCCTGATTTTTATGAAACTCAGTAGATTCGGTTGGATTCAAAAAAATTCAAACTTGCAACTCTTAACCATTTTTTTTTTTTTTGCTTATCGAACTGGAGAAAAATTCCCAATACTGCATTTTTGTGTTGTAATTCACTGCCTTGATAAGGTATGCCAAAACACAAATTACGTTCGCCCAACGAATGAATTTGTGATGTAAGTTTGACCGAAAAATTATTGCTGCAGAAATATTCGAGCAAAAGTTATTTAATAAAAAACGCTGGCTTGAACTGTTGTACTATAATATCAATAATATTTAAAAAAATATATATATACAATTTTCTTAACTTCAAAGGTAAATGTGAGGGAATTGTTTTTCTAAATGTTTCAGTTTTCAGAAAATTATTTTTATTTCAATAGGAAGGTTTTTTAACGATGAAAATGACTTGTCATTCGACAAAAATGTTTATAAATTTTTAACAACTAAAAATTTTATTAATTCATAGAACACAGTCATTTCAGCAAGATTACAGCGTAAGATGTAACCACGTTACATCTAGTTTCATAATTTTTTTGTTGAACTATAAAAAAAAAAAATATGAATAAATAAATAGAGAAAGGAGGAAGAGTGCACTATCTTGAATTAAAATTAATGAACATTAACTTGTAAACTAACGTGAATAACCTGGGAGAGAGTTAACGAAATAAATTTTGATTCAAGTAGCACGCGTGAAATCGGAACGATTTTGAACACGAGGTTAGTAAAGCAGGGAATATAACTTATTATCAACAAAATTAATTAAATACATTGTAAATAATTTTGTTGGGACGACAATAGGGCCTTTAAACAAATGAAATCAATAAATAATTGTTGATTAAGTCCGCGATAGCAAAGATCTTTTGGGGTTACTATCGTGGCCTCATACCTCGTTGGGTGCGTACTTTTAATGTACATACCGTGTAGTTTTGAATAATTTTTCTTTTGTTTATTTTTTTTTTGAATTCCTGATTAACTTTGGGCAAATCTATTTTAGTGCTGTAGAGATATGAAGAAGTGAGGTGACTCTAATGAGTAAATCTATAGTGGCTTTATTAGCATGAATGAACATATTAAATCTTACTCCTAAATAAAAAAAAAGAAAAAAAAAAAAAAAAAAAAGAAAAAAGAGATAAGAAAGAATAAATAATAACTGCGAACCGCACCAAGTTAAGGAGGATTTATTTAAACTGCTATTTTGAATATTTATGTCTATTTGTTTTGCATTACTGTTGAGTACGGCGTTCGCCCTTGTTGCTTAGCTAAATCTGTGCTGACGAACAACACAGATTTAGCTACAAAATAATCTTAAGAGTTTTGTTTTTAGTTAGTAAAGCAAGGGGTACAGGTATAGGTGGTTAGGGTCAGCTACACACACAAACAAACACACGCAGGCACCACGCACGCTGCATGCCCTTCAACAACACTGGAACGCTTATCCTGCTTTGTACCAGTCACCCTGCATTCCTGTTTTTTTTCTCGACAACCACGAAGCTCGGTGGTACTCTACGTTTGGTGACCAAGGTATTTTCATATCTCTTTCATCCGAATTTTTATTCCTTTTGTGCATGTCTTAAGGGATTGACATACGGGCGATTTAATAAACAAACGGTTATAAGCGGCTTGTGAGCATATTAGCTCGGAGTGACCACAATACGGTAATTGACCTATCGATTATTGTCACCAATTAAAAAGGTGAATTTGAATAGTTTATAAAAGAAAGAAAAAAAGGTAAAATCATTACGAGAATAAAGTGGAACTAGAAACCCACAGTCAACCTAGGAAGTATCAAGGTCACACCCTGCCGCACCAGCTGGGACCTCATTGGTATCCTAACATCAGCTCGGGCCAGTGCGCGTCACTTATGGTATTGCTGTAGGGTCGACATTTATTGTCGTAATGAATAATACAATGATTTAAAATAAAGGTGAGAATTTAATGCAAAAGAATCATTGTATTACACTAGAAAAGATTATACTGAATCACTTTATTTTTATATTCAGAGTTTCTCGCTTGTTGTCATTCAAAAGTGTTTTTATCTCATCTGGTACTTGTTGACAACTCATTTCGACTTTCAACTAATCGTCTAAGAAGTTCTTCGTTTTCAAGTAGTTGATTTGATAACAGTGTAACACATGATAAATACGTGGTTTCAAATATTGGCGTTTTTGAATCAATCTCTTTTGTTTGCTGTTCAATTTTCTGGTTTGAAAATCGTCCATTTGGTGGTTGTAACACAAGGTTCTTGGGGGGTCGTGATGAGTCGTATTGATGTCTCTGGTTCGTGATTTGTTGAAGAACAAACTGTGCCTCTTTTGAAATATGGTTATCAAGTAATTCTTGTATCGATCTCCGATTGGTGTCCTGCCGATTTAGTTCCTGTAAAAATGGAGTTGGCTTCTGCAATTCTTGGTTTATGAATTTTCGAGTATAATTAATTCGGGACAGAATATCTGTTAATTTCTCTGGACACGTAGGTGGAGTTGCAATCGAAGTCTGTGTTTCAACAGATGTTTTTTGTACGCGTTTCTGCGCAGACTTCGTCGGGTCTAGTTTATCCAGTAATAAAGAATGAGCTAAAGGTTCCGAAGTGATCTTTTGTTTTTCAGATACTAGTTCGTTCACCTCTGAGGTTTTACATTTTTTGCTAACAGACTCTCCATTTGTATTAAACGTATTAGAAAACTGTCCGCTTGGAGATTGTTTCGATTCTGGATTGTTATTTCTTTGTTGGTCCCACAGTGGATAACCTTCTGGAAAATTGTTATTTGAGTTTGTGCTAATAGACTCTTTATTTGTATTAAACGTATAAGATGACTGTCCACTTGGAGATTGTTCCGATTCTGGATTGTTATTTCTTGGATGGTCCCAATGTGGACCATCAAAGTAACCTTCTGGAAAATTATTATTAATTTCCAAGTTTTGCGGTATATTGTTTTTGGATAGCTGATAAAAGTTAATTTGGTTAAGCGTTTTTTGGCTGTAAGAATTCAGCTGATTCTGTACTTGGTTGATTAGTTGGCTCAAGGCCTCGTTCTGATTCGTTTGCCTTTGCATTTGTTGAGTAAGTGACTGCTGCATTTGAATAACTCGGTCCATAAGATCCGTCATACGTGGATCATTTATTTTCTCGACAATATTGTTGGTTAATCGCTCAGATTCTTTAATTAACTCAACAGTGTTTTTTGAATGAGTTTCTTTCGTTGTTATTAATGATGTAATTTGATGCACATCGGGTTTTTTTACCAGCATTGGCAATAACGTGAACTGTCCTGAAAAATTTGGGTCAATTGTTACTCGTTCTACAGATGTTTCTTCTGTTGTATATTGTCCTGAAAAATTTGGGTCAATTGTTACTCGTTCTACAGATGTTTCTTCTGTTGTATATGGTCCTGAAAAATTTGGGACAATTGTTACTCGTTCTACAAATGTTTCTTCTGTTGTATATTCTCCTGAAAAATTTGGGTCAGCTGTTACTTCTTCTACAGATGTGTCTTTTGTTATATATTGTTCCAAGGAATTTGGGTCATATATTTTTCGTTTTCTAGATGTATCTTCTGGAATCTCGTTCTTACGAATCCAACGTTCTTTTCGTTTACGCTTAGCTTCTTCATGATGCTGCCTCTCTGCTTCTTCTCTAGCTTTTCTTTTTGCAGCGTCATTTTCTTTAGCTATTCTCTCCCTGTTTTCTCTTATTTTAATTTCTCTTTCTCTAAGTACTCTTTCTCTAGTTTCTTCTTCTTTAGTTACCCTTTCTTTAATTTCTTTTTCTTTCTTTTCTTGTTGTCTAGCTTCTTCTTCTTTAGCTTCTTTTTCTCTAATTTCTCTTGCTCTTCTTTCTCTCTCTTCTCTATCTGCTCTTTCCCTTCTGTCTCTATCTTCTCTTTCTTCTCTTTCCTTTCTGTCTCTTTCTTCTTCTTCTCTTCTTTTTCTTGCTCTTATTATTGCATCAATTTTTGCTGCAGATTCTTGTAGTTCTTCGCGATCTTTTTCTCTTAGTTCTTGATACAGCCTAACAGGGTCTACTTGGGGCCCTATAAAATATATCTAATTAATAAAGTTCATTCTTATTGTGAAAACAAATTAATTTTTATAAAAATATTAAAAATTTAAGTCTCAAAACAATTATAAGAAGATTTACTTCTGGAAAAAAAGAAGCATCTCTCTCCAACTTCATCAGCGTCCATTGGTATCACACCTGTAGTATCTTCTGTACCTGGATCTGCTGTAAATTAAAATTTTGAATGGAAATATTTATCAAAAACAAGTTTTGCATAAAAGCAATTAAATTTTGATTCAAAGATACTAATCACGTTAAGGAATAAAATGCAGTATGCAAGATTGTTTTCTGAAAATAATCACTGAGATGACTCAGAGAAAATTATAAATTAATGCAAAAATTTATTCTTTAGTGTCTCAATTTTTCAGAGTTAATTTTATCAATGTTATGCCTACAAATATTGTTTCCAAAAAATTACTGAAAAAAAAAATAATATAAAAATAAAAAAACAGAGTTTTATGAAAAAGAGTAAAGGGTCTAGCCGGGTAAGATTGTCGAATCGGCCCCCACGGCAAACCCTTACAATATATATATCATTCGAAAGGGCATAAAAAAAGAAAATTTTTGGCGCAAACCGCATCTCCCTATTCTCAGTCTAGGGACCATGGGGTCTAAAATAGTGATTTTTCAACTTTAATTCATATCTCAGAACCTATTAGGGCTAGAGACATACGGTTTGCGACAAAATTTTCTAAAAAAAAATGTAGTTCACCTATATTTTTTAATATTATTTTTGGCACCAAATTTAAACCGTTTGAGCTATTTTTCGAACTTTTTTACCTTAAATTTGCGATAAAAAAAAAAAAAAAAGGTGTAGGTCTATAAAAGTTATATGTGACGCATTTTAACAAAAATTAGCCGCTTTGATTTTTTCAGATTTTTAAAAGGGGGGGGGGGAATTTTTTGACCGATTCATCAAAACTTTTTACATAAAACGCCGCCTAGCGGGCGCATATTTAGTCAAAATTAAAAATTATACACACGTACGTACGTACGTACGTAAAAATGTTCTCCTCATGTGGCCGGTTTTGTCACACGAGTAGGAAATTACTTTTACACATACTTACAATACTATATGTTTTATCGTACTAAATGCATGAAGCTCAATTTTACGTACGCGGCTTGAGGTTACAGCGCGAGTGTCATCGTGCCTGCACTCATCGACTCCTTAAATTTGTGGCATATGATATGATTCGAATTGTCGTAGAATAAGGTCATAAGTCATGAGAATCATTTGAAAATTTTTGAAATCTTTTTGTTTTAGTTCGTTTTTAACAATAACGTGTCAAAGTATCAAAAATAATTCAAAACCTGGTTTTTGAGATACATCAATCAAAAATTGGCTTAAAATTTCTGAAAATCTGGTGGTTTAATACAGGTTTTTGTGGGGAAACCATGCCAGTTTCACTTCGCTGTACTAATTGGTGTGGATTAAAAATCATCTAAAAATTTGTATTATGTAATTCCTTAAACCTTTGAAAACAAATTGCAATAATTTTTAATCACTGTATATGTTTTTGTTATTAAATTGAAAAATTAATAAAATGTTTGCTGATTTTTCTTATTTGTTAAAAAGTTTTCTTAACTTCTTTTTCTTTTAATTTAATTAATTTGATTAAAAAAGTTTTTTTTATTTTATTTAAAAAGACATAATATCTGGGTTAGCACTTTTCTAAACGATGTCCAAGCTAGGGCTAAGAGTAATAATGTTTGATTGAGTGTATTCATTATAAAAAACCGAAAAAATTTAAAAAATTAAAAACCAACGTTTCAAAAATAATATTATACCAGAATTTTATATTATATAATACGATTAGAAAATGAACTAATGCATTAGCGCCAAAACTTTATTTTCAGCTCCCCAAAAAATGGAATCTTCACAATTCCCAAAATTTTAATAACTTTCTTGGGCCCTCTAAAAAGATTATTAATCCTATTCCGACAGTAGGTTGGTTTCGGCAATACTATTTTTGAAATATTAAAAATTTCAAAATCAAGCATTTTTTTGACAATTCAGGGAAAAAAGGAACTAAAAAATGCTCATAAAGCAGTTTTTTGCTCAAACAGTGTAAATCCAACCTTGTTCTTTCTTCAAAACATTCAATCAATGCCCGTAGAAATAATTATAAACAAATAATTTCTGATTATTTTAAATATGACAATTCTCATTAGCTACAATAAGAGATTAAGAAGTAGATGAGCCAATGAGCAGATCAATGCAATCTCACGTCAAATGCTTGACTAGCGTAGCTGGTTAGGGGACCTCCTTAGAAGAAGTTACAACTATTATTGTGTCTATTAAAATAATTATAAAAAATAATAATAATAATTATCATTAGTTAAAAGTTTTTTCATTAGATATTCATTTTCAAATTCTAACAGGTCATGGTGCGCGTGTGATCCACCTAGGTGGTGGTAAATTGTAACCTAGTTAAGTCCAGAAATGTATAACCAAAGCAACAAAAAACAAAAAAAAAAAAGAGGGAAAAAGTAAAAAAGTAAATCGACGGCCCGTGCGAAGAAAAACCATTGGCCAAAATTTGGGGAGATAAACGTAACAAGGAGGGCTTGCCGCGATTAAAATATCTCCAAACCCACATTTTCCCCAATTTTAGCCTGCGGCGATAAAAATAATAGTTCGAAGGTACTAACGGAGATAAACGTAACAACCCCACCCTCAGCGGCGAATAACAAATTCGTTAAAAATTAAATTCATTTTTTTTAAGGTCGCGACGAATAAAATCATCCTTCAGTTGCTGCCGGAGATGAAAGTAACCCCAACTACGCGATATAGTCCGAGAAAAATAACCAATCATTTTGGGCTGCGAAAATAATAACCCCTTAATACGTGAGCGACGGAAAACGTATGCATGTTCGTTCCCTCAACACAAGGGCGGAGAAAAAAATAACCCGACAATGAATAACGGCAAAAAAAATAACCCTTGCCTATCTCTCAACAGAATTTCAGTCTCTCAAACACCGGTGGCGAAAAGAATGACTCCTGCCGTTGTCTCGATAGAATTTCAGTCTCTCGATCACAGGCGGCGAAAAAAATAACCCTTGCCTTTCTAACGATATAATTCTGGACTCTCAAGCACCGGCCGTGAAAAAAGTAACCCCTGCCTTTCTAACGATATAATTCTGGACTCTCAAGCACCGGCCGTGAAAAAAGTAACCCTTGCTCAACTCTCGATAGAATTTCGGTCTCTAGAGTACCGACGGCGAAAACAAAAACCCTTGCCTTTCTAACGATATAATTCTGGACTCTCAAGCACCGGCCGTGAAAAAAGTAACCCCTGCCTAACTCTCGATAGAATTTCGGTCTCTAGAGTACCGGCGGCGAAAACAAAAACCCTTGCCTTTCTAACGATATAATTCTGGACTCTCAAGCACCGGCCGTGAAAAAAGTAACCCCTGCCTAACTCTCGATAGAATTTCGGTCTCTAGAGTACCGGCGGCGAAAACAAAAACCCTTGCCTTTCTAACGATATAATTCTGGACTCTCAAGCACCGGCCGTGAAAAAAGTAACCCCTGCCTTTCTAACGATATAATTCTGGACTCTCAAGCACCGGCCGTGAAAAAAGTAACCCCTGCCTAACTCTCGATAGAATTTCGGTCTCTTGAGTACCGACGGCGAAAACAAAAACCCTTGCCTTTCTAACGATATAATTCTGGACTCTCAAGCACCGGCCGTGAAAAAAGTAACCCCTGCCTAACTCTCGATAGAATTTCGGTCTCTAGAGTACCGGCGGCGAAAACAAAAACCCTTGCCTTTCTAACGATATAATTCTGGACTCTCAAGCACCGGCCGTGAAAAAAGTAACCCCTGCCTAACTCTCGATAGAATTTCGGTCTCTAGAGTACCGGCGGCGAAAACAAAAACCCTTGCCTTTCTAACGATATAATTCTGGACTCTCAAGCACCGGCCGTGAAAAAAGTAACCCCTGCCTTTCTAACGATATAATTCTGGACTCTCAAGCACCGGCCGTGAAAAAAGTAACCCCTGCCTAACTCTCGATAGAATTTCGGTCTCTTGAGTACCGACGGCGAAAACAAAAACCCTTGCCTTTCTAACGATATAATTCTGGACTCTCAAGCACCGGCCGTGAAAAAAGTAACCCCTGCCTAACTCTCGATAGAATTTCGGTCTCTAGAGTACCGGCGGCGAAAACAAAAACCCTTGCCTTTCTAACGATATAATTCTGGACTCTCAAGCACCGGCCGTGAAAAAAGTAACCCCTGCCTAACTCTCGATAGAATTTCGGTCTCTAGAGTACCGGCGGCGAAAACAAAAACCCTTGCCTTTCTAACGATATAATTCTGGACTCTCAAGCACCGGCCGTGAAAAAAGTAACCCCTGCCTTTCTAACGATATAATTCTGGACTCTCAAGCACCGGCCGTGAAAAAAGTAACCCCTGCCTAACTCTCGATAGAATTTCGGTCTCTTGAGTACCGGCGGCGAAAAAAATAACCCTTGCCTTTCTAACGATATAATTCTGGACTCTCAAGCACCGGCCGTGAAAAAAGTAACCCCTGCCTAACTCTCGATAGAATTTCGGTCTCTCGAGTACCGGCAGCGAAAAAAATAACCCCTGACTAGCTCTCGATAGAATTTCGGTCTCTAGAGTACCGGCGGCGAAAACAAAAACCCTTGCCTTTCTAACGATATAATTCTGGACTCTCAAGCACCGGCCGTGAAAAAAGTAACTTTTGCCCAACTCTCTATAGAATATCAGTCTCTTGAGCACTGACCGCGAAAAAAGTAACCCCCGCTCAACTCTCGATAGAATTTCGGTTTCTCGACTACCGGCGGCGAAAAAAAATAACTCTTGCCTTTCTAACGATATAATTCTGGACTCTCAAGCACCGGCCGTGAAATAAGTAACCCTTGCTCAACTCTCGATAGAATTTGGGTCTCTCGAGTACTGGCGGCGAAAAAAATAACCCTTGCCTTTCTAACGATATAATTCTGGACTCTCAAGCACCGGCCGTGAAAAAAGTAACCCCTGCCTAACTCTCGATAGAATTTCGGTCTCTAGAGTACCGGCGGCGAAAACAAAAACCCTTGCCTTTCTAACGATATAATTCTGGACTCTCAAGCACCGGCCGTGAAAAAAGTAACTTTTGCCCAACTCTCTATAGAATATCAGTCTCTTGAGCACTGGCCGCGAAAAAAGTAACCCCCGCTCAACTCTCGATAGAATTTCGGTTTCTCGACTACCGGCGGCGAAAAAAAATAACTCTTGCCTTCCTAACGATATAATTCTGGACTCTCAAGCACCAGCCGTGAAAAAAGTAACCCTTGCCCAACTCTCTATAGAATTTCGGTCTCTCGACTACCGGTGGCGAAAAAAATAACCATTGCCTATCTCTCAACAGAATTTCAGTCTCTCAAGCACCGGCGGCGAAAAAAATGACTCCTGCCGTTGTCTCGACAGAATTTCGGTGTCTCGAGCCGGGCCGTGAAAAAAATAACCCCTGCCTATCTCTCGACAGAAGTTCAGTCTCTAAAGCACCGGCGGCGAAAAAAAAAACCCTTGCCTTTCTAACGATAGAATTTCGGTCCTTCGAGCACAGGCCACGAAAAAAATAACCCTTGCCTATCTCTTGACAGAATTTCGGTCTCTCGAATACAGGCGGCGAAAAAAATAACCCCTGTCATTTTAACGATTTAATTTCGGCCTCTCGAGTACAGGCGGCGAAAAAGTAACTCTTTCTCATTTCTTGACAGAATTTCGATCTTTTGACGACTGGCCGCGAAAAAATGACTCCACCACTTATGTTGACAAAATCTTGATCTCTTCACCATTGGTTGCGAAAAAAATGACTCTTGCCTTTTTTTGACAAAATTTTGGTTTCTCGAGCACCAACTGCGAATAAAATTACCATCACCTTTCTCTTGACAGAATTTCTTCCTCTTGAAGACTGACCACAAGACAATGATCTTTGCCCTTCCCTTGATAAATTTTTACTCTCTTGTGTACCAGCCACGAAGAAAATATGACTCTTGCTTTCTCAAAACAAAATTTTGATCCCTGGAGCATCGGCCGCGAAAAAAAAACACCTCGTGAAATCGAAATTATCTCAAGACTAAGGCAGTTTTCATTTTTTTTGCGGCTGGTTCTAAAGAGACTAAAATTCTATCGAGAAAAGTTCAAGGGTAATTTTTCGCCGCCAGTCTTCTAGAGACCAAGAAGTGTAAAGAAAAGGGCAATGGTCGTTTTTTTCGTGGCTTGTGCTTGAAGGACCGGAATTATATCGTTTGAATGGCAGGAGTCATTTTTTTCGCCAACGGTGCTTGAGAGACTGAAATTCTATCAAGAGATATATCTCTTTATACCTTGCCTGTAGGCAAAGGTTATTTTTTTCGCTGCCGGAACTCGAGAGACCGATATTCTATAGAGAGTTAAGCAGGGGTTACTTTTTTCGCGGCCAGTGCTCAAGAGACCAAAATTATATTGTAATGGCAGGGGTTATTTTTTTCGCCGCCGGTAGTCGAAAGACCGAAATTCTATCGAGAGTTGAGCAAGGGCTACTTTTTTCACGGCTGGTGCTTGAGAGTCCAGAATTATATCGATAGAAAGGCAAGAGTTATTTTTTTCGCCGCCGGTAGTTGAGAGACCGAAATTCTATCGAGAGTTGAGCAGGGGTTACTTTTTTCACGGCCGGTGCTTGAGAGTCCAGAATTATATCGTTAGAAAGGCAAGGGTTATTTTTTTCGCCGCCGGTGCTTCAGAGACTGAACTTCTGTCGAGAGATAGGCAGGGGTTATTTTTTTCACGGCCCGGCTCGAGACACCGAAATGCTGTCGAGACAACGGCTGGAGTCATTTTTTCCGCCGCCGGTGCTTGAGAGACTGAAATTCTGTTGAGAGATAGGCAAGGGTTATTTTTTTCGCCCCCGGTACTCGAGAGACCGAAATTCTATCGAGAGTTAGGCAGGGGTTACTTTTTTCACGGCTGGTGCTTAAGAGTCCAGAATTATATCGTTAGAAAGGCAAGGGTTATTTTTTTCGCCGCCTGTGCTCGAGAGACTGAAATTCTATCGAGACAACGGCAGGAGTCATTCTTTTCGCCACCGGTGTTTGAGAGACTGAAATTCTGTTGAGAGATAGGCAAGGGTTATTCTTTTCGCCGCTATTCATTGTTGGGTTATTTTTTTCTCCGCCCTTGTGTTGAGGGAACGAACATGCGTGCGTTTTCCGTCGCTCACGTATTAAGGGGTTATTATTTTCGCAGCCCAAAATGATTGGTTATTTTTCTCGGACTATATCGCGTAGTTCGGGCTACTTTTATCTCCGGCAGCAACTGAACGATGATTTTATTCGTCGCGACCTTAAAAAAAATGAATTTAATTTTTAACGAATTTATTATTCGCCGCTGAGGGTGGGGTCGTTACGTTTATCTCCGTTAGTACCTTCGAACTATTATTTTTATCGCCGCAGGCTAAAATCGGGGAAAATGTAGGTTTGGAGATATTTTAATCGCGGCAAGCCCTCCTTGTTACGTTTATCTCCCCAAATTTTGGCCAATGGTTTTTCTTCGCACGGGCCGTCGAAATGAGAAGTTCATGTGATTAAGTGATATGAAAAAAAAGAAATAAAAAGTTGAGGAGCCCGTCTAAAGTTGTTTTCATTGTAAATTTATTTTCAAATTTATACTCAAGAAAGTGCTAGTCTGCTTATCTTAACTGTTCTAGATACTAGTTCTCACCGGTATTTAACATACGTATTTGACATAACAATAAGTATAATTAAAAATGTTGATCGCAGTTTTGAATAATTTGATTCACTGTTGTCTATTTAAAAGAAAATTTTTTAGGACTGATCAGTATAATTTTTTTTGACTTTCCAAAAGGTGTTTACTGAAGTTGTTCAATGTTTATTAGTAGTTGACCATGTTTCTTTCTTTGTTGGCTTTCAAGTTCACACTGACGATGAGTTAGTTGATTATAATTTCTTGGTTTTTGGGAAGACAATATGCGAAATTTTATCCGGTGGGTTTTGTCTATTTGATGGATTCTGTTGAGTTTCTTGATTTTTTGGGAAAACAATATGCGAAATTTTATCCGGTGGGTTTTGTCTATTTGATGGATTTTACTTGAAGGATTGCTCATTAACTCCTTGGAGTTCCGGTGGTTGCATTATAAACGATAGGTTATTATGTTGAGGTCCGTTTGGTTGTTCATCAGGTAGTGATTAATGCTGGGTTTTCTGCCTCTGAACGTTTTCATCACACGGCTGTTTATTTTTCTTTTGCTCATCTAATGATTTTTTACCTGTACGATTTTCATGCTGTTGATTTTTAGTACTCAATTGTTGATTTAGAATTTTTTGATTTTGAAATTCATTATTCTGTAACGATGGCTTCCCCAACTGTATGTTTTGGATTGTTCGTTGTTGTGACTGCTGATTCTGCTGAAGAGATGAAACAGGTCCACCGAGTTGTTTCTTATCCGACTTTGGGTTAATAATTTCTATTTGAATTTTGAAGTTTTGTGGTAGATCTATTCTAAAACGTTGATTATGATTTATTTTATTATCTTGTTGATTGTGAAATTCCAAACTCTGCGGGTGTTTAATATCTGATTGAACGTTTCTGAGTGTCTCACCTAAAACATTATTTGGTGGCAGCTGGTTTTGTTCTTGAGGCTGACCCAACGGTTCTTGTTTGATTGGGCAATTACTCGCTTGATACTGATGCGGTTGTTGTTGCTGTGACTCTTGATTCTCAATAGGCTGATTAGGTAGTTGAAAATTATCAAGTGGTCTGTTTTTTGGTTTTTCAATTTTCAAATGTTGATTAAGATTTAATGGATTAACTTGTTGACTGTGAAATTCCAAACTCTGCGGGTGTTTAATATCTGATTGAACGTTTCTGAGTGTCTCACCTAAAACATTATTTGGTGGCAGCTGGTTTTGTTCTTGTGGCTGACCCAACGGTTTTTGTTTGATTGGGCAATTACTCGGTTGATAATTATGCGGTTGTTGTTGCTGCGACTTTTTGTTCTCAACAGGCTGATTAGGTAATTGACAATTATTAAGTGGTCTCTTTTTTGGTTTTTCAATTTTCAAATGTTGATTAAGATTTAATGGATTAATTTGTTGACTGTGAATTTCCAAATTCTGCGGTTGTTTATTGTCTGACTGTAACTTTTTGAGTATCTGGCCTAAAAAACTAATTATTTGTGTCTGATTTTGTTCGTGTTGCTCACGCCACGTTTCTTGTTTGATTGGGTAGTTACTCATTTGATGATTATATGGTTGCTGTTGCTTCGATACTTGATTTTCTGGTAGTTGATTTTGCATCATAATGTTTTGCTGAATATTGTTTCTAAGTTCTTGATTAAAGTTTATTTGGTTTAGCGTTTTTTCGCTATAAGAATTCAGCTGATTCTGGACTTCGTGTATTAGCTGATGCTGCTCGTCCAAAAGTTTGTTTTGATTTGTTCGGTTTTGCAGTTGTTGGGCTAGTAACTGCTGCGTTTGAACAACTTGCTGTATGAGTGACATCAAACACGTTGGGCATGTCGATGGTGATGATGGACTCTCTACGATCACATTTATTGATTCCGATCTTGGTGTTTCCTTTAATTTCTCGATATTATAGTTGGTAGATGATTCAGACCGTTTAATCCAATCGAAAACCAATTCTGAGTAAGTGTCAGCACCAATATTTTGAGGATTCACTTCTTTCCACCATGGTGGCTCATGTAATGTAGCTGTTGACGATACATTGGTTTTTTTTACCGGCATTGGCAATATAGTAGATTGTTCAGAAAAACTTGGGTCAACTGTTATTCGTTCTACAGACGTGTCTTCTGTTATATATTGTCCTGAAAAATTTGGGTCAACTGTAATTCGTTCTTCAGGTGTCTCTTGAATTTTGTTCTGAAGAATTTGGGTCAACTGTTATTCGTTCTTCAGGTATCTCTTCTCTTGAATAATGTTCTGAAGAATTTGGGTCTATTGTTATTTGTTTTCCAGATGTCTCTTCTGTTGTATATTGTTCTAAGGAATTTGGGTCAAATGTTATTTGTTCTTCAGGTGTCTCTTCTGTTATTGGTTCTGTAGTCATGCTCTTATGTATCCAACGTTCTTTTCGTTTTCGCTGAGTTTCTTTATCATGCTGCTTTTCTTCTTTTTCTCTAGCTTCTTTTTCTTTCGCTTCTCTAGCTTCTTTTTCTCTTGCTTCTGTTTCTCTTCTTTCTCTATCTTCTCTTTCTTCTCTTTCTGTTCTTTCTTTTTCTTCTCTTTCTCTTCTTTCTCTATTTTTTCTTTCTTCTTTTTCTCTATTTTCTCTTTCTTCTCTTTCTCTCTTTTCTCTTTCTTCTCTTTCTGTTCTTTCTTTTTCTTCTCTTTCTCTTCTTTCTCTATCTTCTCTTTCTTCTCTTTCTCTATTTTTTCTTTCTTCTTTTTCTCTATTTTCTCTTTCTTCTCTTTCTCTTCTCTTTCTTCTCGTTCTCGTCGTTCTTCATCTTCTTGTTCACGCTTTCTTTGTCTATTCCTTTGACATTCTGCGAGTAAGTCCAAATTGTGATTGGTGTCCTCAATTTTATCTATTATTGCATCTAAAAGAGCTAAATTGATTCATTGATAATTTTAGATTCAAGTGTATGAACGATAAAAGTTTTATGTCATTAAACAGATTTCAAACTAAAGTTTAGAATTACAAATTTTAATTACCTCTTTTTCCATAAGATCTGAATTCAACTGACTCATTATCTGTTGGTGGCAAATCATTATCTAAACTTGAACCTGTTGAAGTTGAAAATATGGAATAGAAGAATTTAGAAGGAGTAGCTTCTTTTTCAACACAGCGTATCGTATAAAATCTCGTTTTCTTTAACGGTAAACAAAACTATTAAAAACTGTTTTTCAAGTATTTATAAAACTTAAATAATGGACAATATTATGTATACATTTAAAGTGAAAAATAAGGTAAGAGAGATTTTAATATGGTCACTTAAAATCTCTTAAAAATGAGTAAAAGTGTCCTAATTAAACAGAAAAGTATTCAGCAATTTCATTAATTATTATATATTATACATTGCTTAAATGTCACGCTTATGATTTCAACCGGACTTACAGCGAAGTCAGAAGGTTTATGAGAGGTCCCCCAAAAAGTAACATTTTTTAAAAATAAAAAATAAAACCTTGTTATTTTTTGCACCAAAAGCTAATTTATTCATTTTTTTCGGAAATAATGTCGGTTAGAAAAATTTTCACACAATGATTCTTAATTCTGCAATTCTTGGTTTATTAATTTTCGAGTATAATTAATTCGGGACAGAATATCTGTTAATTTCTCTGGACACGTAGGTGGAGTTGCAATCGAAGTCTGTGTTTCAACAGATGTTTTTTGTACGCGTTTCTGCGCAGACTTCGTCGGGTCTAGTTTATTCAGTAATAAAGAATTTTATTTACAACAAAATGGTCATATTAGTGTCATTTTATTTTCAACAGGAGTACAAAAGACGCAGTTTTTATACTGAATACAAAGTATAATTAGAGAAAATAAACTTATATTTCAATTAACTGACTTTTTAATCTAATCTTGAAGTATCTATATCTTGATTGCTGGTGCGAAAAGAATCCTTAGACCAAAATTAACCGCGAATAATATAACAACGGAGGTACTTTGGCCAACAAAACCTCTTTATGGGACTTTATTCAGTGTTTTAGGTTTTGGAGATTTATTTATTATATTATTTATACTTTATTTATTTTAACTTTTAGAGATATTTTATTGTCTAAAAGTACTCCCGTTGTTACTTTATTCGCGGCAAATTTTAGGCTAAGGATTTTTTCGCATGGTCAATGATTTAGTTTAAAATCAGATTCAAATTTTGATTTTCAAAAAAAAAAAAAAAAAATGAATAACACAAGTAAATTATTGTGTTTATTCAATAGGTAAGGTGGGACACTTGCTCATATGTAAAATTAAAAATTAAAATCTCTTTACGTTTCAATCATTTATTAAGGTGGTTTTCTACCAGAGCTAGTCAAGTTCAAGACTAAAAAAAAATTATTTCACCAAATTAGTAAAAATTGTTTATTAAAATTTAATTTTTAACTTTTTATGGCTTCTAAAATTATTTTCTACCAAAAAAACATTGACAATCACAACAAAACATTTTTTTTAACTTTTAACCTCACCTTTGAATACCGCAGTTTTGGAGGTTATTCACGTGAAAATTATTTTTGTAAAACTATTGTAAAATTCCTAGAAGGTCAATTTTTTGCAGTTTCAAGAAATGAATTCTTCAATAGTAAAACTATATGTATGTGGTTTTTCTAAAGGATCTCTATTGTAAGAAGACAAATATCAATAATTTAGTACACTTTTTCAGCGTAGCGCCCATACGCGCAATGAAAAAAATTAAATCTTTAACTTGCTGTAACTTTTAAACTATATGGTCAATTTTGATCAGACTTCGGGAAAATGTTTATTAATATCTAATAAACACCTCCAGAAAATTTGAGCTGATTCTCTATTGGCATGCATTTGGTAGAAAACCACCTTAAGACATATTTGCATATCAAAAAGCGTTGAATTTGGATATAATATAATTCAAATTTTATTTTAAAAATTAGTTTTCTGCACAGTTGTTCACTAGAAAAGATTATACTGAATCACTTTATTTTTATATTCAGAGTTTCTCGCTTGTTGTCATTCAAAAGTGTTTTTATCTCATCTGGTACTTGTTGACAACTCATTTCGACTTTCAACTAATCGTCTAAGAAGTTCTTCGTTTTCAAGTAGTTGATTTGATAACAGTGTAACAGATGATAAACACGTGGCTTCAAATATTGGCGTTTTTGAATCAATCTCTGTTGTTAGCTGTTCAATTTTCTGGTTTGAAAATCGTCCATTTGGTGGTTGTAACACAAGGTTCTTGGGGGGTCGTGATGAGTCGTATCGATGTCTCTGGTTCGTGACTTGTTGAAGAACAAACTCTGCCTCTTTTGAAATATGGTTATCAAATAATTCTTGTATCGATCTCCGATTGGTGTCCTGCCGATTTAGTTCCTGTAAAAATGGAGTTGGCTTCTGCAATTCTTGGTTAATTAATTTTCGAGTATAATTAATTCAGGACAGAATATCTGTTAATTTCTCTGGACACGTAGGTGGAGTTGCAATCGAAGTCTGTGTTTCAACAGATGTTTTTTGTACACGTTTCTGCGCAGACTTCGTCGGGTCTAGCTAAAGGTTCCGAAGTGATCTTTTGTTTTTCAGATACTAGTTCGTTCACCTCTGAGGTTTTACATTTTTTGCTAACAGACTCTCCATTTGTATTAAACGTATTAGATAACTGTCCACTTGGAGATTGTTTCGATTCTAGGTTGTTATTTCTTTGTTGGTCCCACAGTGGATAACCTTCTGGAAAATTGTTATTTGAGTTTGTGCTAACAGACTCTTTATTTGTATTAAACGTATAAGATGACTGTCCACTTGGAGATTGTTCCGATTCTGGATTGTTATTTCTTGGATGGTCCCAATGTGGACCATCAAAGTAACCTTCTGGAAAATTATTATTAATTTCCAAGTTTTGCTGTATATTGTTTTTGGATAGCTGATAAAAGTTAATTTGGTTAAGCGTTTTTTGGATGTAAGAATTCAGCTGATTCTGTACTTGGTTGATTAGTTGGCTCAAGGCCTCGCTCGGATTCGTTTGCCTTTGCATTTGTTGAGTAAGTGACTGCTGCATTTGAATAACTCGGTCCATAAGATCCGTCATACGTGGATCATGTATTTTCTCGACAATATTGTTGGTTAATCGCTCAGATTCTTTAATTAACTCAACAGTGTTTTTTGAATGAGTTTCATTTGTTGTTATTAATGATGTAATTTGATGCACATCGGGTTTTTTTACCAGCATTGGCAATAACGTGAACTGTCCTGAAAAATTTGGGTCAATTGTTACTCGTTCTACAGATGTTTCTTCTGTTGTATATTGTCCTGAAAAATTTGGGATATTTGTTTCTCGTTCTACAAATGTTTCTTCTGTTGTATATTGTCCTGAAAAATTTGGGACAATTGTTACTCGTTTTACAAATGTTTCTTCTGTAGTTTCTTCTTCTTTAGTTACCCTTTCTTTAGTTTCTTTTTCTTTCTTTTCTTGTTGTCTAGCTTCTTCTTCTCTTTCTTCTCTTTCTCTCTTTTCTCTATTTTTTCTTTCTTCTTTTTCTCTATTTTCTCTTTCTTCTCTTTCTCTTCTCTCTTTCTCTTCTCTTTCTTCTCGTTCTCGTCGTTCTCGATCTTCTTGTTCACGCTCTCTTTGTCTATTCCTTTGACATTCTGCGAGTAAGTCCAAAGTGTGATTGGCGTGCTCAATTTTATCTATTATTGCATCTAAAAGAGCTAAATTGATTCATTGATAATTTTAGATTCAAGTGTATGAACGATAAAAGTTTTATGTCATTAAACAGATTTCAAACTAAAGTTTAGAATTACAAATTTTAATTACCTCTTTTTCCATAAGATCTGAATTCAACTGACTCATTATCTGTTGGTGGCAAATCATTATCTAAACTTGAACCTGTTGAAGTTGAAAATATGGAATAGAAGAATTTAGAAGGAGTAGCTTCTTTTTCAACACAGCGTATCGTATAAAATCTCGTTTTCTTTAACGGTAAACAAAACTATTAAAAACTGTTTTTCAAGTATTTATAAAACTTAAATAATGGACAATATTATGTATACATTTAAAGTGAAAAATAAGGTAAGAGAGATTTTAATATGGTCACTTAAAATCTCTTAAAAATGAGTAAAAGTGTCCTAATTAAACAGAAAAGTATTCAGCAATTTCATTAATTATTATATATTATACATTGCTTAAATGTCACGCTTATGATTTCAACCGGACTTACAGCGAAGTCAGAAGGTTTATGAGAGGTCCCCCAAAAAGTAACATTTTTTAAAAATAAAAAATAAAACCTTGTTATTTTTTGCACCAAAAGCTAATTTATTCTTCTATTTATTTTTCGGAAATAATGTCGGGTAGAAAAAGTTTCACACAATGATTCTTAAAGTTTTAATTAACATACTTAGCTTGCTGTAGCTCCATAGGAAGAAACTTTTGGAAATAATATCAATTTAGACTCAATGGATTGAAAATAAATAAATCTAAAAATTGAGCGCTATGCGCTTGCATGATCCAAACCTTACTTTTTAAGTGAGACAATCGTATATACATAGTTTTAAATGTACTAAGGTCAAATCGTTAAACAAAAATGATATTCCAAGAATAAATTGATTCTCCTTGTATGGTTTTTCTTAGCTTTGAAAAACATAACTTTTTGGGGACCATGTTTTAAACCTTTCGATTTCACCTTCAATGCATAGTACAGTGATTAACATTTCACATTAATTTATAGCTTGAAAAATAGTTTTTCCTACATTTGAAAAACTTATGGTTTTTAATTTTTTAAATTTATTCAGTCCAGGTCAAAATAAGGAACTTGAAAGTGTTGAAAAATTTTAGTTATACTGCATTGAACCATTTTAAAGATTTTATAATGATTTTTTTCAATTAGTACGTCTTACAGATACATTTTTGAATGCATGTTTTTACACACTACCCAAACTTTAGGTTTAATGTTACCCTTCCGTAACTGTATATACTCAGTACATATAAAATTAATAAAAATGCTCTTAAACAAGATGTATACTTCCATTAAAAAATTACCTGAACTTATAATCACTGAAAAACTGATTGTATAAAAAATCAAAACTAATTTGTTAGACATTTAAAAAAAAAAATTATTCTTGAAAAATATCGTTGCTAGAAAGTGACTGTGTCTGCAAAAAATGGTGAAGAAAATTAATTAAACTCTTGTGTTTAGATATTTATGATCAATAAAATTCAGCGCTCAATATTAATCAATTTGTGTTAGATTCGATTACGATTTGCTATGTAAATTAGTTTTTCTTATTGTAATCCAAATTATAAGCTTTTGGGAATGATTATTGAGACCATGATTAGGTTCAATCCACCTCATTTTTAAAAAAATAAAGAAATATTAAAATAATTTTGATTTTAACTACGAATAATTCTTCTTTTTGACACAATAAATGATTATTTTTGATTTTTATTATTTTTTTATTAATCCAGAAAATGAAGGAATTTTTATAAATCATGGGACGATAAAAAAAAATTTTTCTTCTTCATGATGTTTTGGTTTCTTCGATTACGATTTGCTATGTAAATTTGGTTTTTCTTATTGTATTCAAAAATTATAAGCCTTTGGGCATGATGATTGAGATCATGATTAGGTTCAATCCAACTCATTTTTTTAAGAAATAAAGAAATATTAAAATTGTAAACCGAAGTATGTTTTGTAAATTACTTTATTCAAACTTTAAAATAATACAATCAAAATACACAGTTTAAGAAATCAATCGTTATGAAGTAGATATGATAAGTATGCGAAAATGGCTGCTGGTCGATGGTTGTAGGAATGAGGCACAGGTAGTGGCTTAGGTTGACCGAGCCTGGGCCGGTCTAACTTCAACCCGCTAGTCTGCTGCTCTCAGGTTTCAGCTTAAGTCTTGGATTAGACGGTCGACCTGGCTTGGGCCGGTCTGCCTGTCTTCTCCTGGGCTTAGCTCGTCGGTGAGAATGAAGAAGAGGGGTAGGTAGGATCCTGTTAGCCTCGACTTCTTCGTTCTCCCTTCAGATTCTTCTCTCTGCCCTTCGGTGATGCTTCACCGCCGTTTATATACCTGCGGAGGGGACGCCATGGGATTACCGTACGACCTCGCCCGCGTCTGCGTGCGCGCGCGGAACTTCAAGATGGCTGCGGCTTCGCGACGCGGGTAAGTCCCGCGTCTATGAAGCCGCGCGTTCATCCCGAGTCTCCGGGCGTTCACAACGCGGCCTCAGGTTGCCTACTGGCAGGCTACCTGGGGTCACGCTACAAAATAATTTTGATTTTAACTACGAATCATTCTTCTTTTTGACACAATGAATATTTAATTTTGACTTTTTTTTTTTTGCTCAGTTATGAAAAATATATTTTTCTTTATTTATAAGTACTGAAAAAAGGCACATCAACGATTTGGTTTTGTTCTTTAAATAAAAATGGCTATTATATATATATATTTAATCCAGAAAATAAAAAAATTTTTATGAATCATGGGATGATAAAAAAAATAGTATATTACAGTCCCGAGGGAGTCAAAAATGAGTTAGCCTTTAGCAAACCCAAATTGATGTCCGAGCCGAAGGCGAGCTCATCAAAGGTTTGCTAAAGGTTAGCTCATTTTTGCACTCCCAAGGGCTGTATACTATTTTTCACGCTAGTAGTCAGAAAGTACAATATTCGTTTCCGGTACGAGCCCGAAAATTGTACTTTCGGGCTACTAGCGTGAAAAAAAAAATTTCTTCTTGAGGATGTTTTGGTTTCTCATTTTAAATATTTTAAATGGATAGTATAACGGGTAAAAAAAGATTAAATTCACAAATTATTCCTTTTTATTGTATTTATTTTGCAGAATTTTGTTTTAAATATTACGTACACATTGAGAATTTTTATAGTAACTGTAGTACCACTCAGTGTGCTACAAGCGCCCATAGGAATGATTGTAACCTCAAAAGGCACTTTTCGAATGTTGTAAAAAACTTTTCAACTTTTCATCAGCTTACGAATAAAATCTTGCATTGAAAATCTCACCAAAATGGCGCTACCTCTCTTTTACATAGGCATGGTATAAAAAATAATTCCACAATTTTTTTCACTGAGCCAAAGGTTTCTTTTTTTTTTTTTTAATAAAATTAGTATTACTCATTTAGTTTTAGAGTGGTTTGGTCAAGTTTCCTTTTTGTTTTTGCCTGTTCAAAGTCGTGTACTTATATTTTATCAAATAATTTAATTTTGATTCTGCGATTTTATTGGTTGATACTTGAATTTTTGGTAAGTCTTCTTGTGTTTTATGCATCTTGATTATTGATGAAGTCTCCGAATAATTTGTCAAATAGTTCTGAAAAATTTCATTAATTTTAATGTAAAATTAATCTATTATTAGTACAGTATTTAGGGATACAATTAATATAAAAAACTCTTTAAAAAAATATCGTTTAAACAAACAAGGAGCAGAAAAAGTTTTAAAGAGAATAATATACCTCGCTTACTATTTTGTCTCAACGCAACTTCATTTGTTTCATTAAAGGCTGCACCTAAAACTGTTTTAATTAAAAATGATGAATTAAGACTGTGTGAAATCAAAATAAATAATAACAAATAAAATCAAAACAATAGTCGCAATTGAGCACTCGACCGAGTAGGACGTGTTTGTGAACATAGTCTCGTCTGCTTGTGCCTTTGAATATACACTCAGCACCTGTCGTTTGTGAGTGTGTGTGAGATGGTGATTATTTTGATCGTATAAGTGGTAATAGAATATCTAATTTAGTGCACTAAATTAATTATTAATTAATTTAAATTTAATTAATGCATTAAATTAATTATTAATTAATTTAATGCATACCGTAACAATGGAGTCTACACTCCATAAAAATGCAGAAACGAGTGAAGTTACTTTGGAAACCTCTTGCTCAACCGTTCGATCTACTGGTGTGGCTGATGCTTTAGCTCAGCTTCCTCAGCCTCCTCGTACCACCACGTTATCGTAATCCAAAGTCATACAATAGGGTTGACAACTTTTTGAAATTTATAAAATTTTTTTGCTTATTTAGTTAAAATATCGAAAAATAATCGACACGTATTTTTTCCTTTTTAAAAAAAACTAAAATTAAAAGAACTACAAATGTTTAAATTTTTTAAAATTTCAATATATATAGATATACTTTTAATGGAATTTCGGGTTAATGACGTCATCAACCCGTAGTTTTAAAAAATTTTCTTAATTTTATTCTTGCTCAATTTTGTTTTAAAAATTCTAAAAAAAATGTTAAAATTCATTAAAAATCGAGTACTTTTAATAAAATATATTTTTAAAGTACCGGTTGTCAACCCTATTGGATAAGTATCCCTCAAGAGAACAAGCTGTAATTATGGATGCACTGGGAACCACCTCTATTTGTGAATATGCTATTGCGATTGGAAGTATGATTGGTCCCAAAAATTTATTATATATTTCCAGAATTTACAACAACAGAGTGTGCGTAAACAGTATAGAAATCGCTAAGCATTTAGTTAACGTGACGAACAAGTGTTTATGAACAATATTCCCGTAAGCATCAAATCCTTGATGAAAAATTGACTTACAGCAAAAAGGTTTATTATTTTCAACGTCTGTCCATGGATTGCGAATGAAATCATCATCGAGGCAATTACAAATAGTGGAGTGAGAATTTTAGGTTAAGTTACAGCCATCAAAACTGGAATCACAGATGACGGGTACGATCTTTTAATTAGCCATCGTCGATAAATTTACTTAGATGAAGAAGATGTGGGCAAGATGCCTGAACAGTTTAAATTCACGATTTAGAA
Organism: Encarsia formosa; assembly: GCA_038277355.1. Taxonomy (NCBI): domain Eukaryota; kingdom Metazoa; phylum Arthropoda; class Insecta; order Hymenoptera; family Aphelinidae; genus Encarsia; species Encarsia formosa. Next base: position 1,660,605 of record CM076185.1, on the reverse strand, counting down.
CGTTAACTATAACTTCTACTTGTCATCTGAGAAAATCAAGTGCGGTAAATGTGGCGTCAAAGGTCACATTGGAAGAGATTGACATAATTTAATGATGAATAACGTGAATTTGGAAAATGCAAGCGAGGCAGAGATGAATCATTAGTTAAAACAATCTGGGCCAAATTCGGAATCTGTAGTCGAGCAGCAAACTTCGCGGAAAAATTTAAAAGCGTGGAAGATTCTTCGGATTCGTCTAGTAGTGAGTTTCACCATAGGAAAAGCTCAAGAATTGAGGCAGAGGAAAAAAATTCTTCGGCGGGCTTATCACAGAAACGATCTACCGAAAACAAACCTTGTACCAGTGAATTTGACAGTGAACTCGAAAAGTTATTCGGCGACGATGAGGACAGCATCAAAGATTTCAAGAAACTTTACAAAGTAGGTACTACGGAACTGGAAAAAGGTTGTAGATAATGAACAGAATAATTACGAATTATCGTACTTCGGGTCTATTGAGCTCATAGCGGCAGCCCGGAAAGAACATGCGGATTTGGATACTTTACTGATTAGTCGGTTAGAATCTGTGTATACCGTGATTATACGTGATGGCAAGGTGTTGAGAGGAAAGCTTAAAGACAGAATTTCTAGTCTTTGTGACAGGTTATCGCCCCTTATACCAGATGAAGATTCAGAGGATGACATGAATGTTGACTCTCAACAGGACGCTTTAAACTCAAATCCAATTTTTTTTTATTACTGATAAATTTCTGTAATGTAAACTAAATATTTATTATTATTTTCTATGAGCATGAAAGTCTGTATGTTGGTTAATAAATGCTAATATTAAAAAAAAAAATCAAAATAAATAAAATAATGATAAATAGTAATAGTATAATAAACTAAATGTAAATTTATTATTACGATCAATTCTATAAATTTAATCCAGAGAAAACTTCAAAATATTTTTAATAAGTAGATAAATATCAAATTACCTGAGCTTAGTAAAGATACTACTATCAAAAAACTGAATAAGAATAAATTATAAGACATGTTCAAAATGTAAAAACCCATGGTAACTAGTACTTCGTAGCTTAAAAATGACTGAATAAAAAAACTGAATATGCATGTATAGTTTTTTTATGACCAATCAATTTTAACAACACTCGCACTATGTCAACTACTTACTATTTTTAATTCGACACTTTTCACGCTCGCTGTTAATCATGCTATGATAAAAATTACTTTCTCGCTTGAAATAACCCAGCTTTTAAAACGAGTTTAATAAAAAATAAAACTAATGTTTAAATTATTTTTACGCATTTAAAATAAGTTTTTTTATTTGTATGTGCGAGCATAACAGAAACTAATTTTTTATGGAATTCATTTTCGCACTTCCAGAGTTTTCGAACTTTTTTTTTTATTTATCTACAGCACAATTTTATTATTGTATTTTTTTTTTCAAGTTTCAAAAAAAAAAAAATTATTTTGTTAAATATTTACTGATATCGATAATAAAAAAAAAAAAAAAAAAAATCAGCTGTATTGCTTTGAAAACTTAGCTTTGATTGCGATATATAACCTTGAATTCAATTATAAAAAAGGAATTTTTGTCTATATCATTCCATTAATTTTTTTTAAGAAAATGAGCCAAGCAAATATCAATTTAATATGCTGTAAAATAATAAATACTGATAATAATTATTACTCGTTAAACCTTTATTCAAGTTAATTCTATTCAAATTGTGTAAGTGATATTTTTATTATGAAACTTTTGTAATTTTTTTTAAATTTAAATGTAATTTGCTTTATTATTTTGTGTAAATTAACCTCGAATAACAAACACGATTCAGATATATTAATTAAAAGTTAAAAAAGAAAGTATTGTGGATTCTTAGTTATCATGTGATCCCATAGCCTTTAAAAAAAAAATGCTACAACCTAATTGAGAGTTTTGGATAGCCTGCTGAATTTAAAAATTATTAATAATAATTAATTGAATAATTTTACCATTGGCTGGATTGAAAAATAATAATAAACTTACTTAAAGAAAAAAAAAATTTCTCCTGTACACTCAGTGCAGGGTAAAACTCAAAAAGAATAATTTTCAAAAATTAAATTTCTTCCCAATCAAAAAAGTATATTTTTGAAAAATTTTATCATTCAAGATGTTTCACAGAAAATAAAACAACTCATAACGTAACTTTGTAGAACTCCGATTGAAACTTAAACGTTTAGTCTTGGGTATAAAACTGTTTTAGTTGTGATATTTTCTTTTAAAAACGAAATGGACGCACTTAGAAAACGGCTTTCGACTATGGAAAGGAAAAAATTGATTATTATAGGGTTGGCTATTTTAATCTCAATCATTTTTCTCGTTATTCTGTTCATCGTGGTAAGAATTTTACTTGTGGAAAAACTCGAGTTATGGAGACATAACCTTGATTTATATGATTCTTTATTTCACTGCACGAAGTAACTCATTCTGATTTAGTTTCAATGTTTTTTTTACAATTGAAGATTGCTAAGGCTTTATTTTGATAACACACTTTTTGAATAAATCTAGATTCTCTTCTCGTCTCACCATGCGACTATTCGAGGTTCAAAAACGAAAATTATGTTTTTTAAATTTCAGCCACACGAATAAGTCCAAACTTGTAATTTTTTACTCTTAAGATATTGTTTAAGTAGAATAGATTATGTCTCCATTTAATCGTTAAAGCAGTTGCTCGAATCAAAATATCAATTTAACGTAAAACAGAAAATTTTTTTTTAGTATTTTAACCTCGTACAAGTATCAAATTCCAAAATAAAAACCAGCACTCATTTTTTTTTTTCCAACAGTTCGGTAAGTGCAAAAACTTGATAGGTGAAAGTTTGACCGAAGAAGAAAAATCAGAGATCGTCGATCTACACAATTTTCTTCGTCGAAAAGTTGCGTCCGGACAGGAAAATCGAGGAAATCCCGGTCCTCAACCGGCAGCCAAAGTCATGGGAATGTTGGTAAGGAACTCAATGAATTTCAATGGTCCCAGGGAAGAAAAACTGTAGACCAAAATTTTTCCACGAATAAAGATACAATGAGGCAACTTTCGGTTACTAAAGTGTCTTTGAATCACTTTATTCGTGATTTTAATTTTTATAGATTGGAAGAAAATGAACTTTGGTATCAGTCCGTTGATATACACGGTGGCAAAAAAAATTGTTTTCACCAGTCACGAATAAAATGACTTTCAGTTTTCAGCTTATGAAAATCTCAAAGATTTTTTTATTCACGGCTGGTGAGTTGAAAAATTTTTTTTCGTCCTTGTGTATTTAAACAGATTGATATAAAAGTACATTTTCTTCCAATTTTCAAAAATTAAAATCATAAATAAAGTGATTTAGAGACATTTTAGATACTAAAAGTCGCCTCACTGTAACTTTATTCGTGGCAGTCTTTTGGTTAAGGTTTTTCTTCGCTGGGACCATCGATTTTACTTTCTCGAGACTGATTTTAATTTTTAAAAATGTAGAATTGGGACGTAGCGATTGCCACCAAAGCTCAAAAGTACGCTAGCAAATGTAAAGGTTCACATGATTCCGACAGAGACGACACCGCAGGTAATTTAAAATTTTAAATTCGAGAAAAATTTTTTAACTGTATAAATAAAATTTTCTTTTATTTATAGTTTTTTAATAAATTTTAGTTCATTGCGTATAAAAAATTTAAAAAATCCATATTTTTCGATTTTTTTTTTTAAACTTTTAAATAATGTGAGAGACATAGATCTTGGAAATTATCTTAGAATATAGTTTTTAAATGTTTATAAGTATTCAACATGACTAATTTTTTCCATTTCGAATGAAAATGGTAATTCTGTTACGTCATGTTTGCTAAAAATATTTTTTTTTTTAGGTCGATTCTCACTTGGCGAAAACCTCGCCATGATGTCTACATCGGGTGATATAGAAAACATTAAAATATCAGAGTTGATCATGATGTGGTACAACGAAGTTGACCTTCATCCGGGGAGTAATGTCGAAAGGTACGTCTTAAATTTGTTTTAATCTTCCAATGGTCTACCTCCTCAAAAGTTCGAGGATTCTGTGGCAAAAATTTCAATTTAATTTAGTCTTTTTTTATTTTTTAATAAATAGATTTAGATTTGCCAGTGGGTACGGTCACTACACGCAGATGATTTGGAGCAAGTCCATTCACATCGGATGCGGAGTAACCAAACGAGATGACGGAAAGATGCGCCGCGTAGACTTGGTTTGCAAGTACGGTCCGGCTGGTAACGTACTTGGTCAACCAATTTATGAAACGTGACGAAATTTAATAGTACCTGTTTTATTTTTTTAATTGTTTAATACTCGAACATAATTTATCTGTAAGTTTTGATAGTGCAGTATAAAGTTAAAATACTACGGTTTTTGAATAAAGAATGATAATTGTTATAAAAAAAAAAAAAAAAATTATTTTATTGCAAAAAAAAGTTAAAAAAGTTACATGAAGTATTTTAAATAATTTTAATTGGTTGATATAAAGTTTTTATCAAAACCTAAAAATTTGAAATGAATTTTTTGTCCATATTAGTGAATTCCCATGAACATTTATTGTGATTTACTGAAGGTTTGATTTTAAGTCAAGAATTCTATGTAAGTTATAGATATTAATAAATAAAAAATATACGCAAACGGATTTTTTCAGAAAATACTAGTATTTCATTTGGTTAAAATTTTTTTTCAAACCACGAAAAATAAAAAATACCAAATTAAATTTGTTGCTAATATTTGTATAATATTAAATGAATTTATTTTCACAACGATAATATAATTCACTTCAGATAATAAAGTTTTATTAACCTTACATTATTTATCGGGATCGTAAGTTTTACAGCAATCAAAATAGGGAATTCTCAATCTCAGGAGAAGAATGAAGAGACAGTATTTCATTTCGATCACTTTGGGGGTTTGGTTTTTTCTTGTTATACTGTTTATTTTGATTGTTGAGGTAAGAATTTCAAGTTAAAAAATTTTGTTTTTTCAACCTATCAATCTAAACAAATTTTGTTCTCTCCTGTTCACAAAGTAATTTAGTAAGACTTTTGAAATGTTTCTAAAGAAGTGAATTATTAGAATCATGAGGGATGATAAGACTTCATTTACAAAACAATTCATTATTTCAAAGGTTATAAAAAGTATTTTGATATTACTCGTTATTACGAAAACACAATAAGTTTGTCATAATAAAACATTGATTTTTTTGCAATCCCTTGAAATTAAAAATAAATAAATAAATAAATAAATAAGAACTTAAAATATTTTTTTTGTATGATAGTAAAAAACTCTCTGGAATTTTTCAATCCTGTAAGATATTATTGTAAAATAAAATATTTATTTCAACTTTTTGGATTTAAATTCAGTTACTGGAAAATGAAAATAACTTAGAAGCAGACTGCAGGAGAAAAGTAAACAACAGTACGAGTCCTTATTCGAGATAAGATAAATTTTGATTTTTACAATGAAGTACGGCGAAGTTTAAGCCACTGAGGTAAGAAATTTAATCAAAATTTACTTCTTGTAATTTAACTTTTAAATTTTTTCCCAGGAAATTAAAACAGCATCTAATAGAAGATTAGACACGGACGTTCAATGAAGAAAAACCATTGTACCGATTCTAGAATTTAGATCGTTCGATTGTAACTGGTGAGACATTTGTACACCAAATAAAATTCAAGCGGAGTGAAAAAAATTAATTTTTATATGTTGTATAATAATCAGAAAGCTTTTTTATAAATTTTCACTGCTGAGTTTTTGAATTATTCCAAATTATCAATGCATTGTTTTTCCAGCCTGGGAATATTTTGTACGAGATGCACTATGAAGAGTCAAACATGCCCATGATGAAGTAGTACGAAAGTGGTTAATATTGCTAAACAGAAGTAATAATTGTTTCATCTTGTAAATATTTATTATACTCTTTGGAAAACAAATAAATGTTTATGTATTCGAATATTTTACAATTTATTTAAAACAAAGACACGAATGAAACTTGCCATGTGAATGAACATATAAAAAATTTTGTTTCTGAAGTATTTTTTAAGACACAAAAAATTTTTCTTAAAAAAATGAAACATTAAAAATTCTGAAAATTAAAAATTGTTTTTTTATAAGTTAAAAAAGAAAAGAAAAAGCCCAGTTTTTTTGATTTTTTTTATTAAATTTAATTTTTAAAACTAATATAAGTTGAAAAAATCGTGACAAATCAGAAAACACTTTCCTTTTTGTAAATACATACATTTTCTTTTTTTACGTCCTAATCGATTATTTACATTGTACAAGATTTGCGTAAACGAGCGTGTACCATCCTGCGATAGACACATTAAAAAAACAAAAAATATATTTTTTCATCCTCCCACTCACTTCCTCTCATTAATGATGTTATGAAAATCTTTTGCCTTATTACATAGACAAAATTTTTGATTCCTCGACGAATTAAAATACTGAATTTTCAAATCTCATAAATTTTTGGGAATTCAAATTTCAAACTTTATGGCGCTGCGAGCTGCTTTTCCTGTTTCCTGTCTTGCACGCTTTTCGGAAGTTCCGTGGTTCCAATCAACGGCGCAAGTTCTAGTCAGTCCAGAAACGACCGTTGCACTGGGTGCGTCATCATCAGCTGTACGAAGAAAAAAGACGATTAAGCCTTTATTATTAAACCTGAGAACTATTGAGTGACTTAGCTAATAAAAAACTTCATCTTATTAAAAAGCTTACCTCGTAAACTTCTTCCACGAGCGCATAATATCTACAATAATATAAGGTAGCTCTCAAGTGTGACTTCACGTGATTGTAAAAATGGCCGACCAATGCGCAAATAATAACAATACTACGATTATGAAAATTTAGACAGTGTTAAGCAATTAAGTTTTTCATTCAAAAAAAATGATCAGAAAGTTAGGTTAGGTCGACGCGAGTATAGTGAGTCGTGCACTAATTAATTTTTTTCTCGGACATACATACACAAAGACAGTAAAATTGAAACTTGATACAAGTGGTGTAAAAAATTAAACGTATAAAAAAATAGTGAAAGCTTGTTAATATGCAGTTACGAGAAAGTGTGGGTGCAAAGAAAGAAAGAAAATGATATTAACTTTGTGAAAAAAATTACGAAAAGTTTTGAACAGCATCAATAGAGAAAGAGTAGTTTATTGAAGAAGTTTTTTTTAAAAAAGCAGACAATCTGATAAGTACTGCCGCCAAAAACAATATCATCTCTGCTATGCATGTTAAGTGACGCTGCAACTTCAAAAATTAATAACCCCGGCCCTGTTACAGAGAAAATTTTTTTTAAATAGGGGTTTTGTAGGGGAAATTCTGTACTTTAATTTGTGCTTTGATTTTTGAAAATCGGTTTGGATCCTGGGTAAAAAATTCAACAATTGAACGTTCAAATGCAACTTATTTGCATTTTTTACACTTATCATAAAATTTATAATTTTTACCTGAAACTACAAGTTGAAACGTGCATTTAAAAAAAAAAGTCATTCCGATCCGGTTAACCGTTGCTGAGTTAGGGTAAAGCGGGGTAACGTGAGCAGGTTTAGTGCGACATTAATTTGTTAGTAAAATTCTATAAATATCATTACTATTATAGAGCTGAAAAAAATTTTAATAACTGGGTAGAACTCTCTAGAATATGTCTAAAAAATTTCAAAATCCTAAATGTAATCTAACATTTAAAAAAAATCCTTAATCTAGAAAAAGTGACAAGGTTGGAAAAAAGGGGTAACGTGGGGAGTAAAATTTCTTGTGTTTAAACTATAATTTCTTGTATTTAAGCTGATTCAATCTGCCTTAGCATCACTTATTTACAATAAACAACTAATCCACTAAGTATCCGAGCTGTCTATTGTACTTTTTTAATGTCAGCAAATGAACTACACTAAGTTTAGTATCTCGCTTTCACTCGTCGCTTCTTTTCAACCAACATTTTTCACGTTCACGTTTAAATTTATCGGATTTTAGTAATTAATAATGCATTTATATGCTTATCGAAAGGTTTTATTACCAGTTTCTGACGTAAATTGGTCTACACTATTTTAAAATTTGATAAAATTTGCTAATAACGCGGATTTTCGTGTGACTTCATGTGATCGTATTTGAGGTTAGAGCAGACGACATGCAAGCAGTTTTGCACGCAGCAATATTACCCACGTTACCCCCAAAACTGCATGGTATTGCCCCGCTCAATTTTTTTTTTTTTTAATTATTAACATTTAAATGATAAACTAATGATTCAATATGATTTTTGCACGAAATTGAAGCTCATGACCTACACTTCAAATAAGTGTAATTTATTTTTGACTTTATGATAATTTTAGTATGTTTTTAACGACCTCAAAGTCAGTTGAAAAACCATTTTTTTTCTTAATAGTAAAGCTTCCACTTCAACGATTTTTCATGGAAAAAGTATAATAGGTTTTTTATTTCTGTTTTCACAGAAAAACGCGTGAGTTTAAGTATTTTTTAAAAATATTTTTTATTTCTTATGTTAATTTTATTTTAAAAAAATATTAAGAATTCCCTACATTGCCCCGCTGCTCACGTTACCCCACTCTAACCTATGATTTTTTGAAAATTTATACTCCACGGGGGTTTAAGATAAACACTTCATATTTTGCCAAAATACTTACTGCAAAGCACCCAAAACATGCATCAAATTCGAAATAGGGTCGTATTCTGCTCTGAAACGTGATCGTTTTTAGGTGTAATGTACCATGAATGGATTTTTCGTCTCGAGCAAGCTACGGAAGATTCGGGGCAAAAAAGCTGGCCGAGAGTGAATATAAACTTCACAGGGGTGCGTCATACATCGGCTGTTATCTGCTATAGAGACCGTTAGTAGACAGCTTCGGAATAACCGCTTATTTTATGTATGCGTTGATCGGATGTGCACATAACTGAGTTTTATTGTTTTTTGTGATTGTTATGACTAAATTTTTTTATTTATACGTGATAATCAGTGTAAATAATGAAAATAAAATGGGTCTTTTTTCTGCCTCAACGCTTTTTCCCATAAAAAGTGGCTATAGTTACACCTCCTGGATGTATTCCTATTGAGATTATCTACAATCTCTTGTTTATTTATTTATTTATTTATTTATTTATTTAGATACAATGACCACATTTTTTTCGAAACCATCGGACACCCTAAAAATTAAATTTCAACTGTAAAGTTTTTTCGTTAAAATTTTTGAAGTACTTATTATAATTATTAGTTTAAAAAAGCCTAGAAAATTTTTTTTATCAAAAAACTATTTATTTTCTAAATTATTATTCATTTTATTTTGAATAATTGATTTATACCTTCTAGTGATTGCTCATATTTTTAATTTTAGGATTGTAAAGTTTCAAGTCAGTAGCAGCATATTTTTTAATATATGATTATAAAACTGGATCAGCTAGTATTTTAGAAATATGGCAGACCAGAATTTTCGTCAAAACGACTTTTTAAGCAACAACGAGAAGTATGATCGTGACTATGATTCAAAGGTTAACAATTTTTTAGAAGATCTCGAGGAGGAAATTTTTCCTAATCGATCTGATCAAAAGTCCAGAGACAGTAAAAAATTTTACGTAGATTCGAAAATTGAACAGTATGAAGATTATTACGATGATTTTTCCGACGATGATGAATCTCAAGATCCTCCAGCTTGGTACAGTAAAAAAGTAGGTTTCCCATAATAAAAATTATACTGCTTAAAATTGGGCAATAAATTCAACAAAACTTTTCCAGATTGAAAATAAAATGAAGATTGCAAAATCTCGTTTGGCAAAGTTGAGCGATCTCGCTTGTTACGTGAGTACGGTGGCTGAAGAAAAAATTTTTAGGATCGAGCAGGATCACAACTCTCCACTCTGTAAACTTGATTATCCAAGGCAACCCTGCTTCACTAAAAATTGGACAAACTACTGGAGATTCGACTGTACCAGCAGCACTCAAGGCCGAAAAAAACTTCTGTTTGAGCACGCACCTTCCGCAACGTCAACCGAGAGTAAAAATATTTTACCCTTTGAGTTTCCTGATTATGTAATAAACGCAGTAGAGGTGAGCCTTAAACTTTTTATTTACGTCTTAAACTCGTTTTTTAATTTTTAACAACTGTTTAGGCCTTTCAACGTCTAGTTAACGAAATTTCGAGCCATGCTTACATTCAAAATGAAGCACCGACGTGCTCGTACATAAAACTAAGAAGCAATTACAAGAAGGAACTGCTACTGGTGGCCTATGGAAAAGGGTTGAGTCTGCATGTAAAAAGATTTGAGAAGTGGATGAATGTTGGCCCGGGGAGAGTTACCAATATAGTTTCAGTGTGGTGTATTGACACAAATAGGTAAAAGAAATTATTAATAACTGTGCTAGAAATTTTTTTTTTATTTAATCTTGAAAAATTAAAATTTTTTAGAAGCCAAAAGAAGAATACACCGATGTTCGTTGCTGGTGATTTGTTAGAGCTGCGAGACAAAATTGGACCAGTGACTTTGAAATATGACACGAAGACGATGAACGTGGACTTCAATTCCATCGATGTGAAACTTTTGGCGAAAACATTACTGGATTTTCTTTCGCTGACCAGAGAAACAACGGTACTTGAAGTAGGATGTAGCATTGGAGTGTTGACCTTGATCCTTGCTCAGGTAACTCCAACCATTATTTTGTAATTTTTTTTTTTAAATCACGAACTAAAACTTTATTAATGCAACTGAAAATATTTGCTAGCTCACTACTTAGAGTATTTTTTCATTAATAGTTTTCTTTGAAAAAAATTTTTTAAACATTGCTTCTAAGACTGTTTGAGTTTAATATAATTTATGAGCTCTATTTCATCAGTTATTTTTATAAAATTTAGATTCGATTCCATTAATTAATTTAAAACTCTGTTTTAAAATAAATCAAAAAAATAATTTTACGTGTCCAATAAAAAAATTTTTCAATCTATCTGCAAAATTTCTCACATATCTAAACATATGACTTAATCACTTCCACTGTAAACAATAATACTTACTTATCAATCTTTCAGAGCTGCGCCAAGGCGATTGGACTGAATACTCTGGACTACGAGGTGAAACAAGCTCAAAAAACAAAAACCGACAATCGCATAAACAACGCTTCTTTTTTGGTTTCCAAACCCGATGATATACATACCAACTGTCTCTCTTTTTTAACAGGATGCTTGTCAGTGGCGGTTTTTCACCTGGCACCGCCTTACGCCAAAGGTAAGATTTAAATGTTCTTTATACTTGCAATCAGACCTTGTTCTGAGACTACCTAAAGTATCAAACGGGTAGTTGCAAAAAAATTTTTTTAGAAAGTTAATTTAAGTTGAAAATCAATTTACTTGTTTAATTTTTGGAAAAAAATGCTTTGATTTGGTTAATTAAGAAAAAAAATGCAGCTTTTCTTTTGATGAGCTGGCCTGACAGTATTTTTTGAAATTTAGTCTTAAGCAGTTTTTAAAAGAGTAAAAAATCATTTGCTTTAGCGGTGTAATTTTTTTTAAATTGACTCTTTGGTAGTAAGTTACAAAAAACGGTGTGATAAAGACTGTTTTAAAGCTACTTCAGCCATGATTTTTTTTATTAGTTCATCGATTTATTACAAAACCTCCCTGTAACTAAAACCGCGCGCTTTTTTCAGGTGCCAACCACGTTACGAGAGCTCTAAGGAACTGTCCAACGATTTGGCAAGTGGCTGTCTACGGCACCATGCAGGAAGAGTTTCTGAAGAGCCTAACCACTTTGACAAGTCACGACAGTGGTCCAAGCCAAATGGGTGAAGAATTCGTAGCCGTGAGAAGTTGTCTTTTGGATAAATCTCCGGTTATCGGCGACGCATTTGACATTGTCATTTTGTTCGAACGTAAGTCCCTCATCGAGCCAAAGGTTGAATTACTCGGTGATTGTCCAACGCTTAATTTGAAAATCGAGTTCAGTCGAGTTAACCATGGCGATGATAAATCGTTTAGACCGTATGGGCTTCCAAAAAATGTTAAAAATGAAATTCACGACGGTGATGATGAAGTTCAGTTACCTGTGATAGTAAAAATGAGAGAAAAAGAATCGACAGTTAAAAACGAGTATGATGAAAAAATGGACTTTGATAGAGATTCGAAGAAAAGAGACTCTTCAGCTACACGATCGAGTCACAAAAATAAAAATCACTACAAGTATTCCTCAAGCCATGAGGATAACAAATATTACAAGTGTTCGTTTTTGGGTGAAAGGGTATGTAGTTTGATAAAAAAGGAGGAAAAGCACTATTACTCTGAAGTAAAATCAGAGTACGGATCTAGATCATCCAGAGCAAGAAGATGCAGATCAAGGTCGCCGAACTCATTTAGACGTAAATCAAGATATGAATTACAGGATTAATTAAATTTAGTTAGATTGTTTAAGAAAAAAATCGTGTAAAATGAAAGTCTTTGTCCTCGTGGAAGCTTCAAGATTTTTTGTAACTTTTAAAACTGTTTGTTCAAAATACTTTTTTTTACTTATTCAACTCTAAAATCGAATATTTTTATGCATGCAAACTAGATTAATAGTTATAAATCTAATTTTTTTCTATGAAATAATAATGTAAAAAATAAAATGTGTTTCAGATTGTCACAAAAATTTTTTTTTTATTTACATTATAATTTTATCAATCTGATATAATAATCAAGCAAATAAAATTGAATATTATTCAATAAATGCAATAATTCTGTATTTATGAATTTTTTATGTATAATTGCCACAAATTTTAATTAAATTAAAAAGACTCTTCAAGATATCTAAGACTCATCTTATCAAAGTAAACTGAAAAAATTAACTATTAAAATTAAATCTAAATTTGATACGAAATTAAAAAATAACGATGGTTTTAAAGCACTGCAGTGCGCTCTTGATCATGGAAATTTAACACTGGTTAAGATTCTGATTGAAGCAGGCGAAGAAATAAATACACATTAATGGTGATAATTACTCAATAAAAAAAATAAATGAATAAATAAATAAAAATCTATATCAGAATTTAAAAACTCTTAACTTTCTAATGGGTTTAAATTAAATTAATTGTTTATAAAAAAATGAACAAAATAAAACATATGTAATCATAAAATAAAAAAATTACTCTGCCCTGTTGGAATTGCGAATATTAAAAATGGCTCTGAAACTAGAAAAAGGTTAGTTAAAATATTCAATAACTGAGTCTAAGAAAAAAGGTAATAATTGCCAATTTTCTCCTATTTTTAATATAGTAAAGCGATAGGTTATGTTTATTCAATTAAAAATACCCAAAAAATAGCTATCAAAAATTATTTTATTTTACGGTCGATTTCAATCTATGAATCGCCCGTTTAAAATGGGTAAAAAAATTTTTATAACCTTCAAAACAGCGTATTGCACGTGGTGATTCTCATTGCATATAATTTGATGGTAATTTTGGAAATGTCATAATTCTATGAAATACCTATTTTTTATGAGGTTATGATGAATATTTTTTTTTATAAATTTCGCTGTTAAAAGCAAATGATTAGTATTTAAAAATATGCATTAATTTTGAATCTAGTAAATGGCTATTTACATGGAAAAAAATCGTTTCATACAATCTAAAAATTAGCTATTAATATTACCTTGTTTCTATAGTCTGAAGACATTTTAAATAGCCATTAAATGTCTATTTCCTAATTAGCATTTCTTACAGGGTGAATTTGTTAAGAATGAATTAGGTGTGATTTTTTAATTTTTTCGCCAAATTGATTCGGAAATAAATTTTAAATTTTCCAAGCCAAATTTTTTATCAGTACTGCACAAGAATATAATTTTTGATTAATTTAAGCCTTTAGATCTAATAGATCTAGCAAAACAGAGTTGACATATATTCATTCGTATTATTATAAAAAAACTCGAGCTACAGTTGCTCTGTATTAATTCACAGTAAGACCAAACAATAAAATTCGTTTCAGCCCCTTACAAAAGCTAAAAAAAAAAAGAAAAAAAAAAAACAAATAAGTCCTAAAAATGAAAAAAATTCTCAAGGAACGTCCAAATCGACTTAAAAAACGAGTGATCCTTCGCCGCTTGTTCCCCTTGTTGTTCCCCTTTTTTAACCTTCGGCGGCGGCCTCGTTCCGTTTTCCCCGAGTCCGTAAGGTGACTTCCAACCAGTCCTTAGGTAGTAGATACCGTGAGTCAGGTTGGCCTCGTCTGGGTAAATGGTTCCCATGGGCACCAGGTTCCTGCTGCATCCGTCTTTCATGAACTTCTTCCAGCCTCGGCAGGTCACGCCCAGGAACGACTTGGGTTTGGTCACCGCTTCGGCGTAGTACTCGGCCGAGATCAAGTGGTTGCAAAACTCGTCCTTGGACTCGTTGCAGCCCGGTTGTTTGAAGCCTCCGTTCGGGTAGAAGTCCAGGTGGCCAATGGTCAAGTTCGACATGCCGTGTATTACGTCCGTGTGGATTACCTCGACGAGCTTACCCGAGTGATTGGAGATGCGCTGGAATTCGCTGACGTTCAAGAATCCTGTACCGGCCGGATTCAGACCTGGGGAAAGATTAGTAATTAGTAAGTACAGTGCAAACTCGATAATTTGAAGTTTTCTATAATTGGAATTTTTTTTTGCCACCAAAAAAATTTTATATGTTAGCCATGTTAAATACATTCGGTAATTGGAATTTTGATTATTGGAAGTTTTCGATGATTGGAAACTTTGACTCGAAGTACTTCAAATAAATTTAACAGCTATAACAGTTATTCATTTACCACCTAATACTACTTCCAAGTTGTCACCGATGGATATGGTAGACATTTAAAATTTAACTTAACTTGTTAGATGACTTTTGTCAAAAAGTACAAAGAGTTCAATCTAAACTTACCAATTTTTTTACTACTCAAAATAACGAATGATTATTAAATTTTAAATATATAATATTTGTTTATGACATTTTAATAAACTGTAAGTTTTAATTTCAACTTTTTGATCATTGGAATTTTCTATAACTTTTTTTTTGTTTCCCTAGACGCTTCCAATTATCGAGTTTACACTGTAGTTAATTGTATTTTTCGGAACAAGGATGTTAAATTAGTGTATTACGTAATTAAATTAATATAAATTATAGTATATTAGTGTAATACAAGTGTATAAAAGTTATTCGTACCCACGACATGAACCGGCTTGGTTTTCAAGTGTTGCGAGGCTATTCCAGCCAGATGAGCGCCAAGTCCGATTCCGACGAAAACGTAGGGCGGTTTCATCAAACCGATTTTTATGATCGAGTTCAACCCCTGAGCGAGGGCCCGTCCTTTGTAAAATATTTTTTTTGGAATTTCGTCTTCCTTTCCGAGTACATATTTGACTTTGAAGATATTGCAGTTGTCGCACATTTTAACGAAAGCTGGTACAAAATGATTACTAAAGATTAAACGAAAGTAATGAGAACAATTCTAGCTTTCAACCTATATCTACTTTTTGGCATTTAAAATATTCATTATTATTATTTTTTTTTCTATTTAATTTTTGTGTGTTTTTTTATATCTGCGTATTATATTTTCATTGAATAAAGTCTTTGTTTGAGATGTACACTGGCCGGACTCCATATCGTTCCGAGGTTTGAACTGGCGCTCGAAACCTGACAGTCAGTCTAAAATTTTTCTATTGCCAACCTTCGCGTCACGAATGCACTAAAAATATTCTTTCGTAAAGTGAGGTTAGAGAGCCGATGCAAATGATCGAAATTAATCTCTACTTTTGGCTTTTCAAGCTTTTTTAGTAAAAAAATTAATAATCATTGATTGATTGAGTTTTAGATTCGTTGTTCATGGTGAAAAGTCAAAAGTAGAGATTAATGTCGATCATTTACATCGGCTTTCTAACCTCACTTTAGGAAAGATAATATTTATACGCGAAGGTTGGCACTAGAAAAATTTTAGACTGACGGTCAGATTTCGAGCTGCAGTTCAAACCTCGGAACGATATGGTGTCCGGCCAGTGTACATCATTTAAATAAATTCTGAAAATTGTCCCTAGATTCATTTTGAGTAACAAATAAGTTTTAGTATATTTTTTACCTTTGCTAATGTTTTTTATCGAAAGTGAATTTAGACCGTCGTTATAACCATGCACGATGAATACGGTAAGTCTTTTCTTTCTCAATTCAAATCGGTTTATTGTTTTTGACGACAGTTCTACAAGCTCAACAGAAACAGTTTCTTTTTTATGGCTAATTACGTGGTACATGCATTGAATGTTTTCTTTGAATAATGGTTTCGGAAGCCTTTCAGCTGCCTTCTCTGAAAAAAAATCAAAATAATTGTTAATTTATTTAAAAAAAAAATAGGTTCTAAAATTTCTTATCATAAACAAAGAAGTTATTGAAATAAAAAAACTTCATTCAATCAAAAATTGTGTTGATTTATTTTTGTTTACCTTACCTGGACCATGTAGAATTATATCAAGTAGCAACGGTAACATATTTTTACCTAAAAAAAAAAAAAAAAAAAATACGCTTCTTAATTATGTATAATATAGAACTATGAATGAAGCATCTTTGAAAACTCTCGTGTTTCCAATATGCTAAAGCTTTGCTGAAACGAAATTTTTGAGAGAAAAATAACCAACTGTAGAAACTGACCATAAAAAGTTAAAATGAAATACTTCTCAGTGTAATGTAATATAATTTATCTTCGGCTTACCTAATGATGATTTTAAAAATAGAAGAACTATCATTAAAGTTAATAATCTCATTATGGAGTACGTTAGTTACATCCAATGAGAAAAAAAGCCATAATTTTGAGTGCTTTGTAATGGTTCGGGTCAAAGTTTCCTGATAAACTTGATTCATGATCTTTTGATTGCACATTACTTTTTTCGATATTACTGGACAACCCGATAAGAAATTCGTTGCACAAAAGATCTAGATGAGAACGAAAAAAATTGTTTCAAATTCCAACTTAAAATCAGTGTTTGCTAAAGTTTTTACGTAATTAGAAATTTTTAATTAGTGCTTTGATTAAATCAAAAATAGTACCTAGCCTAAGTTTAGATACCCTAAATAAGTTTAATTTTTTGTCGATAATTTACTTAAATGATTTCTTGTGTGCAAAATCAATCCCTGGTCAAACGATTGTGGTTACCTCTTGGACCGTATTTTTGAGACTTTTCTGCAAGGGTTGTTCTTGGTGTATCATACGGAAAAATGCGGTCGTAGAGGGTTGATGTCCAACCTCTCGGTTTGTCAAAACAACCCTGTCTGACCTGAATCGGAATATACTATTTAGGCAACTCGTATAGTAACGCAAGATTTTTCGTTCTTTCTTTTTATCATTTATCATTTGCCATGTTTATTCATCACAGATCCGGAAACTGCAATGGCAAAGAAGAGTACGACGGATGGTCTAGCAATGTCCTGGAAGCTGCTAGCGCTGACCTAGATGTAGACCCGATATCCAGAAAATTCAAGGTGGTCAGGACTTACTTCGATGATGATCCGGTTGATTATAATTGATGTGATTGCATATACTCAGATGGATCAGATCTATTTAATATTAATTACTCTGATGTTATGATAAAAAATTTCTTATATTTCAAGTATTAATTACATTTTTGTAATTTAAACTTATAAAGCTTTAAATTATTATTATTGGTTTTTTAAATTAACTTATTTACCTAAATTAAATAATTTCCTATACTGCCTGAGACTCAAGATTATCGTCCCTCTGCAGAGAAGTTGCAGCTTCTTCAAGAGCTGTTTCATTAAAAAATAAATATACAAATGAAAAAAAATATACAAATGATCATCCAAAAATGTTCTTGAAGAATTCCCAGACAGTCCTCATTACACTGGGATTCTCGGGTTCGGGTTTTATATAAGGCTTCGACCCCGACACCCCGAGTGCGTACGGGTGCTTGTGATTGGTCCTTAGGTAGTACTTCCCGTGGGTCAGGTTGACCTCGTCTAGGTTAATGGTTCCCATGGGTGCCAGGTTCCTGGGGCACTGGTTGTTCAAGAATTGACTCCAGCCCTTGCACGTGACGCCCACGAACGACCTGGGTTTGGTCACTGCTTCGGCGAAGTACTTAGCTGAGATCAAGTGATTGCAGAACTCGTCCTTGGAATCCTTGCAGCTCGGTTGTTTAAACCCTCCGTTGACGTAGAAGTCCAGGTGGCCAATGGTCTCGTTCGACAAGCCGTGTATTAGATCCGTGTGGATTATCTCGACCACCTTACCAGAGAGCTTCGAGATACGATTTTTTTCGCCTACACCCCTGAACCCTGGTCCGGCTGGATTCAAACCTGTGAATAAATTAGTATTTAGTAACTTATTTATACACTTTCGTTAAAATCGCTAAAGAGGCTCAAGTGTTTGGTGCCGTATCAATCATGGGGTGCTAAATTTAATAAATCAAACATTATTGTAGCTAGAATTTATAAAATTTTAGGTAAAAGGCTAGAATTTATAAATTTTGAGGTTAGGTTGAGGTTAGGTTGAGCCGATTTTACACTTGAAATCCAGCTGAAAATCTACCTGGGTTTCCAGTAGGATATCCAGCTAGTTTTCGGTTTTAATCTGACAGCTGGAAATCTAGCTGGAATACCAGCTGGTTTTTAATTATTTATTTTTTTCAAAAATTTTTTGTCCAACTGGATGAATCAACCAAAAATACTATTTAGAAAAAGTCAGCTGTAAATCCAGGTGGGTTTTCAACTGGATTTCCAGCTGTATTTTAGGGACAGGGAAAGTATCGGGTAAGATAGGCCGCAATTGGGTCCTCTACCTTACAAGCAGCGGCTGATGAGTACGGAACCATAAACGTCAAGCCTGAAAAAATAATCACTGTTTTTTAACTGTAAGAACGCTTGCGAAAAATTTGTTCAAGAGTTCCTTATTAATTATTGACATTTCACACTTACCAATTACGTGAGACACACCAGCTTTAATGTTTTGCGAGGCTATTCCAGCCACGTGAGTACCAAGTCCGATTCCGACGAAGGTGTAGAGACCTTTTATGAAACCAAAATGAGCTATCAAGTTCAATCCAGTGGCCAAGGTGCGTCCTTTCTCTGGAACCTTTTTCGCAGAGTCGGAGAAGCTTTTCGATCCGGGATTCCATTTAACAACCAGGATATTGCAATTTTTGCACATTTTCAAGTATGCTGGTACAAGATTATTACTAAGTATTAACCGTTAAGAAGTTTTCAATTTATGTGTATGAGAAGTGAAAAAGATTATAGGCAAAATTTTTTTTTAATTTGAATTTTTTTAAATTTTTGTTTATAACTTTGTCTATTTTATCTTACAAAGTGGAATTAAAAGTTGTAAGAAATAGAATTTCTCAAAAGTTTTTTGATATATGTCTACCTGAATTTTTTATTTCAAATTTTGATTAAAAAAATACGAGTTTTTTATAAATAAATAAATAAAAATTATTGAAATTACTCTGATGATTGTCTACTTCGTAAAAAGAAATATCTGCTTTTAATATTTTTCAATTCTACATTTTGAAAGCTAGCCGTAGATTTATCTTAAAAGTTTAAATTGATAATTACCGGTAACGATGTTTTTTATGTAAACTGAAGGAAGACCGTCTGCAAATCCATGGAGAAGGAACACGGTAAGTCTTTTTTGATTCATCTCAATTTTTTTAACATTGTCTCTCGACAGTTCTACAATCTGACCGGAAGGATATTTCTGGCTCGGTGGTACGCGGTACCAGCATACAACGTCTTCTTTAAATAATGGATTTGGAAGATTTTGAGCAGCTTTTTCTGTTTAGTCAAAACAATAATAACACGTTTGAAATTTAAAATATTTTTTGATTGTTTTCTAGATTTTTAAATACAGGAGTTTTAATAAATAATAAATAAATTTTTATTTTGTGCAAAAATAAATAATTTATAATTTAAAAAAAAATTTCATTTCATTATTTTTGTTTAGCTTACCTGAGCCAAAGAACATCTCAATTATGATTGGCAACAACTGTTTGTCTAGAAAAAAAACAAAAAATTTCTTAATAATGAATAAAATGAGTAAATCTTTGAAATATCTCCTGCGTTTCTAAAAGTTCGATTCAAATCAAAATTTTAGATGCAAAAAAAATTAACTTAGAATCTCCCTGGGAAAAAAAAAATACTATTTTAAGATAATAATAGGATCTATGTTCAGCTTACCTGATGCATTTAAAAACATAAGAAGTATCGTTAAAGTTAATAATTTCATTTTGGAGTACGTTCGTTGCATCCAATAAGAAAAAAAAAAAAAAAAAAAAAAAAAAAAAACAATTTTGAGTATTTTGTAATAGTTCAGGTTAAAGTTTCCTGATAAACTTGATTCATGTTCTTTTGATTGCATTTTTTCGATAGAATTGAGACCCCGACGAAAAATTCGTTGTACAATGATCCAGATGATGACAAAAAAAATTGTAAATCTTAACAATCATTTTTTGCAAATAATTTTACGTAAGTTATGCTATTTTTATAGTTTTAAGATATTTTCAAACAGAGATGTGATTAAATCAAAACCAGAATCGGATATCCAAAAAAAAATTATTATGAAATACGTTAAATAAATTTTATCCTTATGATTATTTATGCAGAGATGATTTATCGTCTGAAGAACCAATTATTGATGAAAACTTTTCTTCCGTATAAACTAAAAACTGCTTTGTAATAACTACCATTTGATACTAACGATTACAAAACAGCAAAATTTAGAATGTAATGAAGTCTTATTGGAACTTGTCTGGTTAAATGAACTAGTTTTTGATATGAATATGGTTGCAATCAGTTCTGACCCAATGTGTTGTTACAATGATGTGTTGGTTCGTGACTATTGTTGATCCAACAAATCAATATTTGTCTTATTGCAAGTGTGCTTGTATACAGTAATGAATCAATTTATCGATGTGTTGGGGGATAATCGATCATTTATTACAAACCTGGAGGCTAAACGTAAAATATTATTATCTTATGCCCTTCAGTAAGTCAATTTTTTTTAAACGAGCAAATAAATGAAGATGAATAAATTATCATAAAACATTGATATTTTTTTGTTTAATTATATTTTGTTATTGCTGTTTGTACAATTACATATTTAATTATATTTTGGTTGAAATAATTTTTAATCCAAATTCAATTATTTGCATGTAAATTATTTCGAGGGCGGACGAAACTCAAGATTTTTAAAGGCCCAGAGTTATCCTGTTCAAGAAGCTATTCTGATGATAAAAAAGATATAGTATTGTAAAAATGATTTTTACGCACTTGTATGATAATATACTATTATAAAACTGTAGGTTCATAAATCTCAGTTTATTATTTTTTTTTACAAAAAAAATAGTATTTTTATTATTAACTAGCATTATATAGGAGTGGCCATATTAGACCATGTTATTTTTTACACATCAACTCTTCATATAAAAAGCTTAAACAAAAAGTAATAATAATTCCGACACAGTTATCATCCAAAGTTGACCTTGAAGAAGTTAGTAACTCCCGCGAAAAACCCGGGCTTCTCAATCTTAACATGTTTATTCGGCCTGGTCCCGCTCTCCCCGAGTCCATACGGCGGCTGCCAACCAGTCCGCATGTAGTACTTCCCCTGGGTATGCTCGAGCTCCGGCTTGGACCAGATCTGGGCCCGGGTGTTCTCGGTGCACCGTCTGCTCATGAATATCCTCCAGCTGTCGCACAGAACGCCCTGGAACGCACCGGGATGGCTCAACGCCTCCGCGTAGTAGGCGGCCGCCGTGAAGTGGCTGCAGAAATCGTCCCTGGACTCCTCGCAGCCCGGTTGTTTGAAGCCTCCGTTCGGGTAGAAGTCCAGGTGGCCGAGGCCCTCCTCGACCATACCGTGAACGGCGTCGGTGTGGACGACCTCGACCAGCTTAGCCGAGTGCCTCGAGATGCGGTGCTTTTCGTTGACGCCGGTGAAGCCGTGACCGGATGGATTCAGACCTGGGGAGTAAATTAGTTGTTGGTAACTCGTTTTATGACAAACCTTAGGGTATGATATCCATGCATAGTAAAAATGACCTTTTCTACCAATCCATTGATACACGGGGGCAAATAAGTATTTTTTCTCTACACGAATAGAATGACTATAAATTTTCAGCTTATTCGCTAATGGCTTGAAGTGTTGCGGGACCAGCACTTACTACTTTTTCCGCGCAGTAAATCCGAGATGGCGCTACAGTCAACCCCATAGCGAATAAAGTTCTTTAAAGAATCTTTTATACGCGGCTGGTCTGTCGAGAATAGTTGTTTGTCTATCTAAGAAGACTAAGTGGCGTTTAAATCCGAGTTTCCCAAGGATTGCTCGCGGGTTAGTGGCTTACTCCTAACAAGTACATAATAGTTATTTATTGTCCTGGTTTAAATCTTCTTCGGGGCTCTGCCGAAGCACGTCCCGAGGGTTCTTTGGTAGCCCCGGAGGTGATGTATCACCAGGAGAATAACAGTATATTGCAGTAATACACTATTGCTATACACTATTTTATAGTACGAGTAACCGAAAACACACATCAAAGATTTGATTTTGAGGTTAGAGTGACCAGGAGGAGTACAAAAATTATTTTAAGTTATGAAAGCTTTATCAAGGTCAATAAAGCTTGAAGGACTTAAATATATAAATCCCCCCGGTAGATCAACGTATTGGTAGTGAATGTCATTTTACTTACATTGCCTGAGTCTAAAGTAATAAATAAAGTTGTTTAGCCGTCTAAAGTATCCCTGTTGCCTCTTTACTTGCAGTGCTGAAGTTAATCTTCGCACTAAACTTTTATAAATTCAAAGGATAATTCTGGACTAGAAAAAGTAACCTATTCGCAAATAAAAAAAAACTTCTATATAATTTTTCTATTCATATAAAATGAATTCAAATGTCAATTTTGGACACTTACCCACGACGTGAGACACACCAGCTTTGACGTGTTGTCCGACAACTCCAACGAAGTGAGCACCAAGTCCGATGCCAACGAGGGTGCACGGACTTTTGACGCCGGCGCTGTCGAAAAGCCAGTTTAGAAAATTAGCGTAGTCGGAAGCTGCCTTTGGAATTTTTTTGGCAGCCTCGTCGTAGCTTCTCACCCCGATGGTCCACATTACAGTCATGATGTTGCAGTTTTTGCACAATCTGACGTACGCTGGTTATCAAATTTTAACCGATAGTATGTACAGTTATCAACTATTTTTGAGCAGTGAAAAATATTACAGGCTGCTTCCTGTAACTGTCGAGAACGAAAAAGTTTTTTTTTTTTTTTTTTTTTTTTTTAATTTTTGCGTATAACGATATACATGGCTATCTTATCTGACAAAGCGTCATTAAAAGTTGTAGGAAACATAATTTTTCAAGTTTTTTCATAGAACTTCATAAAATTATTTATCTTAGTATATTCATCGAGATATTTATGAAAAGTATAGTTAATTAATAAAAAAAAAAAAAAATTATTTTTAGTATCTTAAAGATCAGCCTTTAATATTTTTCATTTAATATTTGGAAAACTGGCCGTAGGTATTTCTTAGACGACATTAAAGTTTAAATTGATTATAATTACCATCTTTTATCTTTTTAATATGAATTGACCTAGGACCGTCCTCGAACCCGTGGAAGAGGATGACGGTTATTGTTTTATTTCTTATGTCGATAGTTTTGATCGTGTCCTTGGACAGATCTATGGTCTGACCTGAAGGCACCCTTCTGCTCGGTGGTATGTGGTAGTTGGACCTTATGCCATCTTGGAATAATGGATCTGGAATATCTAGAGCGCCATTGTCTGAAAAAAATTTTTTATTTAAAATGAAAAATAAATAATCAGTACCAATTTTTATTTACTTGAATTTTACTTGAATGTTATTACACTTATTTTTAAAAGTGAACTATATTTGAAACATTTTCCCAAAAACTCCCGTTAAAATACAGTTTTGGATAGAAAAAAACTTAACTTAGATACTCACTTTTGAGATAAATGTAGAATTTATTTTCAGCTTACCTGATGCATTTAAAACCACAAAAAATATCGTTAAAGTTAACAATTTCAATGTGGAGTGCATTTTTTGCATTCAATGTAAAAAAAAAAAGAAACATTGTTTTGAATGCTTGCTAATCAGATTAAAATTTTTGATAAAGTTGATTCATACAGATTGGATCGTAGATTACTTTTTTCGATAAAATTAAAACTCCGATAAGAAATTCTTCGCGCAAAAATTTAGATATTGATGAAAAAAAAATTCTTTCACATTCTAGTTGTTATACAAATCTGTTACTTTGCAAAAATTTTCTCGCAAGTTGAAATTTTTATAGGTTCAAGAAACTGCTTTGATTTTATCAGGAATAACTAGTTGATAAAAAAAAATCATTAAAAAAAAAAACTTGAATCAATTTTATTTTTGTGATGATCAACTCACCCTTGTATAAAAAAATCAATTGTTGAGAACGCCTGCAGGTATGATGAATTTTACAAAGAAAGAAAAGTTAGTTTAGACAAATCGTTAAATTACCATTCAAAGCAAATGTACCTACATGGACATGAAAAAAGTCAATACATAATTTGATGAAATATTTAAAAAATAATAATTTTTTATAAATAGTTTTCAAAAAATTATTTTTCTCATATATTTTATTTGATCCGATATCTGTTTACATTACAATAATATTTTTTCATAACAATTGTGCAATGTACAACAGCCTGGCTCGACATGACCGGAAAAATGGTTTTTTTGTTTTCAGCAATTCAAGGATGGTTGCAGTTATGAAGGCGCTGGTCACACGCTGAGGAACTAAGTTATCTCAACCAGACTACTAATTTTTTTATTTATTTAAATAAATCTAAATTGACTATTATGTACTTTTTCTATTAACTAGCAAAGAAAAAATTCGACCAATCTTTTTAATTTATTAGTTAATTTTTAAGTAAAAACCCTTCTCAAAGTGATTGGCGAACCCCGTCTAAAAAAAATCAAAATTCTAAATTATTATTTTTTAAAACTACACTGCACCTACCTGCTATTTTAAATCGATCCAGAATCATCAATAAAAGAAAATATTTAAAATATTAAAAACCCGCGTTATAGACTCGTCCAGTCCTTTCTAGTCATAAAAATCGATGTAGATATTACAATGCATTGCGCAACATATGGTGTCATAAAAAAGCGTAACTCTCTTTTTTTAAGAGCATACAATAAGCTATTGCAGATATCGACGACACCAGCCCGTCCTGGTCGGACCTGCGCGATCGTGTGCAACAGTCAAGAGGATAAATGAAGCCGGGAGCGGCACGCGTCCCGTCACTAATACACCGGCCGGCGCGCGGAAAACAGGAGAAGATAGTAATTTAAAAAAAAGCGCGTTATCGTTTAGTGCATTTGTATTGATTGATTTTTTACGGATAAGTGTTGAAAAGTAAAGTAAGTAATTTGACTTTTTTTTTAGTAGAGATCTTTTTAAGGTTTAAAAATATTGCGTAATTTTACATAATAGTAAACAATTTTGTAAAGCGATGATATATTTGTAGCTTTGGGAGATTACGCAAGAGTTGGCAAAGCGCTTATTTAATATAAGAAATTTTCTTTCTTTTTTGATAAAGCTATTAATTTTTTAGTACCTACACATTAAATTACTAGTTTGTTTTCGTAATTTTACACGTGAGTGAAATTTTTTTTTTTCGAGTACTTTTAAAATGAGATTATCATTACAATTTTTATTACCGAAAGTGATTATTTTACACAGTATTTGTAGCTTTTATTTATTTATACTCACATTTTTTACTTTAGTATTGCAGAAGTGATACCATCTCTTAATGCTGCGGTCACATGCCGACAGCATAGTAATTTTTTTCAAAAAAACATACCTAACAATCCACATTTATTTCACTGTGAAGATGAATAAGACTGATTAAAAAAAAAATAATAATAACATATTTTTTAAATAAGATTTCTAATATTGACTGTGCACCATGCGTCAAAGTCAACCGTTTTTGTTGAATTTTAATTTTAATTAACAAAAAAAAAAAAAAATTTTAATTTTTTGTGATTACTTATTTATTTTTTACAATTCATAATTTCTTAATAACATTTATTAAATTTTGACTTAAGTTTGCTCAATTTCGCGTAATTTTTCAAAACATCAATAGTATTTCAACTAATCATGTATATCGATCTTTTTGAAACACGCAAAACTACTGGATGGTATTAAGGTGGCTTGTGAGTGCTGCCCCGTATCTAACAGGGGCCCTTGCGGGTGCATAAGTTTACAAAAATTTTAAAAAAGAAAAAAAAAAAATTTTCCTATTTTTAATGATTATTACTATTTATTATGATCGTTATAATTCATTTTAAAATAAAACTTGAGATAAAAAACATAAAAAACAGTAAAAAAATTTCATGTTTTAGAGGTTATGTACCGCAATTTTTTATTTTTCTTAAAAATTAGTCCGATAACCCCATATTGTTATAATTTTAAAATGATCTTTAACTTTTTACCTTTAAAATGATACCTGACTCGTAGCAAACTAGTGTATTTAGACAATTTGGGGAGTTTTTAAATGTTTTTTCCCATAAGAGTCCATGTTAAAAAAAAAATTTTTTTATGATTTTTTTCTCGAAAATAAGTCCAATGACCTTCCTAGTGTCCTCTAGGAAAGTTGTTGGTCTCACTTCAAGAAATCTACCTGATTTTTTTCGAAACTCATTAGTGTTTTTTTAAAATACTTACAAGCCACCTTAAATTGCTTGAAATTCTGAAAGCTTCATTAATTTTCAATAATATTAACAAAAAAATATAAACGCGAGTTTAAATAAATCTTTCAATTTACCAAATATTTTCAAAATTTTTGATACCCATTTGAAACTTATTCAACAGCCAAACCAAAATGCAGATCTTTGTTAAGACTCTGACGGGTAAAACCATAACTTTGGAGGTTGAGCCCGCTGACATAATCTCGAACGTCAAAAGTAAAATCACAGACAAAGAAGGGATTCCCCCAGACCAGCAGCGTCTGATTTTCGCCGGCAAACAGCTCGAAGATGACCGCACACTTTCAGACTACAACGTACAGAAAGGTTAACTATCACTATCATCATCAACCATAATTTGATTAACCGTGGAAAGAAAATTTACCACGAAGAAACTAACGACTGATAGGTACTTTTGACCAATAAAAGACTTTATTTGTTATTTTAGTTTTTACAGATCGGTAGAAAATGATCTTTGTCATCAATTCGTTGATACGATATACCAAAAAATTTTTTTTTTAAATCAGCGGCGAATAAAATGACTCCAAGTTTTCAGTCTATAAAAATCTCAAGAAGTCATTTTATTCGTGGTTGGCGATTCGAAATTTTTTTTTTTTTTTTTTTTTTTTTTTTTTTATAGTCTATATCAATGGTATGGTAGCAAAGGTGATTTAAAAAATTTTTTGTCGTACGCTAAAATAATAAGTAAGCCTTTTAGAGACATTTTATTGGTGAAAATTACGTATCAATCGTTACTTTATTCGTGGTAAATTTTCTTCGCACGGGCAATCGAATTACTAAAAAAATTAATCAACTGAAATTTATTTAAACAGATTCCACTTTGCACCTTGTGCTACGGCTCAGAGGCGGCATAAACAAGTTCAAAATCGAGCCAACTTTGAAACTTCTGGCTGAAAAGTACAACTGCAACAAGATGATTTGCCGGAAGTGTTACGCGAGGAATCATCCAAAGGCCACGAACTGCAGAAAAAAAAAGTGCGGACATTGCAACGACCTTAGACCCAAAAAAGAATGTAAAAAGTAGTTTTTTAAACTACAGTGTTGACCCCTTTTTTGTGAAATATACAGTCAGTGCAATTTTTTCACTTTAATACGCAAGTAAAAGTTTGAAAAAAGTATTTTTTAAATATTAAGATTCTAATCAAATTTGAAAAGCACTTATTTTAGTTAAATAAATTATTTTTATTCACACGGTACTGCCATAAGTTTATAAAGATTGAAAATTAGGTATTCATTAGTTAATCTGATGAATTAGTGAGACTTAATTTTATGAGTTTATTTTTGATTCAATCTTATTTTTTATAATTTTATCTGAAGTATCTGTGATTGTTTTATAATTTATAATAATTTAAAATCTTAATTACTTTTTACTATTTTTTATACTTTCTGTATTTAATGTAGTTGGCCTATACAGTTGATAAATAAAAATGTTATAAAAAAAAAAATCTTTAAAAACGCGTATAAAATTTCTATGAGTTTTTAAAACACATGAAACTTAAAATTTTTTGTTTAAAAAACTTAGATTTTCTAAATCACCACAAATATAATTCACTGTTACTTTGATTTAATAAATCTTAATCAAGTTATATTTTTGAGGTAAAGAATTCAAATGCAGTAAAAAGTCTCCAGACATAACGATTTCAAATATGATTTCGTAAAAAAATGTTAGCTTGTTAAAAAAATAAAAGATTTTTTTAATGAAAAAAAATTAGTGTTTATAATTTAAAATACATCATTTGTGTAAATTCAGTGAATATTTTTTTGAACTGTGAGTTTGGAATTTGAGAGTTAACTTCGACTCCCTGCGGTGCGATGGAAGGTTGAGGGCCTGCATCTGCTGCAGTACAAGTCAGGTCAAAAACGCAATTTCTTGTATTTTACGGTTTTTGTAACTTATTGTAAAACTAGCTCTTCTGAGGATAGGAAAAATTCAGCGGAGATCAGAAGTTTTTGCGCGCACGCGGAACATCATAAGTTTTGCGCGCACGCGGAGATCGGAAGTTTTAGCGCGCACGCGGAGTACCTAAGTTTGCGCGCACGCGGGATAATTTAGTTTGCGCGTACGCGCAAATTTTTATTTGAAAGGGTAAGTTTGCGCGTACGCGGAAGGTGCCGTCCAGACAGACTCCATTGGGGAGGCGGCGGCGTCAGCAGCAGCGGCTCCTCTTCTAGTTTGTCACAATGGCAAATGGATATTGAAAATAAACTTTTAAATGTTAAACGCGTGCTCGTTCAAGAGAAGAAGGTCATAGATCACTACTGGGTGAAAAGTGTCTACGGAAAGGTCGTGCAAAAATTTAAAAGAGAGCTCGACGGGGCAACGGTGGTGGAGTTTGCTTACGATTGGCGACTCGACATTATCGAGAACGCAAAATTCCTATGTCAGTTTATATTAGATCTCGCGGTGAAATACAGACACAATAGCATGCTGAATCTTACAGGTATAATACTAAAATACGCCATATCTCAGTTTGGCCTTCACAGAACATCTGTAAAAAAATTGTCTATATATTTCACTCCTCGCCGATTTTTGGACAGAATTATCTCTTGGACATGTTCAAATTGGACTCCTCCTCTTCTCAAGTATTGTACGGCGATTACGGCAGCAAAGGCTCAGGCCGAAGCTTTGCTGGAGGCTTTGGTAAACGATTTTTTTGATAAGCCGAGTTGTTTCTTCAGCAGAGAATAAGGTAAAGGACCCAATTGTGGACCCCTTACCCCAATTAATGGTCCCCTTCAGCAAAAATCATTTTTAAATATTTTTTTAATGCAAATATCGGCATAAAACTATTTTAAAATAAACTTATGTTATCAAAGAATATTTCGAAATTTTTTTTTCAAGTTTACGTTAATAATTCCGTTTTATTTTGAAAGTCACAATGTAGGTTGACTCGAGGGTTAGGTTGGTGTTCTCGTTGCAGCGAATCAAGCAACTTTCAAACTTGAATTTCTAGGCATACTTTATTTATTTACGCAATGTATCTCTGATCAATGAAAAGCTTAGACTTCAAAAATTAGTATAGTATCAATTTTGTAAGTTAGAAATATAAATTTTTAAATAAATAATGCAGTTCTCATAATTGGGCCCTAGTCTCAAGGTACCCCAATTAATGGTCCTGAAGAGCAGCGGTCCATTAATACGAACCTTTAAATGAAACTCCGAGTACCCCAATTAATGGGACGTTAGTTTTGGCTTTCATACCGAGTTTTATACACTAAAATATCAGCTTTATAAATCTTCTAATGTGGTTAAATTACTTTTGTCAATGAAAACTGTAACTACTTTTAACTTCAATGTCAACAAAAATCGTAACCTCAAAAGTCAATAGTTAGAAATAAAATCACAGGGTCCATTAATTGGGGTAAGAAAAATGTTAAGGGGATATCGCATGTAAAAAAGGTCCATTAATCGGGGTACTTTGACACACAGTTTCAAAAATACGGTCCAAAAGGTCTCTACTTTAAACATTAATTACTCTGTAAATAAATAAAATTTTTTAATAAAAAAAATTGATTTTGATTCTTAAGACCACTAAAATTAAGTATGTACAAAAAAAATTAACCTCACTTGCTTGGTTTTTTCTATAAAATTCAAAAACCCCGAAAGTTGTGATTTTTGGGGTCCACAATTGGGTCCTTTACCTTACGTCCGCAAATTTATTACAATATTTAAAAAGTCCTATCTTTTCATGCTGAGAGAAAATGATTTTTTGGAAAACGATACCCTCATTTTGATGACTGCTCTCAAAATTGTATTCGGTACTCGAACGAGTGCTTGAAAAAATTAAGCGATCCCGATGCTCTTTGCGTATTCGCTTACAATTTAAGAAAAACGCCTCTCCTCCACGGATCGTGGTGGGAACATTCGCTCTTTTTGAATTCTTTCGTTAAAGCGGATTGTGTACTGCCTAAAAATATACTCACCAATGGTAGTATTCTCATGAGATCGGAGGATCTCCAAGCTTTATGCCAGATTCACAATAGCAGACAAATTTATGACTAAACGGAGAGCAGTCATAGCGATACCGTTAATTCTTCGTATCTTTTGGGCTGTATTATGAAAGAAGTGAATCAATTTTTAAAGGAAACTTCCGTAAGAAAATAAGAATAGTTTAAAAATTTTCACGTAAGCGGGTGGTTAAGCCATACGTATTATGATGGATCAGCGTATAAAATTTATAAACGGGCGCCTCAATGGACGCAACTTATTTAAATCCGAACTTTTGCAAGTCCTTCCCCTTATTGCCGTGCGCTGTAATTCAAACAAAAACAATCGAATTGAATAGTGGAACAAATAAAGAGAAAAAATTTGTAAAAAAAAAACATGTTGGAGTCAGGCCATAGACTCGGAAAATGCGCAATCTATAGAGATGTTGCGAAATCTCGTCAACGTCGACTACAAGATTGTTCAAAATTTACTGGCTTTGTCGTCGTCGTCATCGAGCGGCGGTGGTGGTAACAATACTTAAAAATTTTAAAACACTCGAGAACCCAAGCAGTAGATAAATTTATATAAAAGAGTAGCGGTCGCGGCACCCGTCACCGCTGCTAAATTAAAAAAAGGTAGTTCGACGATGCTTGGACAAACACCTCTATCTCCTGAAATTGTGATGCCCCCGTATTCGTTAGAAGATTATATCAACGACGTTCAAATGCAGTCATCTAAAATCGACTCTACTATGAACGGCGACGACGATGAAGGCGTACTACCACAAGATGAAACGGCTCAATTTCTACAATCTGTTAATGAAGCTTTTAATATTTATGTAACGACTATAGACGAATTTGAATAGGGATTTTTAGAAAAAGCTTTTAACAACGCCGAGCAAAGGCAGAACGTAATCGATAAATTCAAGTCTATGTATAAGAAAAATATGTTTTAAGACAAAAGGATTGAACAATTAATACATTTGGTGCAACAATCAAATGACATATAGATTCCAATTTTTTCTTATTATTAATTTTTTTATTAAAATAATACATATTTTTCAACTTATATAATTAAATTATTATATTTTTTTAAAATTACATTATTTATTTGAATATACAAAGTAAAAATAAAGTGGTGGTGTGTGGCATGGTTTTTGAGAGGCAAGTGTCTGAAACAAAAAAAATACATACACAGAATTAAAATCAAATTATAAAAATATTTTTTAAATAAATCATCATCGTTCTCGTCTTCTATATCCGATTAAAAAAACCTTTCCAAGTCGACGACTACGTCTCTACATTTATTATTGGATGATGATGCTACACACAGCTGTTTACGTAAGACGTACCACTCATTGATTTTGTGTACGTCCACAATTTATCGTAATTGATAAAATAGTTGTGACATTTATTTATTGAATAAATCGTAAATAGTCTAACGTTTATGGGAATAAGTGACTATTATCATCGATAAATACGGTGGGCAAGCCGTTGTTCAACAGGCCCATACCCTTCAAGGCTGCCATAGGCTTGGTACCGTTTATCAAACGAGAAAAGCTTTTTGTGAAATCCAACTCGTTCAAAAAACTGGTAACGTGCGCGCAATTTCCGGCCGACCATAAAATTTTATCCCCATAAAAAGTCTCGCAGACCGAAAAAATGTTGTTTATATTTATTTATCAAGGTCTCGTCCAAATCCAATACTATATTACATCTTAGCGTAGACCGATTAACTTTTTTTTTCTCTCGTATTATGTTCGACGACGACGTCTTTTCTCATCTCGTTTTTTTTGGAACTGGTTTTTAATTTTTGCTCCTCTCTCTCGACGACGAGGACGACGACGACAATAAGTATTCAAACTGCCGCTAGAGTCCCCGACATCATCGCGGCAAACTAAGGACGGCGGAGCCGTCAAAGAGATATTATTGTCACTTTTTTTTTTAATGTAAAAAATATTCGCTAAATTATATGAGTATTTTTACTCTACGCCGCGCGTTCAAAACAAAGAAGAAAATGAGCGATGAAATTTAGAAAGCATTTTTATAAAATCGTTGGGAGCGTTAAAAGACTCTACGGGAAGCCACAGAGTTTTGAATTTGACAGCCTGTCGTAGGATCAACGAGTTGAGCATAATAAATATTAATTTCAATTGTCTCGCGGTATCCAGCATTAGAATTTTATTCGCGTCGCTGGTCATGTGTGCCGTGGGATCGCGTCCAGCGACTGGCCTTTCGAGACCATT
The DNA here is from genome assembly GCA_038277355.1 of Encarsia formosa. NCBI lineage: Eukaryota > Metazoa > Arthropoda > Insecta > Hymenoptera > Aphelinidae > Encarsia > Encarsia formosa. The sequence continues at coordinate 1,627,680 of CM076185.1, read as the reverse complement.
TTTTTTAATATTTTCAAATTTTCTAAATCGAATGTAATACATCGCTCACAGTTTTTGAGAGCGTTCTGTCGTGATTAGCCTTCAACAATTTACCGTCCTTTTCTACATCGGATTTCTTTTTCAACTGGTCGATCAATACTCCCAAACGTTCGTCACTCTTTTTATCCTCCACGTCAAAATGAATTAGCGATTTATTATTTGTAAATTATTTGTTGTCGGGCGAGCCGATGACCCGTCTTCTTGCGGTGGTGAGCGGTACATTCCTACTATTTATCTTATTATTCAATTGTATGATGTTATATTATATTGTGTGTATATATATATATATATACTAGGGGGTACCCCCCTGCTCGCTTCGCTCGCCAACCCCCATAAAAATAGTTATAAAATATGGAGTTTTTTCACAGTTAATATTTAACATGTTTTTTGAGTTAAGTTTGTGTATTGAATAAAAGTTCAAACATGTTTAGGTAAAATTGTTGAATATGATTTAAATTGAAAAAAGAAAATGTTATTATGGTGAGTCTAAAAAAATAGTTATAAAAATTAAATAGTAAGTTAAAATACTTCAAGTACTTGAAACATGTTGAATATAATATTTTTTAACCGTTTTGAAGTACTCCTTTAAAAAGGGCTTTTAAAATTACACTCCTCTAGGAAAAGCGCCCTTCAAAGAGGTTAAATATGGAGTTTTTTGACAGTTAAGGTGCTCGTACAGGAGAAGCTCCTATAATTTAAAATCAACTCCTCCGGGAGGAGCCCCTTAAAACATGTTGAATATAAGGTTTATTGACGTTTTGAGGTGCTCCTCCGAGAGGAGCTCTGAAAATTACGGCTCCTCCGGGAGGAGCCTCTTAAAACATGTTAAATATAAGGTTTTTTGAAGGTTTTGAGGTGCTCCTCCGGGAGGAGCTCTTTTTTTTTTGGCTCCTCCCGGAGGAGCCGTAATTTTCAGAGCTCCTCCCGGAGGAGCCAAAAAAAAAAGAGCTCCTCCTGGATATAACTATATAATATAGGAAGATATATATACATACCTTAAGTATTTACATAGAGCTATGAACGTCTCGTATATTTGTTCGTAGAAGCCTCTGTAAATTCGTATTTGTTAACACAGGACATGTTTGACGTCTTGGAATATTTCGAATGAGTCACACAATTATTAGATATGGATATAGACTCGTGACTTCCGGTGAGCTGTCCCTTGTTAGTGGCCGAAATCACTACATCGGTCTTGTTCGGCCTGGCGTCGATCCCCACCATGTAAGAAAATGGCGCCTCGTCAGTCGTCTTCAAAAATGAATGCGGTACTTTAGAGGTAGTGGTGGTCATATTTAAAAAACTTTTATTATTCGACATTTTCAAATGTTTTTTTTTTTTTTTTTGAAGTTCGGACGGGTGGGGTCACACCACACGCACACACACAGACGCGCACAAAATAAAAAAGGTCTCTGCAAAAATATAAATATATTGTGTAATAAAGAATTGTATCTTATATATATATTTTGAATATAAAATATAATTGTATACGACTTAATATTAGGAAATGCGATCGATAACTTACGAACCTACTACTACGTACTGTACACGTCGAGTCGGAGACAGAATGATTCGCATCCTCCCGACCCGACAAGTTATATAGCCAACCGTTACCAATTCCCCCCTCCTCGTCGCGGGCGGGCGATCGTGTTTTTGTTACTTTGTTCTTCGTCGTCGGGTGTGGCACCACCGCTCACACCACCACACAAACACAGAGTAACGCGCCATCCGTATCACTTTTTTATGTATACCTTTTATCCCGAAAGATACGAACAGATGAATAAAATAAAAAAATAAAATAAAAAACCATCTTTCAGTAGAGTTACAGTGAATTCTGTTCATTTTTTTAAACTTTAATTATAAATTAATTCGAGTATCTACTCTGATTTTGATATTATGTTTTCGGGGATACGAACAGATGAATGAAATGAAATCAAAAATCATTTTCCGGACGAGTTTTTAATAAATTTTTTTCAGTTTTATTTCTTTAATTAATTTTTACTCAAATTATTTAAAATTCCTACTCTGATTCTGTTGATATTTTTTTGGAATATGAACAGATGAAGGAGATGAAATCAAAGAATCATCTTCCGGACGAGTTTTAAGTAAATTTTTCTTTTCTTTTTTACGCATCTTTTTTCTTTTTTTTTTTTTAAACTTGAATTCAATTTTTTTTTAGTAAAAGTTTACTATCAATTTATTCAATTTAGGTGTCGTTCAATATCGTTAAAATCATTCGAACTCGACGGAGCCGCAGATTAACGATTAACAGTCGACCAAAGATATTCATGCATCACCGAAAAGCAGAAACTGTATTAGGGTAACTAAAAATAAAAAGACTTAAAAATCTAAGAGCTTTTTTTTTTAATTGATTCTTTGAAAAGTAATATTATTCTAATTAATAAATCTGCGGCTCCGTCGAGTCCGAATGATTTTAACGATATTGAACGACACCTAAATTGAATAAATTGATAGTAAACTTTTACTAAAAAAAAATTGAATTCAAGTTTAAAAAAAAAAAAAGAAAAAAGATGCGTAAAAAAGAAAAGAAAAATTTACTTAAAACTCGTCCGGAAGATGATTCTTTGATTTCATCTCCTTCATCTGTTCATATTCCAAAAAAATATCAACAGAATCAGAGTAGGAATTTTAAATAATTTGAGTAAAAATTAATTAAAGAAATAAAACTGAAAAAAATTTATTAAAAACTCGTCCGGAAAATGATTTTTGATTTCATTTCATTCATCTGTTCGTATCCCCGAAAACATAATATCAAAATCAGAGTAGATACTCGAATTAATTTATAATTAAAGTTTAAAAAAATGAACAGAATTCACTGTAACTCTACTGAAAGATGGTTTTTTATTTTATTTTTTTATTTTATTCATCTGTTCGTATCTTTCGGGATAAATTCATTAATATTAACATAGATCTGAAAGTAACAACATGTATACTTTTGTTTTAGTTCTGTCCAAAAAAAAACCACTCGCCGTAAATTCTTACCTTTTTAAAGGTCTTTCTTTTTAAAGATTTCATTTCTTTCGCTAGGTATAAGGTGAAACTAAAAAAAAAATGGTAAAATTTACCAATTGATACCTGAGTAGAACAAAAAACTTATGACTCCATTGAGATGAATGATTTTATCGATATTGAAGGACAATTAAAATGAATTGATTTTATTGTAAACTTTTTTTACTGATTTTTAAACATCAAGTATAAAAAAAAATTTTTATTTTGATAATTCTGTTATAGCAACTATAGCAGTAAAAACCTAAGTTGCCGTTGGTATCTTACATTTTTAAATGTTTTTTTTTTTTTTAATTTTATTTATCTCCAGGCTTTAAAAAAAAAAATGATATTTTAATAACTATTAATTTTTTATTTTTCAAACTATTTAATAACTAGGTATAAGGTGAAACTAAAAAAATTGGTAAAATTTACTAATTGATTCCTGACTAGAACAAACAACTTATGATCACCATCACATTTGAATGCGGCAAATGTCAATGACCAAGTTGAGGTAGTTGGTACACAGCGGATAAAACTAAAATTAAACTTGATAGTCAGACAAATTCATCTTGGAAAATAAACTGAGAACAATAAACCTTATCCGTGTTGGTGTTTTGACTCAGAATTTATAAGTTCCAGTAATGATCTAAATGTATTTACTTGCCTGACAATTTGAATAATTCCATGAGACATTGATCCCACTTAAACTACCCCAACTTGGTCATTGACATTTGCTGCAGCAAGTTAAGGTAGTTGGTATATAGCGGATAAAACTAAAATTAAACTTGATAGTCAGACAAATTCATCTTGGAAAATAAACTGAGAACAATAAACCTTATCCGTGTTGGTGTATTGACTCAGAATTTATAAGTTCCAGTAATGATCTAAATGTATTTACTTGCCTGACAATTTGAATAATTCCATGAGACATTGATCACCATCACATTTGAATGCAGCAAATGTCAATGACCAAGTTGAGGTAGTTAGTACACAGCGGATAAAACTGAAATTAAACTTGATAGTCAGACAAATTCATCTTGGAAAATAAACTGAGAACAATAAACCTTATCCGTGTTGGTGTATTGACTCAGAATTTATAAGTTCCAGTGATGATTTAAATGTATTTACTTGTCTGACAATTTGAATAACCCCATGAAACATTGATCACCATCACATTTGAATGCAGCAAATGTCAATGACCAAGTTGAGGTAGTTGGTACACAGCGGATAAAACTGAAATTAAACTTGATAGTCAGACAAATTCATCTTGGAAAATAAACTGAGAACAATAAACCTTATCCGTGTTGGTGTATTGATTCAGAATTTATAAGTTCCAGTAATGATTTAAATGTATTTACTTGCCTGACAATTTGAATAATTCCATGAGACATTGATCACACTTAAACTACCTCAACTTGGTCATTGACATTTGCTGCAGCAAGTTAAGGTAGTTGGTATATAGCGGATAAAACTAAAATTAAACTTGATAGTCAGACAAATTCATCTTGGAAAATAAACTGAGAGCAGTAAACCTTATCCATGTTGGTGTATTGACTCAGAATTTATAAATTCCAATGATGATTTAAATGTATTTACTTGTCTGACAATTTGAATAACCCCATGAGACATTGATCACCATTCACATTTAAACTACCTCAACTTGGTCATTGACATTTGTTGCAGCAATTTTCACTGGATAAATAAATCTCTACAGCACCAGCAGAAGGTTTCACAAGTTCAACTCACTCTAACTCATAGATGATTATCATAGGGAGACTTTAGATATTTTGTTTTGAAAAATTATAGCCAAATATTTTTCTATAATTATTGATGGTTAACGGTCATAATATTTATTAATTAAATTATGTTAATAGTGAATTTAGCGTGATGCCGCTGTATATTTTATTATATCCTACTTTTTTAATTACTTAATTATTTCTAAATCATGTAATAAAATAATAATAATTATGACCGCTGTCTTTTGCTCAGCTGCTCGGGTCTCGGCGGCTCGGCCTCTTGCGTGCGCGCACCTCACCTGCGCAGCCTGCTCGCATGCCTTGCTGCAGGCTGCAAGAGTGAGACAGCGTTACGTAAGATCCGGTTTAAGCCACATGCAGCGCATGTAGAGAAACCGGATGCTCAGGGACTGGAAACGAAAAAATTTCTAAAGGAAATCACCGTTTCGAATTTTGAGACGGTCATAACTTCTTTACGCAGAAATTTTTCAGGATGATTTTTTTTTTAATCTTCTCAGGGGATCTTAGGCTATGCGTAGAATATATGGTCAAGGAAAAATAATCATCCTAATAGTAACTTATTAATAAAAAACAAAACAAACGTTTAGTTTTTGTGAACTACACAAACTTTATTCATATGACAGCTGTTTCGACGTCTTAGCGTCTTCATCAGATTAAATACAAACTGTAACTTAAATGTAGGTTTACAAACGTTTATATAGTATAATTTTGTGGGTGTGGTAAGATCATTCTTCCAATAATACTTCTAACAATGTAAACATAAGAACTTGTAATCAAAACAGATTAAGCAAAGGTGAGTTATTTAGATCTAGCTGATTATTTAAAAAAAAAAAAATAATGATATTATATTGACAAAGGCAGATAAAGGAAATACTATAATTGCTATTAATAGAATGGATTATGTTGAAAAAACCATGGAATTCCTGAACCCAACTAAATTTACACAAATTGGTTTTGATTTAACTACGAAGTTTCAGTCAGATGTAAAAGAGACTCTAAAGAATAGTATACTTTTTTCGGAGGAAGAATGTTTGAGACTTGTTTGTATGAACCCTCAAGTTCCTAGACTTTATTCACTTATTAAGCTGCATAAACAGAATAATCCAATAAGACCAATAGTTTCTTTTATAAACTCACCATCATATAAATTATCTAAAATGATTATCTCAATTTTGAATAAATATTTAAATTTCAAATCTAAATTTAGTATTAAAAACTCGATAGAATTATCAAAAAAGATATCAACTATTAAAATCCCTAATAACTCCATTTTACTCTCTTTTGATGTAGTTAATTTGTTTCCTAATATTGATCCTCTTGAAGTTAAAGAATTGATAGAAAGATTATTATTTGGGAAAAGAATTAACCCATTAATTATTAAAGATATCATGCAATTACTAGATACAGTTTTAAGTCAGAATTATTTTGAATTTGATCAAAAGTTGTTTGTTAGTAAAGACGGTTTGATAATGGGGAGCCCCTTAAGCCCTATTTTATCTGAAATATTTATGGATGACCTAGAATCTAAAATAAGTAACATTGAATTTTTTGATAAATTTAAATTCTGGTTTAGATACGTAGATGACATTTTTGCTTGTTTTACAGGTTCTAAAAGACAACTAGATGTATTTTTTAATAATATTAACAAGATCCATAAAAACATAAAATTTACATTAGAAAAAGAGATTGAAAACTCTTTAAATTTTCTTGATCTTAGTATAACAAAAAGAAAAATTAATTCTTTTGAGAGTGACCTGATATTAGGAATATTTCATAAACCTACTCAGACTGATACAGTTATACATTATAATTCTTGTCATCCTCATACACAAAAAATGGCATCTTTTAATTGTTATATACATAGATTATTGTCAATCCCAATGCCCTGTGAGAATTATACGAAAGAACTGAATATAATTAAACAATTAGCAATCAATAACGGTTACTCATTAGAATTAATTGATAGATTATTAAAAAATAAGAATGAAAGGATGGCGATTAAAATTATTTATCCTTATTCTGATCAAGAAAAAAGATTTTATTTTTCATTTACTTTTATGGGTCAATACTCATCTGTAATTTATGATATTATTAAAAAATTAAATCCGAATATCTTTTTGTCTTTTAGAACAGATAAAAAACTGAGTTCATTTGTTAAAAACAATAAAAACCTTAATAGAATAAATAAATTTGATTCAAAATCTGGTGTTTATAAATTAAATTGTGGTAGTTGTAATAAAGTTTACGTAGGACAAACGGGACGTAAATTTGAAAAGAGAATTAGAGAACATTTGTATGAATTTAATATTAGGGGAGACAATTCGAATTACGCGAAACACCTTAATGAGGAAAGCCATGTTTTTGATGGTGAATATGAAGTATTGCATATTTGCCAGAAAGGAAGCTTACTTAATGCTTTAGAGTCTCTTGAAATTAATAGATTAAAAAACTCAGGATGTTTATTAAATAATCAGCTAGATCTAAATAACTCACCTTTGCTTAATCTGTTTTGATTACAAGTTCTTATGTTTACATTGTTAGAAGTATTATTGGAAGAATGATCTTACCACACCCACAAAATTATACTATATAAACGTTTGTAAACCTACATTTAAGTTACAGTTTGTATTTAATCTGATGAAGACGCTAAGACGTCGAAACAGCTGTCATATGAATAAAGTTTGTGTAGTTCACAAAAACTAAACGTTTGTTTTGTTTTTTATTAATAAGTTATTATTATGGATCTACATCAAGTATCACAAAACACATTGAAACATCCTAATAGTGTTTTTTTCATGAACGACCTAACCTAAAACCGAATTTCAATGTATATAAAGCGTACGCTTTAACGGCAGTCGGTTAAAAAAACCTACTCGCCGTCAAAGTGCTACCGCACTTTAGGATTTATGGACGGCTGTATTTGAATGTTCGATTATTTATCCTCTTCTTTTAAAATTTTAATGGTCAACGGGTGGTGGTGGTGGTGGCCTCCGTTATTCTTGTACAGTACACTGAGAAAAATGGTCTATTTACGACAAAATTACTTTCCTTTTGACTATCAATCTTTTGCGGGAAGTTGAATTCCTTCTATTGCAAAAGTAAAATAATTTTGCCGTAAAATCCGTTGTATTTGACGCAAAATTAAAATCCTTTTAGTAGGATCCTTTTGCAGTAATGCATATTTGCATTTACCGTTAAAAGATTTCTTTTTGATATAATTTCGTGAAAATTTTTCAAAATTTTTTTTTTTTTCTAAACGATTTTCTTTTGCTGCCAAAAGGATTTCCTTTTGACTGATTTTAAAAAAATGTAACGAAATAAAAAAATTATAATAAATAATAGAAGTAAAGTTCATTATAATTTTAAACTTGATTTTTATTATATTTAAGTTAAAAATATTTATTCACAAGGATTAAACATTTTCTTATTTCAAAAAAATAAATAAATAAATAAATAAATAAATTGATTTTAAAAACAGTCTATAACTTTTGAGATTTTAAATTTAAAAATATATTTCCTTACTCGGCAACTGACAAAATCTCTTTCTCAAATTTTATTTTAATACGTAAAAAAAAAAAAAAAAAAAATAAATAAAGGCAGAAGTAAAATAAAAAAAATAGTTGATTTTCCGAATTGGTGACTTTGCATCCCTTTAACACTTCATTTATTTATTTATAAGCCGCTTTTTATTTATATAGACCATTTATTATGGAATTATTACGAAGGTACAATGGCTCAGCGGCAGAGTACGCGACTTCTACCTCAAAGGTCCCGGGTTCGATTCCAGGTCAAGTAGAATTTGACTAGGATTTTTTAAAGTGTGCACTAGTATTTTTTCAGCATTAAAAGAATATTGTGAGCATGCTTTGCTAATATTAGGATGAAAAAGTAATTTTTTTTTTTATTATAAGCATTTTTAATTATTCGCTGAACGAAATTACCTCAAAAGGAATTCCTTTTCTAGCTAAAGGATTTCTCTAGAAAAGGATTTTCCTTTTGAAACAAAAGGATTTCATTTAAGGGTCTATTTTGAGATTATTTTCCTTTTGCGACAAAAGGATTCCCTTTGTCTCAAGAGGATCGTTTTCTCAGTGTACCATGACTACTGCTATCACCATATTTATTCACGTTACAGTACTGATTATGAGTGGTGGCAGCGGCACCACCAGTGGCAGCTGTGCCGACCTCGTTGCGTTCAGCATTATCCTTCCTTTTTTTTAAATATGTTTTTACAGATATGTACAATATAAAGCCGCTAAAGACGGCAATCGTAATCGCCAGTAATATGATTACGGCCAACAGTATAGTATATATATTCGAACAATTTATCATCGCCATTTTGCGCACCCGTGGATGGGGGCGATATTCATGAGATTTTCGCAGAGATATCGCCGGTCAATGTGAAATTATTGCCGGGACCGTTAATAATTTCACGCCGAGCGAGATGCGTGCGAGAATCGCAGAGAAATCGTTCTTTTTTTTTGAAAGTTTTTTTGTGGGTACAAAACAAAATTAAAAATGGTTGAGTACTTATTTTAATATGTGCGAGCGGCAAAATTTCATCCGATATTTAGAGTCTTTTTTATAAAAACTGTTCAGAAAGGATATGCCGTCGTCGTCGGTTTTTTTGTTGAATCGATCCAACGCATACGCCTTGTATCCGGGAAATGCGTTTGCGAGCTCTTTTCGCGTATCGTTTATAATATTATGCAATGCTGCATCGCTGCCACTGCCTCCGCCACCGCCACCGTCCTTCTCCTCTGCGACGACGAGTCTAGACACTTTAGTTTTATAGTTATTTATTATATTTGCATACGACTCTTCGGCTCTACCGAAAAAATCCTCGATTTCTTCTCGATGCGTTTCCATGAGGTTTTCAGAGGCCATTTCTGAACGCCGTTTGCCGTCTTTACGGAGGACGCTCTGAATATATTGATCAGTTTTTAATTTCGCGAGAGTCGTAAATTACGAATCCTTCCAACAGCCTACCGGACGTGTCCATGCTCTCGTTCAAAAAAATGTAATAAAATATGTGAAAAGAAATAAAAAAAAAACGTAAAAATATAATATATTAATGCGCCCATAAAAATTCTTTCCTCTCCCTCCGCTTACGCACAGCCTTCTTGGAAGCGGTGGCGAGAGCGAGCAGCGAATGATGGCCGGGTGGGAGAGGGGAGAACGCGCTTCGCGCCCCGAAACAGAAAGGCTGCAAACATTAGTATGTGTTGTACTGTTGTGTGCTCGACGTTATAGCTTCGTTTCGACTAAACTCGCGAGTGTTGTATCGTGTGAACATCGTATCCTCGCAACATGGCTGCCGCATCGTATCTAAATAATTACGTAGTGTCTCCGAGTGATTTGCTTTCACCTGTCAATAACGAAACCAACGATGATACCGTCGCCGAGGAGGAGGAGGCGCGGCAACAACCTATTTGTACCGCTGCCGCCATACCTGTAAATCGCTATCGCATACCCGAACTTTTGTACCGTAAAAAATCGAAATGATAATAATAGATTGTTAAGATATAACTTCAGGGTATTCGTAGAAAAATATTTAATGCAAGGCAGTGCTAAAAATACCGCCTTTGATTTTTATTATATACGGGATTGTTTTATAAGTGACAGCTTTGACAGCACTTTTCGTATTTTATTCAAAAAATCTATAAAGTCTTCGAACGGTCGTATAGGATTGGAAAATGATTGTATGATCGGGAAATACAGCGATTGCTTGGTCCCCAAGCTCTAAAACCTCAAATATCCTGGTTACCGAGTGGAATCATTTTACAGGTTCAGCGTACTTTATATTTGAATATCAAATAATGAAATAAATAACCAATAAACAAACGCAAATTTTTACGCTTTTCTCGAAATGTGTCTCTATCATAGAAGCATTAAATTTATAGTTAAAATAAAAAATTTGCTAATAATGTTGCAAACAAAGAGTTTAACAATAAGTAAAAGCTTAAAGTGTTTTCCTAGTCATCCAGGCAGTTTTGGAGTTAAAAATTTCAGATTTACAACTATATGGTATAATTGCAACAGTGCAGCGTGATAAGGTATTGTAACAAAATTATTTATTTCAGGTTCAAGTTAACTAAAATGCACTCATATTTTTGGAATAAATCAACTCGGGCTCTCAAGGTTTTCGGGGGTTTAGAAGATCAATTTTTTTGTTGAACTCGGGTGCCCAGAGTTTTGGGAGGTTTAGAGCTTGGGGGATAGCCGATGAGTTTTTTTGTTGAACTAGGGCGCCCAGGGTTTTGGGGGTTTAGAGCTTGGGGGATAGCCGATAAGTTTTTTGTTGAACTCGGGCGCCCAGGGTATTTAGGGGTTCAAGACTTAGGGGGTATTTAACCAATCTATTTATCGAACTCAACGTTTTTTTTTTTTAGATGCATTTTTAAGGGCGGCATCTTTCTTCGCGTAGGGGCGGCAAATTACCTAATCCGCCTCTGCCTGCAACGAAGACGACCTGATGGATATGGGTGCACATCTACACGCTAAACATAACATCAATATGCCGGGATATTTTCTATACACGCCACAATGGATAGAGCTTATACGCGACGCATTCTCCAACGCCCATAAATATTATCAGCCGATAGCAATGTCGAGAAATGAAACCTTACACCTACACTGAGAAAAATGGTCTATTTACGACAAAATTACTTTCCTTTTGACTATCAATCTTTTGCGGGAAGTTGAATTCCTTCTATTGCAAAAGTAAAATAATTTCGCCCCTAAAATCCGTTGTATTTGACTTAAAATTAAAATCCTTTTAGTAGGATCCTTTTGCAGTAATGCATATTTGCATTTACCGTTAAAGGATTTATTTTTGATATAATTTCGTGAAAATTTTACAAAATTTTTTTTTTCTTTTTCTAAACGATTTCCTTTTGACTGATTTTTCAAAAATGAAATAAATTTTTTTATTTCGTACGAAATAAAAAAATTATAATAAATAATAGAAGTAAATTTCATTATAATTTTAAACTTAATTTTAATAATATTTAAGTTAAAAATATTTATTCGCAAGAATCAAACATTTTCTGATTTCAAAAGAAAAAAAAAAAAAAAATTTGAATTTAAAAACAGTCTATAACTTTTGAGATTTAAAATGTAAAAATATATTTCCTTACTCGGCAACTGACAAAATCTCTTTCTTAAATTTTATTTTGGTATGGTATGGTATGGTATTTGTGGGAGGGGTACGCGGTCCCTACCCGGGAACATGCGACCCCAGCACTCAGGCAAACACCCATTGTGCTGATTTCCCTGCCTTACTCAATCCCTGTTCAAGGCCACTTCGATGTGGCCTATTGCCGTCGTGATTGCCGAAACACTTGCCTCCCTTAGATCCAATGGATCTATAATGGGTCCGCCAAGCCTTCTGGTCCGGAGTGTGGCTCAAGCGGGACATTCACAGAGAAGATGTCCCGTTGTTTCGGCCGGTTCTCCGCACCACCTGCAGTTTGAGACATCGCTGAGTCCTATCCTTGATAGGCGATGTCTCACCATCCAGTGGCCCGTAAGCCAGCCGATGATCATCCTGAGTTTTGTTCTGCTAGTCCTTCTCAGGTCTCGCTGCCATGTTTCAGGCGGCTTGTCACCGATGAGGCTCTTTGCCTGCCTCAGCCCCTGGTGATCATTCCATCTTCGGTCAGCTACACCTGTCATCCAGCGTTCCATGGCTTCTTGCATTGAGCAGTCGGGCATTCCAACGTTGCATTGGTCCGCCCTGATGCCCAAGGCGCCCCGGTTCGCCAGCCTGTCTGCCTTTTCGTTGCCCAGGATCATCGAGTGTCCTGACACCCATAATAGGGTGACACAGTGGTTCAACGCCATGTTAGTCAGTGTCTCTTTGCAGAGAGCCACTTCCCTCGAGCTTGTGGCTCAGCCCTTGAGCGCCAAAAGCGCCGCTTTGCTGTCGGAGCAAATCGTGACTGGGCATCTCCTGTTAACCTCTCTCAGCGTGGCCCGTGCACACTCCGTGATCGCCCTTACCTCAGCCTGAAAGACTGTGGCAAAGTCGTCAAGGTGTAGCGTTATCTCCCTGGAACAGCCCTGTCTTCAGGCTCCGGCGCCCACGCCTTCCTTTCTTTTCGAGCCATCTGTGAACCAGACAACTCCCTGACCTGTATACTTGTGCCGTCCTCCTTGCCAGTCGGCCCGGCTGCCCGTTTCGACTCTAAACGGCTTGTTGAAACTGATGTTCCTCGCCGTATGATCGAGCTTGGGCAGCTTCTCCAGATTTAGTTCTCTGGTTATCTGCCGGTCTGCTAGGTGGTCAACCTTCGCTTTGCCATCGTAGCGACACACGGCCTTGAAGGCCGCACTTCTAACCACGAGGTCGAGCGGAAGGGTTCCCGTCAGACGTTCCATCGCAACCAGTGGTGTGGTGCTCATGCATCCCGTAAGGCCTCTCAAGACGAGGGCCTGTACGCGATCCAAAATTGACTTGGCGCCCTTTACCGTCGCCACCCGGGGAGCCCATATGACTGCCCCGTGTAGTAGCTTGGGTTTTAACACCGCTGTGTATAGCCAGTGTATCTTTTCGGGCTCCAGTCCCCATGTCCTGCCAAAAGCCCTTCTGCATGCCCAGAAGGACTGAATCACCTTTGCGGAGGTGATATCGAGATGCCTTTTCCAACTGAGTTTGGAGTCGAATGTGACTCCCAGATACTTAATCTCACTGGTCAGGTCTAGTGCCCTTCCCATGAGATGTAGGCCCTTGACAGGGCCAACCTTGTATCTGGTTGTAAAGCACGTGACTCCAACTTTGCTCGGGTTCACCGTCAAGTGAACCCCCTTACACCATTTCTCGACGATTCCCAGTGCTAGTTGCATTAGGCCCGCCGCCACATCCAGATCGTCGGCCCTAACGAGAATGAAGACGTCGTCAGCATATGCCAAGGCAAAAATGCCGGCTTCATCCAACAATCTCAGTAGGGTATCGACTACCAGGCACCACATAGTGGGAGACAAAACTCCCCCCTGTGGGCATCCCTTACCGACTCTACCCTTGCGGATACGGTCGCCCCATGTGGCCAGCAGGCTCCTGGTGCTTAACATGTGGTACATCCATCTCACCAGGGTGGGCGGAATGGCATGATTCTCTGCACCCTTGCGGATGCTACCCACCCGGGTGTGATTGAATGCGCCTTCTATGTCAAGCAGGGCTGCTAGTACATAACCTTTATTCTTCATCCCGTTTCTGATCCAGGATTCCGCCTCTATAAGAGCTGTATCTACAGACTTCCCTGCCTGGTAGGCATGCTGTCTGCAGTGCAGCGGTCTGTCGACCAAAGACGTCTCCTTGAGATACCTATCCACGAGCCTTTCAAGTGCTTTCAGTACGAAGGACGACAGACATATAGGTCTGTGGTCCTTCGCGCTGGTAACCACTCTGCCTGGCTTCGGTATAAATACCACTTTCGCCGTCCTCCAGCAGGTCGGGACATATCCCAGGGCCAAGCACGCCCTAAAGAGTTTGACCAGATGGCTTAACAGTACCTCCAGCCCTTTTTGTATGAGGGCCGGGAAGATACCGTCCGGTCCGGCAGCTTTGAACGGGTCAAAGGTGCCGATTGCCCATCTGACTCTCTCCGGTGTCGTTATGGTCCTGGCCAGTTCCCAGTCCTGTCTGCCGGCTGTCGCTTCTTGCGTGCCTTGGTGTACTTCGCCTTCCCTGAAGTCGGAGAAGTGGGTCTCCAGTAGTGCGTAAATTTTATTTTAATAATAAGTAAAAAAAAAAAAAAAAAAAAGAGGTAATATAAAAGAAGTAATATAAAAAAAAAAGTTGATTTTCTGAATCGGTGACTTTGCATCCCTTTAACACTTCATTTATTTATTTGTAAGCCGCTTTTTATTTATAGAACCATTTATTATTAACATATTACGAAGGTGGGATGGCTCAGCGGCAGAGTACGAGACTTCTATCTTAAAGGTCCCGGGTTCGATTCCAGGTCATGTAGAATTTGACTCGGACTTTTAAAGTGTGCACTAGTATTTTTTAAGCATTCAAAAATTAATGTTAGCATACTTTGCTAATATTAGGATGAAAAAATAATTTTTTTTTTTTATTTTAAGCATTTTTAATTATTCGCTGAACGAAATTACCTCAAAAGGAATAAACGTCTGCGCCGCTCTTAATTCATGCTTGGGCACGATATTGAGCTTGTGACAACAAGAATTATCCTTGTTCATGTTAAACATGAATTTTGTACAGCTCGCTTTATGAACGACCGTGCGGAAGCGCAAATTATCATCGTTTTGTAAAAATTCGATCAAATACATAAACGGTACATCACATTTGAAGCAGCGGCCTGTATTTACAAATTTTTGCAAACACGCGAAAGAATAGCGATGTCCGCTACCGTCGAGCTTCATGCTTGCGCCTTTCATATACAATTTACAGCAGGCGCAAAGTATTTCACAATCAACGTGTAACATGGGAAATGTATGATCATAATTTACAGAACAAAAAAAAGTTTTTATATAACGCCTTAAAAATTTGTGAATGTTCATCAAATATTGCGATTTTTCATTATTTTCCTTACAATCGGGATTAAATTCGAACATAATTCGATGCAAATTTGAAAATTCTGTACACACCATCGTTAAGTCGGGGCTGGGTATTTTCAAGTTTGCGCAAACACTGCAAGAGCACCTCTTCTTTTTTGTAGGAGGGTGAAGAGATACGCGAGCCTTCTCCACCCTTGATGATAGATCGTCATTGCCCGTTACCGCCTTGGACGATAATGCCTTGGGCGATGCTGCCTTATACAGAAATATATATGAAATATTTCTCGGTGCGAATCACTCCTCCCCCCAAGCAGGCATTACTACTTACACAAGATTGTCGAAATCGTATAGTTGAGCGTTTACGAGTGGTAAAGTCCCGGTAAATAGATATTTAGAGTGTCGTACACCTTTATCGTTATCGTATTCGTTCCTTTATCACTGCCGCCATTGCTCCTCCTAGAGATGTACCCGATTAACGTGTATTTGTTAATTCTTACGATGGACGCGTATAATTTTGAATCGAAAATATCCATCAAATCCTTCGTACAATCGATGGGTATAGCGTATTTAATATTTATCCGTTTTATCGGAGCGTCGAATAGAGGTTTCGGTGCAAAAATATCGAGACAAATATTGTAATCAATAGCTAATTCGGTTTTCAATATACGCTTCATCCATCCAAAATTATAATTACTAAAAATGTGTCTCACCCACGCTTTCGGAATCCGCCACCATCGTTTAATCCCGCCGCAGCACGACGCATGATCCTGACTGTTTCCGTAAAGGCCACCGCACATTTTACATCTCGCATATTTTGTGGACACACAGTATGGAAATACCCTAATATTTTTTATTTCGAAGGCTCTGTAGTGCATTCTATTCGGTTTTGTTGAATTTTATTCGGCTTTGTTGGATTGTATTCGGTTTTATCGGGTTTTTCGTGTATTGTCCACTTTATCGCTACTTATAATATTATATACAACATAGCCGTGCAGCCGGAAGAGTTGGAAAATTGAAATCTTGCTTGAAAATACGCGAGATCGCGAGGATTCTTACACGAGAGTTCTATCCGCACGTAGCCCGAATCGTGCGAACGGATAGTGCAATGAAAATTTTGCGTTGTGGAATACAAATCGTCACCGTATCTTAAGCTTACGAACCAATAATCTCTATATATTTCACCGAAGCCGCACCTATAAAAAAATTCTTTTCTTGCCGATATTTTCGAGTCTAACAGAACGGGAACGCGCAATTCTGTTTTTTTTTTCCCATAATAACTGTGAATGACTTGTAACTCTGTTATATCCATTCCCGACTTATTTTCCACTTGGAAGGTACCATTATTCTTTGTGCCTCGGTGTATATTAACATTTTTAACGCCGCGCGTCGTACGTTCACGGAAATATTTTAGACTAAACAATCGCGACTCATTTGCCGCGCGTGTATTTTATTACTTTTCCAAGAAACACTGTTACGCATGTTAAAAAAAAGGCGGAGCCAGCGCGCTCAACTCTTTGAAGAGTTTTTACGCTCTTTAGGAATAAATAAATTTCAGGGACGTATTATTCTGTTACGAGGAAAAAGAACACAGGGAGGCGAAAGAAACGACGCGAAACCGAGACAAATAAACAAAAATGTGACACGCTAATAACACTAAGCTGCCCCCCCCCCCCGCACCGCTCTCGCTTTCTATTATGCGGTGAAAGAGGACGACGAATACCACTCGAGGGGCGGCCGCTCGCGACTGTAGCGCAAACACGCCTATCGCTCGCGTGTATGTGACATCCGCCCACAATCGCACACTACCGCGTCCGGCGTGTCGTGTATCAACCTTTAACATAAATAATAATACTAATAATAATCATAACCAATACCCATCACCCTCCTAAGTTGCGCTAACGACTTTTCGAATATTCTTAATTACTCCTGCCGAAAGAGCGAGGAAGGGGGCCCGTCACGAGCCGAGCTAAAAGCTCGAGCTAATTGGAGTAAGAATACCTTTAATCGAAAAAACAGCTTCCGAGTTTATGATATTATTCAAACTCCTTTATTTACAAAGAAAAATAATTCTATTTTTAAAATACAAACAGATAATTAGTTTATGGCAGTATATGAAGTCACGAAGAATTATATTTTCTGTCAATGTTCCACCGACTTAACAGCGAAATTAGTAACAATACACGTCTGCATATGGGTAACAATCCAATCTTAAATCAATTAAGTTGCGAAGCTAATATGTTTTTTTTTTTATGATGAAATTCACAAATGTTCAGTTAAAACTGAGTTAAGTTCACAAAAAAACTTATTCAAACGAATGGGTTTTTTTCAACTGCGGCTAATCAATATGTGCGTGCAGTATGTCATAAATGTGAACAGTCATTCATCTGGAAGGGGAGGCACCACAAGTTTACCACCCCCGACACCTCCTAAAAATGCAGTAATTGAGAAAGAAACAAAAATTCCCATTAAGACTGAAACTATTTAACACGCAGCGTAATTTAAAAAACTATTGCCTTATTTATTTATTTATTTATTTTAAAAAAAAAAAAAGGAACCCTTTTATCGTGTTAAAAACTGTTCTTCTTTTTATTAAAAAAATAATTATTAATTTAAATCCTTAAATTTTTTCCTAATAAATAAACTAAATTTAAATCAAGTAAACAATTTAATAATAAGATTAAAACACTAAAAAATTAAAATTAATTATGAAAATCAAGCAGAATTATTTTAATTCACTTATAAATTATAAATGATGTAGCAAAAATATTATTTTAACAACTGATAAACTAAAATTAAAATTAAAAAAAAAAAAACACTCTGATTAGTTTGATATTTTGTTTCTTTTACTAAAAATTAAAATTATAATAAATAAAATTTATTTTTCTTTTTCTTTTTTTTCAGAGATAAAAATTACTTAAACAAACCAAAATTAAAGAATGATAAACAAAAATAAATAAAAATCATATACACATGTACATATAAACTGACATCTAGTCACTTACATTACACAAAACAATTACACTCATAACTCAAACAAAATGCAAGACTATAGTGCTGAAGAATTGGGCAGTTACCATGAAAACACTTGAATAGCAATTATCTGTAACGCCATTGAACATAAGGATCAAGCAGCACATTCGTTGTATAAGGAAAAAAAAAATCAATCAGATAAACTTAGCGGCACCATGGTTGGTCGCTACTGTAGAAAAAGAAATAAACTAGCATTACAAGAGATCTTAACACTGATTCCTAATACAGAATACCAATTGATGGTGTGGATAAAGATGAATATTCACCTCTTCAAAAAAGCATTTTAGTAGATAATTACGAAATTTTTAAATTCTTATTTAAAAAAAAAAAAAAAAGGAGTACAAATAAATGCGATAAACAATAGTTCTGGTGACTCAGCATTAATTACAGCAATAACTCATCATAAGTTTTACGCAGCGGATAAATTACTAAAAGGAAGCAAACCCAAATTTATTAAACAAAAATAAGGAAACAGCATTAATGATTGCAGCGGCTGGCAGTGAAATCTTTGAAGAATTATTAAACTACGAAGTTAACTGCGACGTAAGTGACAACGATGGAAACACGGCACTACATTTGACAGCATTATACAAGATTACACGCTTTAAATATGTTCAGTTATTACAAAATAATGGTGCGAATATTAATCATTGGCCATTTAAAAAATCATTTTTGCATAAAGATATAATTCATACAGATATTGCACATGTAATTGGACAACATTTGATTTTAACTAAGTTTGATTGCTACAACATTTTGGAACAAATAAATAAAAGTAATCCATACTTGTATAAAATAATTAAGGAATTAAAGGTCATAAAAAGAACAACATTTATTGACGATAAATCATATTTTGATCTTCTAATTGAACCATGTACAACTATATGCGAATTAATTAATGCACCAAATATTTATGAAAGAGTCTCTTATTTTAAGCCATTACGAATCAGTATGACACGATTAACATTGAAATATGAATTAGCCGTTCAGAAATTAAAATATCTAAAAAAGGGCAGAGCTCGTATAGTTCAAAAATTGAACGAAACAGCATTTCAAGTAATTAATTCTATAGTCATTCAAGAATAAATATATTTTATTTAATGAGCACGCAGGCGCTCATAAATATTATTTAACCTAAATATTATAAATAATATTATCATAAATTTTACAACAAGTTTACCAATTTTATAATCTGTCAAAATCAAACATTACAATGCAAAAAAAAAAAAAAAAAAAACAGAAGGAGGAGAAAGAAGAGAAAGAAGGAAACTCAACTGCAACCACAATCGTCAAACGTCCAAAGGCGCGCCCCGCAATTAAGATACCATCGACACCAGCATCATTGGTCGTCAACGCTAAGCTGTTACGGCTAATTTTTGATCACCCGGCACGCTTAAAATTTTCAATATAGCTGGACTTCACGAGTGGGACCAGGAAGAAAACAACGAATGGACAGAAGCACAAGAAAAAGATTCTTCTAATGACAAAGTGTTTAGTGAAAAATTGAATAGTGTGTGGTTAAAAATAAGTATGGTGGTGTGTTGTGTGATGATGATAATGGTATGTTTTTATTTATATTATTAGAAATAATTTTTTCCTTCTAAAAAATACAAATGATAGAAAAATGACGAAAATTTTTTTTTTCTTCTCTCTCTTTTAAATTCTTAACAAGTAGAGTGATAAGATAGAGGACAGTAAATAATGTAATAATAAAAAAGAAGGAAAAAGAAAACAAAATTTTTAAATTAAATATTATTAACTTTAATAATATTATTAAAATCTTGATGTATTGAAATTTTAAACTAAAGTATTTTAATTATCTAAGTATTTTTTTTTTAATGTGTGAATTTTATTTATAAAAATTAATGGATGTTGAATGTGTTTTTTATGGTATAAACAAATGATTGAACAAAAAAATTTTTAAGACGAAATATTATTAAAAAAAAGGAACTGCTTAATTAGTTAATTAATCAATTTTCAAAAATCTAAATGTCTTTTGAATTTTTTCAAAGTTCAATTAAAAAAAAAAAAAACAAAACAAAAAAAAGAGTGTCGTAGCCTTGAACATTGTTGTCTAAATTTATTCATAAAATTATGGAATAAGGGTATTAATATCTAATTGTCTGTTTTTGTAAAAAGAAAAAAGAAAAAAAAAACAAAAACCAAAAAAAAAAGAAACATTAAATTTTATACTTGCAAATTATGAATAATTTATTTTTAAGAAAATTTTTTTTTTTGCTTAAATAAGTTGATTGAAAATATATTTAAAAGTTTAATGTTCTTATTAATGATAATTAAATAATAGAGATATAACTAAAATTAGTTGTTGGCCGTAATAGTTGTTTAGGAGCAAAATTGGTATACTAAATAAACCCAGGATTAATATGAAAGTTACATCTTCAATTAAGGGGGAAAGGGGTACTGTGTACCACTTCCATACATATAAACGAGTATTTGCAAATTCAAGTTCCTTTTTGAAATTGATTTACTGTTATAAAATTAAATTCATGGCTTAATATGAAATTTTAATTTTTTTTTTTTATACATACAAAAAGAAGAAAAAAAAAAAAACACACTAAATAAATCTTAAGAAAAATCCTGGTTAGTTAACGGTCAAAATAAACGGTATCTTTTAATTAAGGATTATCGATTAGCCCAAATGCTGTCAGCTAGCGTAGCAGTAATGCATAGCGCCTATAGCTGGGGTTTTTTGCCGCACCTGCCGCAACAGGCTTACAGCCGGTTCTGTTGGCGTGCTAAGGTTATGTGCTGACCATGACTAACGTGAGTTTTGTGTCAGGAATTTTTATTTATTTTTAATTGTACCCTTGGGAGATGGGACTGGCTCTTTTGGGCTGTGCAAATACCATCTCGCAAGTGGGCCTTGAAAGGATATTGTGTTTGAGGTATTAGAATAACTGAATTTGTTTTACTTGTTTAAATTAATGATTTTTCTTGTGGAATTTGTTTTTGAACATGGTGTTAGTATATCAATTTATTTAAAAATGATGTCTTAGTAAATAATTCGCTTAAAATAGTTTGCGGTATGAAGAATTTATTGATCTTGTTGTAATCGTATTTATAACCTATGAATTTTTGTGTAACCCTATTATCAAATTAATCTAAATTGTCATAATTATGTACTCAAGCACTGAGCAAAATTTTGTATACTGCGTAATAATTATGAAATAGAACCTGCCGAAAGTTTTACGGTCAACTTATAAATTGTCAACTTAAAATTTATCGCGGGAGCGATAAGATGTCGAAGGGGGAAGGTGTCACATCCGTATGCGACTTCTTTCGCTTTTATTTTAATAAAAGTGTGGGGAGCATACTGGGGTGAACTTCCCCAGATCGTAATTTTTTACCGCCCCGTTGTGGAATTTTCCCTTTCTTTTTGGTGGGGGGCCACCCCCGCTAAAACCGAGACCTGCGCGACTTTCGGCACGTACACAAAACATATATAAGGACCACGGATAGCCCAGTAGGGTGAAGTTGGGGAGTTGTGTACAGTCAGGTGTGTCCAGTCGTTTGATTGAAAGTTAGTTAGAGTCCGCGGTTTGTCAGCCAGTTCTGACACTTGTATTAAAAACGTGTAACAGTGCTTGAGTTTTGGTGTTTTTTCTATTAAATGTTGTTCATGTGATTCTTGACTTTGATTCCAAATATCCTTCCCGTTAAGTTAGTTTATAAATTACAATATATTCTACGGCACCAGAGCCTGGCCAAGGATTACCAGCATCAGATCATCGGCAGCACAGTACTACTCGCTATTGTTCAAACCGTGTCAGTAGCAAAAGTAATCGTAAGGCCACTTGGTGGCACGGGTCAGACCTAGGCCTCTCGCAGGTTTTGGTCTAAGTAGTTTAAGGGTTTAATTTCCCTTTAACACACGCAAAACTACTGGATGGTATTAAATTGCTTGAAACTTCTCAAAATATACCTTACTGTAGAAATTCTTAAAGCTTTATTAATTTTCAATAATATTAACAAAAAAATGTAAACGCGAGTTTAAATAAATCTTTCAATTTACCAAATATTTTCAAAATTTTTGATACCCATTTGAATCTTTTTCAACAGCCAAACCAAAATGCAGATCTTTGTTAAGACTCTGACGGGTAAAACCATAACTTTGGAGGTTGAGCCCGCTGACATAATTTCGAACGTCAAAAGTAAAATCACAGACAAAGAAGGGATTCCCCCAGACCAGCAGCGTCTGATTTTCGCCGGCAAACAGCTCGAAGATGACCGCACACTTTCAGACTACAACGTACAGAAAGGTTAACTATCACTATAATCATCAACCATAATTTGATTAATCGTGGGAAGAAAATTTACCACGAAGAAACTAACGATTGATAGGTACTTTTGACCAATAAAAGACTTTATTTGTTATTTTAGTTTTTACAGATCGGTAGAAAAAGAAAATTTGTCATCAATTCGTTGATCGATATACCAAAAAAAATTTTTTTTTAATCAGCGGCGAATAAAATGACTCCAAGTTTTCAGTCTATAAAAATCTCAAGAAGTCATTTTATTCGTGGTTGGCAATTCGAAATTTTTTTTTTTTTTATAGTCTATATTAATGGTATGGTAGCAAAGGTAATTTAAAAAATTTTTTGTCGTACGCTAAAATAATAAGTAAGCCTTTTAGAGACATTTTATTGGTGAAAATTACGTATCAATCGTTACTTTATTCGTGGTAAATTTTCTTCGCACGGGCAATCGAATGACTAAAGAAAATAATCAACTGAAATTTATTGAAACAGATTTTACGTTGCACCTTGTGCTACGGCTCAGAGGCGGCATAAACAAGTTCAAAATCGAGCCAACTTTGAAACTTCTGGCTGAGAAGTACAACTTCAACTAGATGATTTGCCGGAAGTGTTACGCGAGGAAACATCCAAAGGCCACGAACTGCAGAAAAAAAAGTGCGGACATTGCAACGACCTTAGACCCAAAAAAGAATGTAAAAAGTAGTTTTTTAAACTACAGTGTTGACCCCTTTTTTGTGATATATACAGTCAGTGCAATTTTTTCACTTTAATACGCAAGTAAAAGTTTGAAAAAAGTATTTTTTAAATATTAAGATTCTAATCAAATTTGCAAAGCACTTATTTAAGTTAAATAAATTATTTTTATTCACACGGTACTGCCATAAGTTTATAAAGATTGAAAATTAGGTATTCATTAGTTAATCTGATGAATTAGTGAGACTTAATTTCATGAGTTTATTTTTGATTCAATCTTATTTTTTATAATTTTATCTGAAGTATCTGTGATTGTTTTATAATTTATAATAATTTAAAATCTTAATTACTTTTTAATATTTTTTATACTTTCTGTATTTAATGTAGTTGGCCTATACAGTTGATAAATAAAAATGTTATAAAAAAAAAAATCTTTAAAAACGCGTATAAAATTTCTATGAGTTTTTAAAACACATGAAACTTAAAATTTTTTGTTTAAAAAACTTATATTTTCTAAATCACCACAAATATAATTCACTGTTACTTTGATTTAATAAATCTTAATCAAGTTATATTTTTGGGGTAAAGAATTCTAATGCAGTAAAAAGTCTCCAGATATGACGATTTCAAATATGATTTCGTAAAAAAATGTTAGCTTGTTAAAAAAATAAAAGATTTTTTTTATGAAAAACAATTAGTGTTTATAATTTAAAATACATCATTTGTGTAAATTCAGTGAATATTTTTTTGAACTGTGAGTTTGGAATTTAAGAGTTTGAAGTTCCCGGAGGGAATGCTGTTATTATCTACTAGGGATGGGCGATTATGGCCGATTAATCGGTGAACCAATTAATTTTAATCGATTAATCGATTATTTCTATCGATTATTTTTGAGACCGATTAATCGATGCTGATTTTTTTTTAATCGTAATCGGTTTTTATAAACTTTTATTCTAAAAACTCAAAAAATACGTATTTTGTAGAAATTTTTAAACTTTTTTTAGTTTAAAAAAATTTTGATTCTTTAATTGATCATGGACGAGTAATTCAAAAGAGAATTTGCAATAATAAAATTGATAAATAATTATTTTTAATAAAAAAATCTTTAAAAATTGTTTTTTTTTTTAATTGATCACACGCTCTATAATCAAGATAAGCAAAAATATTAAAGATTTACAGTACTTACATTTAAAATTTAATCTTATATTAATTATTAAAAATTATTTTATAATAATCGATTTTTTTGATTACGATTAATATTTTAAAATTAATCGATTTAACAAAAATCGATTAAATTTTTTAATCGATGTTGAATAATCGTCGATTTTTTAATAATCGCCCATCCCTATTATCTACGGCTTTCCTAACTTCGACTCCCTGCGGTGCGATTGAAGGTTGAGGGCCTGCATCTGCTGCAGTACAAGTCAGGTCAAAAACGCAATTTCTTGTATTTTACGGTTTTTGTAACTTATTGTAAAAAACTTGAGTTTAACTCAATATTATTTATTTCACTTATTTTTATAAACCTCGCATTGTTAAAAAAAACTTCAACAATTTGAAATAAACTTTAAAATACTCGTCCACATTTTTATGGTGTTTTTTGAAAATCAGCTGCAAGAGTTTCCCCTCCCCAAATTTTCCAAGCGATGGAATGAATCGATAAGTGAAACTAAATATAACTTCGAAACTACGCGTCGAAAGTCTAGTGAGTCATCGCACCCTCGCTTCATTTTGTTTTTTTCCTTCAGTCTGCAGCGCGATCTGACTGAAGTCACAGCTGCGTTGGCTTTTTCTTTCATATATTTTCAATTTATAAAATATATTCTTTTCATACGATTAATTGTAGAGGAAACTTGTTTTTTCTAGACTGTGCTGTTTTTCTTTTACAACTATAGTTTAAATAAAAACCAATTATTGTTTTGTACGATTTATCAACGTGTTCATTGCATGAGCTCAGTGACAAGGCTAAAGATTTTTGGATAATATATATAAGGTAAGTTAATTTTTTTTAATATCAAAAAGAATATTTTGTGATAGCCGATTTCATGGAAATCCTATTAAAAAAAAACTTGAAATATACCTAATATAAATATAAATATATGTTCTTTTGATTGCAATACGAAAATTTCTTTTTAGTGGGTTTTTTAAGAGAAACATGATATTATTGTTCATTTATTGAATAAATAGCATTTATTTACGTTTTATTTCTTACTTGAAATCTTTAAGTCCATGGTTCAGCCTAAATTTTTTCTTTCTCAAATTATAATTTTACCTGATACCAGAAAATATTATTTTGAAAGTAGTTAATTACCATGAAAAAGGCTTAAGGCTTTTTTTAATTGGAAGATTTTTAACTGTTTTAAAAATTCATTTTTATTTTTACAGATATATCGTAGATTTGAGATTCGGTTAGTAACCAGAAATCCCAACTTTTGTTCCTCACCTTAGAATCTTTTTGGACTACGGTACACAATAATTAAGACAATAATTAAAACAAAAGGTCAGCAGCGATTCCTGCGTGTATTTTACATTGCTTAAAACAGTTCTAACTTTTATTTTTGAATCTTATGTTATATGAATTAAGTTTTTCAAATCTAAAGTAAATATTTTACATTTAACTTAAAAATGGGAAATACTGCCAGCAATACAAAAACTTTAACTCCAACAAAGTGTGAACCCGCTGATTGCAAGCTCAACCTGCATGAAGAGACTATCGAAGGAAAAAACGAACTAGACAGTACGAAAAAAATAAAAATTGAATGTAACAACGAAGAAATTTTACACAAGCTACTAAATGCTAAAGCCAATACCGACGTTGAAATTGAAGGTCACATGTACAATCCCCTGAATTATGCAGTTGAGCTTGGTAATGATGAAATCATTAAATCACTGTTATCTTCTGGAGCCAATATCAACAAAAAATCTATGCACGAGGGTACTGAAAATACTCCTCTCCACATTGCAACTAGAAATCAAGATGAAGAAATGGTGCATGTGCTATTAGAAGCGGGAGCTGATCCCAACATAGAGTATGACTGCGAACACTATGGATATCTAACACCACTTCACATCGCATCTAGATGTGGTAATGAAAAAATTGTTAGTATGTTGATCACCGCAGGAGCTGATATCGAAGCTAAAGATCTTGAGTTTGGATACACCCCTTGGCAATATGCCATTATTTATAGAAAACCAAAAGTTCTGAGAATACTGGTGAAGGCCGGGGCAGATTTGAATTCTATAAGCAATATGGGGGAGACAGTATTTGACTGTGTTCACATATCTGATCTTGAGTCCGCAAAAATACTTATTAAAGCTGGATACGATATTAACACTAAGAATAGTCGTGGAATAACAGCAATACACCGCGCTCTTGAAGAAAATAATACACCATTGATCAAACTTTTACTGGCTAATGGAGCTTCGTTGAACCTCGAGAACCGTGATGGTTGTAAAGTTTTAGACAGTACTCTGAAGTCGATGAATTTGAACACGATGAAGACTCTGATAGAGTGCGGAGTTAAAGTGAAAGAGTTGCTTAGAACTACACATTGCCGTTACAGTAAATTACGTTACGCTGCAGAGACGAACGATGTTCCAATGATTGAATACTTGCAATCCAAGGGAGCCAGTATAAAATCAAAAGAAGGTAGCTCAACACTATTGCACCATGCAGCAGCCAATAACAACTGCACAAGCAACCTTGAAGTTATCAAAATGCTATTGAAAAATGGACTCAATATCAATGCAAGAAATGAATATGGAAATACACCTGTACATTATTTGATTAATAGAGCCCATGTCGATGTATTAAAATTTTTTTTGGAGAACAAAGCTGATATAAACATTAAGTGCAATAAAGGACGAAATCTCATATTTCACGCGGTTTGGAGTAATAACACTCAGGCCGTGCAGTTCCTCTTAGATAATTACTCCAATATCAATGAATTAAAAGATGACAGAAGTAAATTAACCCTTTTGCACGAAGTTTGTGCTTCGGAATATAAGAGAATCGCGATGATAAAACTTCTTTTAAAAAATGGTTCCAACATCAACGCTTTGGATTCTCAAGGACGCACCCCATTAATGTGGGCAATTAAGTTCTCATTCGGTACCGGCCTTCATCCATATGAAGAAAATCAACGTCTAGCCGACCTGATGCGTAATACATCTTCACGTGAGTTTCGCAAGTTGATAGAAGTAGGCAGGTTTTTACTTGAACACTCTGACGTCAACATAGTTACTCCGAAAGGACTCAACATCCTGAATATTTGCATTAATGGACCTCTTTCTCGCGCCAGTATAGAGCATTTAGCAAAATTGAAAATGCTTGGTAAATCAGTGCACCCAAAAATCCTTGAAACCATCTCAACTGTAAATGAATACAAGGATTACTTTCAGAAGTGTATCGAAGAATTGACTGTTGCTAAAAATACCAAATTTGACAAATCATGGGTCTCCTATTTTAATTTATTGGTTGACAGTCAAAGGAAACTCAAAAACTACGCTGGAAATGAGAATATAGTAAAGGAATTTTTAGAGAATGGTAAGGCATGGAGTAAGAAATTCAAAATATTTGGAGCTTCGATGAAAAAAAAAATGAAGAAAGGGCTGAAGAGGAGGCAAGTGTATGATGAATCATCGGTACTGTTGAGTGATTGCCTACCTATCCTTAACCCCACTCATTTGATTATCAGGGATGTTCTTGATTATGTCAGTACAAAAGATTTATTGGAATTTCGTGAATACCATGATACTAATGAAGTTTGGCGTTTCTCGGGTTGTGAAACATGCCATAGCTCATTGTGCGAATAAATAATGTTTCCACTGTATACTAAATCTTTTCATTAATTAATAAAAGCTCTTTTGATGTTCAATAAATTAAGACTAATTCAATTATAAATTTCTTCATAATATAAAAAATACAATTATATTTTAACCAATTACATTATTTGTAGTTTATTTTTTACAATTAAAATAATTAATTTTTTTTTCTTCAAACTAAATTTTTAATTTTTAATCTTTTTTGTCCAACTCATTTTTTATTATTATCTGTTCAAATTTAAAAAAATTGTTGGTTGATGATTGAATAATTTTTTTGTAACTTATTTACTAATATAAAAAATTAAAGTAATTCGATCGTATTATGAAAAATGAATGACTTCTGATGATTTATCAATACTAAATGATTTTTAAGTAAGTATAATAGATTTAATGTTTCTACTTTTTGACTTAACAACTTGCGATGTTTCATAAGATGAAAATATTCGCAACTGGTGTGACGAAAAATTTTTTTTATTATAACATATATCATCGGCATGATAGCAAAGGCCGTTTTAACATTTTTTGTCGCAAGCTAAAATAATAAATAAGCCTTTTAGAGACATTTTATTAGTCAAAAGTACCTCCGTTGTTACTTTATTCGTGGCAAATTTTCGGCTAAGGCTTATCTTCGCACCAGCAATCAAAATATCAAGTAATTAACAAAATTTATTCAAATTTAAAAATGAACCTATTCCTCTTCAGTAAAAATTTCGCTATAGCATCTCAATAAATACGATGGCATAAGATAAAAAAAAAAAAAAAAAACTCATTTATTAGTAATTACTCTAAGTGAGTAAAAGTTATTGTCCACGCGAATACAATAAACCTATTGACGACTTCTTTTTTTTTTTTACAAGTTTATCAGCTGGTGAAGAGCTCTTATCTCCATCGTAAAACTTTTTATCGTTAGTCAGTCGTGCATTATCAACACGCGATAACAGTCGCTGTCCAGGGCTCATTTAATATCAGTTCTACCAAAAACCCGCTGCAGTTGTACATAAAAGTACGAAAAAAGTCTTCTAAAACCACATGTTTGATGTGTAAATAAAAAAATGGGAAACAACGCAGGGAGCTTGTTCGAGTCAAAGCCCCTGCACAACGCAATACTCATGAACCACAGTCCCGGGAACGTCAAGTTCCTGCTGAAGCTTGGATCGAACGTGAACAAGCGGGACTCGAACGGCAACACCCCGCTGCACCTGGCCGTAGCCTTGAGGAAGAGGGAAGTGGTCAGGGTACTGGTCGAGGCGGGAGCCGACCTGACCGTGGCCAACGTTCATGGATTGACGCCCTGGAACCTCGCCCTGGCAGGTAAACCCCGGGACGTAGAGATCATACGCATGCTCGTGAGGCCTGCCGAGGACGACGACGACGGTTAGGGATTTTTTTAATTTTGAGTTTATAGTGAGTACCCGATCTTCAAGAGTATCACAAATTTACAGAATTTTACAGTTTTGAAACAATATTGTGGAAAACTGTATTTTGGAATTTATGTTGGAGTTATGAGGTTGAGTATGATTACCCATATGGCGGAAAAATCATTGCGGGCGTTGCTGGTACTGAACTGATTTTCTACCAGAGCCAGTCGAGTAAAAGACTAAAAAAAATTAATTGAGCCAAATTATTAAAAATTGTTTGCTAAAGTTTATTGAAGAACATTAAAAAACAGCTCAATTTTTGCAATTTTAGTAATCATGTATGTGAAAATTATTTTTGTAAAATTATTGCAAAGTTTTTTGCAGTTTAAAGCGATGAATTAAAAACCTATACAAGTGCGTGTATTAGTGTGGTTAATAAACTATCTAAACGAATGATAAACTGTACATGTGTATGAGTATGTGTACAGAAAACAGATGTTTCTTTGGCAAGTGGTACCCGAACTTTAAAAATAATCAACAACTACTTAGTCAAAGGAATTTCACTGTGCACTTCATTTATACTGTAATATAATCAATTTGTTTATGTATTAAAAAAAAAACTATTTAAAAAATGAAAAACTTTTGTCAAATTTTAGTTGAGAGCGAACTGCCTTAACCACTGTAAATTTATTATTTTATTTTATTTTAAGTGATATATGGACTATTTAGATGCGTTCAACATTAATTCAAAATTATTGCATGATGGGTGCATGTAATTATCACAGCATACTACTATAAAAAAGACGCAACAGTGACCACGCATTACTACTATGGTTTTTAGTTAATTTATAAAATATTCAATGACTTTGCATGAAGTGTTTTATTTTTTTATTTTTGTAAATAATTATTGTTAATAAATAAATATGAAAAAATTTTATTTTTAGCTAGAAATTAATACGTGTTTATTATTTATTTTTTACAAGTCGATAAAAATAAAAGAAAAAACTGAAGCTATCCAAAATAATGTCCTGTGCCCAATTTTGGTAAAATTATTTGACAAGTCTAAAACTTTTTTGTTTATACTTTTTTGAAAAATTTGATCAGTCGTTGAAGAGAATTTAAAAATAAATTTTTATTCTTGATTTCAATTAAAAATTGAGAACAATAGTAAGCTCCCAAATACCCATTAGTAACAATTCAAAACGAAACTAATTATTGATATTGGAATCACTTATCATTGATAGTACCGAAACGGAATAAAAATTACGTCAGACACTATGTACGTAAAAAAATTGAGTATAGTCATCGTTTTTCTTCAGTTTTTATCAGCAGCTGTAGAATTCAGCATTTTTACGCGTAAGTTTAGATTGAAAAAATATATATTAATTTTCAAGAAAGTTCCACTCTAATTTGTATGATCTATTCTAGCTGGAACAGAAAAAAAAAAAGTATTAACAATCGCTTAATTCAGTTACAAAATATTTTTTACTATGAAAAAAAATTAATGCTTTATGTTCCGAAAAAAATTTTTGACTTTGAAAATTTAAATTATACAATTGTAAAATGACAGTGCTATTTTAATTAAAAAAAAAAAAAAAAATTACTTACTTTTAAGAAAGTTTATAAAGAATCCAATATACCCTACTTATCACTCATTGTAGGACTTCATCGATAAACATTTTTTACTTTGGTCGCAATGTACCTGTGGATTCTCCTAACAATTCCATTGGTCGCATCAAGTCCTCAAGATTTGAACATTACAACGACTGAAGCGACAAACAGCACCACAACAACGACGACCGTCGAGCCCACGACTCCAAAGTCATTCTACAAGCGTACCATAGAACACATAAGCAATTTTTTCGACGATCTCGATTGTTTTGACTGCTCTTGCGATGACGGTGGTTCGGATGATTTAAACTGTTGCCGTTGTGGATGCGATGACTGCGACTGCAGCTGCAGCTGCGGCTCGATAGATTTCGACTCGTGCCGAAAATTCAATTTTATCGGCAATGGTTTGGATTTGATTCGGAAGAGGCTCAATATTGGAGATGAGTACTATGGGTATATTGTACGAAATAGTTAAGACCCCAAAATGTTTTTGAATTACAAGGAATAAATATATGATATTTTTGGCAAGTTTATTACTTTGTTTCTGATACGTGATCCTTCTTTTTCAATATCAGGAAGTTCCTTTTTAACATTATTTTATTATATTATAACAGATTTTTTTATTAATAAATGTATAACGCGTAAAAAATTAATATTTAACTCAATTATTGTTTTTTTTTTTTTTTTTTTTTTTTTACGTTCACTACTAATACTATACTCTGATCTTTACTTAAGGTGTTAGATAAAAAAGTATGAAAAATAGTAAGTAAGTAAGAAAAAATTTTTTTTAAGAAAAATTCAAATTGGCTTGCATTTAAATTATTATTTTTTTATGAGTACATTGTAATACAAAAAAAGTGTCTTTAAGATCTATAAACTCGCAAGTTAATAAATTTTATTGGAAAAAAAATTTAATTATCTCAGATAAAAGAAATTCACGCTAAATTAAAATTTTTCCATCTTAAATATTTCAGTATGAAGTAATTATTCATTATTCATTCAATGAACATTGTTCGATTTAAGACAGGAGTTTTAAAGTTTCAATACAATTTTTGTTTGATGTACTGGAAAAAACTTATCTTTACACAAAGTGCAGCTTCAATAATCCAAAGTAAACTTGATTGAAAATACTCTAATTTTACTTCGCTTCTGAGAATAGGTAAATTATCATCACAAACCCATTTTAGATTAACCAAAGTACATACTCATTATCAATACCATCATAGTTCTTTTCCAGTGCCGCAGTAGATTCCTCGATTTTCTTCGTTCTGGTTCTCTGGGCTTTCCTCAAAAAATGAAGAGCTGGATTTTTCTAACAGCGATTCTGGTTATTGCTGTCAGGGGCGACGAGTGGAATCTCGTGCATTTTCAGAAAGACAAAGCCGAGGTTTCCAGATGCTTGGCGGTAAACCGCGAACTGTGGAACGCGCTCAGCGGCCATCTCAGTACTTTCAGCTGGAAATCACGCATCCTTAACCAACTTTCCACCTCTTTT
Source organism: Encarsia formosa (assembly GCA_038277355.1). Lineage (NCBI taxonomy): Eukaryota > Metazoa > Arthropoda > Insecta > Hymenoptera > Aphelinidae > Encarsia > Encarsia formosa. Next base: position 1,595,066 of record CM076185.1, on the reverse strand, counting down.
AACCTGAAAACGGTGACCGAAGAACATCTCATCGAATCTCTTACGGGTATGATCAGAGTCTTACCGAGGATGAATGCTTTGGGCAACGATGAAATGGTTCCCATACGGACGGCGATGGCAAAAGCTCTGATGAGTTGCACTGGTGAAGAAGTGAGTAGCGAAGTAGGCAGCCAAGACGAGTTGATCTACGAACTGAACTACCACGATCTTCCTCACTTTGTCCAGGAGACACCTGAAGTCAGAGATCTTCTGAACTTCATTCTGGTGGACGTGGAAAGTCTTTTCGAAGACCTGCATACGTTCAGCAGCTATGCGCGGAATGCGTTGAGGAATTTCGAGTCCGCTCGTCACAGTATGAAAGGTTCGATATTTCTATCCGTCGTCTTGCACCAATGGTGGAATGTCAGAGCTCAACTGTTCTATGACTTTACGAACAAAGTACCGTACATACAGCATATCTATAGTTCAGATCGTTCAGAGCCTTACACACGTGACGACCCCACTATGCTCACCTCGAGAAGACGCGTTGATTATGAGATTCGTAACCCTAGCGCTTCAATGAAAGACATTCTGAGAAATGTTTTTTTTCTGAACGATAAGGACAAAGACATCATTTATTTCAATCCCTACACCGAAGCAGAATACTATTACGGAATTCATAAGAACCAATTCCTTCGAGCAATGTTTATCTTCTTGGATCTGGTGGAAACCGGACTTGTTGGTTTGAATGACCAGAATGATGTTCCATCCAGTCAAAGTGTACCCAGAGAACTGTTGCAGATATTTCACAATGACACCGCTTACATTCAATATCTTGAAGTCAGATACTGTAAGGAATTGAATTATACAAATGGAAGAGTTCTTAGAGTAAATGGCCGAGTTAATGAAGTAGAGTTGATCACCTTATTTTATAATCGCCTCAAATCTCAAAATCTCAATGAAACGACAACAAATCTTGTAACTAAATTACATTTACCATTCAAAGATTTTGAGTTGCTGTCAACACCGGCTGAAATATATGGTACATGTTTGGCTCATTTTACATCAGGTTTTAACGCTACAGATAACAGAGACTTTAACAACAACAATACTTTCAGAGAAAATCTGTTTCGTTTGATTTTAACTTTTAATAGTACTGAATTGAATACTTTGAACGCGGAGATCTATGAAACCCTATTGATGGAACATGCTGAACGCTTGACTAAAGAATCTCTTCCAAAGATCATCGAGGATGAAGTAAGAAATCCGTTGTCAACTGCGAGTAAAATCTTGCAAAAAGCCTGTGAAAATTTTTTTTCTGAGTATTATTATTACAACGTCACAGCTGAGAGTGAAAATGTTAAAACTGATGATCTAGTGCATTTCGCTCACGGTCCAGGGTTTATTTCTTGGTGCATGAAGTATCACAGGCTGTTTCACTGTGGTGAGTCCTACGAGAGTACAGGGCTAGTAGAAAAAATCGTGGTTTCGGCTGCTATAAGTATTTCTGGAAAGACTGAAACTAAGGAAAATGTTGCTGTCATAGCCAAGAGTTTGGTTCACAACTTGAGTAAAGATTATCAAAATTTGCCCGTGAATTATTTAGTGAATGCAACAAATCAAGCTTTGCTGTACTGTTCCAACGAGGAAATTGTATCGACTCTGGATTGTCCTTCCCAGCGACGTTGGTTCTTAGAAGAAATAATAGATTCTGTATTCGGAAACGAGGAAAACAGGCCTCACGGTCCAGAGCTTATTGATTAAAATTATAACTATGTATAGCTTGCTGCTTGATGTTAACAAAAAGATTATTACCGATGATGTACTACGTAAAAATATGTTAAATTTTTGAATAAACTTAATCGATTTTGGTTTCCATTTTCAAACAATAGTTTCATTTTTATTTTATACCATTGAAATATTTTATCGTATACTATAAATTTTATTGAATGATAAAAAAAATTAGGATAAACTTACTACTTTTTTACTTCATTTTAAATCATATCCCACAAAAAACCTTACAAAGGTAAACAAACGTGGGGAGATTTTTTTAATGAATTGATTTAACAAAAAATAGTGATATCATTAGATAGATTTTATAAGGTAGAATTTTTGATAACATGTCATATTAATAACAGAATTTAAAAATTAATTGCTGTAACAAATTTAAGAAAAAAAAATAATTATTTCAAAAAGTAATAAAAAAATTATTTTAATGAGTTGTGTATTTAAATTTAAAAAATAAATTGAAATCTATATTCATAAAATCTGCCAACGAAGATAAAGTTAATAAATTTTCTTCTGAATATGAACTTCGTGGGCAGATTTTATGAATATTGATTTCAATTTATTTTTTAAATTTAAATACACAACTCATTAAAATAATTTTTTCATTACTTTTTGAAATAATTATTTTTTTTCCTTAAATTTGTTACAGCAATTAATTTTTAAATTCTGTTATTAATATGACATGTTATCAAAAATTCTACCTTATAAAATCTATCTAATGATATCACTATTTTTTGTTAAATCAATTCATTAAAAAAATCTCCCCACGTTTGTTTACCTTTGTAAGGTTTTTTGTGGGATATCACTTTTTTTTGTTTGATAATTTTTTAATAATTATCTATTTGTTATTTTGCTAATTTTTTTTTTTTTTTCTAATATAAATATATAAACACCTTTAGCATTAGTTGGCCAAGGTTTTTTTATAATATTTTCGTCGCTTACTTCTATCCAACTCTTTTTTTGTCGTAAAATGCTCACGTAGTGCCCATTATTTAAATTATTTCCTACGTGTGCTATTGAACATGTTACTTTGTAAGAATGTTTACAACTACCTCTTTTAAAATACATATTTTCTTTTGCTCTCTGATTTTACTGCGACACTGATGATTGTTCTCTAACCAAGCCAGTTACCAGTGTCTTTTATCGTTCAAAGGTTAATTCTAATTTTTATTAATTATCATTTAATTTTTTTTTTTTCATTTTTTTATTTATGAAAACAAGTTTTTATAAACGTTAATTAATTTTATTTTTTAAAAAAATAAAAAAAATAATGATAGCGCCATCTGTTGAAAATTTTGGGAGGTGCCGATCCCCGATCGAACGTTGATGGATGGAAAGTCCAAAAAAAAGGCCGATTTCAAAAACGCGAATTAAAAAATAAGAAAATTAAAAAAATATAAGCTTCGAAAACAATCCTCATCTCTTCGGTAGTGAAAAGTAGGCGTAGTCTAGAGGTTTAATGATGCAGGTAACGTGTTTTAATTTTTAAATAATTGATTAATTGCGGTTAGTAGGGTTAAGGTAGCTCCAGTAGCTGTAAATAAAGCACGGCAGCCGGCTACTATTTTGGCGGGAAAAAAATCTCCCCAAGCCAGCTACCGCTGGCTTTGATAATGGGCATAATAAAAGTGTGAAAAATATCAAATAAATTTAACATATTCAGCATTATCTATTTTCTTTGGATTAACAATCTTTCTACTAATCTATTAAATAACAAACTAATTTATTGAAATGTCAATGTCATATATTCTCATACTACAAACATATAATAATGACGATAAGGCTAAATCATCTTTAAAATATATCCATAAGTTGAATTTTTAATGTTTCCACTCGTTTTAATATTTCCTGAAATACATTTTGCAGCTGTTACCATCATTTCTTCTACAATCCCAATGCTTTTCCACAATTCATCACAATGGATTAGCTTGAATAACCCTGTGAAACTGAAATTGTTTATCATTAGTTTAAATAAATCAAGATTATCAACTTTCTTATCTTTGCTATAATCTGTGACGTTGTAATGATTTATGGAATGAAATTTGTCACAAGTTCGACGCAAAATTTTACTGGCAGTTGAAAATGGTTTTTTCAATTCACCCTCAATGAACCCCACAAAAGATAAGTTCTTTACACTTTTATCACGTTCCATTTGCAGGACATTATAAATCTTTTTGTTCGAACTTGAATTATTGCTTTTGAAAATCAATTCAAACAGATTTTCTCTAGAATATTTTTTATAAAATCTGGGGTTTAAATCTCGTTTGAAACGGGTCCAGTGAGCCATGCATAAACCACGAAGTCCCGAGGACGTAGTTGGTTCATCTATAACAATTTCCAAAGCTACTGTTGGATCAGCTGATGTGTTCAGAACTGAAGGTGTGGTTGTCTGACTCGCAGCAGAAACTGTCGTGTACAACTTCAATCGGTTCCAAAACAAAATAACCAAATTTGGTGTGATTATTCGAATCCTTTCTTCGGATAATTTTCCGTTCAAGTAACCGGGTTTCGCAAAATTTTTGTCAATCTCAATTTGAAGATATTTATTGTAAGCCTTTTCATCGTAAAGCAACCGCCAGAGTTCTTCTGGTATGTCCTGAATCATCAACGCACTACAATCGTCGTTAAAATCAACGATGCCTCTTTTTACCAACTCAAGGTAAAAAAACAGCACCTGGAAGAACTGACCCTCGTACAATAGGTAGTAAAACTGTGATTCGGACATGAAAACTTTGTGGACAGTGTGGTAGTAATGGTTTCTGTTACGATCGTTGTAATCCACTCGAGCTCTAGCAACGAATACACCAGGGTCATCAGTTGTGTAGGGTCTTCCACGATCCACCGAGTAAGAGTGCCTGATGTAAGGTATATTCTCGTAACCGCTGAAGAACAATTCAGATCTGCGATTCCAAATAGTGTTAACTTCAAAAAGTGCATAATGTGGATCCTGTATGCTGCTACGAGCGCGTTCAAAAGCGTTAAGTGAATTTCTGGCGAAACTACACAACGTGCGGAGGTCCAACGAATCCCCAGTAAAATTATCCACATCGACCAGTATGAAGTTCAGAAGTTCCCTAAGTTCAGGTTCTTCGTTTACAAAATGAGGAAGATCCACTTGATCCGATTCGTCTTCTTCGGAACACGTAATCACAGCTCTTATCAGTGCTCCTGCAACTAGGGCGGTGTGATTGTTTTCCCGCAAAACGTTTTCGTCCCTTAGCATCCGCGACAAACCGGTTAGGGTTCTGTTGATGTATTCTGTGGACACGGTTCTGGAGTTAAAACTGTTGGCTATTGCGTTTACGATCAGTGACTTCCATACTTCGGTGCTCATGTAGTTTCTCAGTTGATTCCATAAAGAAGGGTTGGTCTCCAAGCACGTCTGTAGCTCGGTAAAATTTTTAGTGAAGTGTATTAGACCCCATTCGTCAATCCCAGTAACTGAAATTGCCAATATCAGTACTGTAAAAGACCAGAATTTCATCTTGTGGTTAATGAAAAAATTATATGAACATTGAGAGTGCTGCATTTGGAAAATGCTCTGGACAAATATTCAGGAACAACTGAAAAAAAAAGTTCCTACTTAAAAACGAAATAAAACAATTTTAATTTTAAACGAAATAATTAATTTAAATTTAATGAATGAATTTTAAATTTGGTTTCTTGGAAATTCGTTATCTTGCTCGCTTACAATGAATTAATTTCTTTAGTTGATCAACAATACTGAATTAATTTCTTTATTTTTTAATGAATTCTAAACTTTAAAACTCAAGCTCGTTTTTCAAAATTAGTTTAGAGTAGAAAATTATGTTTCCGACAAAGCTAATTTGGTTTACATTTATCATATCTAGAGAATACGAAAATACTTATTCATTTTGAATATTTTGTGAGAGTTTGAAAGTCAACATACTCAGAAAAATGTGCGTTTTTAAATTAAATTATTTATTCCAAGATACACAAAGTAACGTTTTTTATTTCCATTTAACTCTCTATTTTCAATAAAATTTAAAAAAATCCATTTTTAAATATTTGTTATTTTAATTTTAGTGGTAATTAGCTACTTATACTCATACTTTTATTAATTAGAACTGCATTATATTGAAATAATTCTATAGTCTTGAAGATTATTTGAAAAATTATAAAAATAAGAATTTTTATCAATAGCTATTTTCGTATTTATCTAAATACAACTTTAGATAGTAGTTGTTGAGTTCATCTTGCCGGCACTCATGAGTACTTCTGTAACGATTACAAATTTTATGTGTAAAACTAAGTTATCAAAAATTTTTGTAAATTAAATTATCATTATACCTACTTTAGAGCTAGATGTTTTGAAAACTTATTTTTCACCATAAAAATTAGCTCGTTAAAATGATTAATTAACTTTCAAAATCTGATAAAAGCCACTGACTTTTTTATAAATTTTCTCTTTTTTTTATTTCAATACTCAAGCGTCATGAATGTGTTAAATTTTTCAAAATTGCCTGAATTTATTCATTTATTATAGTACAGATGTTCTCAAGAGTAAGCTTTTACTTGATTAATATCGAATCTTTTACGTGTGGGCATTTTTTATAACAGCCATCGTGTCTATCTGTTTCAGTAATTTAGTTCAAACTTACGAAAATTTTTTTATTTCATATTCTTAACCATTATTTATTGCTCGAAATGAAAGTCTGGATACTTCTTTCAACAACTTTATTCGTTTTGGTCAGTTGCGATAAATGGGGTCTGGTCAATTTCAGCCAACACAGCGGCAAACTCTTCGACTGTCTTTCAAACAGCGACTCGTGGAATTTTTTTGATTTTCACGGGTCCGCCGAATGGAGACAAAGTGTCATTTTCTTCTTCCTCCGGAGATTTTCCAAGAGAACCGTTACGACTGAAGAAATCAAAGGCGTACTGGTACGAACAGCCCAAGATCTAGTCAACAACCAGCCCATTCCCTATAATCACGCAACGTTGTTCAAAAAAGTAATGGAAAAGATTTTACTGGAATGTTCAGACGATACTCAAGACTTCCTAACCGGAACCAGTCTTTTGAGACTTCCATACTTTACCGAGGAACCAACCGAGCTGAGGCCTCTTCTGGACATGATTCTGGTTAACTGGCCGTACAGTCGTCACCAGATGCTCGGCACACCTCTCAGAGTAGCTATTCTACACAGATTTACCGAACGCGCAATGTCTCTTATCGAGGATGCTTACTTCGTTTACACAAGGACCTACAACTTGATTTTCCGGTTACGGATGCTTTGGACGCGCAGAGCTAGGTTCTTCTTTGACGGTACAAACGACCTTCGTCCTTACGTAGACCACGTTTATTCCATGGCCCATGACGAGCCTTACGCAAGTGAGACCAGATCCGCCAGTCTCGAAGATCATCGCAATATGCCCATACCGGAAGAACGTCTTGACAGGTTGTTCAACGTCCATGTTGAAGATACTTCTGGATGTGGGTACAGATCAGACTACTTTTCTCACTACCGGAATACCATTACAGCCTCTGATTACTACTTCGAGCACCACGCGACGGAATTTTGGCGAGTTTTGTTGGTTGTTCTGGAACTACTGGAACATGGTATTTTGAATTTTGGGGAATACTCTTACAAGGACAGTGTGATTAATTTACCAGAAAAGATCAAAGAAATGTTTGGCAATGACGATGCTTACAGAGACTACCTTTTGAAGAAAAAATGGAGGGAACTGAGTATTGCTGATGAGAATGACAATTACGCGCTTAGTCTTGAACATACTCTTCGGGTCAGTGAACCGGATTTGGTTATGTTGATCTGGACACGTATTAAGAAACGGATTAACAGTGTCACTACTACGACGACCTCAAGTACAAGTTCGATTTATGAAGAATCGGAAAGAGGAAAGGGCCAGTTTTTTAGAGGACCCACGGGAAAATGCTATCCTAAAAATCAGCAACAGTTGAACCAAAGTGAGCCAGAAGTGTCTTCGAGTGTAGAGAGTTGTTATGGATACATTGAAGTTTCTAATGATCTTGATGTGTCGTATTTCTGGGAGCATAAGAACTCGTCTTGGGAAATACAGAATGATGTATTTTGTGAAAGTAATTGATCGTATTGATCTCATACTCTTATCATTACCGGTTTTTGGACAATCCAAGACAGATATTTATGACAAATATTACTTCATTGCTAGCTCCTCTCATTATTTTTTGAAATGCAAGTGTCTCTTTAAATTATTATTTTAGACAGCATTAAATAAATATTAGAAGACAAGTTATGTAAAATGTTCATAAATGCAATGTAAACAAATGATTTTAGATAGTTTATAGTTTATACATTTTTTAATTATTAGATAAAAAATGTTTACAATGAATTTATATAATATCTAAATAACAAATATTATCTTATCATTTATATAGTTTCAAGGTTCGATCCTTCATTTCATCTTAAAATTAAAAAACTAAAAAGTATGGGTTTTTTAAAGCAAGCGTTCTTTTCAAAAAACTATAGTATATTCGATTTTTTTTTTTTTTAATTTTAATATGTTTTTGTACTTAAATTTTTATAACCACGAAATGCTATTTTTTTTTAATTTTTCAGTTTAAAATTTTTTTTTTATTTGTTATAGTTTATACTTTTACACAAACTAAAACAGATTAAAGGTAATTGAAGCACAACAATAATTTAGTTTTTTCTTCATTTTTCATTATAAAAAAACATACTGGCACTCATAATGACAATTTTTTTAGATTGATTTATTTTTTTTATAACTTTTTATTAAATTTTATTTTGACTATAATAATACTGTAACCACTCTGCAAGCTTAAAATTAAAAAAAAAAAAAGTTTTTTTATTTTAATAAGCAAATTATCTTCATTATGAACTAATTATAACATTGTTTTATTTATTAAATTATATTGACCAAATTGAAAGATTGGCAACTATATTTTCATAAAAAAAATACATTTTCTAAGAGTAAAATGAGTTTTTTAATTATGTAAAAAATTTTTTTTACTAAACAAAAAGTACAGCTCTCAAATTTAAAGGTCCTGTAAAAACTATTTTTAAAATTCGTGCCTAGGAGAAACAGCTGACCAAAGTTTAAAAATGGCCGCGCGCATCAACACGTGTGTTGTTGATTGTGCGTGTTTTGTATGTTTTGGTATTCGGCAAAGCATCGAACAAATTCTTAAATGTCTCGATGTTTATGCCTGGGTGCTTGATTCCTACATAGTGGTTCGTACTGCTTTAATTATTATGTTTTTTGTACACTTTACATGTGATGGACTAAAATTATAGCAGGTAGCACGGACAAAAACACAGAAATCGATTTTTTTTTCGTAAGCTTCGTTAGCGCCATCTGTTGTCAAGCTTTAGAACTTTTATTTGAAATTTTTAAGAATTTTTTTTTTTTTTTTTTTTTTTTTTTTTAATACATTTGAATGATCTTGTGAAAATTTTATTAAATTTCAGGATTTTTTTCAAGATGATCTGTGGCAAAAATTACCGGGGTCATGGAGAAATTTTTTAGATGAAGTTTCGCCTGAGGAATTGGGTAGGTGGATTCTTCGGGAAACTAGCAGGTGAATTATTTTCATTTTTACTTTTTTTATTAACTCTTTTAACAATCATCAACTTAATGAAATTGTTACAGTAATAGAATTTGGCCGTTATCGTTATTGGCGCTACGAAAGTTCGTAGAAATCGCTGAAATATCTCGAGACAATAAGAAAAAATCAAATCTTAAGTGCAGGTCTAACATTGAAGAAAAAAAATCAAAAGCAGTTGGCAATGAAATTTTAACAAAAACTGATAAATTTAAAAATTTATTCACAAAACACGTGAAACAGAAAAAAAGATACGAAATCGATGTGATATCTCCCGTGAGTTTAAATTATTACTATTTGAAAAAAAGTAAATAAAAAAATTATTGCAATTATTTTAATTGAATTTTAAGATTGTTTCTGGTTGCGCTAACGAGTCTGAGTGTAAACATGTGGTGGACATTGGTGCGGGAATGGGACACTTGGCGAGGTTTTTAGCTTTCAAACATGATTTAAAAGTTACTTGCGTTGAACAGAATCAAGCGTTGATTGAAGGTGCAAGGTAAAATATAAATTTTTTTTTTTAATTTAGTCATTTTATTCGCGAAAACTTTTTTCGCCCCCGTATAAGTCAAATCTCATAAACAAAACACACACAGTGTCATTATAATTTAGGTTCACATGAGAAAAATTAAGAAAATATCATAACTATGTCAACTTATTAGGAAATGGGACGATCAGCTGTTGGCGTCGTTGGAAGAACACGACTCGCCGACGAACTTTCGCTCGAGAAAGCCGGATTACGTCTGCTTGCGAGTGGGCACGACGAACTCGGAGAGAAAAAAATTGGCCGAAGAATTGTCTACCGAAGACGAGGCTGGATTCGGTTTGGTCGGTCTTCACCCCTGCGGCGACTTGGCAGCTTCGCTTTTGAGACTGTACGCGAGCGAGGACCGACCGAGGTTCATCTGCATCGTTGGCTGTTGCTACATGAAAATGTCACTGGGGTAATTTAATTCTTTTTTCAATTTGAAGTTGGAAATTTTTTTAAATTTTATATTTATTACTTAATTTTGAATAAGCATGTAATTTCAATTTCGAAAAGAAATAATTTTTTTAAATATGTTTTTAATTTTTTGGTTATTATTTTTAAATTATGATAAATATTTCTTTCAGTTTTAGAGTAACTGTATTTTTATACATCCATTTTATTTTTTATTTTTAGGTAATTAAAGATATTCGATCAATGTTGAAAAGAAAATTTTTTTTAGTCTAATTTTATTAAGTAATTTTAATATCGTAAAAAACATACATTTCTTTTTTAGACTTTTAGCATGATTTGTTTGTTTATTATTTTTATTGTTTGTACATAAGCTTTTCAGGAAATTTTGTAATAAATTTCTTCAGTTTATACCTGTTTACATATTTCAAACTAAAAAACAAAGTTTGTGGATTTTAATTAAAAAGTATTAGAGAGAGAAAAAAAAAAACTCAATCATTTATCGAAAAATATCAATCTTTCAGAAACAATGCCAAAAACGGTTATCCGATGAGTCAATATTTGAAAAATAAGGGAGATAGCGGTAAATTGGGTTACACAGCCTTGGAAGTGGCCTGCCACGCGGTTGAAAAGCACTGTGATAAATTAAAATCCAACAACTACAGCGACTTGATTGTAATTAAACAATTAAAAAAGAAAAAAAAAAAATTAATTAACTTAAAATTTAAAGAAAAATGAATTTTATTGTTTAGGTTCACGCGTACCGAGCAGTTCTAGAATGTCTGCTGATAGAAAAGAACCCAAGCTTAAGACGCTCCCAGCTCAACAACACGAAAATAAAAGAAGACACTACTTTCAAAGAGTTGAGTAAAAATTTTATGATTTAATCATCAAATTTTTTTTTTGCAAAAGAATTTATGTAAATTTTTATTTTAGGTACTGTGAGCACGCAACCAAGTGCCTGGACCCGAAGGACCAACCAACTTCCCACGACTACGAGAGAGCCGACGTGAAAAATTTATTACTCCAGTGGAAAAGAATTTTGGCCTTCAGTTCGCTGCGACTCATGATAGCTCCTTTGGTTGAAACGATTGTTTTGTTCGACAGATTTTTATATTTGACCGAGTTTAAATTATCGGCCTCACTCAAGGCGGAGTTCGACTCTCGAGTTTCTCCTCGAAACATTTTGCTGGTTTCCGCGAAACGCAAGACTGAAAATTAATAATTGGGCTTTTTGTAATAATGAAATTGTGTCCAGTAATATTTTTTGCATATACAATGCTAAGTAAATATCATTCATTTACATATTTAACATGTTATATTTCATAATTTTGAACTATTTTATTAAAGTTATGAACGCAAAACACATTTTTTATAAATAATCAATGTAACTTATGTAAAAATTAAATAATATGCATTTTTAATGGTAATTGAAAATATGTTGCATTTTTTACACCGTCGATTAATGTTTTATAATAAAAAAAAAAATGAAATGATATGTAAAAATTAAATAATATGCATTTTTAATGGTAATTGAAAATACGTTGCATTTTTTACACCGTCGATTAATTTTTATAATAAAAAAAAAAAATGAAATGTATTAATAAAACAATTTTACTTAAAAAGTTAGTGTTTTATTTGTGAATTTTTAATTGTACTCTAAAATTTATAATTATTTATAAACACATTTTTTTGAGTATTTAATAAAATTATTATAAAAATTAAACTAAAATACAATATTTTATACATTTATATTATAAAATTTTTATTAACACATTCCATAATTCGATCATATTTTATATAAATCACTCAAAAATTCAATTTTTAAAATATTAACCGCCATAGTTTCTTCGTATCTAATTTAAGTAAAAATTAATTTTTACACATATTTACATTAATTATTATATCAATGCAGCGACCGTTCCAAGAGAAATTTTTTTCCAGCTTTCCATCGTAGTTTACAATTATCGAGGCCGCTCCGCACAGTAAACAATCGATAATTCGTAGGCTGTCCGCCGGTCTAGGTCTAGTTTATGCCCAACGATGCTCGCGAGTTTGCCCGAACTTTTCCGAGTCGTCCCATCTGTTCGTTCGTGTTCGTTGTGGTGTTGGTGACGTCACGTCACTCGTAGAAAATCACACAACAGCCACAACAGCGAGCAGAAACGAAGCGATAAGACAGTGCTGAGTGCGTGTCTCTCTTTATTGTTCATCGCAACTTTGCTCCTGACACTGCTGCCTGCCAAGCCAAAGAACAACAACAGCTACGTACATACGTACTTTAGTGTTCTCAGACTACCCTTTACAAAATGTCCTACGCCTACCTGTTCAAGTACATCATCATCGGGGACACGGGTGAGTACGCCCCGTGTGTATTACGTCGTCTTGACACCCAGACAGCCAAACCCCCATTGTTTTCATTTTTTTTTCTTCTCTCTCTCTGCTGGCTAACTGCGTCTCGAGATTTATGCTAATTCGGAGCCTGAGATTTTTTTGTTTGTACAACTCGCGTCTCTGTGAGACATTTTTTTTTCAGTTTCATGAATTTTTCTTTGTTTTTGTTTTGTCACAGGTGTAGGCAAGTCATGTCTCCTGCTCCAATTCACAGACAAAAGATTCCAACCTGTCCATGATCTAACCATTGGAGTTGAGTTTGGTGCTCGTATGATAACCATCGATGGCAAACAGATCAAACTTCAAATATGGGATACGGTAAGTAGCCCCCATTCCTTATGTCCCAATAAATTGTCATCAATCGCATGATGTTAAATTTCATTTTATCTCAAACAGGCTGGTCAAGAAGCATTCAGGTCCATAACCAGATCCTACTACCGTGGTGCTGCAGGTGCACTCCTGGTGTACGACATAACCCGCAGGGAGACTTTCAACCACCTGACCACATGGCTCGAGGATGCCAGACAGCACTCCAACTCAAACATGGTGATCATGCTGATTGGCAACAAAAGCGACCTCGATGGTCGGAGGGAGGTCAAGAGGGAAGAGGGAGAGGCTTTTGCCAGGGAGCACGGTCTGGTATTCATGGAGACCAGTGCTAAGACTGCAGCCAATGTCGAGGAAGCTTTCATCAACACGGCCAAAGAGATCTATGAGAAGATTCAAGAGGGAGTGTTCGATATCAACAATGAGGTATTTTGATTTGTTTTTTAATATAAAATTAGCAATGGTTAAGTATTTTACTGTTTAAAAAAAAAAAAACACCTAAATAGGCTTTACTGAAGAAGTTTTTACAAGATTTTTTATTGATGGTTAACAATACAAAAACATAATATAGTTAAAAGTAATAGCTGTAATGTATTTGATAAGTAACTAAACAGAGTATATAGTACAGAGTTTGCAGCTGAAGTATAAAATTTGTTTTGCAAAGATTACAATATGAAAAAAATCATTAAAAGTGAATTTAATAGTAAACAGTGACAACAAAAATCTGACAAGTTCCTAAATAAAAAATCCTGAAGAGGTCGGCAAACCCTGGCCGACGAAACGTCGAGGAATTCAGATTATAGATTTGTTTTTGAAAAATTCTTTTTGCAAACACACCTCCTGCCTTCAACCGATCCATACGCCCTATTGGGTGATTACTCAAACAATAATTTTTAGTTTAATTTTAAAATTTGTTGTGTTATTATTTGTAAATTAATTGTCAACCTAACCTAAAATTTATAAATATTTAATAATAAGAAAAAAATTAGTTTTTAAGTAAATCTGGTAAAGTATCACAAATCTCTAATCATAACAAGAAAAAAAATTAGTTTTTTAATCAATCCGATAAAGTATCACAAATGTCTAATAATAAAAATTTATTTAGTACTCGAAATATTATCAGAGATAATATCCAACAGAGTTATCATTCTTTAGAATTTACAATAAAACAGATTCTGTTTTGTATAATAATATGATACTTAGTTATAGACAGTAAAATTGTTTTTTGAAATCCAAGTTGCTAGTGTTGGGTTTATTTGATTTTTCAGTTGTTAAATATGATGGAAACTATTTATTCAGGATTCATTTGAGAGGGTCTTGATGTAATTATTATTAGTTTTGAGTTGTTTTGTAAGCTACATAAATTCAAAATTTTTAAATAATATTTTCTTTTGCTTGTATAATTAATCTAATTTTTATGTATTTTCAAGGCAAATGGTATTAAAATTGGACCATCCCACAATCCAACAAGTCCAGGTGGCGTTTCAGGATCAGGAGGTCAAGGCAATGCACCAGGAGGCGGATGCTGCTAGGGTCTGGGTTTGTCTTGTCCGCCTGCGCTTCATCCCTCAACGATCTGAACTGATTGATTGTCTCATTCCTGCTCTTTGATGGAGCTCGCGTACAATGTACATTGCTTCTTATTTATTTTATTTTTCAGTCTCTAAACTTGAGATAAGTGATGTAAGTGGTATATTTATTTAAAGATCGTTAATCTTATTATTATCATCACTACAAATAGACCAATTAGTTGACACTTACAAAATTTTTTTTTGTTATGGTGTCTTTTCAGAAACAAAGAGCAAATAATAATTATTATTGTGCAAGATTTAGTTTAATTGTGTGAATTTAATGTAAGTGTGCATTAAAAATGTGTTTGTTCAAGAATTCTTGAAAGTAATGGTCTCTTACTATATTATTATTATTTTAAATATTGGCTTTATTTGCCAGGTGACATTGTAATCTTATCGAGCAGGAATGTTGGTTCATGCTCATTCATCTTATACAATTTTTATGTACATGTATGTATTATTGCTGTACGAAAATGACACGTGAATACAAAATTCGGGAAACAAGTTAAGGCTTGCGACTAGAGGCGTCGAAAGAAATTTATGACCACGTCGAAATCGACATTATTATTGATTTATAATTTTCCCGTAGGATTTTTTAACAATCAACGTGTAGCTTTCGGCGCTTCAAGAACGCGAAAATGGTCGTTCATCAATTTGAATTTATCGTGTTGATCGAGACTTTGTTCTAAAATCAAATGCAAAATGTCAATTGGTCATGACGAAGATTTTTTAAAATAGAGTTTATTACTTTTCTTATTTCTCGACAGTTAAGAACGAAAAAAAAAAAAAAAAATCATATATAGAACTCATGGCATGTTATATTTTGCAAAAACCTTCTGAACAGTAGCAAAGTTGCTGCTGCTGCAAACAATTGATGCTACTTGGCATATCTTATAATATTTTGTTAACATAAAGTTTAAAGATAATGAAATTTTTTTATTCAATTGATAAAATTGTAGAAAAAAGAAATATATATCTATCACCATTAAATTGCTGTAATGAATTACTAGTCATAAACAAAAAAATAATAAAATAAATTTGTTTCATAAAAATCTATAAAAATGATAATTACGTGTAACTTAAGTAAATATGATAATAAATATATTATACATAATCATGAAAAAAATTTGAGGTAAAAATAGTTTTTTATATTATTTCTTTTCGTCTTCTGTATAAACAAGTGGATTAAAAAATTTTTGGTATACAAAAGGAAAGGTGTTTAAAAATTAAATTTTGAAACCTTTTTTGAGATTATGCCAGTAGGATTAAAATAAAAGTTTCATATATTTGTACATCTTATATAAAAGTCACATAAACAATTGTTATTTACCATTGCTTTGATGAACCAAACAAAGCTTCATGAAAAATCTCTATCATGCTAAAATTTATTCAAAATTTATCTGTCAAAACTTCATTCCTTAATATAATATAAATAATAATAATAATAAAAATGATTTAAACTAAAAAAAATATAGGTTTTTTTTCTACCATATATATTTCTCTGAGTAAACAAATTAATTTATAAATTATTGAAATTACAAAAATAAAAAAACTATCTCAACAAAAATAATTGCTATTTTAGTCTAGTACAATTATAAATTAAGTGTTTAAATACACATATTGAAATACATACTTAAAATTTTTGAATTTTTAATGTCAAATGAAAAAAGTTTATCATCCTAAATACATGCACAGTTTTTTATTTAAAAATTTATATAAATATAAAAAACAAAATATATCTAATATTGTAGTCTGCAGACAGCAATACTGAAAATTGCTCCAACAGGTGGGTGGAATCTCGATCTAACCCCCAAAAAAGAATCAATTGATGACGGCTTGAAAAAAAAAAAAAAAAAAAAAAAAAAACAACAACACACCCACCCAACACACACGTAAACATTGGTGATAAGCAAGTATAAGCAAGCAGATCTCAAGTGTTGAGTTGGAAAGTTGACGTCTCTCTCTCTTCTCACTCTCTCTTCGTCGCGCGGCGCACAACTCATCAGTTCACATCAGAGTCAGCCTGCTGCAGTGCGGGGGCGCGGAGGACAGGATTATTATTCTGCTGATTCGATTAGTAAAATTTTATAGAAGCGGATCCTCTAGTGGGTATCTGCAAATAAATAAATCTCATATAGTGTCCGCATGCGGGTCTCGATGTGTGCAAGCACTGTGGTTTCGACAGCCGAATTGTGCGGTCGTCTAGGTTAGGGCGTACACATCAGTCCAGCATCGACTCCTGGTGAGGCCGCGGCGCTCGGATAGGAAGACTAGGAGGAGGTGGAAGGTGGATTTTTTTTTTTTTTTTTTTTTTAATTAAGCAAATCTCGCTTAAAGTAGATACGCCGACGACGCCATGATGGTAGGTGGTACCGTCCCGGACTCTTATCACTAATTGACCGGATGGATCGACGATGATTACAACTTAAATATGTTTCAGGACGGAATATGCGACACCACGGAGATCATAAACAACGTGCCCAGTAAAAAGGTATGTCCAAGTTACATTGAGACGAATAGTTTGGATGAATTTTTTATTTGAATAATAATATTTTCAGACAATATCAAATGAATCATC
This sequence comes from Encarsia formosa, assembly GCA_038277355.1. NCBI lineage: Eukaryota > Metazoa > Arthropoda > Insecta > Hymenoptera > Aphelinidae > Encarsia > Encarsia formosa. The sequence goes on along the minus strand of CM076185.1, from coordinate 1,577,907 downwards.
CCTAGACCAGAATGATAAAGCGCTTCTGGTCGACATATCGGACGCCCTGAGCGAAAAGGACAAGGTCAAGTTCACGGTTCACACCAAAACGAGCCTACCAGATTTTCAAAAGTCCGAGTTCTTCGTCGTCAGACAGCACGAGGAGTTTGTATGGCTGCACGACAGATTCGAGGAGAATGAAGAGTACGCTGGTTACATTGTATGTATAAATCTTTGTTCCTTATTTTGACTGCTGGTTCTGGTGTTTGATTCTTGCTTGATGTTTCAGATTCCTCCGTGTCCACCAAGGCCTGACTTTGATGCCTCCAGAGAAAAGTTACAGAAGCTTGGTGAGGGCGAGGGCAGCATGACAAAAGAAGAGTTCATCAAAATGAAACAAGAACTTGAGGCGTTAGTACAACATTCAGTCACTATTTTTTATTTTTTATATACTTTGTGCAAAAATTACATAAATAATCAATAGAAAATTTAACAATGATTTAACTACAAGTTTAAGTACATGCATATCCAGCAATTTATTTATTCATTTATTTTTAGAGAGTACCTGGCTACCTTCAAGAAGACAGTGGCCATGCACGAGATGTTCTTAACCCGCCTTGCACACCATCCAGTGTTCCAAAATGACCATAATCTTAGAGTTTTTTTAGAGTACGACCAAGATCTTTGTGTAAGAGGTATGTTGCAGTTATCAACTTAAGCATTATTGCAATTGCTTCAGTCTTTTTGTCCTACATAGTTGACTCATGAGTCATCCACTCTTAACTTCTATTTGTAAATTTCAGATAAAAATGTTATCTTACTCTGAATAAACAAACTAAAGGTTTTTTTTTTTTTATACAACTTCAAACTTCAAACTTTAGATTGAATTCAATAAAAATATTAAAACCATTGATACTCAGGTCTAAAACACCAGCTGATAAAACAGTTGCGTAATGAAACAATAAATCATAAAAAATAGAATAAAAAATAGCTAGTTAGCTTTTACTTCAAAATTTTTTTATCATTAAAAAACCAGCTAATCAAAAAAATTTAAGTGGAAACTAAGTGGTTTTCCAGCTGATTTTGAGTTATAATAAAAAATTAAAGCATTTATTTTTTTTCAAATTATGAATTAGCTGACCAGCTTACCTAAAATAAAAAAAATGACCAAATGTAATGTATTAAGTAATTTATTTACATTTTTATGATGTATAGGTCGCTTTTCATTCATTTTTTACTTATGTTTTGGTTTTATTGTAGCACATTATATAATTGTAAAATTCAATTTAAATACTTTGTTAAGATTACAAAGTAGTATATAATACCGAGTACAAATAAACTTATAATTGTAGGTAAAAATAAAATGGAGATGTTTGGTGGTCTCATGAAGTCTTTTTCAAAAACAAAAGACGAGTATTACCTATCTGCCACGGTAAAAGACGTAAACGACTTCTTTGATCAAGAAATGGCATTCCTAACGCAGTACCATCAAAATTTGAAGGAAGCTACGAGTAGAGCCGATCGTCAAACGGCCAAGCACAAAGACGTCGCCGATTCGTACATTAAAATATCCACCAATCTTCTGCAACTTGCTACTACGGACGCCGGTAAACTCGAGAAGGTGCTGACAAGAATTGCCGAAACCTTTGAGAAACTTAGGGTAAATTCTTATTTTACGATACATTGAATTTTATTTCGTCAATTTTGAAGTGATCGTATTATAGTTTACACAAAAATCATAGTTTTATTTGTCTCTTATCTTTTATATTTCATAATTAAAAAAAATTATTTGTTTAAATAACTCAATGAGTATTTATGTTTTAAAATATACCAAGTTTTCTGTGAATTATTAACTTACTTTTCATTTTTGAAAGAAAATAAAACTCTTGGTTTCTTACGTGAGATATTCAAAGAATTTAAACAATCTTTTGAAAATTAGAATTTTAGAAGAGTCGTTATTATTTCTAATAAACATTGTTAAAAAAGCCTTGAAAATTTTAAAAAGAAAAACAAACTATTAAATATTATTTTAGTACTAGACATTACGAAAATAAAAATTAAAAAAAAATCATTTATTTTTCAGAAAGTTGAGGGTCGAGTGGCATCGGACGAGGATTTAAAACTGTCCGACACCCTTCGCTACTACATGAGGGACACAGCGGCCGGCAAGAGACTTTTGATTCGAAGGCTGAAGGCGTTGCACTCTTACGAAACCGCGAACAGAGCACTTGAAAAGGCTCGAACCAAAAACAAAGACGTGCACGCTGTAAGTAATTAAAAATTTCTTTCAAATTACTTTTTGAAATAACAAAAATTAAAATTTTTTCGTAGTTTACTGTTGTTTTTAATAAATAATAGTTGAAATTAAAAGTTGTAAATAACTCAAGCGGAATAAAAATTCAATCAAAATTATTTTGCTTAATTTGTTCAGCCAATTTACTAATATAACTTCTTCTTTTTTATTTTAAATGACTCATTCAACTCTTTTCTTGATCCTAAAGGCACTGGAGGTTGCAGAGGTGTGTCCTTTTTTCATATGAAACATAACGTTATTATAAATGTGCAAAGATTAATTTTTTTTTTTTTTTTTTTTTTTTAATTATTATTAGTCATTTTTAATGGGGAGGGGGATAAAAAAATCAATGCTTGATTAATAATCGATCGATAATTTTTATATTGTGAGGTGTTGTAAAAAATTTTTGGAACCTTCTAAGTTTCTGTTTACAAAAAATTGTTTAATTAATGACAAGATTTTTCTGCAAATGTTCAAAATTTTTATTGTAAATTTATCAAATTTAAATAAGATTAATTGATCGATTATTAGAAAAAAAAAATTAATCGATTTTTCCCCTCCCCTGTTGTAAATAGTCTAATTCAAAGTTTTATGTATTTTTTTTTTTTTTTTTACTAACTGTAATGAGTCTTACTATAAGTATAAAACATAACAAATATAACTTAATTTTTGCACGAATAATGTAATAAATGTTAATTTACTGAGCATGCCATACATTACTAATGACGCATGATAAGCTTCTATTGATATGAAAATTGCTTCTCGATTGTCTGTGGGAGATCAATTAAACTGTTTCAATTGTTTATTAAACAAGACATAGCTGAACAGAAAATTCCTAACGTATATTTTATCAACTATTCATAGGCGGAAGCAGCGCAAACTGAGGCGTGTACGAAATTTGAACAAATGTCTGAAAAAGGAAAAGAAGGTAATTTTTTCATCTATATTTTTATCTTTTTTAATTTTTTGATTATTTGATAAATTAAAATCTTATTATACTTTTAATTTTAATTTTTTAGAGCTTCAGAATTTTAAAACAAGGCGGGTATCAGCTTTCAAAAAGAATCTTATAGACCTTACAGACTTTGAAATCAAACATGCAAAGGTAAAAATTTACATAAAAAAATATATATATATATTTCCTAAAAATTATCTTAAAAAATTATTGTACTTAAAAATTTTATTTTTATTTCAGGCTCACGCCGAAATGCTGAAAAAATGTTTAACAGCCCTCCAAAATGAGTGATGTTACTTGCTAATAATCAAGGCTATCTTACTAAATGGAAAGAAATAAATGCAAAAAAGAAAAAAAAAAAATTATGTATTTAACAGATTACGATAATATTATATTGTAAAATATTATATATTTTTTGTTATTCTAAGCCGCATCAACGCGCCAAATAAAAAGTAAGCACTGATAAACTAAAAGTAAGATAAATTAAGTATGTTGAATGATTGTAAAATTGGGTGAATGATTTTTTCTATTTCTGTTTTTAGGCTGTAAAAAGCTTTTTTTATGAATAGATTTTTAATAATAATAATAATGAAAAAAAAAAAAAAAAAAAATTATATATATCTTTTCCGTATAAAAAAACTATTTATATATAACATTTGCAATCAATGAACTTGTCTTGTTCAATTACGTTTAGTAATATGAAATTTTTGATCATTGTCAAAATATTTTTATCTGTTATGTTTAATTATTATTATTGGCCATTCATTTATTTAAATGGACAGCATGTATAAAAATATAAATATGTAACATTGATATACATATTAGTGTTTTCATTGATTAAATATAATAAAACGTCAAATTTGGAGCTTTAACTGTGCCTTGTATTTTTTTGTAGATACTTACCAACTTTAAAAAAAAAAAAATTTAAGAGGAAAATTGAAGAAACATTTAAAACGCATCAGTTATATCGCATTATTTTTATTGAATCGAATAATTTTTTTTTTCTATAATACATGATTGCAGACATATACTGAGAAATTCTTGAAGTTGCAAGTATCGATTGAATTTTTTTTTAGAATTCATTAAAATCCCATCGTTAATGTAATCGTATAATTATCATTTCTTTATATTTAAATATTAACAGATCCTACTTAGTAGCCTTAATTATGTAAAGAAGTTCACGCAGCAAAACACCAACATTTTCAATGTAAATTCAATATATAATATAGAATTTCATATTATATACATATATTGAATATATATTCAATTTAATCTTTTCTTTGATATAGTTTATTTATTTTATTTTATATTATTTCGTGTACTGCTGCGCGGTCTTATAATCTTATACTCTTCTCGCACCTTCGTATTATACTCAAATAAATATTTATTTCGCTTTTCTTTTTAATTACTTTGTGGAGGATTTGTTTATTTTTACGTAATAGAAAAATTCATCTAAAAGGAAAGAAACAATTTTTCGTTTAATCCACTGTTAAACGTCGATCAAACGAAAAATTTTCGCTTTCACAAGTATATTTTAGTCTCGCGCATTTACACATTTTCTCTCTTGCTCATTCTTGTGTATTATATTATTATTATTTTTTTTTTGTGCGTGAAAAATTTACTTTTCTGCTTTTAGAAGAAATAAATGAAATATTTTTCAAAAAACATACTTTTAGTTACGGCAGTTTCATTAGTGGAGGGAATTTTCAAAATTCGACTTTTTTCACAAATGTGTAGTGGGAAATTTTATCATGTTCGAGTGTTTCTTTTTTTTTTTTATAATCAAGTATACTTATGCTTAAAAACCTCGTTTAAATTATCTTGTGCATAAAATGTTTTTTTTTGTACAAGTTACAAACGCTGATCTGCGACAATAAAAACTAAGCTAGCTGTTTTGTATACATACATAGTATTTTTTTTGCAAGTAGTACGAAATCACAAAATTTACGCACTGGTAAACGAAAAAAGTATTTTTCAACCTAGTAAATTTCTTATTTACGGGAAAAAGCGAAGTTTTTATATAAAAAAATCACACGTACTTGAATATAAATCAATGAAAGAAAAATCGTACTTCACACTCTCATTAAAATTAAAAAAGAAGAAGACGTTAATCTCTCGAGAAAAGAATAATACGCGTCCAGCGTGATTTTAAGGGTCTGACGGGGGGAACAATTAGGGAAAAAATAGAGAGAGGGGAAAGTTGGGTGACCGCTGATGAGAAATGTTTGAGCCGAGACGTTTGTTTCGCAGTCACAAAGGCAAACTTCGTACCTTTTTACCGTCATTAACGCCGATCTCGAATCTTCTTCATTAAAAGGCATTATTATGCGGGTCCCTCGGCATACTACCTGACTTTTTAATTACGAATCGTTCTCTTAAAATTTTTTTTTTTTTTTAACGAAATAAATAACCTGAAGGATTATTACCAAGCAAAGTTTTGTTTTTTTAAACAAATTTTTACAAAGTTACGAGAATAGAAACAAAATTTTTAAAATAAAGATTTTTTTTTTTTTTTTAATGAATATCATTGTATTTTGAATTAATCTTTCAATTAGCTTTCTATATACTGATCTAGCTGTGAAAAAAGTTTAAATCTGAAAATAAATTTATTGTAGTTTTGAAATTAATTTTTTTTTTTTAACTTTAAAGATTAATAAATAATAAATATTCTCAAATTTTTTCTTCTGAAGATTCATCATCATCATCATCGTAGAATAAAAAATTAAAAAAAAAAACTAAATTTTCACCCAGATATTCAGTGCTCACCGAAATCTTTCATTTTTTCCCACACTCTTCAAAAATCGTCAAGATATTGATAAAAAAAAAGAAATTCCGAGTGTATTTAATCCATTAAATTACGTTTCCAAACGAAAGAGCAAGGTAAACTCGTTAAAGAAAAAGTCGTAATAAAGCTGGCCCCTGCAATTACCCACACCGCATCTCAGTAATGCACTACTCTTATAGTTTAGCGAGCGAGACCGAGGCTGTAACTCGAACCGTATAACGCTTTACGATACATATTTTACCTTTTTACCTTAACGAGACGGGAGTTTCCAATTAAACTTCAAATTATTTCGTTCTATTGTTTTTATTGCTTGGGTAGGAAGAAAAAATAAAAAAAATGAGATGAGGAGTCTGAAGTGATGACCGATTTATAAAAAATGATTCAAAATCCCATTTTTTCAATTTTATCTGAACGTGGCATCGAATTATTGAAATTAGAAAAATACTTTAGTATGAGAGTTTGAAATAATCGATGGTGTAAAAAAAGTTTTGACAAATACATTTTTTGTAATGTATGCGTTTCGTGAAGAATATACGTATGAATCTTCAATTTATCAGTGTTTTTCGTAACAGAGGCAATTATGTAAACGATATTCATAAATGTTTTTTATTCTCATAACTTATATTATATCTTACGATTAATTTTTAACTATTTACAATAAATTCAATATAATCGTAGTTCAAATAGAATAATAATTTATATCAATTATCACATAGTGCATTGTATAACTTGGACAGAATCTAAATTATTTAAACACAGAGTACATTATTACAATTATAATTATAAATGACAAACGAGAAGTTTTTTGTTGAAAAATTTAACAGTCTTTTGACTTTAGAATCGTGAGGTCAGCTTCACAAGTAAGTAATAGTCTTATTGCATTTTTTTTTATAAATTGACTAATGTTGAACATTGCAAAGTGTTAACCTTTTTTTCTAAAACAGGCTTGAAAAAAAGATATTCTGGCAGCAACTGTAGATCCTTTTTTTTTATTTGTATACAAGATACCTAAAATTTGAGCGTATTTCGAATACATCTCTCAACAATAAAAAATACGAAAAACTTACATAATTTCACTTTGTGTTTAAAGTAAATTTTGGTACATATTTTGGTATTTTAGAATTTGAATTCCCGCCAAGATGCTTGACGAAGTCACGTGACCCCTTCAGGCACTAAGTATAGTGCGAATATTTCAAATAACGGTAGCCGCTCTTGATGTTTGTAGTTTAATTTTTGTTTGACTGTTAATTAACTTTAATTTATCAGCACTATGATAAGCAATTACGTCAAGTGATCTGGTCAAGCTGACGTCATGCGTTTTGGCGGGAATTCAAAATAAAAAATTTAAGAAACTTATTATTTTTGAGACATTTTAACAATTTTTAATTGTATGGTACTCTGGAGTGATGCTTGAAATCAGATTTAAATTTAAAGTTTAAAGTAATCAGTATTTCGAACACTCGTAACTCGACACACCTTTAATTACATAGAGAAAGAGAGAGAGAAAATGGTTTATCCTGATTAATAATATTAGTTTTATAACTACGAGTAGTCTCGGTTTAATCGGGGAGTTTAAATTGGTACACGTGATTTATTTCCTAGTAAAACCAAATTAGACACTGTACACGTATCAGCTGCCGATTCAAAATTAATAAAAAATTATTTACACGAACAGAGGGCGCCACGGAGATAGAACAATCGTTACTTGGTAGATTTTATTTACACAATTTAATTGAGTCAGCCGCGCTCGTTTGAGAAAAAAAAAGTAAACAAACCATAACCATCGCTTTATTATTTTTTATATGTACAATTTTTCAAAATAAATTGGCGTAAAGCAACTCCCGTAACGACCAATAATTCGTACCAATTAACGACAAACAGCCAGCTTTCCCAAATTGACACGAAACACACTTTTTTTCTTGAAAAAAAAAAAAAAAATTCCATATAAGCGAAAAATACTCGAGCAAAGCTGACATCACATTTTTTCCCGCCTACTTCACGATAGACATTAAAAAAAAAAAAAGGGGTAAATGTAGGTAAAGAGTAAAGAAAAAAATGGGAACGTGGTCCAGCGCTGACAACGTCATCCTACTCGAGATGATCATCCTTTCTTTTTTCTTAACTATTTATAACGACGTGAACATTTTTTTTTTTTAGTTCTCGAGTGAGTTTACCGCAGCAGCAGCGCCGCCAGGACCAGGATCAGGAACCCGCTCGACGGATGCGACGCCCCCGCCGTTTTACGACGCAGTATCGCCGCCATTTTGTCACCTGAAAAATTAGATAAACAAAGATTAGTTATAAATTTTCTCTTGGATAAATTTTTTATTATTTATAAATATTTTTAGAGTTGTTTTTCAACTAAGAAAAATTAGTTTTTATACACGCTTAGACTAAGCTTAATTTTTTTATAACTATTTTCATAGCAGACGATTTTCATAACCTATTATTTGATGGTAAATAAATTGATGATTGAATCGGTTTTAAAGCATTAAAATCTAAATAATCTTAATAAAAATGAATATGAAAAGTTGAAAAGTCATAATTAGCTCATATTTTTTTAAACTTTGTGTACAAAAAAAAAAAAAAAAAATACTAGTCAATTGTTTAACGATACACTGTCCAAACACAGTAATTTTATAATTAATCTTCTCTATATAGGTTAACATAAAAAACGATAATAGTTAACTTCTGGAACGCGAGTCATTCTGTGTCATCGCGGTGGGGTGAAAAAAATATAGTCACGAAGTCATTCGAGAATATTTTTTGCATATCATCCGTATAATTTGACAGATTGTCTTTTTGCTCGCACGATCGAGCCTACTTTTTCCGATCGTTCATCAAAAATTCACCAAATACTTGAGCCCCAAATTGGAATTTTCAATTCCGAGCCGGAAAATTTTCGAGTCTAACTTCGAGTTTCCGAGCTGCTCTTTGTCTCCTAGAAGCCGATTATTTATGCGCCCGATACTACTACGCTTTAGCAGGTTTTGGACTTTGAGTTTCATGTTCGAAGCTCTGTTGGGGAAAATTTAATCGGGGACAATGTTTAGGGTTGAAATATTTATATTTTCCGAAAAACTGTGATAATTTTTAAAAGTCTATAAATTGTCCATGTTTCTCCGAGGATACCGCCAGTGCGAAGATAAACCTTAAACTAAAATTTGCCACGAATAAAGTTACCTCTGAGGTACTTTTGAATTATAAAATTTTTCTAAACCTTTTCATTTATTATTTTAGCGTAAAAAATTTAAAAAACACAGCAAAGCAAGGTCACCACCGACCTAATTTTAATTAAAAATTCGCGTACTCGATGGCTCCTCCAAAGTACTTGAAATGAATTTTGGTGGTAAGCACACGCGACACAAGTTTGTAATTATCCGTCTGGCGAACTCCATTCCGATTTGGTCACCGAACAACTCCCGAAATTCCCGCTATGTGGGAAACTTTGTTCTTACCCCGAGGAATTCTACCGACACTTTTTATCTCTCTCTTTATAAAACTGAACCATGTGTTCACTCGATAATAAGTCGCTTTTGCTGCTCATATTTTTGTACTGGACCCTTGACATAAAGAGAGACAAAAATTACGAAGGGCTATGCACTTAAATAAAGCTTTAACATCAAAATGAAGAATTAAAAACCTTTTTTTTTTTTTTAAATGTACATTTATTAACAGTACTAGTTTCTTCTTTAATTGTGAAAATATTAATAAAAAATCAATTGAGTAATCCAGCTCGAGTTACGATACGCAGTCATTTGAGAAAAAAATATATATATTTTTGTAAAATATTAAAACTTTTGAGAGCTTGGGTACCGAAAGGTTAAAAATAAATATTCCGAATTGTGTAATTTAAATCCAAAGGACAAAGCCATTAAATCACGGTTAACAGCCCCGCGAAAATCGAATGCCCCGATAGCTATCATTGCGGCGGGGTAAGCTCGTAAAGCCGCTAATTGAAAACGGAAGTCCGCGGTATTTTAATAAACAAAATATTTATGCCCCATTATATTTGATTAAATTTCCTCCCTCCCCCCACCTTTTTTTTCGTTGGGGCAATAATGCGTTTTCGATCCGAGCGTTGTTCGAATTTATTACGCCCTGGGTTTATGACTTTTCATAAGTTTTGCTTTGTAAAGTGGTTTTCAATACGAATTGTACTGTGATGAGAAATTAGAGAAATAGGAAAAGTATTTTAAGTATTTTGAGTTGTATAAAAAATGATAAATAATGTACAAATGTTAGCAAGGTACACTCGATCGGCGACAGAATTATAGCTGAAAACACGAAATAAACAAATAAAAATTTTTTTTGTTCTTATATAATAAATTTTTTGTTCTTTTATAAATAAGCACGTATGGATTTAAAGTTTTTTTCTTTTATTATTTATTTGAATTTCGTTTGTACGGGCTGTCTGTTTTTGATATTATTGATTTATTAAAAAATTATAAATCGTTTTAAAAATTCCTTTGGAGTGTCTAGTTTACAAACTTCGAAACCTAAGATTGAGATCTTTTTTATTAAAATCTACACTCTGATGAGTAAAGAGTTTGAATAACCACTTAAATTGAATCTATAATAACCTAGACTTTATTAAAAATAAAAATCCAAGAATATAAAAAATAAAAACCAAAGAATATATAAATATATCTTATTGTGGGACACAGGGAATTGTCTAAATTAATTCACTCGATAGCTGTCACATATTTTTCGGGATACAAATTTTTTACATGATATTCTACATCTTGAATTTGTGAGTTTTTGATGAGTTGGAAAATTAAAAACTAAACCTTTTTTTTACACACCAAGAATCACAAGAATCACACCAGAATCTGTCACCCGAGTTCAATCAACTACTACACAAACAACTTTTTGAATTTTTTCAATATTCTGGGTCGTCCACGTGGCTTGCAAGACTTGGAAGAAGCTTCATCGAAATTTTCATAAACCAGACCGCAGGTCTCATCTGCCTTGGCTTCCCGAGACTTTACCCGATACCAAAACATCATCAGTAAATCCGGCTCACTGATCCGTTCTCCATCCTCAAGAGACATCACCAGGGAAGAAAAAATGTCCGATTCTCTGGCAAACTCCTTCTCAACTTCTTTCCTCTGTCTGGTCTCGAGGTACCGTTTCGACGATACGTGAAGCTCAAAGCGTCGATAGACTTTCATGAAACCACGTATCATCTCCGACAGTTTTCGATGTTTGTTTCCACAAATGTAACCTCTGATTACGAGCTCAAGGTACAGAAACAACGTTTGGAAGAAGTGAGTCTTGCGAGTCTCGAAGTACTCTCGGGATTTCGTTGGCGAGGTCACCTCGGGAACCAAGTAGACGAGTACCCGGGATGGATCTTGCCAGTTTAAAACCCGATAACTAGTGACTTCTGGTACGTCATCCTCAGGTTTCTCAATCTTAACTTTCGATCTGGATGTGAACAAGTCAGGGTCGTTACGGGTGTAAGGTTCCGGACGGTCCAAAGTGTAAAGGTGTTCTATGTACTCCAATTCTGATTCTTCTTCGTCGAAGTAAAGCTCAGACCTGCGGTTCCACATTTCAAGCAGCTCAATCAACACTTCCTGGGAGTTTGTAATTTTACGAAGCGCGCGGTCCATCAGCGACAATGACTTCTCAGCGAAACTGGACAGTAAGAGGAGTCCATTGTATTGTCTGATGAGCCTTTCTGACTTTACCAGGATTAGGTTTAGGAGATCCCCAAGCTCGGGTGTTTCGTCTACGAAATGAGGCAGTTCGTAGAAACTTTCAGGATCGGAACACTTATCGAGCGCTCTTTGGATTTTCAACTCTAAGAAGGGCATTTCGTAGTCGTCGAAGAGGATGTCTCTGCTCAGGCCTATTAACAGTATCGTCAAGTGCTGGTGGACTGTGGACAAGGATCTGGTCTTTGAGTAGACTGAGAACGAAAGCCTATCGATCAGGATATTCTTCCAGAAGGTGTCGTCGTTAAAGCCAGTTTCATTCTTCAGACACTCGCGAACCTGCTCCAGGGTTTTACTGAAGTGTATTAGACCCCACTGATCGCAGTTGGCACTTATTAGAATCAATGATAATAATATCAAACTGTTCATTGTAGAGCTGGTGAAGTGATTTGAGAAACTAGGTAAGAAGTGCGGAGAGAAAATTCAACGATGTTTGGTTACTACGTGAGCGTGCATATTTTTCTTACCGAGCTTTGTTTTTGTGAATTGGAACGAGACTACAAAATAACGAGTAACAATAAAAAACTATTTACTTTTTGGTAAATAGTTTTGTTTTAAAAGTGTTATTGAATTTAAATATCAATTTAATTTTAGCATTGATTAATGGCTTGTAATATAAATTTGACAGCAACTGAACGAATTAAGTTCGTACATATTTTATTGTAGTAAATGGCTGTACTGAAATATATAAATAAATTAAGCAGAGTAAGAAAATTGTAAAAAATTATAACATAGCATTGTCACTATTCGTAAATTAAAAAGCCTCAGCTTAGAAATTTTAAAAATTTAACGCTAGATGGAGCCGCGTTAAAAAACCCAGGCGCGTCTGACTTAAAAGCGAGTGTTCCACTTTCGTCACTACTATTACTTTAAATTACACATCTTTCCCCCTTGGTAAAGCCCTTTCCCGCGGTAATGAAATTTTTTACTCCCGAAACTCGCAATTTTTCAAAGGCCCGTAATTACTTATTTCTTTTTTCTCTCCTTTGAATAAAAAAAAATTTTAAATCTCGTGTTTCCAAACAAAGTTAAAATCAAGCACGCATACGATAAATCCATAGGTTGGTACTCGCAAGCAAGCCGTATAATTGATTTTTCCACGTCGAATAAACCGAGCGAAATTGTTAGCCATGGAAAATGTACGAGACGAGTGCGATCGAAGCTCGCTTTTATTTACTCGCTCCACCGTCTTTTTCCTGTTTGTGTATCGAAAATATCAAACTGTTGTTTCTGCGGGTTCGCTTAGAGAAAAATAATATTTCTGAGTTTATCGACGAGCTGGGTTTGCTTGAAAACTGCCTAGTTTCTTTTCTCGATTTTTATTCAAATTTTTTACGACTCTTCAATCTTTGATATTTTATTAACTTTTTATGACTTTTTAAAATAAAACTCAGAAGTTTTTAAATAATCCTGAACTTATTTTCATGCAAAAATTTAAAAAATTTGTATAAAATCATAGAAATTTGAAGTTTTTGATTCAGACTATTTTTTATCCTACTTTTAGTTAAGATATCTTGATCTTATACTATTGAAGGAAAATTAATAAAACTTAGAGTCATTTTATTCGCGGCTGGTGTGTCGAAAAATTTTTTTTGCCCCCGTGTATCAATGGACTGATAACAAAGCTCAGTTTCTTCCAATCTAAAAAACGAAAATCATGAATAAAGTGATTTAGAGACATTTTAGTACTGAAAGTCGCCTCATTGTAACTTTATTCGTGGCAGATTTTGGGCTAAAGTTTTTCTTCGCTGGGATCATCGATTTATTTTTTCATATCAAGCTTGTATGATTTAAAATTATTATTTTATCAAAAGCAACTTGATTTAATCTGAAAACTCTTAATTTTCCGAATCTCTAGGTAAAGTCCTTTATTTCAACCTCGGATAATCTAAAAGTAGATGACGCTCATTTAAATGTTTCACCTAAATATAAAAGCTACCAACGTTACGAAAAGAAAAATAAATATTCATGGGGGAGGGGGGCCTCGCTCGAGTGGCGAATTTATCCAACATAAGAATTTAAAGTAACCGAGAGGAGGAATATCGTTTGGATAAATTGAGAAGTTTTTTTAAACTCGAAGCGTTTTCAGAAACAAAAGTTAATTTTACCAAACAGCAAATCTCATCCGAGTGTTAAATTGCTTTTTTTTCGTATTGATTTTCGAGGATTTTCGGAAGTTAATCAAAATGAGCGAAGTTTTTCTGTTAAAATAACCTAAAGTTCCAGAAATAACTGATGTATGTACGAGTTTCAAAAATAATTTAGATTCTCCCTCCCATTTGTTTTTATCGCAGGAATTAATTGAGATTCCGAGAATTCTTATTATGGAGTCTCATGAATTTTTCAGTGTTTAAAATAAAAATTTTAGTAGAATATTTTATTTATTTCTTGAAAATAGTTAAGGAATTTGAATAGTCTGGGTAGTTTAGTTTTCAAGAACTTATTTATCTGGAAGCTAAATCACTTGATAATCGAAAATTATAATATTTTTCTTAAAAATAATACTGAAGAGTTCTAATAATCATTAAAATTATTATTTCTATTTACTTAAGGAGGCTTGGCAGTTTTTTCAAAATCCAAAAGTAAGAACCCAAAAAATTCCTGTAGATTCCTTGAAGTAAGACAAACAACTTTCCTATTTAACACAACAATGGTTGTCGGACTCGTTTTCGAGAAAAAAATCAGTTCAGAATTTTTTTTTAACATGGGCTCTTATGGAAAAAAACATTTAAAAATTTGGCAAATCATCAAAATCCACAAGTTTACTACGAGTCAGTTGTCATTTTAAAGATAAAAATTTGAAGATTATTTTAAAATTATAAAAATTTGAGATTATCGCGCTAATTTACAAGAAAAATAGAAAATTGCGGTACATAACCTTCAAAACATGCAATTTTTCAACGTTTTTAAAAATTTTTTATCTTAAATTTTGTTTTAATATGTTTAAAAATGATAAATAATCACTTACTTATCAAAATAAATAAAAAAAAATACTTTTTTTCTTATTTTCAATTTCATGCACCCGCAAGGGCCCCCGCTAGGTACGACCCCTACGCTGCCAAGCCTCCTTAAAAATAAAAAGTAAAAGGTATCTCATTCAATTCAGAGAATTGTTAGTTCAATTCCGAGAAGTTTCAACTTCCAGGATTTTCGAAGAATCTTCCAATTCTGAGAATTGTTTTTCATTCATAATAATCTTCCTTCAACAGCTATGATTATAGAATTAAAAATATTTAGATTCTTCGAATTTATAATTTTTCATCTTCATCCTCGTAGTTTTTTCTGAAAACTTTCAACGTACCGGAAATTCCGATTTCCGAGCTCAAAGAATATCCGGTCTAATTCATGTCACCTTTTTTTTTTCCTTAGGCGGTTTCTTTGCAGTCATTACCGAACGAGCCCGACCTTGGCCCTAATTATCAATCGATAAGACGACTTCTTTTTTTTTCCAAAGGATCCCGCTTTTTTAATTTTATTTTCTTGGGTATAACGTCAACGAGGAGGCTCACTCTGGAAAATTTAATTGGCCAGAAAGTTTTTCCTGCTTTAGTAGAGGGTC
This sequence comes from Encarsia formosa, assembly GCA_038277355.1. Classification (NCBI taxonomy): domain Eukaryota; kingdom Metazoa; phylum Arthropoda; class Insecta; order Hymenoptera; family Aphelinidae; genus Encarsia; species Encarsia formosa. The sequence goes on along the minus strand of CM076185.1, from coordinate 1,562,613 downwards.
CAAAGTTTAAGCTCTATAAGTCTCCTTTGTCGAACGATTTTTAATTTATTTAATGATTGGATCTACAGTCTTGGAAAACTCTTTTTTTGACGGAGAGAAAATTCCGTAGTATTTTCCGAGCATGCCAAAGTTTTCCTTAAACTTTTATTACTGCTACGGAATTAACATTTTTTTCCTCCCGTCTTCTTTATTAGCTACGGGTGAGTATTATTATTATTATTATTTGCGGCGGTGGCCTGTTTTCAAAAATTGTTTAAAATAAATATTAAATTTTGGAATGTATTTTCCCGCAACCATTAATTAGTACTGTTAATTGATGAGTTTGATTAAAAATACAAACGAAATTCATTTTCATTTTTCAACACGGATAATGTTTATAAATTTTCGTTTATTATTTTTATCCTGCAGTTTTTTACATGCTCACGTACTGCTTATGCATTTTAATCATTACGCGTATTTCACATACCAATTTTTTATGAATTTTATCTTTAACGTATTTGTGAGAAAATAATTAAACTTGTAAATCGAATTATTATTATTCATGCTTAATTGAAATTAACTTTAAATTTTGGTACTGCAAATTAAATATTTCAGGAGCTGTACAGTTTGTTTAAAAAATATATATACGAATAGACTAAACGTCAATAGCTTATTACAAGATTTACTATTATCATGAATAAAATGAGATCTAACACTTCAATGTGTTGTTTTTCGAGCAGTAGTATAAACTTTGCTTTATGCGACTAGTCCAAAAAAGGACTTTTTCACCTCCTTTTTTGTTCTTGACCACGTCTTAAAGAAAATATGAGTAATTATAACGATACTTGCCTTCGGTGACGAATACAAAAATTGAAGCAGCTTTGGTATTGGAGGCGCTGCAGGTGTAGTTGCCGGTGTCCGACTCCTCTGCGTAAGCAATGGAAAGCCGGCTCTGAGTCGGTCCAGGTTCGGTTTGCACGGTTACGCTACCTCGGTCGTTGTCGTAGTTTATCATACGATTGTTGTGGTACCAAAATACGTACTGAGGCGGCGTTGGACTCTGTAACACAACAATAATTTCGTAGTTAAGTACATTCTGCACGGAATCATCAAGCCTCACTTAAAGCATAACTAGCGCGCCCTCTGGCCCTTTCGCTACGCTCAAGAGGCCAGATGACTTGCCTGGCTACGGCTACGGTACAAATTTTTTAAAAAAAATTTCTTTAAAAAAAATTTCTTTAAAAAAAATTTGGGCAAAAACACCTCCGCCCTTGCATCGCTCTGCTACCGCTCCGCGCGATGCAAGACATGCATTGCCATGCTCCGCTATCGCTCCGCGCAATGCATAAAAGGCACGACCGACCGACACTCGCGCTTCGCGCTCGACAATCTTTTTTTTTTTTTCATTCTCGGACAAAAACTGTAGAATATCAATACAAACATTTTCCAGTTCATCCCGTTAAATTTTGTCAACTAGGTCGCGAGAAATCCTGTGCACAGTTTTTTATTTAATAGCTATAGAAACGGGTAAAATGTGACAGTAAAAACTGTTGGTATGCGCCATTTGTACCCATGTGGTCCGATCTTACTCAAAATGAAACTGGAACTATGGAACACCAAAACGAACATTTTCCCGTTCACCCCATTAAATTTTGTCAATTAGGTCGCGAGAAATCCTGTGCACAATTTTGTAATAGCGCTAAAATCAAGTAAAATGTGATTATAAAAAGTTTTGGTATGCGCCATTTGTACCCATGTGGTCCGATCATACTCAAAATGAAACTGGAATTATGGGACACTTAAACAAACATTTTCCCGTTGACCCGGTTCAATTTGGTTCATTACGTTGCGAGAAATCCTCCGCACAATATTATTTTATTTTTGTTTTGTTTAGCTCGAAAGAATAGTTGAGCATGAAAAAAATGGACATTTTTAATATAGCTCAGGTCGACCTCGGAACATGTTCAAAAGTTGTTTTGTGATCTGAATATTCGATTTCCGGTGGGTTGCATTTTTTGTTCTGGCAAATTTATAAGGCCTTCCCGACCCCTTCGGGGTCGATCGTGCCTAAAAATTATTCCTTATATTTTTATATAAGTCAAAGTTCAAATGATATCATCTTAGAAGTCAGAAAATTCGGTTCATTCGCAAATCACTGGAAGCTTGACTCGGCAGGGGAGAAAGGAAATGACCAAATCGATCTTAACGATAAATACGCTGTACCGATATCGTGTTCCACTCTCCAAAGTCTAACGCCTCTGGTCACGAATTCTTTTTTAACTTTTTCTTTTTCCCGATTCTCGGTTTATAACACTTGGTTTGTTTTACCCTTATATTGATGACAAATATAAAAGAGAAGGGATTTTTTATTTGCATCAAAAAAATTTCATCATATTTATTGGTTTATCATTTGTATAATTTTTATAATTCGATAGTCTAGAAGTCGCATTAAATTATTTAGCTATTTTAATTGAGTGGAAAAATTTGAAGTCTTTATCAAAATCGCTTTTGAAAATCTGATTAAATCATTTTTTGAGAATTATATTCTCGCTAAATTAAGACGTTTATTTAAAAAAAAAATCCACGTACAACAGATACCGTGCTAATTATGATATTACATCATTTTTTCAATTGAAAGCGAAATTTTATCGTTTTTATATTTAAAAATTCAGAGTCATCAATATTCTTCCTTTCGAGGAATTTTGCTCTTTGATTTGTTTAGTGCAAGCTATCAATCAAGTGAGAGTGTAAGAAAATTAATAAAACCATGATTTGTACTCAGTAAAATTTATTTATCAATGTAATTTCAATTTTCATAACGTACAATAACAGCCATAAAAATCTTAATTTCTAAAACTTAATTGTCAAGCGACTATCTACGAATGATTTTAGATAATATATCCATAGTAATGCTTTTCCAATATGATACCAGTTACTACGAAGTATCTTTTTGCAGCCAATTCAGCTAATAATTCTTCAATAACAGTGTTCTCATCACAAGAGTGTGATGCAGTAGACTGTTTCAGCTGATTAATTTTCTCATGCAGGTCCTCACTTCCATCTGTATCAAAATAATATTTGGATCTGAACTTTCGACACGCTGTTCTTATAATCTTACTCGCGGTTGAAAATGGATTTACCAATTCTTTCTCAATGATATTAGCAAAGTGGGTTTTTCTCAGACGTCCAGCATATTCCATCTTCAGAGTTCTGAACGCATCCCAGTTCAAAGTGTTGGGGTCAGTGGCGTTGAAGGTCAATATCAAGCGTAAAATATCTTTAAATCTGTTGACTCTGATGACATCGTTATCCTCAGAGCTTCTCCTAAAACGTCTTTGTCGGGACCTACAGTACTGTCCTGTCGATGTTGATGGTTGATCGGTGATGTTCAATTGTGGTAGATCATCAACATATGCAGTGCTATCGAATCTGAAATGTGGAATGTTCACAGTGATGGACGCTGGTTCACCAATGCCGTATACTCTAAAGTCATCCGTGATGAATTGTGTTAAATTTCTGAGTATACCGTAGGCCAGATGTTTCTGCTCACTACTCAACTCAGTGTCATTCCAATATTCTGGATCCCAGTTCTTGCGTGGACAAGATGGAAGAATTCTTCCGGTGTCGTCGTAACCTTCTGGTTCAATGAATCTTTTGAGAGTATCAACGCAATTTTTCGGAAAGATAAAGGTTGCGTTGATAACGTAGTCATGGTCATCGGCATTCACGTAGTAGGTGTCCGGATCAGCGTTGATACTGGGTGTTATCACCAACAATTCGTAGGCGCCGTCCAGGTTGATTCCCAATTCAGCAGCCCATTTTAGAAGAAATGCCATGAAGGACAAAATACCTTTACCAGTCTCAACGTAATCGATTATGATGGTTCTTCCACCGGTTCTCACGTACCGATCCACGATAATTCTCGGGCTGAACCCATCTTTCTCGAGTTTTAATCTCAATCCTGTCTCTTGCTTACTGGTTGGCATGCTGTTTGAATCCAGGTAAAAGTGATCGGGCAGGTTGTAACTGAAGTTCATTTTTAAGTAGCTACCGGAAAATGGAATCAACTGTACGGTGTTACTGGAAGGTATGAAGTAACTCATTATTTCCAAAGTTACCCCGACGTATGCGTAAGACTGACCCAGAAAGCACAAGTGCGCACCGGGATATTTTCTGGACAAGTATTTCGCTAGATCTAGAGCTAGTTTGAAATCCTTGTTCTGAGAGGAAAAATTGTACTGGCCCTGAGAGTGTACGTTTGATAGAAACAATGTCAGCAAAGTACTCACAACCAGTGAGGTATAGAACACCATTGTTCTCGAAATTTTTTCAACCATGACGACGTTTAAAAAGTTTATTTGAAAACTAATTATAAAAAAATTCAGTTTGAAACTTTTTATATTGTAAATAAATTTTAAAACACGGTTTGATTATATTTTACCCCGGGTATGAGTACTAATATGACTGCTTTCAAAAATAATTCGTGATTTCTCAAATTAGTTAAATACTTTTATATGACGAGTATAAATTATATTCACTATCATAACTTTAAAAAATTTATTCACCATTAAAAGTGAGATTAAAAGTAGCGCTTTTCAAAGTTATCTGTGTGGTTCATCGTAATTCAAAGTGATGTACAATCATCTACAGTATTAAAGTGAATTAATTTATAATTACATTTTTTTTCTTTAAAGAAGGAAGCATAAAGCGAGATTTAAAATTAATAAAACGAGAAAATTCATTCGAATGCTTTTATACATATTTTATCAAATACATTATTAAATAAAAAATTATATCTTAAGATTTTCAAGTAATAAGTATTTGGTAAAAACTACACGTGCAATTAACTAGTACGTATTGATTTTATTATCACTTGTTTAAACTAAAAACTGCGGTGTCATTTCAAAATTTCAAAAAAATTATAATCGTTGATATTATTTTTACAGAAAAAACAAAACTTACATAATTCAAAAAAATCCTGCAATAAAAGTTGAAAATAATCTCAGAATATTAAATATTATTCCAGACTTTAGTTTAAAAAATTAAATGTGACTAAGAAAGTACCCGTGAATAAAGAGAATTTTATTAATTTTCTTATACATTGTTCAAACAGAATAACTCATCGATAGTTTATCAATTTAATTAATTAGGTACGATTAACATTATCAAGACTTTCCATAATAAAACACTAAATTTATTAAATGTTAAAGTTGTCCAAATGCCATCAGAAGAATTTATCCTTTTGCAGAATAGAGAAATATTGAGATTAAGATTCTTTTCCTTACCACGCCCAGTTAAGTGTGAACTGTCATATAGGTATAATTGAGTAAACAAAATCTTGAAAAAATTGAATCTTAAGACTATTAGATTTTTAGAATGACAATAAATTTTTCATGACAGTTATAGGAGTATTCGGTACATTGTTTACCATACGAAGGATCTTAGCTTGCAAAAACATCTTGTAATTTCGACTGAACAACCATTTTAAGAAATTGTTTTGATCCTTTTGTTTATTCTTGACCTCTCGAGAGAAAAAAGCATCATTATTTGTTGAAAAAATAATCTCGAGCACGAGTGCACAAAATTTTTTCCGTGGGTTATTTGGAATCAAAAATTATGCAGCTGTAGTTTGGAAAAGGACCTAGAGCGAAAATTTTATCCCCGAGGATATAAATTTAATACGAAAACAAGCGCACACAATAACGAAATACGTGCACGAAGTGAAATTACACGCGGAAAGTTTAGTGCTGAAACGAGGCGCTCGTGCTGCTTTTACACAGTTATACAAGCTTCGGACCGGAAGAGAGAGCTTTTGGGAGCTCCCGAATTTTACCGGGCTTGCACTTGGATGAGACTGTTGTTTAACAAATCTTCTTCGTTAACGCATCGATGACTCTAAAACCTTAAACAAGGAACTAATCATTTTTGAAATAAGAAAAACTTTATTTTTCATTTCGAATGAAAGTACAAAAATTAGTCTCTTCAAGCTCGCTTGGGCTTAACATTTTATCAAGTTACTCAATGAACTTTAATTTTTTTTTTTTTTAATTTTTTTTTTTACTGCTTTCAATTTAAAAATTAGAAATTTTTTTTCCAATTATTATAATTTGGGCACTTTTTATGAAAATACTTTCGAAAATAAGTACAAAAATTTATTTCTTCCAAATATGAAAAGAGCTTAGTAATCTAAATACGTTTTTTTGTCAAGACTATAAAAGAGGTCAAAGTTCAATTTGAATTTCGAGCTTTTGAGTATACTTACTTATTAAAAATAATATAATAAACTTCAATTTTTGGAAAATGAATATAAAAATATTTTTCGAATTTCATTCAGATTCTTTAATCATTATTCATATTTAAACTTTTTCTGAGCATGATTAATAATAAATTTTTTATCTCTACATTATTACCCTTATAAAACTATTTTTCTTTTTTAAAATTGTTTTACAGTAAGATAACCAATTGATTTTTAATCGTAATAAGTCTAATATTATTCATAATATCAAAGATTCAAATTTTTTCTTTGAAAATTTTTCAAAAAACTAAAAAAAGTGTCACCAAATGAAAAAAAGGATCAAGCTCTCTTAGCCGATAATCGAGTAAAGATCTTTGGGCTCGACGCCAGAGTGCGAACTCGCTAATCCAGACGCGAGTTTAATTAACTCGATCCCGGGGCCAAAGGAGGAGCGTCAACCCGTCTTGAATTACGATGTTAAACTTTACCGTAAAGTTTCGCACCTTCCAAATTTTTAAATAACCGTGATCTGCATGGAAGAGGTTTTGATAATTAAGTCGGACGAGAAGTGAGAATTTTTTTTAAATGGGTTTGGCTACTATTTGAAATTTTCTACTGAGTTGAATACTCTGTAAGAAACGTAGATTATAACATTACTAGTTTATAGACTAGATCTATAGTATTTTTCTAGTAAGTAGGTAGTAATTTACGTTTACTACAGGGTAGAGCATCAAAACTAAATAACACTTTTTTTTTATTAAAAAAAAAAAAAAAAAAAATTTAATATATGTATAGATATACTCTCAATGCAGTTTCGGATCGATGACGTGCAATATCCGTAGTTTCAAAAATTTTCCTTCTTAAATTTTTGTAAAAAATATCAAAATTCATAATAAACCATGTATTTTAAGAGAAAAGCAATTTCAAAATAGCGGTGGCCAAGCAAAAAGCCAGATTCAAGTGTAATAAATTTTTCACATCGAGGTTTGCACGTCTATAAATAAATTAGGAGGGTTTTTAATCCGGCTTACAGTGTGCGTACTTACAAATGCAGGATTAGCTTTGCTCATTCTTTTAAAATTTATTCCCGTTTGGTTGTAAATAAGTTACGAGGTTAATATTGAATTACCGAGAGTTTGTGAATAATTACGGAATTTTAAATATTAACCTAGCTCGTAGCCTTTACAATTAGCTTATTAGTTGATTTAATTATTCATTGATGTTATGAAATGTTACTTTAAATGATAATTTAATGAAAAAGTAGGTTTCTATTATTGAAAAACAAAAGTTTTAAGAGTTTACCTTTCATCGAGCGAGAGTTGACTTTACCGAAAGTTTCGTGAACGAGTTTTAGTGCATAATTGAAAGCAAAATTTCTGATTTTTGTTTATTTTTCAACTTCTTTCGCCTACTTTGAGCATCAAGTTTGACTAACTGGATTATTTTATTTTTCACTTTGTAATGGCTTTTTACCAATATTTAAGTTTGTTTTTGTGAAAATTCATAGTTCATTTCAACTTCACTAATTAGTTTGCCAGATTTAAAAGAATTTACAAAAGTTCTTTTGAATAAGGCTAATAATTTTTCAATGGAATGTGATCCACATTTCAAGTAAAAAACTATAACAGGCTTTTTAATCAAATGTAAATTACGTCTTTTTACGTGTAATCAAACGCAAATAACAAGTATTTTTATATCAAGTAAATAAATTTTCTATTTTCAACTACTTACTGAAATTAAAAGCTAGTAAATTAGGTTTTCTAAGTATATTTTACATGTGTAAATAAACACACAATTTTTTATTTAAAATAAATATCGAAGAAGTTACAAAGAAAAAAAAATTTTAATCTTGGGATTGACATCGTGAACAAAATCCAAATTTACCGTGAATAAACCGTTCAAATGCACTTTTGTCCCGCAAAGTCCTTCGTAAAGTTCGAAATTTTTCCAAAAAATTATTATTCTACCCCAAAATGATAATCGAAGCACTTTCGAAAAATTGAATTCGTAATCCGTGCGCTGTTTGTACAAACTCGTCAATCCCGCTCATTGGGCATTGTTTTTAAAATCAAAGTAAAGCACGTCGCATGACCAAGGGCCGTTAATGCCCGTATCAGATACGACTTTCTTTTCTATGCTAATTCGCGTCTAAACAAAGTTAATTTATTACCCTGAAATAATATAATACGATTTTTTATGTACCTCCGACGGTAAATCACAATTTTCGTGCGGTACCTTTTTTACTCCTCGCGTAAATACACCGATTTAAAGGGGAAAAAAAGGGTCAAGCTGCATGGAGAACAAAGAGTGTAAAAAAATTCAATCTGAATTCTTCTCAAAAGTTCCGATATTTAATAAAATTCCTGGTCGCGAGGTGGAAGGAAAATAAGAATAACTGAAACCGCCGATTAATTCACACCAGTGCGTGGTAAAAACGTAAAAAAAAAGTTCTACATGCGCGATTTTAGATGAGAGAGGAAAGATTTTAAAGTCAGAAAACTTTTGCGAGCTTGAAAGATGAAAAATCTATAGGAATTGACGTAATTTTTGTTTGTTAATTAATTTTTATAATTAATTAATCATTTAAAAAGCATTAAAAGATTTAAAACCATGATATAAATTCTAAGGGCTTTTTTTTTTTTAAATAATTAATTGTGCAGAATTAAATTATACGAGGTAATTTTTCTTTCTGATTTTCGGACAAGCATCAAATTAAAATGTTTTGCATTCATCTTACTTAGGAGTAATTTTTTAATAGTTTAACCATATTTTTTTTATTAAAAAAGAAGCTTGGTATATGCTGAATTGCAAATGAAGTCTGTGTGAAACAATTTTCGTACACTCATCAATTCAAAAAAATAAATTTTTCAAAAGTAGTAAACCATTAAAAGAGTTTTAAGTAAGTTTGGTTTAAAAAAAAAGAAAAAAGAAGCCAGTAAGCTGATGATTGAGAAGCCGCAGCTAAACTATTTACAAATTCGAATTTCGGTCGAATAAAGCTCCCGCTACGGCCCGTAGATTATCCAATAGCATAAGCGCTTAGCGCGTCGCGCATTACAAATTAACGTAAGCAGCTTTAGTAACTTGTACCTCTCTTCCGCCTTTCTGCTCACGTTCGTTCATTATCTACAAATTACCATCGAATAAATATATTTCTTCTTGTGAGCCATGGCTGAGCGATATTTAGATAAATATCTATATAAAAAAAATTGAGCAATTAGGTAAAAATACTTTGAGAAATGAACGTTGGTTTACAGTTAAATCATCTGGTTTATTGACATAAATCTACAATAATTTGATTTTCTACACATTTTATTGACATACAATTAAACTAATACAACATCAAGTATATAAAATTCAAAGTCATTAAGTATTAAAACATATTTTTTTCAACAATCCATACGTCACTCTACCATCTAATTTCCGCAAACGTTGCTGTATTTTCCAAACTGAGAATTAACGTCCACTGCTCTGACGGCGAAGTAGTAATTCTTTCCCTCCGCGAGTTGCTTGCTGTTCAGATCGCAAGACACAGGTAGGGAAACAGCTTGGACTTCGCCGATCTTTGTCAATCTCGCCAGGTTTAGATAATCGTCGTTTCTGGCAAAAATCTCGAAGCTTTTGACCTTTTCGTGCTGGTCCGTAAGACTCATGTCCCACCACAGTTTGATCCCAGTTTCGATTTTGAATATTTTCAGCAGTGGAGATGGAAGTGGAAGCTTACTTTCTACCGAGTTAGTACATTTCTGAGTTATGTCCGTGAGTACTCGGTGGTTGTCTTTGAAGATCGATGAGTTGGCGTGGTTACGTTCAGGTATATTTTCTCAACTTCCCAGGTGAAGTGTAGGAAAAGCGTCGGGCGTCAAAACGACCTGGCTGTAGTTCGGAACATTGAATTTTCTGGCCGTGATAAATTTTGATTCGAAATGGACGTCGCAGATCTTGGAGTCAGCTTTGACATCTTTTAGTTCGAGACCTTCGATTTGACTTACCCAGTCTTTGACTCTGTCCTTGGGAAACCGGAAAAGCGAGCGTCTTGGCAAGGAAGTTGTAGTACATTTTGAAGCCCGGATGTAACCGCAACAAGGAACGATGCATTTGGGTCCAAATTTGTTTTTTATTATTTTTTTTTTTGAACTGGAGCGCTTTTTTTTCGCCCCATCAGCTGGAAGATTTTCGTTTGGTGTTGGAGTTTGAGGACTGGAAAGTTCCTCGTTGTTCTGAATTTCTGAAAATTCCGTAACTGCTTCCAGTGGATCCACATTTTCACCAGGTGCTTCTAAAATTGAATTTTTATCATCTTCCAAGTTGAGGGAACACTCAAGTTTTATTTGACTTTCTGCGGAAACTGAAACTGTCTGATCAGTTTCTGAAAATTTCATAACTGTTTCCAGTGAATCCACATTTTCACTATGAGCTTCTGAAATTGAATTGTTATTGTCATCTTCCAAGTTGAGGAAACACTCAAGTTTTATTTGAGAATTTGAATTTTCAGTTGTTTCTGAAATACAATTTTCTTCAATTTTTATGTGTGAACTAGGAAATTCTTCTTGCGAAAAATCATTTGATTCTTGTTGTATTGTGTCACTTCTAGTGACCGTTGAACCTCGATTTGATTTTTCATTTGAAAATTTTGAAGTTGAGTCTTCATCTTCCATGTGTAAACTTAGAAACTCCTCTTTTGAAGTATCAATTGATTCTTGAATTAGTTGGGTATTTTGCGGTGTAAAATTTTCGTCATATGTACTATTTTGGAAATTTTTTGAAAAATCAAATACATTATCTAAACTTGAATTATTCTCTTTATCGAAGTATGCAAGAGAAAATGTCCCAGTTATGAGGCAAATTGGTTTTTCAGTTGATGGCTCGGTATGCGAAATATTATTTTGAAATTGACTCAACTCCAAAGCTTCTTCCGACAACGTTTCAATAACTGATTCTTTTTTAACGATTTCAGGAATCACCGAATCCAAAGCTACTTTTGGTAAATTCATATTTACATCGAATGAGGCAGACATCGAATCAGATGACTCCAAACTTTCACAGAGAGAGCTTGAATCCCGACGGGTTTTTTTCCTCAATTTCAAGGTAGGATACGCGTCTCGTAATAGACGAATCCGGGACCCGCCCGCCTTATTCTTCGCCGGAATGAATCTTGCCTCAAAGTGCGCCTCGCAGATCCTCGAGCTCACCTTGACGTCTTTAACTTCGAGACCTTCGATTCGACTGATCCAGTCCTCAACTTTATCCATCGGAAAGCGAAAAAGTACACGTCTCGATAAAGAAACCTGAGCGTTTATTGAGGGCTGCCGATAGTTGCAAGCCGGTACAACGCACTTTTTTGTGAATTTTACTTTCGCAGTAAATTTTTTTTTAGTTGCCTTGACAATTGGGGACTTGACCAACCGAGGCGGAGAAACTGGTCGAAGAGTTTTTGAAGTTGTGTTGTCGTCTTTCTTCAGACGAAGTGTAGGAGTGGCGTTTGTTGACAAATAATTCATGGTTTGGTTCGAGTTCTTGGCTCTTCGCAGCGTTATGAATCTGGGTTCAAAATGCGCCTCGCAGATTTTCGAGTTGACTCCGACATCCTTGAGTTGAAAATCTTCGATTGCATCCACCCATGCCATAAGTCTCTCCTTGTTTTCCGGAAATTTGAACATGGATCGTCTCTTGGATCCGTTGAGCTTCTTTGGACGACGGTAACCGCAACATGGAACACTACACTTGAAGGAAAACTCCATCTTTTCGATCTGCTTTAGCTTTTAAATTTGTGACCTCACTCTGCAAAGTTCTAAACTAGACTGATACCAAAACTACATTAGTCGAGGCGTATAAGTTTTAACCCTGCCTTATGGAAAGAGCAATTAGTCATTTTAGGGGCGTGAAGGTTGTTAGGTATAAGGCGAGGTTTAAGGTATCGCTATGCAAGGCTAAGGAAAGGGGATAGCGCATTCGATCGTAGAACTCATGGTGGCTGAAAAGTGAACTAAGCGAAGAACATTCATACCTGATCAACATACTCAAGCTTTAATTTATTTTAAAACTGTTAAAAAAAAATTATAAAAAAAAAACGCACCAGCAACATTAAATTAATTTATGAAAAATTTGGTACATTTATCATCAGTTAAACGCATTTTTCAGTCTCTCTAACTATATAATCACGCAGAGTAAAAAAGTGTTATTTGTAACTTAACTATTTGATTTAATTTAATAAAAACTGATAAATAAGCAAAATATTCGATTACCGAACATGCAACCTTAAGATATATTAAGACATATTTATGGCCTAGGCCAAAATTCCAAACTGTTTCAAAAATTGTAGTTGTTCGTGAAGGTTGAAAATAAATTAATAATTCTTGCTACTAATCTTGATTATTTTGATTTACTCACGTTTTCTATTATGCAGACAAGATTTATAATGGAACCGACGTCCACATGATGCTCGTCGCTGCCTAATATAAACGCCTCCGGCGTCACTATATTGAGGTTCACGAAATGTGAAAGTATCCCCGTACTCCTCGATACCTGAAAAAAACATTTAGAAAATTTATTTATAAATTAATTTTTTTATATCATAAATAATTCAGTATTTTATTGATTTAAAAAACACTTAAAAATTGATGAGGACAGACGGTTTGGCCAGTTTAATAACTTATTATCTTGATAAAATAATGTTTTATGCGGTCAATATAAACATACGTATAATTTTTTATTTGTAATATTCTTATTATTTTATACATTTCCTTAAAAAATCCGAAGCAAATTTTTTTTCTTAAAATTAACAATCTGAAAATTTTTACTCATTTATCATGTCAAACTAATGAAAATTAGTATAAATGGAATATAATTTATAAAAATTTTACATTTTGATTAAATTGTTTGTTTACAAGTGCAACTCACGGTTGCGTTTCTGAAAGTAAAAATTTTAGCTACTACTTTTTTTTGGGGAGGATCGTTATTAATGATAGCCCGGGCAGAGAAAAATGGTGGGAAAATTGCAACAAAACAACAGCATTATTTGAACACTGACAAAGACAAATATATTTCGCTGTCGGATGTAATTACAGAATCTCACTTGTTTAATCGTGGACTATCTTTAACGAATTAATTTTGCAATGAATTTTCAATCGATTTTGCTGAGTTATCAATTTCGCTGGAATTATTAAATTCAAAAGCGACGTTTTACAGTTTCATTAGTCAATGTAACTGACGCGTGACGCCCGATATTTTGGAAAATTCTTTATTAAATCTATCAATTAAACAACAAAGTAAAGTAAATTTTATTATTATTGTAAGTTGTAAGAATTTTTAAATCAATTTAAACTTTTTTACTTATTTCCTCAAAGAATTTGTAGTAACTGTTATTTATATAAACTACAATTTTTTATCTTCAATAAATTCTAATTTGTTTTTATTGTTGGTATTTATTAAAATATTTATATGTATTACAATCAATGATCATATTCAGGAATAGTATTAAATAAATAAATAAATATTTTTTTTTTTCATTTTTTTTAAAGGAAGATGAAGCATACCATTGGAAAATTTTAAGATAAATTTTGAATGTAAGCCGTTAATCTTGCAATGGCTGCAACTATATGCCAATTGTATAGTATATTATTCCCGCAGGCGAGATGGTTCGATTTGGCCTCCGAGAGGTTTGCGACCCGAGCCCGAGGAGGCTAAATCGAACCCTCGAGCCTAAGGGAAATATACTATTTTTCGTCCTTCTAACCGAAAACAAGGGGCGAAGTTCCGATTTTGAGGTTAGAGGGACGAAAAATCTTTTATTTCATAATTTATATTTCAGATTGACAAATCCAGACAATGTTATTAAAAATAACTGAAAAAGATAAAAACAACATTGAATTTATACCGATTAATAAATTTTTCCTATCGGTTTTGATAATAAGGTAATTAAGAGCCGGTAAAGCAGGTCCCTTCTGTAAATCAAGGTAATGGCCCCCCTAATTACGCGTTTTTATCAACCATCTCGATAAGAAGAGAAAAAAAAAGTTCGAAGTCATCCGCAACTTTGGTCTTTAAAATTTACCTTCGGATCGATAAAACTCGGCTCATCCGGGAATATCAGGGAAAGTTCACCCGAGCGATGCAACGCGGATAAACCATTTCTTTCTTTTTTAATACATCGAGGACTGGTGTCTTTGACCCCGCGATATTGTAAAATTTTTCATGCAAAGAAGATCAACTCGTATCACGTGCGAGGTATTTATAAAAAAAAAGGTGGATCAGTTTTTTTCTTTTATTACTTCGTGATCTTATTCCAGCAGTATGGACGATTTTTAAAGCTGACCGCCTTTGGATTATTCAAATCTTATTCGACGCGATTTATTGCCTTCCGATGGTGGAATAAATTTTTTCGGTTTTCCAAGATTCTGGAAAATTTTTTTTTGGACTCTGTCGGACGTTTTTCCAACCTTTTTTTTCATATCGATTTTGAGAACTTGAATAGATATATTTAATTCATTTTTCAAAACTTTTTCAGAAAACTTTTAGATAAGGTTTGAACTTTTAAAAATAAATCTCTGAAATTAATAATAAAATTTTGTTAGTAATAAATAGTAACAATTAAACGTTGACATGAAGTTTTTGAGGTTAGGTTGAATTCATAACATTTTTGTTACAGTTGCTTTGTAGTCAAAAAAAAAAAGGTGGAAAATAACCGTTAACTTGGAGATTTCAAAGCTCAATGAAATCTGGATTAGAGTTACATGCAGTTCCGAATTAGAAACTAGGTTGTAAACAAAATGAAGTTTAGCATAGGGCGGGAAGCGAGAAGTTGTGTAATAAATAGACGAACACCGAAACTCGGAAAAGTACTACAAGCTCATTAAGACGCAAACTGGGAGTTTAAATTTAGAGAAAATGCGCATTCCAAATTTAATGAATTTACAGACATTTCAGCTAAGTGGTATTTTGTTTCAATTTAAATATTTAGTAGATAAATTAATTTTGTAAATTTTTTTATTTTGCTTTTGTTCATTCATCTTACATTGCATAACCTCAAAATAAATTCGTTGGCCCTTACGAAAAGAAACACCTGCAAAAAAATCCGGTTAAACAGTAACAGTACCGGTTTTTCAAGAAAAACGTAACAAGTTTTTTTTTTAACGAGAAAACTGTAACAAGTTAACAATTTTCCGAGATAACTGTAACAACAAAATAATCGGCCAATATATGAGCCAGTTTTTCAAGAAAAATGTAACAAGTTCTTTTTTTACAAGAAAACTGTAACAAGTTAACAATTTTCCGAGATAACTGTAACAACAAAAAAATCGGCCAATATATGAGCAACATTTTTCCGAGAAAAGAGTAATTAGTATATTTTTTCCGTGATAATAATAACGATAAATAAAAAGGGGAAATTTCCGAGAGTAAAGTAACGGGTGCACTTTTTACGGGTAAAGTGTAACGTTGGGATAATTGACGATTAAGATATTGTTTTTCCAGGTAAAAAGTAACAAGACCATTGCCAACTTATTTGAAACAGACTAAGGGAGCTTTTCCCGAGGAAATCGTAACGTTAAGAACTTTTTTCCGAGTAAAGTGTAACGTTGATTAAATCATCGAATATAAAAATATTTTTTAAAGGAAAATTTACTATATCCATGCCAACTTACTCAAATCTGACAAGAGAGATTTTTCCGAGGAAATCGTAACGTTGGGACTTTTTTCCGGGTTAAGTGTAACGTTTAGGAAATCATCAAATATAAAGATATTTTTTAAAGGAAAATTAGCAATATCCATGCCAACTTACTTTAACCATATTTGGGAGCTTTTCCCAAGGAAAACGTAACGTTAAAACTTTTTTCCGGGTAAACTGTAATGTTGAAGTTATCAACGATTAAGGTATTTTTTTCCAAGTTAGAATTTACAATATCTATGCCAACGTACTTAAACCATATTTGGGAGCTTTTCCCAAGGAAAACGTAACGTTAAAACTTTTTTCCGGGTAAACTGTAATGTTGAAGTTACCAATGATTAAGGTATTTTTTTCCAAGTTAGAATTTACAATATCTATGCCAACTTACTTAAACCATATTTGGGAGCTTTTCCCGAGGAAAACGTAACGTTAAGAACTTTTTTCCGAGTAAAGTGTAACGTTGATTAAATCATCGGATATAAAAATATTTTTTAAAGTAAAATTTACAATATCCATGCCAACTTACTCAAATCGGAGAAGAGAGATTTTTCCGAGGAAATCGTAACGTTGGTACTTTTTCCCGGGTGAAATGTAACGTTTGACAATCATCAAATATAAAGGTATTTTTTAAAGGAAAATTAGCAATATCCATGCCAACTTACTTAAACCATATTTGGGAGCTTTTCCCGAGGGAAACGTAACGTTAAAACTTTTTTCCGGGTAAACTGTAATGTTGAAGTTATCGACGATTAAATTTATATATTTTTGAGTCAAAACTTACAATAGCAATTCCAACTTATTTAGATCAGACCAGAGAGCTTTTCCCGAGAAAAACGTAACGTTAAAACTTTTTTCCGGGTAAACTGTAATGTTGAAGTCATCAACGATTAAGGTATTTATTTTTTAAGTTAGAATTTACAATATCTATGCAAACTTATTCAAACCTGATTTCCCGAGGAAAACGTAACGTTAAAACTTTTTTCCGGGTAAACTGTAATGTTGAAGTTGTCAACTTTGCGATTACCTCGGAAAAAGCTCTTTAACCTGCTTCAAATAAATTGACATAGATACTGTAGATTCTAACTTAGAAAAATAATACCTTAATCGTTGACAACTTCAAAATTACAGTTTACCCGGAAAAAAGTTTTAACGTTACGTTTTCCTCGGGAAAAGCTCCCAAATCGGGTTTGAATAAGTTGGCATAGATATTGTAAATTCTAACTTGGTAAAATAATACCTTCATTGGCATAGATATTGTAAATTCTAACTTGGAAAATAAATACCTGAATCGTTGATAACTTCAACATTACAGTTGTAACTACAACATTACATATGTACTTTTTTTCTGAAAAATAATAATTGTATTGATTTGCTATTTTTTATTCATCTTTTTTTTTGCTATTATTGATGCAAAAAGCCAATATTTAGTTTTTTCTTTCTTTTTTTACTTAGAAAAATAATACCTTAATCGTTGACAACTTCAAAATTACAGTTTACCCGGAAAAAAGTTTTAACGTTACGTTTTCCTCGGGAAAAGCTCCCAAATCGGGTTTGAATAAGTTGGCATAGATATTGTAAATTCTAACTTGGTAAAATAATACCTTCATCGTTGATAACTTCAACATTACAGTTTACCCGGAAAAAAGTTTTAACGTTACGTTTTCCTCGGGAAATCTGGTTTGAATAAGTTGGCATAGATATTGTAAATTCTAACTTGGAAAATAAATACCTGAATCGTTGATAACTTCAACATTACAGTTTACCCGGAAAAAAGTTTTAATGTTACGTTTTCCTCGGGAAATCTGGTTTGAATAAGTTGGCATAGATATTGTAAATTCTAACTTGGAAAAATAATACCTTAATCGTTGACAACTTCAACATTACAGTTTACCCGGAAAAAAGTTTTAACGTTACGTTTTCCTCGGGAAAAGCTCCCAAATCTGGTTTGAATAAGTTGGCATGGGTATTGTAAATTCTAACTTGGAAAAATAATACCTTAATCGTTGGTAATTTCAACATTACAGTTTACCCGGAAAAAAGTTTTAACGTTACGTTTCCCTCGGGAAAAGCTACCTGGCCTGCTTAAAATAAGTTGTCATTGTTCTTATTGCTTTTTACCTGGAAAAATATTATTTTAATCGTTGATTACCAATACGTTACACTTTACCTGGAATAAGTTGTGCAGAATACTTTTTTCCCGGGATATATTTTCGTCTTGAGTGAATGTAATTGTTTTCCCGGATAAAAACACACTGGTTACACTTTCCTCGGGGAATGTTGTCTTCCGACCCACAGCAAGTTTAACATGACAGTTTTCTCGGAAAAATTATACATCATGACAGTTTTCTTGGAAAAAATTGCAACGTTACATTAATCGCGTAAAATTTTTTTTTTGTTATTCTTTCCCCGGAAAATCACGTAATGGGACTTTTTTCACGGATAAATTTTACATCATGACAATTTCCTTGGAAAAAATTGCAACGTTACATTAATCGCGTAAAATTTTTTTTTTGTTATTCTTTCCCCGGAAAATCACGTAATGGTACTTTTTTCTCGGATTCTCGGTGTCAGGTGTTTCTTTTCGTACGGGTCAACGAATTATTTTATTAAAAAAAAAAAAAAAAAAAAACTAATTATATGGACCCCCAAAATATTTCGGATGTGGTAGCATCGAAGTTTAATTTTTTTTCGTAATTTTCAAAAAATTTTATTTTGGTAGATCTTTTGTCATCCATTTCATTGGGATTTGACATGTAAGGTCTCATTTAAAAGGTATTGGTTCAAGCTTTAAAAGAAAACCTTAAGATTTGAAAAATATTGTGGTAGTTTAATTAAAAAATTTTTTTTTTATCAATTTAAACATGAAAATAAAAACTTAAAATTTATTCTCAGCAATTGTTTTCTTTAAATCAATTGATTTTAAATAAAAAAATCTATTAATTTCGTTCGCAGTGGAAGGCTTTTTTTATTTAAAATCGGTCTTTTAAAAAAGAATGCGTAAAAGCTGTATGATGTTGCAAAGCTTCTATAAATATGTCAATAAATCCTCATACCAAGAATGAAGACTTACGTTTATCCTAAAAGATTTACGGCTTTTTTAAGATCCGAGGCGAAGTTTATTTTTCGAAAAACTCAATCTAATTGAAGCTCGAAGGGCGCCAAACGGCCAGAGCAAGGGGAATTAATGCAAATTTATCTCCGCACTCGGGGAGGGTCAAGAGGATAAGTTTATATAAAAGTATACTTTCCGTTAAGATAACACTTCGCATAAAATAACGATCCAGAAAACTTTCTTCGCTTCAAACTTTCAATTCTTACTGCGTGCAGTTCGCCAGAAAATTTTCTTCCTTTTAACCCAACTAAAAGTTGCTCGTTTTGCACGCGATTGCACCGGCGCTCGCCTATCGCGATTCTAATTTCTTTTTAATTCATTGTGCGACCTTGACTGCGTCTAGTTTTGATATATAGCGTTCTGATTATTAAATGTACATTTTTTAAAACTGAAATTTCAACTGTGAAAAGTTAATTTATATAATTTTCAAACAAATAAATTATAAGTTATCGTATTAAGGAAAAAATAAAATACATCGGCACGATTACAAATTTTAATTTTTACTTCAAATAGTGATTAATTATTGAAAATAATTTATATACTAATTTAATATAAATAAATTTTTAGGTTAAAATTCTATACAATGAGATGTTTTTTTTATAATTATGAAAAAAAAATAGATTCAACAATTTTTTTACGAATTTAATGTTTATTGTTGAATAAATATTTTACATTATTATTTTCTACTGTATTTCAGGTGACTTTTACATTCTTCTCAAACCTATACCAACAAAATCGATTAAAAAAAAAAAAAAAAAAAATAGAATGAATAAAAAAATTTCTATTTTAGAATTTAGTTTCATTTGGTAGCATTTTAGTCACCCAAGTCAACTTGATTCTTGAAAAAAAATTTTTTTCTAAATATTTGAAAATCTAAAATTATTGTTGATATATAATTCTAAAAATGAAAAACAAGCGTTTTAAGTCACTCTAACAAAATTATCTCTAACTCTTGTTCATGAACAAACCCGAGAACAAACCAATCATGCAGAACACGGCTGCCATCAGCAACTGCACCAAGTTATGAAGCCCATTGACCTTGATCTCGATACTCCTTACAATTTCAGGAACCTCATTTACGCTCTCTTGTCCGGTACAATTCTTACTCTTCAAGGTCACGTCGTCCTTGTTACCCTCACTCTCCATCCCGTACATCATCCTGGCCACATCAAAACTATCCTGGTCCGTCCCCAGGTAGTTAACGGGTCCTCACTGTCCGGGAGGTCGACGTCCACCTTGTGGTCCAGCAGGATTCGGATGACCTCCAGGTGGCTCTTCTCCTCGTTGTTGATGACCGCGTACTGCAGGGCGTCCTCCTCGTGGTGGGTTCCTTGGGATCGACCTCCGCGCCCCGAGACAACAGATACATCATCAGGCCCGCGTTTTTGTTAATCGCCGCTTGGTGCATGCCGGCCCGTCCGTCCCTGGTGCTCCTACTGTTAACGTCAGCCCCGGATTCGATGAGCGTCACCAAAGTTAGGTTAGGATTGCTCTGGTTGAGCGCCCACTGCATCGCGGTCTCGCCATGGTTGTTCCTGACGTTTACGTCAGCGCCTGCCTTCACCAGGACCCGGACTACCCTGTCGTTTCCCTTGAGAACGGCTGCGTGCAGGGCGGTGTTGCCTTCGTCGTCCTTTTCGTCTATCGACTCGGTCGCCCTGGCCTCCAGGAGAAGGTCCAAGATGTCTTCCTTACCGTAGTACACCGCCACGTGCACCGGAGTCAGGTCGATCCTGGCGAGCTTTGATTTAACCAAGACGCTCTGGGATATGTAACGGCGGACCGCCTCGATGTTACCGTCCCGGACGGCTGCGTGCAGTGGAAGAATTAACATTTTGAGGTTAGGTTGGGTTGAAGTTTCTGAATTGACTGCTTTGAAAGAATGGACTTGTAGAGTTTTTGGAAGAGGGTGTAGCCTAGCTAACTGTTGCTCGAATTTAAGATTTTTTGTTGTGTTCTTGATTTTGGAAGGGTTGTCGCTGTGCTGGTTCGCATGGACTTTGAATTTTCGAATGTAAAAATTAAATCTGACACCCCGTAGTATAAACTATCGTAAAAAATGACTCTTCAAGCATACATAAATTAAAAAAAGATTCATGAGATGTAATGGATGATAGAGCACCTGGAGGGTGATGAGCATTTACCGAAAGCCTAGCCGGCTAAGAGTTATGTATGCGAAAGATAATAGCAGCGGGCCGGTGGAATCACGCGATCGTGCAAGTTCGCAGCGGCGGTAGAAATACTCGTATTTCAGGGTTTAAAGCTGACCGCGTCGGTAAATTCTCATTAATTCGACACCTTAATGCCCACTTCTTATCTCGATCTCGCGTTTGGAAAATTTGGCAATGTCAACCCATAAAACTCCCCGACACTCCGTTTGCACACTACCTACCTCTCTTTTAAAATGCACTCTATCACTTTATCTCTGGCCTTTTTTTTTTTCTTTTACGTCGATGCTTCGAATGGATTAGGCCCTGTGAGAAATGTGAAGTATTTAATACAAAAAAAACTGGTCTGGTTTGTTTTGTCAATTTTTTTTTAGAAAAAGATAACTTTTCTCTATAAAAAAATACCCAATTAATAATCTAAAATAAACGTATTCTGTTATGCATATTTAAAAGCTATTAATCCTCTATTTTAAAATGTATAGTGATCATTTATTTATAACCTCAACGACCTGCTATTTTAAGTACTAACTCATGTAGTTTATATTTAAAAACTATACATGAATACTTAAATACTGCTCATTACCGGTAATAGTTTGAAACAGCTTAACGCGTTATTACGAACTCTCTGAAAATTAAAGTCACAAATTCATTTATTATCAGTTGAAACGACGCGAGCTTACAACTCTGAAATTTCCGTAACCAATGTAAATTCGACGCAGCAGCTTAAAATTCAATAATCCGTACGCTCCCGTAAACCATTTGAAATTGGCTCCAAAATTTATTCCAACCCGGTTAGATTTATTATAAAAAAACCAAGTCCCAAACAAAAAGAAGCTGGCGTGATCCTGGAGGTTTTTCTGGTAAATCAGTAAACGGTTGGTGCGTTTTGGCCGCCGCGGCGAACTCGTAACTCGGGGCTGTTTGCGCGCGACCCGGAACCGGTATTTGTCTTACGGAGCTGCGAGGCGAGGACTTTCGGGTCACAAATAATACTGGAAAGACGATTAATTGCGGGAAAGTACCAAACCGACGACTACTTTTGGGCAGGCTGCTGCTAATTGTTTCCCTCTTTTTCTACCCGGATTGTTAGATCGATCCTCGTCAATGACGCTGCTAAACGACTTTTATTCGTTTGGAAGATTAATCGATTGCCAAAATTTGCCACGAAGAAAACAACAACGAAGATCTTTATTGGACAAAAAAAGATCTCTGAAAGACTTTATTTATTATTTTTGCTTGCAATAGAAAATGTTAAAATGATTTTTGTTATCATGCCGTTGATACATAACAATAAAAAAATTTCTTCTCCTTACTAGCCGCGAATAAAATGATTATGAGTTTCAGCTGATAAAAATCGCAAGGAGTCATTTTATTCGCGACTGGTGTGCCAAAAAATTTTTCTTTATTATAATGTATCAATGGTATGGTAGTAAAGATCATTTTCTACCAATCAGCAAAAGCTAAAATAAAGACATTTTATTGGTCAAAAGTGCCTCATTGTAACTTTATTGGTGGAAAATTTTGAGCTAAGGTTTATCTTCGCTGGGACCATCGATTACTTCTCACTTATACAGAAAAATAAGAAGATTAATAACTTTTTATCTCTCTGCAAAAATCAAATTGCATTATACCAAGTCAAACCACAGGTAAATAATCTTCCCAGCTTAAATCATACTGATTAGACTTCTGTTCTGAATGGACACCATTAGTCTTCCAGCTGGGGTTATCAGCGTCCACGTTTTTCGTCACACAACCCTAATTTAACTCCCCGACTCGCTATTTATCATTTTCCATAGAAAAGCGCGGGTATTTTTCACCCTTTCTTGCGTCCCACAAATCACTCGAGTTTTTGCATTTTTCGGGTAAACACTCGTTATTTTTTTGATATTCCCCAGACGTGGAGGACGGAGACAGGTTGGTATTTAGGTAAGTGCCGGGGGTTGGGCCTCGAGGGAATCGAATTCGTGCCAAGTCGGAGGAGTTTTCTAACCCCTGCTTTGGGAAGCGTCCATTTCAAAGCCGCTTTTGTTGGATTGCAGAGCCTGGGTGAGATAATATTCACCTTTTTAAGGTAGGGTAAGAGAGGGCGTTTGTACGAATGCGTATGTTAGAACGAACAAAAATGATTTTGTTATTTAGATAGAGTAATTATTTAGTTAGATATTCAGAAAAAAATATTTTAAAAGTATTATTGTTAAATAAATAATTTTGTCACATCACTTTTTAAAAATATTTATTTAATTTAAAATAAAAAATCAATTTCGTGTTCAAAATTCGTACTATCGCACGCATTCGGTCTTTTTCGCGTTGTTGCGGCTGTTAGTACGAGAACCACGAGGAGAACCATAACCTCCATTTCAACAGTTCTTCAATAAGCAAGTATAGCAAATCTTATTGCGTCAATGAACTTTTAAATTTAATAAATAAATAAATTAAAATATATTCAAAAGTAACGTTATAAGTTGCTTTGTATATCCTAATTTAACCTAACATCGAACTAATCAACCGTTCGTACTAACAGCCTCGTACTAACGCCCGCCTTCGTACAAAAGGCCTCGTACTGATGGCCTCTCGTTCGTACTATTAGCCGCACTTGTTTTTTTTTTTCAAACCAATTATTTTATTGTTAAACTAAAAGTATACTATCTGAAAATTACGCTATTATATCTAATAAGTTCAATTATTCATTAAAAAGAAAAAAAGTTGAATATATTGAAATAGTTTTTAATTTATAAGCGTTTAAAGTTCGCGGTACATCTCTCATTCGTACTAACACCCTCTCTTACCCTATTTTTAGGCTCGTTTGTTCTATCGTAGGAAACTAAATTAGTGCATAGAAATTTTGAAATTTTATATGCTAGTAAACTAGATGAATTCGATGATTTTGAGTTTATATTTTTGCTTTATTTGAAAAAACGGATGGCTTGAGTTTCCAAGAATTTAAATTTATTTCGCATCGACTTCGAATAAAAATTCTCAGAACTCAATAATAAACTGCAGAAATTTCTCTTGAAAAACTCTCCGCTTGTGAAGTTACATTTCTAAGAAATATGCATTTTTCTTTAGATATTTGTTGTAAAATACAAAGTTCGATTTTCAATAAGCAAAATTATAATAAAATTTTTTAATTTGAAAATAAATTCTTCTCTCGAGTAAATATTTTTGAAAGATTCAACTCAACAAAATTTACTTTTTTACTCGACAAGATTCCATACAAAATTATTTATTAAAAAAAATTTTATAATTAATAAGAATGATAGACAAAAATTTCCGCATGGTTCGCACTTGTGGACGCTTAACAAGTATTTATCAAAAAAACACTATGATTTCCTTAAATTCCACAATCAATCCTCAGAGAATCGTTTAAATCGTCCTTTGAGCTTAGAAGCCTCGCATGGAAACTCGAAACTGTCATTTTCGCTGCATTCGTAGAAGCGTCCATTGATTCAAGCCGCATCACATTGTCTCGATGATCAGCCGTATCGCATTGCTGTAGCATTAACCGTAGGAAACCGTATTGCGGTATCGCGCTCACAAAGCCCGCTAAATTAACTAATCGGAAGAGAGAGAAAAAGAAATATTTTCATTGTGGCTCATTAACTCACCTGGCAAAGGGCTCGTTAGGGACTCTGCAAAAGGAACTTTGTTGTTTTGAGAATTTTGTTTATGTGCGTTTGCGTCAAAATTTTGGCTCGTTTGAATTTGAATGCGGAGAGTTGTGTTTGTGGAACTTTGATTCGAATCGAGCGATAGTTTTCATGGGTCAAAGTTGGTAAGCTGTGTTTGGGAGTTTGTGCAATAATTGTTTCGAGTAAACAATAACTTATTTAATTTTCACTTTGATTTATTTTAATTTTCACATATTACTGGCTACTCTGAAAGACACGTATTTATTATTTAATGAGAATATTTTTGGAAATAGAACTTTAAAAAAGTATAAATTTGACGAGTACTATACATGTTAAATAAATGCAAGTAATTATAGTTTTGAGAAAATATATGTTTTATGACTTTTGAATTTACGTTTAAACATATATTTATATTTTTGTCAACTATGTATTCAATAAAAAACTATTCCTTCAGTTTGTCCACCCAAAAATAACTATTAAATCAAAATTGACGTAAATTACGTGTAAAATACACATCGTAAAATTTATGCGTATTTATTATCGATAATTATTCAAAGTTTTGCAGACAAACAAAAAATCCACGTTGATTGAATAAATACCACTAATTACGTATTATTATCAGTTAAAATAAAGATAATTTTTGTACCCCCCAAGACGAAGGAATAATTACTCCAGGGTGAGTTTAATCGGGACAATGGACACCGCCGCGAGCAAAACTTTGGCAATTAACGTGGTAACCCCGCAAAAGTGATCAATAAGAACGTGTAAAAAGATCATTTAAGTTTAGCTTTCGCGTAATTAAAGATAATGTTAATGGAATCGAAGCTTTAACAATGGGACGTAATTTCCTGCGGTAGACAAAGTCCCTAGATTTTCTGTCATGAGCGTTTAGAAGATCAGAAAAAGGTTTGTTTTACATTTTTTTAGATCGATTTTTGGAAAAGTTTTACATAATGAAAAATCATGGAAACAGATTGACGAAATAAAAAAATTCAAGTTTTGTTCATCAAATGAATTTAATAAAAAATGATGCAATTTGTTGATTCCGCTATATGTATACTTTTTATGAGGGAAAAATTTAATATAAGTAATATATTTAAGAACTGAACTTAATTAGCATAACTGAGAATCGTTCAAAAAATCCAACGTATAATCCTAAATCGGGGAATATATTCAAACTCTGACTTTAATAATTAGAAAGAAGACTTTAGGCGTTTCACAACAGACAAAAATAAAAGCTCTCTTCCAAACCTTTACTCGCAGCAGTTCGAAATTAAAAATCTTAAAGTACGTTTCGTAGGAAAAGTCCGTGTCAATGAGCACGACGATGCCATGTATTTCACAAGCAAAGCAGGGACAAACAAAAGGGCTCAAAGCCACTCGGCAATTTACACTGCGACGGGCCTCATTAGCGAGGCACGTGTGCGTCAAAAGCCCGGTAAGAAGAGCGAGATGAAAATTGTACATGCGAAAATCTCGTTTACGAGGAGAAATATTATTATACTCGAATCGGGGGAGGATATGTTCGACAAAATTGAATTTTTCAATCCTCGACGCGGCAAAAAAAAAAGCGTCGAGGATGCACTTCTGCGACCCCCCGCAGTTCGCTTACGTAATACCGGACGGACTCTGCCGCTCTTGAATTCCAGGCGCGCGCTGAATTTACTCTGGATTTATGTGTTGCCGGAGTAAACGATCGGCTGAACGTTGTTGAGCTTTTTTTCTTTTTTTTTTTTTTTCAATTTCAAATCGCTTGGTAATTTAATTTAGTTTTTTTACTTAGTTCTTTGACCCTTTGTACTGCTGATTTAGCGATATGTTACTGGTTGTGAGGCTTATTCTTCATAGGGTAGTATACCTGTATGTTGATTTTGAATTGTTCAATGGTAAAGTCATTGTCACGTAAGCAAAGGTCCGAATTACAGTCGAGTTCAAAAATGTATTTATTTATTTTATTTTTTTAAATTATTTAAATAAACGAACTGCACCCTTAGTAAAAAAATTTATTATTACAGTACAGGTAAAAGTGTAGAACTGCAAAATGTTTATCACGGTTTATGAATAAGATAGTAGTTCCTTAAAAGCTCTTTGTTCACTGGATATAAAAGAATTTAATAAGTCCCCAGTAATGAAACGTATTTATTTTCAAATACTAAGCTGTACAGGTGTTTAATGCCCAATAAAGTTATTATAAACTAGAGGCACAATAAAGAGAAAGTATATTGCTTCTCAGCTCTCCAATAGCTTGCTTAGAGTTGATTTCTTTTATTATTACTCTTATATTAATTTCATTTTTTTAATTTTTTCGAGTGAATTAAATAAATAAAAAAAAAAAAAAATGACGCATTTCGTATAGTTAACATTACCAATGGATTGCAAACTGCAGAAGCAGTAGTGAGGGTGTGGATATGGTCAGACGCAGGCGCACGCGTTCGCGTGTCGACCACTCAAAGGCCTTTGTCTCTTTTCTCCGGCTCTAAGCTTTGACCGAGCTGGAAATTAATTTCCTGTCGAACGCCTAAAGGCGAATCCTCTGTGAACACACACACACACACACACGTACACTCGAGCTGATGATTATAACGGTGAAGTCTTTTGTTTTATTCTTTGACCTGAAGATTACCGAAAAACTGGGTCGCGTAATCGAGACTAATTCATTTGACTTTACAATTCTCGGAAAGTTTTAAATTCAAGGTTCGTTGTTCATTCGAAGGTCTTGTTTTGAAATTCATTTTCATGATGTTTGTTTCGTGTACAACAGTTTTAATTTAATTTAATTCATAATTGATAAGTTTTAAATGAGACTGATAGTCATTATCGAATTTACATTTCATTAATTTTCATATGAAAAAATTAGTTTTTTAACTAATAAATTCAATTTTTATTGTTACCTTTATGAATTATTACTGTTTAAAAATCTGAGTGCCGATAATAACATTGTGAAATGGCTAAAAAACTATCAAGACAATCGTAATCGTCAATTTTCTTAATTTACATTAGATATTTTACCAACAGTCGGTAATAATATTTTAATATTGATGATTTGTCGGTAAAGAAGATCACTTATTATTTGCTTCAGTATTTATTTCTAAAAATAACCAAAGACAATAATTTTATATTTTCTTCAGAGGGTCTTCAGATTACATACCATTAGCAATCTTGAGTGAAATTTTGATACAGTTATATCGTTGGTCATAATTAATTAGTTAAAATCAATATTACCCCTCAAACGACGCAGTCGTCCGTGAATTAATTGATTGGAGGGCAAATAGTCGATTGGCAGCGTTTACGACCCAATTAAAAAATAAGCTCGAAATTCCTCGGACGTTTTTCGAAAAAGCGATAATTTGGCCCTTTTTTATTTCAGCTCAATCGTAATTTAATTTGAGCAGTATTTAACGAGAATTTTATTGTCAGTGAAAAATCATCGGTTTCAGAAAATCGTTTGAATTCCGTGTAATTAAAATAATTTTCAATCAAAAGCATCCCTGCTAGAAGTTTCAACAGAACGTCTGGGGTGCCCGCCAGATAGTGGGCAGAAAATTCTGTCAAGCTTATTATTTTATGTATATGTCTATATATATATACATATATGTATATGTACCTAGATGCGTTGATGAGAGGTGAGTTTACAAATCGGAGCAGCAGCATGCAGCTCCGATGTTACAAAATTGATAAAAAATAATCAAATAATTTTATAGAAATATAATTTTAATCGATGAATCATGCTTGCTGTTTGAAAATCCTAACCTCTCCGTGCTGTATAGCCACACGTACAATGGACTTGAACAAATTTTTTTTCTTTTGCTAAATATTTTAACACCTATGGAGTCAGGGCAGTGACCTAGCGAGTAGGATAGCGATTATAACCTGGAGATGATTTCCCCAGGAAGTTTTGACTCCGGAGAGGCCAGGGCGGATACCTGGTGCACCTGGTGATACTTACGCCTTGGAGATGATTTCCTCAGGAAGTTTGGACCTCAGAGGGGCCAGGGAGGATACCTAGTGCACCTGGTTATACTGAGGCCTTGGAGATGATTTCCCCAGGAAGTTTGGACTCCGGAGGGGTCAGGCTGAACACCTGGTGCACCTGGTGATATTTACGCCTTGGAGATAATTTTCCCAAGAAGTTTCGACTCCGGAGGGGTCAGGGGGGACACCTGGTGAACCTGGTGATACTTACGCCTTGGAGATAATTTCCCCAGGAAGTTTTGACTCCAGAGGGGCCAGGGCGGATGCTTGGTGCACCTGGTTATACTGAAGCCTTGGAGATGATTTCCCTAGAAAGTTTTGACTCCGGAGGGGCCAGGGCGGACACTTGGTGCACCTGGTGATACTTACGCCTTGGAGATGATTTTATCAAGAAATTTTGACCCTGGATGGGCCAGGGAAAATACTTGGTGTACCCGGTAATAACCACACTCTGAAGATGCTATCCTAATAGTAAACTTGATGATGTGAACCCACTGGGATCAAACCTTTCTGAGAAAATCATCTCCAAGGCGTAAGTATCACCAGGTGCACCAGGTGTCCGTCCTGACCCCCCCGGAGTCCTCACTTTCTGGGGAAATCATCTCAAAAGCGTAATTAATACCAGGTGCACCGGGTGTACGCCCTAACCCCTCCGGAGTCCAAACTTCCTGAGGAAATCATCTCCAAGGCGTAAGTATCACCAGGTGCAATAGGTGTTCAGCCTGACCTCTCCGGAGTCCAAACTTCCTGAGGAAATCATCTCCAAGGCGTAAGTATCACCAGGTGCAATAGGTGTTCAGCCTGACCCCTCCGGAGTCCAAACTTCCTGGGGAAATCATCTCCAAGGCGTCAGTATCACCAGGTGCACTAGGTATCCGCCCTAGCCCGTCCGGAGTCAAAACTTTCTGGGGAAATCATGTCCAGGTTGTAATCACTATTCTATGCACTAGGTCTCCGCCCTGACTCCATAGGTGTTAAAATATTTAGCAAAAGAAAAAAAATTTGTTCAAGTCCATTGTGTGTCACATACGTGTGACACACAATGGACTATACAGCAGGGCTGGTATTGTGTGAATAATATTTTAAAATTAAATCAAAATGGATGAGAAAAATGTTCAACATAAGGAAAAAAAAAAAAGAAAAATTTCAGAGTCAAGTTATGATACTGAACATATTTTTGTTAGTAATAAATGTTCCAATTTAAAATAAAAAGGTTTACGTTATAGCTCGCCAGAATCCCTATGCGTAAAGCATTGGCCTTCTGTCAAGAATCTGGCGATTAACCCTACTAAATTTCTGCCCAATTTCGCTAAATCTGCCCACTGTCTGGCAATATTCTGGCGGAAATTTCTTGCAGGGATCGAGCACTGCAAAAAAAAAGGCACTCGATGATTTTATTTTTCAAAGGTGGCTCACTCCGTTGCTAATTAAAATTAATTTTTCTCTCAAATCAGTTATTAAATTTTTCAATAACCGCGCGCTGAGTCTCAGGAGTATTATTCAATCGTGTACTTTTTCCCGTCAAAGTAAAAAAAAAATCATTTATTATGCAATATTTCATTCCCAGAGATTCGCAGGTTCAATTAATCGACTTTCCCCCCGAAGATAAAAACTTCCTCGAGGTATTTTTAATTTAAAAATCAAACGACCAACCGCGTAGTCTTAATTCAGAACATTAAACTCTTTATACTTGTTCGAGCGACCGCATTTAATTAACGTATTCATTGTGCCTGCTGTCGCGCTACTTTTGTATAATACACGTTTTTCTCGTCTTTTTCTTCGCTTCGTGTCGCTGAAAAAGGTTATTGTGTATACGCCCGAAACTTCTTGAGGAATTTGGGGCCGAAAATTTATGCATGCATCCATCCCAAGCTGCTTGTTTAACCGAAATTCATTAAATTTTTCAAGAATCAGCAATTTTAACTTAGAGAGCTGAAAAAATAACTCATAAAATATTTATCGACGTGTAACTTGCATGATTTTAAATAATGTTCTTTATGAAATGAAAAAAACGGTTTTGTATGTAGAAATGAGTAAAGAAAATCTGCCACGAATAAAGTTACAATGAGACGACTTTCGGCTAAAATGTCTAAAATGTCTCTAACTCACTTTATTGAAGGAAAGTGAGCTTTGTTATAAGTCCATTGATACACGGGCAAAAAAAGTTTTTTCAACACATCAGCCACGAACAAAATGACTCTAAGTTTTCAGCTTGATTATAAAACATCGCATGAGTCATTTTATTCGCGGCGGGTATGTCAAAATTATTATTTTTTTTTTTTTATTTATTTTTTTTATCATAATATTTCAACGGATTTATAGTTAAGGTCATTTTCAACCAACCTCCGAAAGCTAAATTAATAATAGTGGCTTAGAGATACTTTATTAGCAAAAAGTATTATTGCTGTAACTTTATTCGTGGCAAATTTTGGTATAAGGTTTTTCTTTTCCCGAGCAGTAGATTTACTAAAAAAAAATGGCTAAATACTATTTTGGTTGCGAGATATATACGTAATAATTTAGCCGCATAAACGTGAATTTGAGCTTGTTGACCCATGCGAGAACGTGAGGATGTATTTTGCGCACCAAAAAGTTTTAACTGAAAAAGAAGCACGAGGAATTATTCTCATCTTGAATTATGGAGGCGAAGTAAGGCGCTTTATATAAATTCAACCCGACGAATGAAAACTATTTGAAGAGCCTGGGTAAACTCGCGGGTATTCAAATTTGATTAAGCCCATTCACGAATGTGTCGCTTTTACAAATTCGTTCTGGTTTTACTTTTTTCTAACTTTCATAAATTATCAAACGCTCTTTTTTTTATACTAAATAACATTAGTTTTTTATGGTTTTTCATAGTGTATAACTTCAAAAATAAAATTTTTTAGAAATAATGAGCGTATTAATTATGATTTAATTAACTCAATTGATACTAAATTTTTTCGTCTGAAAATTTTCAATTTGAGATGAATTTTTTAATTTTTCAAATAATTTTTCGACAACATTATTTATTGAAAGTCTATACATACTCATGTCCTTACCTCTTCAATTTTTTTCGTCTATTATTTATAATTTTTTTCATACATATTTCTGAACAAGCATATTCTTGGTTATAGAATCAAGAATTTACCTCTGTATCATATCGATAAATTTTAGTGGTCTTTTGGAGTGTAAGGCGGTGTAGTAATCTTAGCCGGGTTAATCAAAATTCAGGGAAACACTTCGATGAGATTGATTCGGGCCGTATTTATGCATGTAAAGAGACGCTATTGATCCCGACACAAGATGAAAGCGGGTCTTTATCGGGGTATAAGCTCTCCTCGGTCTGCTTACTCGACACAATTACTCTGCGTACCGTACGCGGTCTCATCCCAGTTTAGTGCTCCTAATACAACTTCACTTTATTAATCTATTCAAATTTTTTTTAAGATTTATTTGGTTTGATATAAATAATTTTTCTGAACGAAGCTGATGCTTCAAAGTGGAACAAAGAAAATATTATTTGAACAGTGGTACCATTTAGAATCATTTAATTGATTCTAAAGATATATTCAACAAGACTACACATTTTCGTATTTCTTCAGAAGTATAAATACCCTATAGTATTATATAATTTTTAAATAGTCCAAATTTATGATTAATCGATTTATTCAAAGCTTATTTTGAATTTGGATTTTGAAATTATGTTTGGGTACGCACATCTTGGTACTAACAACAACAAAAAATAATAACAATTAAATACTAGAGCGTAAGTTACATTTCACGAAGTAAAATAAGTAAAATACACCGCTGCTACGAGTACGATAAAAAACCGTTAAAAAATTGCTCGCAGAAACAAAAAAGCACACCAAGGATCGTGAATTCTCCCACTACAGCTTACAAAAAAAAGCTCCGCAATGCGAGTGAAATTGAAAACCACGCGAACCGTGCCGGAACCATATTTCCTGAAGGGCGGGAAAAACAACGCCACACGTTGGCAATAACGTATAAAAAAAGGGTTAGGGACAAGAAGAGTGAAAACTAAGATTAAAAGATCGATGAAACAGAACCGTGCGAGACGCGGTTTGAAGCCACTTTGATGTTCGTGCTCGAGGAGCTTTTGTCGAAATTCATGAACCAGACGCCTTTAAAGTATGCGTCGCGGTTGTTCCCCGAGCTTTTTTTTTTGTTCTTCCGGGTGTAATTGACAGCTTTATTTCGTTCATGGTGGAGTGAAGATGATCTGAAAGGTTGAGGTGCCGAATACATACTTATGGAACCATTTACTGAACCTTCAAGTTTTAAGTAGTCGTATGGATTGTCCCAGTGAAGTAAGACCTTGGTTTAAATTTTTCTACGAATAATGTTACAATGAGCTGTGTGACTTGCGGTGACTAAAGTGTCTCTGAATCACTTTATTCACGATTTAAAATTTTTTAAATTGGAAGAAAATGAATTTGGTATCAGTCCGTTGATACACGAGGGTGAAAAAAATATTTTCAACATACCAGCCGCGAATAAAAAGACTCCAAGTTTTCAGCTTACAAAAAACGTACTTAAAACAATATTTAAAATCTTAGCATGGAGCTCTTTAAAAATGAAGGTACCGTAGCAGACGACACGTCTCAACTTTACTCTGAAGTACACAACTATTTCTAAGTTTTCATCCGTATACGTTTTGTGATTTTGACACAGTCAAGTGCTGCCTTTTTTTTGGGTGTATTTTTTGAAACAGATTGAAAATAACGCACGGACTTGTTGACTTTTTGGTGTCGCCGCTTGAGTTGTTGCCACCACTACACCCTCCAAAATAGAAGACTTGGATTTCAAAAGAAAACTGTTTTTGAAAAAATCAAAAATATCGGATAGTATTTGTACCGAAAGCTCTTTTGTTACTCAACAAAAAAAAAAAAAAACGATGCTTAGAAAAAAATGATTGCACAAAGAGTAATCAATTTTGACCTCAAAAATGACAACATATGCTAGTTACCAAAACCATATTTTCCTCAACCACCCAACATCTCGAGAATTTTTCTCCTCAAGTGTAAGATCCTTCTCGAGCATACACACCCAAAGAAATAAGAAAACTCCTCCCAACAATCCGAGCTCTTTCGATTAAATAAAGGCTCGGAATTCAGCCGGCCACGGGTATCGGGATAAGTAAACCCGAAGAAAATCGATTTTATAAGCGCTCCCCCGCAGTCACGATTTCTGTACACGCTACGAGAGGGAAAAAGAGAAAAATAAAAACGGTGGGAAACAAGGGATGAAACACGCGCGCCCCGGGGCTGCTCGTACGAGCGTTTAAAAGCTTTTTTTCTTCTCTTTCTTTTTTTTTTTTTTTTTTTTTTCAATTCAACGAGTTCTCGCTAACTCTTTCATTGCCAGCGTGTTGAAATATGTTGCTCTGGGTCGTAAAGTCAGTTTATTTGGGTACACCAAATGTGTCTAGATGGTTGTTAATTTTGATAAGACACTTTTGGATGAAGAAAAGTTGAATTAATAGCTCAATAAGATATCTTATTGCACTATCGATTTTATGGGGTACGTTTTTCAATAATTTACGTTATTGCACTGTTAGGTTAGGATTGACATTATTGCATTGAACCGTCATTTATTTTTCTTTTAGTATTCAAGTAATTTAATAATAATAATTAATGTTTATCATATCATTTGAATATATAAACGACGCACGTAATCTTTTCTTTTTTTTAATGAAATTTGATTATTCAAATAATAAAATTAAAAAATTTATATTTTGAGGGATTGATTTTCAGTGCAGGTTTTAAAAAAATTAATATTTAAACCGTCAACGGTTCGAACCTCAATAAGTCAGTAACTTCAAAGAGACCAGAATTGATGAAGTTTTGAACGAAAAATTCCAATAACTTCGTAATCACTGTATAGCTCCACAAAGACGAAAGTATCGGAGCTTGCGGCTTTTAAAATCAAATAGCTCCGTGCATCCCACGAAACTAAACAAGTTTGCAATTTTGAAACCATTTCATTTTTTTTAATGCAAAAGCTTTTTTGATGTATTCCAGTTCTTTGCAAAAAATTATTCATTACGTGGTTGATAATCAAAAATTATTTTTTAAGACGAAGCAAGTAACGACTCTACCTCATAAACGAAATGAAAGTGCCTTTGAGACGCACTCTTGGTTCTCTTCAGGATCGAAGATAAAGACGAAGTAACTTCTTACCGAATCAAAAACTTTCCGGGTTGCTCCAGCAAACACAACAAAAAGCATCTGAGAACCCAAGTACGTGATAAATCAACAGTCAGGGTTTATCATATCGATTGTCCGAGCAAAAAAAAACCTTAGCCCAAAATCTGCCACGAATAAACTTACAAATTGTCCATTGATACATGGAACGAAAAATTTTTTTTCCACATTCTAACCTCCAAATCGGACTTTCGCTCCTTGTTTTCGGTGTCTCATGTGTAAAAATACTTTTCGACACACCAACCGCGAATAAAAAGACTCTAAGCTTTCAGCTTATAAAAATCGCAAGTCTTTTTATTCGTGGCTGGTGTATCAACAACATTTTTTTGCCCTCGTGTATAGACGGACTGTTGGCAAGTCATTTTCTTTCAATCTAAAAAATTTAAAATCATGAATGAAGTAATTCAGAGACATTTTAGTAACCGATACTTGTAACTTTATTCGTGGCAGACTTTGGGCTGAAGTTTTTCTTCGCTAGAACCATAGATATTTAAATAATCATTCTCTGGAAAAAAGTACCCATCACTGGTAATGATAACTGACGCACCGCAAGAAAAACTTTAGCCAAACAAAAATGAAAGTACGAGTGGGAGATCTCGTACCGAGTTTTTAATTAAATTAAGAGTTCCGAATCAATTTCTCAGATTACCAAAAGTTGAGACGGAACGAGATAAAGAAAAAAAAAAAGAAAATAGAATAAGAAGCCCCGTCGATTCAAGCTTCAAAGATCATATTTTTCAATTTCAGGGAAGACTTTTGTTCACCTGATTTCGCCAAGAGCGCTGCAGTACCCAGGGTTATTAAAATTTATGCTTTACTTGTTAGCCGCCGGGGCGCTAAGCAGGATTAATGAAGGGACGTTGAGGAAGTAGGAAGGCGTACTTTCGAAGAAACATTTACTTCGAAAAGAAAGACACTTTTTAAACTAAAATAGCGAGGATTTTAACGTTTGTTGTAACTGTAACGAAGTTATCAATTTGTTTATCTATACCAACCTGGTTCTTGTGTTTTCAAAATAGATTTTTGACGGTAAGTTATTTTTTTAAGGCTCGTCAATGTCGAGTCGACAGCTTAAGTTATTTGTATTGACATACATTATTTTTAATTTGAAGACTTTTTTTGGAGAAAATTTGTTCGATACTACATTGATTAGAGAATTTTTTGTGAACATCTTGTTACTATAATTCGTAATGAAAATTAAAAAAAAAGTATATTATGCAACGGGTTGCAGTATCGTCGCCAGGGCGGTATTAATGAAGCCCTAGTGACGTGCTGCACCCGTTGCATATGCTTTTTAATACCACTGGTGCGTAGGGCGAGTTTTTATATTTCGAAGCGTGCGTTAAATCGAGTACCTACGCACTAGTGGTATAAAAGCTTTTATTTTAAAATTGTAGTACTAAATTATATATGAAGAAGTGTGAGTATTAAACTTGATTTCCATTAAATTACTCATTTCTTAATTTGCTCTGACGTTATTTTGAAATTTTAAATAGATTTTGTAAGAAATAATTTTTGATAAGAAAAATTAATACCAGATTTGATAGATTTTGACTAGTTTTTTCCTGTAGAATATCATTTATTTAAATTTAGATTTTGGAAGTAACGTTGAAAATTATTAATTATTCAAGACTAATAAAAAAAATTCATTTGTCTTTGTATCAGCTGTTCTATTCGTATGACACAGTTATCTGTTTAATGCAATCTCGAAAATCTTTTTTAACTAATATGAATATAATTTGAAAAAGCAGGCTGATTCTTTAATTAAAGTTAAAATTTAATTATGATACGATTAGTGAAATTTATTATGATTATTTTAAAAAAGATTCTATTTTCAAAGTATGTTCTAAATAATTATTTAATTCCAAATTGTCCCAGTAACACAATTATTTTTGGTTTTTTTTAACCTGCACTGACCTAATTCTGTCATTTAGAAAATTTATCCAAAAATACAGTCTTGATAAAGTCAGATATAAGAACATTATAAAGGTTAGTAAAAATTGGCTTTTTGGAGGTTATGTTCAACTAATACTAAGTTCAACTATAACCAACTTCACAGTGTAAATTTTACTACTCAAAAGACAATGTCACAATCTTTGTTTTACCCAGAGCTAATATTGTTAAATACATTAAAATGACTTTTCAAATTTTTGTATCTATTTTTCTATGGTCTTTATGAATTTTAAACTAGATTCGCGCTTAAATACCGATAAAATTAGCCATTTTATTTTCAACGGCTAAGCAAAGGTTACAAAGTCGTCTGCCTGTGAAAAAGCCTATCATTCACATCATTCGAGCCTTTTTCATTGTAACTTTGAGGTTAGCTCCTCGCAAAAAAACCAATCCAGGTACCAGCATTCTACGCGTCGATTGTTCGAGGCTAAGAAAAATCCGAAGAAAAGCCGCGGCAGCCTCAACTTTAACGAGACGCTGGAGAATTTCGAGGAGAGCCCTCGAGACTCTCCGCCTTCTTACTTCCTCCTCGGAGATAATGACCCCGGGAGATATCGAGTTCCACCACCACCCTGGAATATAATATTACCAGGTTGCGTTTAGGGATCGTTTGATTCTAATGTAACCTGTACCGCTGCAGAATGGTCCTCGATTCGGGACTGATAAACGAATCGATGACCCAATTTCATTTAAGGGGCTTAATGATCCAGTCATTTTTTACCGCTCTTTTATTCAATTTTTGCACCGCCGAGGTTTTGTGTTTCCAGTGATTGCTGGCTTTTCCCTGGGTGAATCGAAAAAACTCGCGCTAGAACGCACACTGAATGTTAACTGATTTCATTTTGTATCTTGCACGAGCTTATCAAAGGACAGGATCGATAAGATAAATCCGGACTGGGCTGTGCAATAACATAGCTTATTGGATCAGTGACTAAAATAGACGTAATTAGAACGATATTTCTGATCGATTTAATAGTTTTATTATTTTTTTATCGATTTTTGGAAAACGTTTATTTTGGTCGATGTTATTGTAATTGTAGGCATTACGATCTAACAAGGAATCTTATTGCACTGGTATTTCAACAATGTATATTATTGCACAGCGTTATTCAGATTTATGTTATTGATCCAAGCCATCTATGTGATATACGTAAGCTAACTGTAACTATTCATTTTGAGCATCGATATGAATTTTGATGTACCATTTTACTCTTTCCAGTTTGTCAGGTCCTAACTTAACAAAAGCTTTTTCAAGTTCAGACTATGTATGAATAATTCGGTTGTCTAAAAATTCGACACTTTTTTTTATTTTTTGACTTAGAAAAATTCCTTACCTTCTTGTCTCCCCCAGCGAGCATCTTGTCGGTGACCTCTGACCCCGAGGATTTATCGCCCTCTGGTGACATGTTCTACAGATTTTTCCCGTGACCTCCTTGCCCCGCCCGCGATTTATGGCGGTGATCGGGGGGTGAAAATTTTTTATCGCGATCAAGTTACACGAGCCCCTAAAAAAAATTTTGATCCCACTTTCGAGGTTCGTGTTTACCTCCTCTTTCGAGCGGAAGAGAAAGCAATGACAAATATTTACGTTTCGAAAAAAATAAACACCCGGAAATTGTTGGTGAACGAGTTTATTTATTTTAACGAAAAAAAAAAAAAGAAGAAATTACTCGGAAGAAAAGTTCATGAGCTAGATTGAAGGCGAAAAAAAAAAAGAGGAAGCTGGCTGGCTGGCTCGGCTTCCGTTGCACCGAGGAAAAATAAGCAATCGCCCTTCTCCATAAACTTTGTCCATAAACTACACAATTTTTCCCTCCGAGAGTTGATTCTGGGGAGAAAAAAAAGAAGATCTCGTAGGTACTCGCTGCGGGTGCGTTATTTTTCCGCGAAAAGTGTGTCGTTTCTTGGAATAAACAAATGAACCGTACTGATTAATGATCTCGGGTTCGCTTTTGAAGAAATTAATCATACCGCGGTGATTTATAAACGAGGTGAAAATCCAAGTCACATAAATTTTAAAGCATCTGATTTTTATTTGTTTCGTCTGGGAGCTTAAAGCAGCAATGGAGAAAGAAAAATGATGAGCAAGGGAAAAAATTCAATTTCGCGTTACGAATACAGTAGGAGTGAGACGTTAAAATTTCATTCTCTTTTGATTTTTGAAATAATGATACACGTAACCTTATTTCTTTTTTAATTTAGTGCAAAATTTTTATTAAAATATTAATATATTTGCGTTAACAGTGAAATCTTCAGTTGTAACTTTTAGGTTAGATCGTATAGAGTATACAAAGTTTGAGGTAGCATGCATGAAAACGAGCTTCCTCGCATGAGTGTGATAAAATACATTAAAAACTTTTTCTAGATTACAATACGATATCGGTCGAGATCGTAGTCAACCTAAAAACTGTGAATTGGTAGAAAAAGAAAAAGAATCTTACCTGGCATTCGTAGGTCCCGTTGTCCCTCTCCTGTACGTATTTAATTTGCAGAGTCCAGTCGTCCGAGCCTTCCTGGTGCAGCACCTGAAACCGCTCGTCGTTCGTGTAGGTGAACATCGAGGTGGTCAAAACGTGCCAGTCCCGTCTTCGTATCCAGGATATCTGAAAGTAAAAAACGCATAAAAACCAAATACCAGAATATTTATTTCTATTAGGTGTGTTATGGGTGAATTTTTAAGATTTTTTAGAACAGAATTTCTCTTTTATTGATAATTTAAATTTTTTGACTAGATGTTAAAATAGCATATTATAGCACGATTGCCGAAAAATTAGGATTGAATATCTGGTTTTGAGGTTAGAGTACTATAAACGCAATCTCCACTATTATA
This sequence comes from Encarsia formosa, assembly GCA_038277355.1. Lineage (NCBI taxonomy): Eukaryota > Metazoa > Arthropoda > Insecta > Hymenoptera > Aphelinidae > Encarsia > Encarsia formosa. The sequence goes on along the minus strand of CM076185.1, from coordinate 1,522,865 downwards.
AAGGAAAGTCGAGTTTCATTATCCGGGCTAATCGTAAAAACTGGACCAATTTGACTGAAATTTAGCATAATGATTCTGTAGGGTCTAGAAATGGCTTAGGAATAAATTTTAATTAGAGAAATTCATTAGCTTGTTTATAAAAAGTTGATTGAAAAGCAAGTTGATAAGGGATTCCCCGAGTCTCTCTTTAAGGTCCGTGCTCGTGTTCTACCGACCAATCATTTTCGGTCGATTAGTAAGCTGCAGAAATTAGATCGAACGCACTAGTTGTATATTATACAGAAATCTGTAAATTGACTCTTAGGATAAGCCGAGATGAAGTATATTCGTAAGTATGCGTTGTTACTGTAATAAAATGCTTTTTATTTAAGACTCAGGGCTAGAGATTTCAGTTAGCCACATGACTTTGTTACTTTTCAAGCGGGAATTCAAAATCAACAAAACAAATGTACGATAATATTCCCCTTTTCTATCTAAAACTATTAAAGAATACAATTTAGAAAAACTTATCAAGCACCCCATTAATATTTCGGACGCGTTACGATTTACACGAAAAATGCTCGGAGACTAATCGCAGGGTCGAGCTTTCGCGTGGGTTCGGGGGGAGTAATTAATGACCGGCAATTACCCGGGTGCGGAGAATTTGCCTTCAAGACGGTTTAATAAGATGTGTTGTAACGCACTTTGCATTGTAATAGCGCACCGTGAGCCAAGGGGAGAAAAATAAATGACCGTCTGCGACCGATAACTCAACCCCGAGTCACTTGTAATGAGCTCAATTAGTGTTAATTTTTATTTTTTGAATGATAAATTAATTTTTTTTTTTTTATTTTGCGTGTTTCGATACTAACTTCTAATACTTTCTTAAATCTCGTGCTTTAGAAGTTCCCGAATCATAAAAACTGGTAATAAATAATATGTCTAAACAATATTCCAACTATTTAATCTTTCCTATACAATAAACAAAAATACTTTATTAAATAAAAACTAACTACACAATTGATAGATTGTTATCGAATACAATACAGAAATTAAAACTGTTCAAAAGGTTTAATTAAAAACCGTCGTTTTGATTATTTAATGGAACCTTCAGAACGAAAATATTTTTAAATCTACCGAACGTAAAATTTTTTTAAAAGAGGCATATCATTATGAAAAAAAAAAGGGGGAAAAGAGTGCTTTTGACACGAGTTATTATTTACCGAATAAACGAGGCCACCCGCTGAGTTTGAAATGTTAATCGATAAATTGTAAATGCACAAAGTACCTCGTACACCAGTTTATAAAATAAACGCCCGACGCGACGGGGGCCGTTTAATTATATCGGCTGCAGGGTACAAAAATTATAAATTCGCAAAAGTTTTTCCATAAATATCTTAGCTTCTTAATTCGTAAACAAGGTAAATCGATTTTTCGCCCAGAAAATTTCAATTGCAGAACTAAGCTCCTACGCGCGGCCTCATTATAGTAATAAAAAGAGGGAGCAAGCGAATCGATTCGAGTGCGTGTTGGGTTTAATTAAAACGCGCGGGCGACTTTTTTATCTCGCCGAGGTTAAAAACGTACCGGAATGTAAACAGGCCGTTGCGCACGTACGGCCAATATTTGAAGAGCCAACTGTGTTACATCTCGAACCATAATTTCATTCCAGCGCGTCTCGTCACGCGAATTTTTTGAATAACCTTGAGCTCGATATCTGAGATAAAAAACCAGTGGACTGACATTTATTTTTAATGAATGGGGGTTTGATCCCTGTAATCTTCATTCTGGGTGTATATGTGGGTAGTTTGGAACAATTGTTAATGGAGTTACACTGGAACAATGGAGCTGACTATAACGCCGGTGTGAACTATTCTCATGAGTATGATGAACAAATACGATTCTCTAGGTCGTTTTGCATCTGGAATGGTATTTCCCTGAGACAAGACTGGAAGAAATAAGTCTGAACTTATTTGGACATGTAATTGGCACTTTTCGATATACCAGTTTTCTGGAGAAAGTTTTACATTCTTACCGCATTAAAAATAGGATAGTAAAATGTGTTTGTTGATTATTACTTTTTTTTATCATAAAAAATTAGTATTAATTTGGTTATTTTAAAGTGTCAATCTACATGATCTAGTGGAATAAAATTTATTGTTAAACATTGATAATAAAGTTTTCATAGCTGTCTTGTTCAATGAATCGTCATTGTTTCCAGAATCCTCAAAATTAAATGCAGATTATTAGTTTTATTAAAATTCATTGTAGATCATAGATTCTTAGAACTTGTTAAATTTTTTTGAATCAATAATAATAATAAATAAATAAAACTAAATGATTCTGAGAATTATCAAATTTCACCCTACCTATATTAAATATACTCTCATGCCATATAATGAAACATGAAAAAATCTCTACGCACAACAACCATAGATTCTTAAACCAAAACGAGTAATCGTTACAAGAAAAGCGAGCAAAGTTCCTTGAAAAAATTTAAACAGCTATTTGGTCTTCGATGTAATCGAGCTAACACCCGCGGAAACTACCCTGAAATCTGTACTCCGTTAAGAATCTCACCAACCCTCAATCGTCTACGCTTTAACGATCCCTCAGGTCGGGTGCTCGAAACGGTATAAATTGCCGCATCGAGAACTTTACTCTTGTAATAGCCACGCTGCACCGAGGAAACAAGCTCGAGGAGTCACGAAGGCCAAGTGTTTCGGGGCCGTCTGCAAATTGGCCCCTGTAACAACCCCCCGAGAAGCGCGTCTTCCAATGGGACATCCATCTTAAACGGCCACTGGTCACGAACCGACCAATACCTGTGGTTTTACAAATATCTAGCTTTTGAGGGCTTTATGGAAACTCGAATTGACGCTTCTTGTTTTTTGTACGGAATTTTTTTTTTTGGTTTATCAACCAATCTTGATTTTACAAACATTGAGATAGTAAACTAATTCACATAACTTTGAGGTTAGAAGATTACAGAAATGAAGTGACATCGTACGGTGGGTATTTTTTAAGCTTTATCGATTTTGATAAAACTTTACTTTAATTCAATTTAACAATAATATTGATTTTACTTTTGTTTATTATTTTTTTACTGTCAATAATATAATCGTTATCAACGAGCAAACATTCACGTCAAAATGCTATTATTCATATCAATGATAATTCACATTGATTGGAAATGTAGACAAATAGAATTTAAAAGGAAAAGTTATTAACGTTATCAGTGCATGAAGTCGCGAGTGGTCCGTTTTCCGGAATTAAAACTCGTGTTAAATTTTTGCGAATTTTAATAATTCACAAAAAAATGTTCGGTAAGACCAATCACAAATTAATTTTTGTTTTTTTAAATTTACTCCGAACAATCACTAGAAAATGAATTTATTTTCTTAAAACTTAAATCTTATTTGAAAAAGTTATTTCTTTGAAATAAACTTCATTAAATTATGATGGGTTTAATCAAGCTTTTCAATAGATTTTAGTCAGTATTGTACAGGTCAAAAAAATTTTCAATTTTCCTCATTCAAATGCGGTTCCCCAAAAGATCGCGATATTAAGAATGAATAAAAAAAACAAACCTCGGCATCGGAAACTGTTCTCTCAGCGAGATTCCGAACTTTGCAGTGCAGGAATGCGGTTCCACCAAGCTGGACCGTGACGTTCGTCACCGTGTTGTTCTCATTGGCCTCGTTCACTCGCTGCAACTCATCCAAGTTACTGTACCACAGCGCCTTCCAGTCCGATGGTACACTGTACGGTATTCTTCGCTCTGTAACAATAAAAATATTATAATTTGTTATTATTTATAGGTTAAATGAGCGAAAAACTAATTTTATTCTTACAAAGAATTTGAGGTTATGTTTTTTCAATGAATAATCTTTATATACAAAATAATAGCCATTTTTTACAAAAAATCGAGGCCATTATAATCGGTAAACAGCATGAATTTTTGTAATAAACTTAGATTTGAATGCGAGTTTGAGCTGGCCCTAATAAATCCCCGGGGACATTTCCACGATTTGAGCCGTATTAAATCCCTATAACAGCATAATCGTTCGGCTGTGTCTGCGGTACTGTGGTCTCACACGTCTCGCCCTTCTCTACACGAGGATCAAAAGCTCTCTGCTAGCGTTTGAATTTCGATCCCGGTCACAATGATGTGATTGCAACTTTTCCAATAGTATTCAAAGTTACTTCTCAAAATATTGTGACAATAATATTAAATATCTGTATCGTTTTTAAAGAGTCATCATTTTGCCTGTTTCTATTCATGAAAACTTATCCAAATGGCTCATCTAACTTTACGAATGTAAATACACAAACTGTAAAAAAGGGCTTGGCAAAAGTTATTTAAAGCAAGAAAAAAAAAGGTACTGTATACAGCACTCGATTTGAACTAATTCCGCGAGTACAATTTAACGTTTTGTTGCTACTCGCAATTCCGCAGAATGGAATTTCAAAATAAACTTTTAATTAAAAGTCGGTTACGTTAAAGGAAAGAGGGAAGGGGAGTTTTGCCATGCATTTTAAATCGTTTGCTTAATAACGAAGTTAAAAAAAAAAAAAAAAGGCCGCTGCGAGCGAAACAAAGCGCGGGTCGTTTAATCAAAACGCGCGACGGCTTTTTTGTGTCGCATCATTTGCGAGTAAAACTTTTCAACGTTCCACTTATTATTTATCCCCGCGTCGTTGAATTTATGCGTCGCGTGTGTGCGCGCACACCGCTTTAACTATTAATCCATAGTTAACATACCGCCCCCGAATTACGAGGACCGAGGCACGGCTTTGGGGACGCTGAAAAATTGATGACGCACAAATGGCAAACTCGGGCGAACAAGCTCTTTTGTTATTTTTCCATGAGGGGCTGTTGATTTTTGGTTAATACGTTATGATGACGCGACGGGCCCGCGTTAACCTAAATTTACCCCCACGTTTTATCTGTTTACCGGGAATCAATCTTAAATAGTTTGATTGACAAGCACAGAATTATCGACTAGAATGTAAATAGTTTTTCAAATGTAGAGCTATTAGGTATTCGGAGTTTTGGATGATAGTTAAAATTTTGTTTCTTTTCAGTAACAGACATAGACTACAATCTGTAAAATTTATAGGTTATTTTTGTAGACGCGTTCGTTAAATTAAATTAGTAAAACTTTATTAATTAAAATTTTTGTGTTTCATTCATCTGTGCTAGATTCACATATCAAAAATAATAAAAATTGCATGTAAAAATTGAATTCTTCTTATATTCTTTAACCTCACATAGAAAAACTAAATCAAGCCTTTTTATGGTTTCAGTATGTGTTTTTCTCCTCAAAATTCCGAACATTTTTAAAACAACCACTTAGATCGCTGTATTTGAACCCGATTCATAGTTGCCAATATCAAAAGCAAAATTTCACGAGCTCGAGTTACACTATTTCATCCAAATTCTTCTGCTTTGTACTTGAAACGAAAAAAAAAACCAGGTGCGATCGCATTTCCATCGACGCTTGCATGAGAAGCGAGCAGAAATATTCGAAAGTGCGAGCAGTCGTTTGGTTTCGAATCCAACTCCGTAAAACGGAATTTGGAATTTTCAAACGCGTCGCACTTGAAAAGTGCTTCAACCAACGCTCTCTCTTGCCTATCTAAGTTTTCGTAACCAAATTTACAATCGCTTTATAAATTAAATTTTCAGTAATAAGACTGAAGCTCTGGTAGTCACCCACGAATTTCAATTACCACTGCCACCAATTTTTATTTTGCAAAATTCCCACCTCTGTCTTCCCAACAATGGGGTAATTCAGTTTTGAGCCTTGCGGATCTTTGGGAAAATACTTCGTCGCATGACTAAGTAAACAGCACCGACAGGCAAGAGAAAATGCAAATTAGTTGGATACACAAAGGACCCGATATCCAGTCTCGTCATCATTACCACTTTGGCGATAATCCGTGGAAGATTGTTTGCAATGGGATCGGTATGTCTTCTTTTTTTTTTTTTTTTTTCTCGTTTTAAAATGGAATCCAAAGCAAGCTTGTTTATTCATTCCGACAGTGTATGCGTATAATCCCCGGAAAATGCAAATTGAATAAATAAACAAGAATCTTTTACACAGGTGGAATGAAAATTTCAGTATCGATGTATGAATTAATGAAAAATATCTTTCTGTTTTAATAAAACATTGATTAAGATTATTTAAATATTGTACACAAATGATTTGTCACGAAACCTGACTGAGCATGAAAGAATAATAAAATTGTTGTAATGCAGAATTTGGGAAAATAATACACATTAATCATATTTGATGTATAAAGTAAACAAAGCATCATGTTAAAATGATCTTTAGCAACAGTTAATAAACTAAATCGTGTGAATAGCATCAAAAATAACAATGTTTCACCTTAGTTATTTGAACGCAGATTTACTTGTTATGAAAGTGAAATATATATAGATATACTATGAGCAAATCAACAAGGGGTTCAGGAGTAGCTTCCTGGATACTAGTTCGCTTGAATAATTAAGACTGCAACTGAGTAAGCCAGTGCAGAAATTTGCATCGTAATGAGGCCACGGACACAGAGAAAGCTAAACAAATGCTTAGCGAAAAAGAGAACGAAAAACATGGTCTAACGGAGTGAACACCGACTAGTTTATTTGATACAGAGACTAAGTTCAAACCTCGACTTTCGAGACTTTTTGATGTTTAAGATTAATCCAATTTGAAATTTATAAATCTGAATCCAAACGACGATAAGAAAATAAAAAATAATTATTTATTTAAT